>OU862885.1:11247255-11897635 GCA_917880725.1 Selenia dentaria
TTTGAATTCGGTCCAGTACTTTTTGAGCCAATTCGTTACAAACATACTTACACACAAATCTTTCCTCTTTACAATATTAGTATGGATTTAGATATTATAATAATTGACAATGGACTGGCTATTGACGGATATATTAATTTATTATGAAGCCATTTGGTTATTGCCATTTTGGCGCTGATAGTGGTAGTGAGCGTCCACGGTACTAATGTGAGACATCGGACAAACTTGTCTGAACAACTCAATAAATAGTTCGGATAGAATGATTTGCGGTTACATTGGGCTTTATAAGTATACAAATTTGAATATATTACTCAGAAATAGTGTAGAATAATATATTGACGACACATATTTGTTTCAGAGTTTACAGTGAAAAGTCCTCATATTGTTCGTCTTGGTAAAAAAACACTGAAATCTCAATAAAAGCGGTTCAAAATTGCTGGCCCTTAAAGTAGGATTGAACTAAGGATTTCGTAACCGTTTAACTGGCTGCAGCTTAGTTGCGGTCACTCATTGAGTGGGTGATATTGTAATGGTAAAAACGAAATTTGTCCCACTGTTGGGTGTTGCTAGCGCGTCTCACCTCCCGCCTTTTCCGTGGCAGAGGTGATGAGGACTATATTTTCTCTCCTAAAAAGGGACAATCATCATGAGGCAAAGTCTAAGACATTCTGACGATCTAAAAATTAGACACTAGAGCGAGGCACTAGAACATTTACGGTTCTCACTAGCCTCACACTGAGTAAACTGACTATAAAAGGTTATTAGTAAGTCGATCTATTCCCGTTACGGGTGTGTAGTTTACATCGTTTCTGACTGATTTGGCTATGAAAAACCCTATCCTAACTCTGACCGTTTTCGAATTATTTGAATTTAATTAAAATGTGTAAGCCTTATTATTACCATTATTTAATTTTTACATGCAAAATAAGATGCTTTCGGACCCCAATAACCAATATTGTACGTTAAATAAATAAATATATAAATAAATAAATAAATAAGTCGTTGTAGACGATTAAAACTTGTAAAAACTAATAAATAATAAAACAATTAAATTCAAAAATCTCGACAACGGTAAGATTTAGGATAGGGCGTTTCATAGTCAAATCAGTCAGAAACAATGTAAACTACACGCCCTTAACGGGAATAGGTCGACTAACCAATAACCTTGTATAATATTATTCATCTTCATATGTCACAAACAGGTAATTTGTTTGTTGTCATTAATAGTCGCAGTCGCTTTAGAAACCCAACACCAAAATACTACAGCTAGGGAAGTTTCTACAGACAAAATAAATACAAAACACACTAGTAGTGTTAACTTTAATGGAGATAAACATCGTGCAGTAAAACATAAAACGCGAATTTACATAAAATCAAGAGATAGAATTAGAAAGTGCTATAAAATTTTCTAGTGTGATGAAATGGTTTCTATCTTGAAGATCTTGTCACTGTCAGAATAATTACAAAACCTGTACATTTTATAAAAATCAAGGAAGAGAATTACAAATTTGAAAGCAAATTGGTCATGCTCTCCGTATTTGTATGCGAATATTCAAAACTCAACGAGACAAGGATCGAAAGTTTGCCATTTTTGCATCTGACTAAAATATTTCTTTGAAGTGAAATATTTCCGTTCATTAAAATATTAATTGCTTTCTTAATTTGGAAAGTTTCGATCTGTTGGATTTGTGACACGAACTTTTTGGTACGTTCCACTTCCTGTAATTCAAAGTTTCATAACTTTCAAATTATTTATGATGATTTAGTAAAACTAATAACCAATACTCATTTAAAACATGAACACACACCTTTTTTAGTATTGTTTTTTTTTCTTATTCCCTCCGAGGGTAGTTATGTTTCATTCAGTCAAAATATTATTTTGAGCCGAAACTAAATCCGTTCATTGTTTTTATTTGAGACATTATGATCTTCCAAGGTTATATCAAAAGTTAAGTTTTTCATAAGTTACTTGTAACGACTATATTTACTTTATTCCACTCATTGTTTCCTTGATTAAAAATACAACAACTTATCGATTCACCAAGACCTTTCCTGTTACACTTGTCAGTCAGGTTTGCCGTATCCATATACTTAATGCTTTCTTTATCCTTCTTACCTCAGCCACAAAGGCCGGTGGACCGAATCGTTTAACCTTTTAGTTTTATTTAGCCCTGAGAAAGCTTTATATGGAAGCAAAGAGCCTGGGAGAGGTTAATCGATATGGCATAAAATAACCAGCTACGTTAACTAATGGAATTATTAGTTCAAGCAGGATGATGCCACTATCCATGATTCTTTACCCAAGTCTGTTCTTTGAGTGTTGCAGGTGCATCTTTATTATGCTACCTACTTTCTCTCAATCTTCCCGAAGCTTATTTCTACATAGTCATATGGCGGGGTACTGACCTGTCCAAATACGCTTATTTCATCAATCAATCACCTAAACAAAGTGGGAGTACCAGCAAAGCAACTGTTCAGAGGCCGTAGAGCACAAACAATTTGCGAAAAGGTTTTCGTATCGAAATCTCCTACATGTCACGCTTTGACCTACAAACTATGAGTTATCTGTATCATAGCTGCCCTAGATAAATGGTAGTTTGTACTGTTTCACGTCAACGACACGTTACGTTACACTTATATTATTCGTGCTCACAGATCGTATGAATAAAATCTTAAAATTAGTGATGCCAATAATCGGCATTATAACAAAGAATGTACTTACATTACTTGTAGTATTTGCAGTTGCAAACCAATGTTAAAACGTATTATAAGATCACTGAGAATATTGTTAGTAATAGTAAGTACGGACATTTTAAAACACATTCCATGTCATATGGTCTATTCTGCGTTTCTCCATGGTATTATTTTAATTAATTCAGGCTACCCACAAAATATTGTATTACTTAATTAAGAGCATATATATTTTCAAATGCTATGTGATACAATATTAAGCTTTTGCAGCGATATAAATAAAGCCAGGACAGTATTATGTGCTAGCTAGCCATAGTCCTTATATCATCTGGGGCCTTACTATTAGCTTTGTAAAAACCATGCAAGTTCCGTGCAGCTCTTTAACCTGGCTTAAACAGTTTTGTATTAAATCATACCATGACGCTCATTTAGGTAAACTGTTTGATCATTGTTTTCTACAAAAATTAACGGATAATGCTGTCTCTGGCTTTCTAACAATTTACTATAACCAACATTGCAGATGCCTAGACGTTTGTAAGCTGATAATCGGAGCGGATTTAAAGTATCATGATGACGTCAGTCCATACAAAAAAACAGGTGAACGGTTTATCTACGTTTCTTGAACAGTAGGCCTGGGCAGGCCTGCTATAACGTTGTCATGGTACGATTAAGCCGGGCAGTTTTCTAGAAGTCCTGCTTTAAGAGCTTATAGTAAGGCTCCTGGTGTGTTAAGTAGGTACTTAGACTTTAAACTAATTCGTATAAAGTATATTTTTGTATATAAAAATACCTACAGTACAGTAGTACATTTTTATAGCGTCTTTATACTACTTATATTATGAAATATAAAGCAAAAAGAATTACTTCGACAGCCAGAGGATGTCTAATCTGGGTCTAGTAGCAGTACCTAGTTAGTTTGACAGAAGTATTGCAAGTTTTCAGTGGAAATAGTCCGATTCGTAAAGAGCACCGAACTATTAATACTTTCTGGTAGCAATAGTTCGTTTGTTAGTCCGGCTGACTAGTGATTGAAGTAAAAACGTAGAAAATAGTAAATAGAATAAATAAAAGTAAACGGTCTTTAGAACCCCTTGATTGAGGAACCCCTTACCTAATAAATTATCTATTACTAGCTGCTCTGCGCGGTTTCACCCTCGCAGTGATGGATGATGATGGTGATGATGAATCTTATATAGCCTATTTTACTCAGGGTGAATGTAGCTTTACAATGGTGAAAGAATTTTTGAAATCGGTTCAGTACTTTTTGAGCAAATTCGTTACAAACATACTTACATACAAATCTTTCTTGTTCATAATATTATTAAGTATTAAGTACAGATGACAACACGCCACAGCCTAATAATAATTGCTATCATCATATAACACAGATCACAAACACAATAATGTCACAAAGAATAAAATCTATCGAGCTCGCTTCAGTCGACATATCCTCATTTCTATTCATAGCTGTCGACGCTCATCCTGTTCATGCTTTCCCTTTTGCATTTGGATTGTTTATGTATGATCAACTTCATTTATCACCAGAATACCTTGTCTCAATAAGTCGATTACATTGTCTTCAGCGTTATCTTCCCAAACATCAGAACCTTCAATGCGATATAGTTTTATTGAGTACCTAATGTATGGATGAATCAAGTTTTTATTCGAAGAATTCATTAATTTTATGATGGCACCTCCAGCGATATCTGTAGAACATTAAGCCTGCAGGGCGTTAGATATAAAAGTGATAAGTTTAATATATTTATTACCCACAGCAAGAAATCTAAAGGCCTGTTCAGTCCTGGGCGTTATTCGCTACCGCAAGCAATAGAGGAATCCGAAAGGTTATGCGTTAATTTCGATGTTCACATCAGAGCAGATATCGCTACCGCGCGAGGTAAAGATATCCGTTGGCAACAGTTAGCGGGGCGAGGGCAGGAAGCATCTCGCTCTCGCTACTTGCTCCCGCGTCGCCCGGCGGAACTAGTTTCGCCAAACAATAGAAAATTAGTAAGGAACTAGTTTCGCTGCAGTTATGGAACTTCATACTATTTACCCATCGAGTTCCGCGTGGTATTTTTTGCTACCCACAGCGGTAGCGAATAAAGCTGAGGTTTGAATAGGCCTTAAACAGAAGCCTTTTGCACTGGTGTGGTGTAAGTAATGTTTTACATAGAACTATGGGTCTTAGGCTTAGGGGAAAGTTTTATTTACGGATGATGTACCATTGATACTTTTCGATAAAGTAGATTGGTCGATTGGCGCAGTTGGTAGCACCCCTGCCTTCTGAGCCGCCGGTCCCGGGTTCGATCCCCGGACAGGTCAAACATTTGTGTGCGTGAAAATGTCTGTTTGATGATTAAACAGACACAGAAAGTGTCCGGGTGTGTATATTTATTAATGTATGTGTAGGTTACCAATAGTACAGGCTCTGCCTAGTTTGGGATCTTAAGACCTGTGTGGATGTTGTAAAAAAATATACGTAGTAGGTATGACAGATGGACAATTATTCTAAATTATGTAATTAAATATGCATTTGAAGCTATAAATAATTAATATTTATCACACATAATCGTATCAAGGAAATATTATCTCTCTTTCGCCGCCCGTAATTAAGATTTATGAATGAAACTAACGTCATCTCAGCCGTAGGACGTCCATTGCTGAACATGCGTCTCCTCACTACACAACTTAGCACTTATAGATCAAGTGCACGGAGCACAGAAACTACGAGTAGGATCAAGTGTGACACAAGTATAATTTGCAGCTATTAAACTTTTATTTATAATTAAACTAGAATACAGGGATGGTGGGTAAATAGCTCACAAATGACTATCGTTGACTATGTGTAATTTTCCTAGATTTGTGTTTTGTTTTAACGTGTGTGTGGAATATTAACTGTTCGTAATGGTGCACGAGTATATGCAAAGTGATCGGAACCACGAAATGTTGTTTGCATGTTTTCCTCGTCACCCCTTTAGTTTTCTACCGGCTTCCAAAAACGAGGAGGTACTCAATTCGACTGTATTTTTTTATGTTTGTTATCTGTGTACCGATTCTCACAATTCTTTGTTTGTTTAAAAGCTGGTGCTTCCCGTGTGGTCCCATTTAAATTTCATCAAATTCAGTTTAGTAGATTTGAGTTACACTCCAATAACTGAATACAATGGAAGTTGGTATTACATTTTCTACCGACTTCCAAAAAAACGAGGAGGTACTCAATTCGACTGTATGCTTTTTTTTATGGTTTGTTACCTCATATCTTTCGATTGGGTGAACCGATTCTCAAAATTCTTTTTTTGTTTGAAAGCTGGTGCTTCGCGTATGGTCCCATTTCATCAGTAGTTCAGTAGTTTTTGAGTTACACTCCAATAACTGAATACAATGGAAGTCGTTATTCAATTTTTCAAATTGCACTTGTAGTAAGGCAACTTTATCTATTAAACTATTTAACTTGAAGAATGGCAAATATACGAGTCCACTACAAAGAAAAAAAATACTAGAAGACACCTTGCATAGTGCACTCGTATTATATTTGCGAACGTATGTGTGGGTAGGTATAGATGGATGTTAAGGCGGCAAACGACGTGTCGCAGCGACACTACTGGATTCTATGTATTTCTATGAAATACCATTGCTATTTAGCGATACGAAGCTAGCGACGCGTCGTCGAACGGCAGACCGCAGATCAGTAGTGTCGCTCGCGAGTACCGATCTACCTAGTAAAACAACTGAAAAGCTTTATAACTAAACCTTTCGTATCGCTTTGGTTGATGCCATCTGCAGTTGCCGTCTACAGTCGGGTTCGAAATCAAGACTACAGCGACATGAAGCGACGACGTGTCGCAGAGATGACACGTCGTCGTCTGCTGCTGCTACGTGTAGCCGGCTACAAACTTGCACCTTAAATGTAGGTTGTTACTATAAGAGTAAAAATAGTATTATATATATACAACTAAATAATCGCATTAGTACACAACTAAAATATCTCACTGTAATTATTGTCTAAGGTTTGGATAATAAATAAATAAGTAAATATTTAACGCCAATACAACTGTTCCGATTTTCCTTAATGTTTTAAATGAAATAAAAGAGTATTTGATTTAAATTATATTTCACTCTTGTTCCTTGGAAGATGGGACGGCCTCTTGTGTGGGATACTACTTGTGTCGATACTCTGGCACCGTCGCATCTTCCAGAAACTTACGCTCAGGCTGGTATAGCAGCGGCAAATGCCGAAAACTTTAAATGGCCCAAATATGCCAATCTTGATAGAGGTTACATATTTGTGCTTTTTGGGGTAGAAACTTTGGGTCCGTGGGGTCCAGGTGCATACGAAATTATCAGGGACTTGGCCAAACGTTTGGTTGAAACGTCAGTTGACCAGAATGCTGGTTTATATTTTGCACAAAAAATAAGCTTAGCTATTCAACGTGGAAATGCAGCCAGCATTCTGGGCACTTTTCTTTCAACAAATGGTTTAATAAATGTTTAAGTGTCTTTTAATCTTTCTAAGTATAAACTTTTAATAATATTTGATCTCATTATAACAAATTAAATTGATTTTTATATTCTATATCTTATATAACTTTATATTAAATATTAACTAATAGAATAGCATTAAAAACGTTCCACAGTTTCTAATAACACTATGTGACAGACTCAACAAAAAACTCTCGTGTCTATTTAATCCATCTAGGTCCATTTGACGTAAAATTCTATTGACTCTTAGCAAACGGCGCGTCTTTATTGTTAGTTATAAAAACGATGTAGTATAAATTTTAACCTTTGGATACTTTACTATGAGCTAATCTGTGATTCGAACGTGACCTCATGTCATGACACCTGCCTCGGATTTTTCCATAACAAATACAAGCCAAACATTATACTTGTAGATAACCTGTGGATATTCGTCCACCTACCTGTGGATGAATTATAATATTTATAAAACGTGTCAATACGTTTCTAAGCTTTGTGACGCTGAGTTTTGTCTCACTTTGTCTAACTGTATAAAATTATAATAAAGGTTGGTTTATATTGATGACAAACCGTTAAGTCAAAGAAGAAAGAAAGTTTCCTCAATAGTACATATGAGTGATTTGTTTATCGCTTTCATATATTTATATTTTATTAAGATTGAGCGTTGCGTTAAATCTAAGTCACAAACAATGAAACAAGTACAATTTGAAAAATTTAATACCGGCTTCCATTCTATTCGGTTATTGGAGTGTAACTCAAAAACTACTGGACCGAATTTGATGAAATTTAAATGGGACCACACGGGAAGCACCAGCATTGAAAAAAAAATTTTTGAGAATCGGTTCACCCAGTCGAAAGTTATGAGGTAACAAACGTAAAAAACAGTCGAATTTAGTACCTCTTAATTGGAAGTCTGTAGAAAAGAAAGAATTACGTGCATATTTATAAATGACATTATAATTAAATGTCAGTTAAAATCTTTTTCGTAGTTAATTGCGTTTCGAATTTGGATTGCTGATATTTTAATTATTTTGAAGGTATTAACATATTTTTTATTGAATTTCTCATATGCTTGACGAATATTAAACTATTAGTGATAACCGGCAGAACACTAACGTTAGGGATCGAATACGTCGACCCGGGTTTCGAGCATGTCAGATGCTCATCTTCATGGAGAGTGCGCGTCAAGGCGCCAGGAGTTCGCAGATGCCCAAAGAGTACTTTATATAATATTATTATATGGAATCAAATGCCACTGCGATATCCCTAACGTGAGTTTTTCGCCAATAGTTTAATATAATCTATACCTACTAATATTATAGGAAAGATTCGTATGTATGTGTAACGAATTGGCTCAAAAAGTACTGAACCGATTTCAAAAATTCTTTCACCGTTGAAAAGCTACATTCACCCTGAGTAACTATATAAGATTCATCATTATCATCATCATCCATCACCGCGCGGGTGAAACCGTAGAGAGCAGTTAGTTATATTATATATATAATATACGTATACGTAGAGACGAGAGATAACGTAGAGTAAAAGAGTCAGCTGAATATGTTGATGAACTCAGTTTATTGTTTGTGCTCATGCGCAACTCGTATCCGCGATCGTTATATTTGATTTGAATGTGAATTTAAATCGAGTTTGCGGTTTCACAGCTAAGTACATGTTGTGAGATCTTGTTTTTTTTTCTTAAATTATATCGTTGTTATTTTCCATGTCTCGCTATCATCTTCCCATCGCGTCTTTGTAATAATATTTTAATTAATGGCTCCGCATCATGTTTGCTGTTTAACCGACTTCAAAGGAAGAGATAGGAAAGGAGGAGGTTATAATTATGTTCATGTGTAGGTACGAGTATGTATTTTCTACCGGCTTCCAAAAAAAGGAGGAGGTACTCAACTCGACTGTATTTTTTTTATGTTTGTTACATCATAACTTTCGAGTGGGCGAACCGATTCTCAAAATTCTTTTTAATTATGATAGCTGGTACTTCTCGTGTGGTCCCATTTAAATTTCATCAAATTCAGTCTAGTAGTTTTTGAGATACACTCCAATAACTGAATAGAAGTCGGTATAAAATTTTTCAAATTGTACTTGTTTATATTAATGTTAGTCGATTTCTACCCATTTGTAGACTGATTCTCAAAATTGTTTTTTATTTGGTAGACTATACTTCCGAGTTGGTCCCATTTAAATTTCAGCAAATTTGGTCAAGCAGTTTTTGAGTTACACTCCAAAAACTGAAAAGTGTTGATTAATCTTAACTATATCATCATTTACAAACAATCGTGTAAGTAGCAGGGCACTATGAATAAATTAAAAATTATTTTACCAAAAAATGGAATAGACTTGAATACCAAAAAGTGAAATACCTTGTCGAAGTCGGTATCATGCGCACAATATTGTGGTAATAGGTAAGTACCTGCTTTTGAATTATCATGGAAATTTTCCACACGTTATTTCACACTTTTTGGTGTTGAAGTCGGTTCTATTTTTTGGTAATTTTTTTTTGAATAAATTATTAATAATTGCAACTTACGTCAACGGATGAGTAAGGGTTTAGGGTAGATATTCTGGGCTTAGATTAATATAACAGTTACTCCAATAGTAATGCATCCACTGCTTCAATAGAACTTGACGTAGACAGAAGAGTGAATAAATAACTGACTTGTCTATGTGACTGTAAATTGATAAAATTTTGTAAAAAATTTTTTTTCAAAAAAGAACCGACTACTATTCTAAAACGTGTGAAATAACTTGTTGAAGTCGTTACCATGATAGTTCGAAAGAATCCTATTGTCACAATATTGCGTGCATGGTACCGACTTCAACAAGTTATTTCACACTTTTAGTGCAAAAGTCGGTTCTATTTTTGTTTAAAAAATTATTGCACCCTTTATAGTGACACGGGATACACCGTTAATGATGATATCATCAAGATAGGCGAAACACTTTTTAGTTATTGAAGTATAACTCAAAAACTGCTTGACCAAAATTGATGAAATTATGTGGTACCACCACGGACACACACCTGTGGTACTCTATCAAACAAAAAAGAATCATCAAAATTGGTTCATAAACGACGAAATTATCTGCGAACAAACATAAAAATATATATATATATATATACGGTAGAATTGAGAAACCTCCTCCTTTTTTTGAAGTCAGTCAATGAAAGGCAAATGTACATCCGTAAGATTCTACTAATAAAATAAAAAAAGAGTTAAGAAACATCAACACAGTATTAAGACAACTTCCTTTGACATTAACCTACATAAACTTTCTTGTTAAATCCGTAGTTTCTTGTAATCTCGAACGAATCTCGATTAGTCAGCAAAAAGGTGGTAATTCAGTCATCATCTGTTACAACTGCAGATAATCTCACTTGAAAATAAACCTTGTGTACTTTATAATAAAGTGTATACTAAAGTGCATCTTTGAACGTAGTTGATAGTTTAAGCTTGTATCTTTGAAATGGATAAAATTTTAAATGCTTTCAAGAAAGTTAACGTTTTGTTACATTATACATAAAATAGTCGTTAATATTCTACACATCATCAAAGCTAAGGGATCAAGAATTTTTTCGCAGCAATTTTACAAGTTTCTCTGTAATATGTACTATCTATACTTCTATAGTAACATTATAAAGAGGAAACATGTGTATGTATGTTTGTAACGAATTGGTTCAAAAAGTACTGGGCCGATTTCATAAATTTTTTCACCATTGGAAAGCTACATTTACCTGAGAATTTATATATATATATATATAACTGAGTAATTGTTGCAAACATACAAAACAAATATTTCCTCTTTACTACCGACTTCCAAAAAAAGGAGAAGGTACTCAATACGAATGTTTTTTTTATGTTTGTTATCTCATAACTTTCGATAGGGTGAACCGATTCTCAAACTTATTTTTTGTTTAACTCTTTAAAAGCTGGTACTTTCCGTGTGGTCCCATTTAAATTTTATATATTTTGGTCCAGTAGTTTTTTCGTTACACTCCAATAACTAAATAGAATGGATGTCGGTATGAAAATTTTCAAATTGTACTTGTTTTGTACGTTTTCTTTATATTTTCCGATATATACTAACACAATTGCAAAAACTGCTGTTTACTAATTTATTACTAATGTTGGCCATGTATTACCTAAAAAAATACAGTGTTAACGCTGAAAAATCGGAGAGTTTGGACGTGAAGGTTTATTTTTATGGACCTATTTAGATTTTTTTCTGCAGAGAGCTAGAATTATTTATGAATTCTGTTCGGTTATTACTCTTTGCCTGTTCCTTTTCTAACCTAAGTATTTTTTTTATTGAATATTATCTATCTGTTTCGTTACACTAGATTTTTAAAGATTCTGATTTTTACTATTATCAGGATACGAGCGCGCCCTTCCTCAAGTTTGTAGTAAATGTAGGTTATAAGTTTGTTCCTTATATCCTCCTTTGAATATATTATTCAAATAGTAGCTACCCCGCCAGTGGCTTTACTCGTTTGGTCTATGCCATGTATGGAATACGTAGTCACAAAAATAAATTGAATTCATCCCTCTAGGGGTGGTACATTACGACTGGTGATCTAAATCAGGACCACAAAGTAGATCTAGTTACACCATTAAAAATATGCCGAAGTTCATCAACGCAGACTTCATCAGCAGGTAAACGTCGAGGCTATCCAGCTCCTCGACAACACTGACATAGTAAGAAGACAAAACCTTTCGAGTTAGTACAGTGAAGTCAAAGTGTACAATAGTGCAGTACTATTATAAAGAACACATGAAAAAAGTGCATTCCCCTTAATAGGGACAATAAGATAGGTGTTATTGGACACATTCTTACCTATTCTATATTTATCAGTTTTGGTTAAATTTAAATTACTTATTAGCCTTTTAGGCTAGATTTTTTTTGATGTGGTATCAATAAAAAATGAGAGCCCATATACAAACAAGTACAATTTGAAAAAAATTATATCGACTTCCATTACTTATTTAGTTATTGGAGTGTGTCTTAAAAACTACTGGACCGAATTTAATGAAGTTTAAATGGGAAACACCAGCTTTCAAACAAAAAAAAGAATTTTGAGAATCGGTTCACCCAGTTCACCAAGTTATGAGGCAACAAATATTTAAAAAAAATTTAGTCGAGTTGAGTACCTCCTCCTTTTTTGGAAGTCGGTAGAAAAAATATCCTTTTAAGGGTGGAAATTATAATCGTCCTTCATTAATACCAGCGATGCTTACAACATTAAGACATCAACTGGCATTACTTCAAGTTTGTAGCCTCAGCCGCTTACCTCCAGTCTCTGAAAAGTTTGTCAAAGTTTGATCAGCTAGCAGACGAAATACTGACCACTGATTGGTCACATATCGCGTCATAGAACACCATTGACCAATGAGCGTTTAGTATTTAGATGGCCAACTAATCAACACTGACAAACGTTCTAGAAACTAACGGTTAGGCTTTTAAGCCTTGATCAATCTGTCAGTCATATTGAGGACAAGTGATCGTATATAGTCAATAGTAGCTACTCTTACTTGAAAGTCAAACTCCAAAGATTTGTAATATCGTAATATATAATTATCACAATTACAATCTTACAATTTCTTGTTAAAACATTCGAAGATAATATAATATCAAAGTATCAATCTAACTTTCAGATTGAAAGTAACTTGACCAGTCGATGTATCATGGAGCTTAAAGCCGTAAAATTAATGTTTTCACTAGATTATAAACTTTAGAAACTTCTGTATAAATAGGTACTTATAAAATCGTCATTAATATTGATATCAACCTCAAAGTTAAAGCGCATAACAGAGTAAAAAAATGTTAGCACTTATTGTGAAGCTTACCTAGTCATCCTGAACTGTTCAACTAGATTCAAGAGGCCGTCTTGGGTGGTACCACCGCAGTGCTAGATTTTTCAACCGCGAGTCAATACTGCACAAGGATTACTGTCTTGGGGTGTGAAGGGCACTATAGCTGGTAAAATAACTGAGCGAATGAGATTCTGAAGTCTATGTGCACGCATTAAAACAAAGACGTGTGGCACTCGGAGACTGCCGCGGTAAAGCTATTGCATACTCGTAGCTATTTTTATCAACTTATGCAATTATAATTATTTAACCAATGCCATCTAGAGGCGAGTTGCTGAACTAAAGAGACAAGCGTGATATTTCAAAAAGTCATTAATAGTTCTGCTCTTCATCGATAGATGGAGTCGGAGTGGGGGGGTGTTAGGT
The DNA here is from genome assembly GCA_917880725.1 of Selenia dentaria. NCBI lineage: Eukaryota > Metazoa > Arthropoda > Insecta > Lepidoptera > Geometridae > Selenia > Selenia dentaria. The sequence continues at coordinate 11,260,674 of OU862885.1, forward strand.
TATTTTCGTTACGGAATTTCTGGATTCGGTCTCGCCCGCGATAGAAGCTATGCAATAGCTTAAAAGTTTGCGATCACTTTGAAATCGAAATCTTTTTTGTTACGATAGATTATATTATGACTTCTTCGTCTTTTTAGTTGCTATTGATGGAATTGTCAGACCATTCCGAGTAAACCATGGGCAAAATTTGTACTGGTCGATGATAATGCGCCCGCCCATTGAGTTCAACAAGTCATTGCTGCTCTCCAAGAATACGACATTACAAGGTTAGACTGACCTGCAGGCTCGCCTGACTTAAACCCAATAAAGCACGCGTGGGATGCTCTCAAGCGAGCTGTTTGGAACCGTCAGCCACGTCCAGTGCCAGAGCTCAGGGAAGCCGCTAACTTGATTCTCAGCATGCCCAGGAGGATCACCGCATGTGTCCGAGACAGGCGAGGAGTTATATTATATTGAATTTTTTATTTTACTATTTATAATTATTAAACTTTTTATTAATAAATTTGTTGACTTAGTTCAATTTAAAAAGAAATATCAGCTTATGCTAGTGATCACAAACTTTTTTTGATGTGAGTATGTGTATTAATGTGTAACGTAGTGTAGTGGACACTGAAACTATCATGTTGAAGCTTAGTACTATCAGACGTAAGACTCGCCAGTCTCATTACTATATTGAAAAGTAGCAAAGTGACCTTTCTTTATTAATAGATAAAGGTTAATCAGTTTCAAGACTATTATAGAATCAAAATTTCAAAACCCAAATAATTTATTCATCAAATAACATTTGATTTAACATTTTCCTAAGTATTACATTGTAGTTATTAATATATAATTTATTGTAGATAGAAACACATTGGATGGTCATTAGTAGCTGTACTAGGATTTACAGCTACTACGATTCCAACCTCTAGACAGGAACGATTACAATTTTATTACAACAAGTAATAAATACATACCTAGGTAGAAAGGAGATAGATGGCAGAATAATAAACCTAGTTGAAAATGAAAGCATTGAATCAGTAATGTTCGAAATACTGTGTTGTAGTGTTTGATGGCAAAAGCCTTGGCACGCACCATAATATTTTTACACTTCCTACAATGAAAAAAATAATGACCATCTAAATGATTCACATAAATAACGGCAGTTGTATAAAAGCTCAAATAAGGCTATATAAATCTAGCACACATAACAGAGCGGCATTGAAGATGCCCTCAAGGATAAAACGATTATCTACAGCCGTGGTCTGATGAATGGTAATTGTCATAATTATGATGTACAGCCTCTGTTAACATCTCCGTGTTATGTCTTGTTATGTCTACAATGGATGCTGCTATTAAGTACATTATCAAAGGTAATTTTTCCACCTTGAGATTCGTGTCTTTAATCTCGTGGAAGCTGAATGATATAGGAACGCCATGGCATTTAAACTCTTGATCTGTGACATTTTGGGCTTGTTTTTTTATACTTTGGTTAATGTGTCACTACTATCTCACTTGGTGATGATGCTGTCGAAGGTGGAATCACACTTGACCTAGAATAGCGACTTGATCCACTGTTAGATGTCTAGAGACAGATTTCAAACCTTGATGGTAGCTTTCCAGGCGGATATTAGAAGTGCTCTACCACCATGCTGTAGATTTTATCACACTACATTCTAAGTGTCTAAACACACTATGCCGAAGGTACGCGACTGAAGTTCGGCATGATTACGTCTGCAATGCTATTTGAATTACTGACGACACACTATGCCAAAATCACGTTGCGTTATAGCGTACAGCGTAACTTCGGTCGGGCGTAAGTTCAGTGACAACTTATTCTGTAACTTGTTCTGTAAGTTCGGCTCTAATGGTGTGTCATATCAGCTGAATACGTCGGAACGTAAAATCGGCCGCGGAACTTCGGTCGCGTGTTTGTTTGTGTTTAGACACTAAGCCTGTTGGTATCATTGCTTCAGATGTGACATGTTTCATACCATCTCCCTAAATACGTTTTGTATCTCATTGTATTTCTATTTTTGCTTCGTAATTAATTTATTTGCATAAGCGACAGTGACAGACAGTGCAATTTATTTATGAACAACTTAAGGTGCTGTCATATCATGGTGTCAATAAAAATGAGGGTTATAAAGCAGTTTATCTCATAAGCAACGATTTAATTGTAAATACGAAAATTAATATGACAAGAATATATTTAAAAAAAATTAAACATACCACTTAATTTAACCTTTATCAGTTTAACATTTAATCAGTTTACTGTATTTGTCATGAAACACATAATCATAAAATAGCAATTTTTAATGCAGATACTTATTGACGGATGATAAATTTTAAATAAGAGTGCACATTATTTTATTATGAATTTTGTAGGTTTTTACGAGATGCGCTTTCTTGATTTCAAGTAAAGGAAATTGAACGTAACCAAGCGCTGAGCTGACCGCGCCTTAAGCGTTGAACTTGACTCTTTATAAGTAAAACTCTTGAGTTTTATTCATGAGCAAGCTTGACTAATCAAGCTTTATCTTTAATGATAATTTAAGCGCTCCCAAGCATCAATTGGTATCATATCATAATTAGTTGCATTAAAAACTTCAATTATATCTAAAGTTGGTGAAAAGTTATTGTATTGACGCAAGCTTTAAGCGACAGTCAAGATTTCCGCACCTATTTTAAATTATATCCTATCATGTACATAGAAACGGGTATCGAATCTATTTAAGACGTGGTCCAACCCCAATTTTAAAATAACTTACGATGCTTTACGTAAGGTTGAAAATCGCATGTTATATTGGACGATGTCACGCGAAAATGCATTAATTTTGTACGTTTTCTTAATATATTTCGATATATACTAACACAATTGAAAAAACTGCTGGTTACTAATTTAGTACTATATGTTGGCTATGTATTACCTAATAAAAAATATAGTGTTATCGCTGAAAATTCTGAGAGTTTGGAACTCAAAGTTTATTTTTATGGACCTATTCAGGATTTTAATCTGCAGAGAGCGAGTAATGTTTAGGAATTCTGTTCGGTTATTACTCTTTGCCTGTTCCTTCTCTAACTTAAGTAATTTTTTCATACAATATTATTGATCTGTTTCATTACACTAGATGTTTAAAGATTCTGCTTTTTACTATTATCAGAATACGAGCGCGCCTTAAAAGTTTATATCGTTCTTATCTTTTCAAAAGTGTTTTCATTTCTATTTGCAGCATATGCAGTACTTTATTCAGATACTGGAATTTCTTTAACAGAAACGGAAGTTACGACATCACTTTTATATGAAATTAAAACATCATTTTTATGCTATTTTCTAAGTGTTATGCCTCTAGTGCCAGAGGCCATCGTGGTTTGTACAACCGCAATGCCAGATATGTTACCCCGAAGAATTACCCAATGGTGCACAAGCATTACTGTTTTAAGAAGGGATCTCTAAAGGAAATGTAGGTGTAGTTCTAAATTCTGGAAGGCATTGCAGCTATCCTGGGCAAGCTTGGTTTTTAAAACCAAGCGCTTGAACTTGTCCTTCTTTTCACTAAAACATTAAAAAAAATCTTTGTCACAGTAATAGTTTTTTCTACAACAGTCACGCCTACTAAATAAGTACCTACTAACTCAAATGGCAATGGAACTGACAGCTGCCTCACCAGTGAATGCCGCAAACAGTAGCAGGTTAAGTCCAAATATTAAGCAATTTTCAGCTTTACACTATTGAGTTAAGATCGAAGAGTTAAGATAAAATTGACAAGTGAATCTGGGACTTGACAGATAACATAAGTATTGAGTTTCCAATGGCTTTGACGTTGATGGGGCAGTGACTTGTTCAGTGGCTGTCAGGTTTCAGATTACTAATATTGATTACATGAGTAAGCAGCTAGGTTAGCTAAGGCATAAATGAAATGGTCGGTAGGCCATCATGGTTGGTACTTACTACCGTTATGCCAGGTATTATGTCTCTAAGTAGTAGTGTGTATTTTAAAAGACACAGGACAAATGAATGGAAGGACGGAACTCTCCGACTCAAAACGCGATATCTTGGAGAGATATAGCTGAGATAATTAGCAAATAGATTGTAACAGGAAGGTAGGTACCTACTTTATGATGTACGTGACAATATAAATAAATCTAACTCAGTAATACCAGCCTAATAAAAGGTTCGATGGAAAAAAAAACACTAAACTACGATACTAAGTATGATAGGTATTTTGTAATTAATAATAAATTACAATATTGTAAATTTATAGACAATAATTTATTGTTAACTACCTATTAAACACTAAGAAAATATTTAAAAGAAGAAAATCTACGAGATTGAAATAATGTATTTTCTTATAAAAATACTTTTTATTAAATTAAATGTATATAACGAAGAAAAATAAAATATCATAAAATTGCAGCAAATAAACATTCAATTTATTTTATTCATCTAAAACTACCTACCTACCTAGTTATTAGAAATCTAATGAACAACCAGTTATGCCCGTTTTCACCAACATTTTAGGTGACACCTAAACCAAGATAGGTGACATTTTTGTACCACTAAGTGTGACCTAATTGGCTTAGTTACTTAAAATGTTGGTGAATACGGGCATTAGTATCTTCAAAAATTGAGTAATATATTCTAAGTAGGCCTTAGAGAATCTACGACGTGTATCGATTTACTAAGGAATTCGTTAGCAATCGAGGAAATTCCTTTAGAATTACTAAAGCGTTCGGAATTTCGTATGCACATTCAAGATATATAAAATACCTCATCCACTTCCCAGAACAGTATTTCTTGAATACATTCATGAACTCACATTTCAATAAGTCAAGGTTCTGCCTGATCGAGTTTTAGCAGCGACTTTAAAAAATGATAAATAAAACATACCACGTATTTGCAATCTCTTTTGCGTTGCTAATAATGCAGCTATTTCATTATAATGTTTCTTGAGCTACAAAAGCATGGCCAAACAAAAGAGCATTCATGCATTCGTAAAATAAGTTTCAAGTACCCCCAATTAAAAAAGTACGATGTGACAATGACCTCTCGAAACATTGTCATTACATAAAATGTTACATTTTTCCTTTGAGCAACTTGTGTGAACTAAATTTCACAAATTACGGTATAAATGATACAATTAACTTAAATTATCTTTAAATCTTACCAGAAAACGTGAGAAAATATCCGACCTTCTAGCGTAAAAGTGCCTCAATGAGCTATCACAACACACTTTGTCTGTCAATGTCAAAACACTCACAACACAAGCGGTACACACTGTACATGCAAAAAGTGGTCGCGAAAAAGAAATCAAACGGATCGAACGCGATTGGCCGTTTCGAATGGAACGGTCGGATTCGAAATTCGTTGTGACCAATAAGAGAGACACGCGCATGCGTCGTACGGCGACAAGTGCTTGGCGCTGACTGAAGCAGTTTCTCAAACGAGCGGCAATCGAGCCTTCTCCATTCACATGTTAAGTTTGTTTTGTTGATCAACCAACCACTTTCACTCTTATAGCTATGTCTTTTAAGCTAATTTCGCTTTGTTACGTTTTGGCGCTTAATCCTCTTGTTGGCAGTTTAATTGACACCTGGGTCGCCTTCACATGCGCACGGGCACACTTTTTTTGCAATGCCTTGTTTTAATTTCTTCGAGGCTTGTACTGTTTTTTATTACTTCAATAGGTACGTACTTTACAAAAACTTAATCAAAATATGAACAAACTCTACAAAGTTATTTAATTAAAATAATAGTAATTTTAACTTAATTAATTTTATTTTTCACACGGACGTAGGTACGAGAATTTGATGTGATATTTATTTATACAAGGTGTTTTGACCGCAACAATTTACTTGATGTTTTATTGCATTAGATTTTGACCTCTGCCATTTGTTAGAATATTATTATGATGTAAAAATGGAATTAAATTAAGAACGGTAATGCGTTGATGTCTTTGGTGTGGACATCACAATAACTCTTTTTTTAATGCACCTAATGTTCGAGATCTTAAAGGTTAAGTTGGTATGTCTGATTTGTGTTTCGAATATTAAGTTTGTGTTTTTTTTGAATAATGATGTCACCGTTAGCATGTTACTTTGTTCTGATAATAATAATAATAACCATTCACATTGATGATGATTTGCACAGATATCCTTTGATGATTCGGTTGACATTTGAGAAGCAATATTTTATAATTACCGTTAAATTATTCATATTATAGTTACCGTGTTGACACGTTTAATGCTATTCAGCTGAAACGTATGGCGTCATTCATGTTCAGAGTTGATAGGTGTAAAAACACAATCGTTAAAGATCTGGCAGACAGGCTGCTGCTGACTACCACGTAGGTATAGATATATTTTATTTATTTTAATTTTAAAAAATATATTGTAAATTTTTAACACTTGTACCATGGATCTCGTGTCTGAAAAATCAATTATTATTATTATTATTTAATTTTTATTACGGATTTCATCCGGTCCTTTACAAGGCCAAAAATGGGGCTGTAGCCAACACTTAGATGCCTGTTTGGTATAAAAAATACAAAGTAGTATAAAAACAGAATTTGGGATAACGGTGACATGGATTATCTATTCCAAAAATGAGTTAAATAACAAGGCTATTGATATGAACATAAACATGTAAGGAACATAGATGGCTATGGATGAGACTACGGCATCTACCAATTTCAGTCTCATTTCCTAATATTTAGGCAGGTGGTGACTTGCCACCCACTAAACGGGCCCCCATAAGGGCCACCATCAATGGTGACAAAAGGGGCACCGTTGTTGTGGATGGATAAAGAGTGTCGAGAGGTGTGCTGCGGTTTCACTAGAGCGCTACTACCGGCGTTATGCCCTTTAGCACTTCCACCCTTGGAGCTTTTTGTTACTTGCTCTTGCGTCTCCGCCCCAGACGGCCAATTAAGGCAAGCTAGGGGTCAGGGGTCTCATTAAGCCCCAGGGAGAATCAGGGTCCGTGTTGTCGCCACTCACCGACGGCAAAAAACCACTCACGAAGCCCCTGCGATATTATTATTATACGAATTGTTGAGTCTCATAGGCAAAACGTTAAAATATCATTGCATGGTAACTTTAATTTTTTACAGTACATATTATTTATGTAATCATGTTATTGAAATTTATAGAGAGAAAAATTCACATTCTCGGACGGGATTCGAACCCGCGTCTTCTGACTCTCCGTGTCAGACGCCATTGACCAACTAGGCCACCGAGAATCTGGTCCGAGCATCGAATTTTAACTCTCTATTTGACTAACCGTCTTGCGAGGACGGAGCGACCTCTATTGGACAGTTAACAGTACCATCCTACCGAAAGAAGCATTATTTAGAAATACTTGAACTTTCGCATTGACATCGCAACCCTTGTGATTTTTATAGTATTACTTTTTAAAGCACTAACGCCTGCTTTAGCGATCTCAAACATTGAAATTTATAGAGAGAAAAATTAATGTGTTTAAATTGTAGGGAATAATAAGCATGGAGTAAAACTATTTGGTGCAATTCCTATACGTCGTATGACGTCGCTAGGGCAAAAACAAATAGTGTTGTGATTATAATACGTTTTGCTTGCTTGGAGGTTGCTTTCTTGAACATGGAGATGGCGGGAAAAAACCAACAATGACTATTATCATTTATTTTCTTTTGTGTTTATTCTCAAGTTTTGACGTGTTATAGTGGTGCATTATTAACCGTTGATGTTCAAAATGGTGTACGAGTATCAGTAAAGTGTATAAAATCATGAAACATTTTTTTTGCTTTTTTTTCGTCAATCGTGTAAGTTTTAGTAATGCATCCACGTGACTTATACAAATCATTAATACAATGACTGACTTATTTCTTAGAGCAGACTCAAACTAGCTACTTGAAAAAAGTTTATAACTCTGCTGTTACAAAATAAACCCTACATTTTAGCTGCATAATTTGTTCTATGTATGGTCTTCCACCTCAAAAGGAAAAATGAACCCTTATCGAATCGCTTTGTTGTCCGTTTGTTCGTCTGTCTGTCTGTCATGACCCTTTTTCATACATAAAAAAGAAAAAAAACTGAAATCCATAAATGTGTAACAACTAAGATAACAAGAAAAACTAATTATTTTTATAATTATGTATTATAATCTTAGGTACTTTCAATTCATACAAAAATCATCATCATCATCATCATCTCAGCCGTAGGACGTCCACTGCTGAACATAGACCTCCCCCATGATTTTCCAAAAGGACCGGTTGGAAGCGGCCTGCATCCAACGTCGTCCTGCGACCTTCATCAGGTCGTCTGTCCACCGTGTCGGTGGACGACCTACCCTGCGCTTGCCGGTCCGTGGTCTCCACTCCAGAACCTTTCGGCCCCATCGGCCATCTGTTCTACGTGCTATGTGCCCTGCCCACTGCCACTTCAACTGGCTAATCTTCTGGGCTATGTCGGTGACTTTCGTTCTTCTACGGATCTCCTCATTTCTGATTCGATCACGTAGAGAAACCCCGAGCATAGCCCTCTCCATAGCTCGTTGTGCGACTTTGAGCTTTTCTATTTTCTATTTTCTACACACATTGGTCGAAGACTCTTGTCTTGAGGCACTGAGGTATTTTTGACGAGAAGACTTCGCGAAGTTTCCGGAACGCTGCCCAGCCGAGTTGGATTCGACGATTGACCTCTTTCTCGAAGTTGGACCTGCCTAGTTTGACTGTCTGTCCCAGGTAGATGTACTCGTCAACAACTTCGAGAACTGAGTTCCCAACTGATATTGGGGTAGGTACAACATGGGCATTAAACATAATTTTCGTCTTATCCATGTTCATCTTAAGACCTACCCGTTGGGAAACTCGATGGAGGCCTTCGAGCATTGTACTGAGGTTTTCCATGGATTCTGCCATGACTACAATATCGTCGGCAAATCGAAGGTGAGTGATGTATTCGCCGTTAATATTAATGCCAAGTCCTTGCCATTCCAGACGCTTGAAGGCGTCTTCCAATGTAGCGGTGAACAGTTTCGGAGATATAACGTCTCCCTGTCTCATACAAAAATGCAAACTTATTATTTGTGGTTGCGGCAATAACCGTGATCGACAGTTTGTCCTTTGACTTAATATGTATTTAGTTTTAAAGCAATAATATTATATGCTTTCTTTACGTGCTTGGTTCTAAACCTGTTGATTAGGCACGACACTGTCATGTTTTTGCCCTTATGAAATAATTTCCGCCTCTACGTCCGTTTGAGGTCACGTGACTTCTAGAAACTTTTACACACAGTCATTTTGTTTGAATTAACGTTAGAAACGGGATATTTATTACCATGTATTATATTTATTGTCAGCTCTCGATATTTCGGCACAGTTGCATGCGCCATGTTCACGAGTAAACTGAAGTATCTGCGGGTAGGTATTGTGTAGTAATGAGCAGACGAAACGGTCTACCCTCTTCCTTTCACGTTTCTTGCGTTCCGGCTTATTACCAATGACACAACAGTCACTTGAAACTCGATCTGGGTCTTGACACACATAGCTCACGGTATCTGCTCGCGAGCTTTTTTCGGAACTTCTTCGGTTTTTGCAAAGATAACCACTGGACTCCAGGTTCTCGACAGTGGAAACCCATCCTCTCTATTAAAATTCCTATATTTGGTAATTTCGATTGCCTCCCCTACTAATCAAGGTATATAGTGGCGTTTTATCGAGAGAATATCTGATATAATAGTCGCCACAACTGCAGTCTACTTATTACTTACTTACTTACCAAATAAAGTAAATCCAATGCATAACAGATAATCTGTTAAATTATTTGCGTCAACCACTATTGAATTAACGTTACTTTGTAATTTATTATTGACTATGTCAAATACCCTATTACTAAAAGAAATGGTTTGCACGATTGCTTACTGTTACGCCTACGCACCCTAACTAATTGAGACCTAAATTTGGATTCAATTCAAAATTTGCATCCAAAAGCTATGCATTTCACTGCATGCAAATGTCATCCCGAGGCATAATTACCTCTTGACCCTGTATTTCCAATGACTACAGGATTTATTGGATACTTTTCATCATCACCATCCATCACCATGCGGGTGTAACTGCGGCGCACAACTAGGTAATAAAAAAGTTAGAATGTGGAAGTTTGGATCAATGTTACCCAATCTCTCTAAAACGGCTAAACGAATATGGATGCGAATCGGAGTAGAGACGGGTTAATCCCGAGAATAACATATAGACTACTTTTTTAGTCTTTGCAGACGAAGTCGTGTATGTATGTGAAAGTTAAAGTATTCGAATGTTTGTAATCCAATCCAAACGCCTGAACAGATTTGCATGAAGTTTTTTTTTTAATCCTTATTCTACGGACAGTTTCCGAGGGATATTCAAAAGTTTAAATCGAACGTCGGTATTTTTTGTTGTTTATTTCAATACTCGTCGCATAGCGATGTTATGATCTCATGCATGCCCCCATTACCCTTATTCGCCTCGACATCATAGTACTTGTAATTTTAACCAACTTCAAACAAGGAGTTTTATTTAGTATATTTATATATTTATTTAGGCTATATTTTTGTATGTTTGCTACGCAATTTCTCAATCGAATTATGAATATTTACACAATGAAATGAATTAGTCTATCAAATTCCAAATCAGATAATCTATCTATCAACACTAAAATGTATATGAAACTAACATGGTTTATACACATTTTGGAGCTTTTGATGAATCTGTTTTTGTGTCATAGATACATCAGAGCTGGAGAATATGATCGAAATTGTTTCAGTGTTTCTTGAAAAGAATCCACAAACACAAAATATTATATAAAGATATATAGGGTCCAAATGTCTAAATATCCTGTGACACAGATGTTTTGCTTTGTGGTTCCCTTCAGCAAAAGTTTTGATGAGGACCAAAGAGAATACAATACTACATACTACGTAAGAAGAGCATTTCTACTTTTATTTTAAGTTTTCTACCGACTTCCAAAAAAAAGGAGGAGTTTCACAATTCGACTTAATATATATATTTGGAACTTTATAATTTTAATTTATAACTATTTCGAATGGGTAAACCGATTCTTAAAATTCTTTTTTGAAAAAGCAGGTGCTTCCCGTACGGTCCCATTTAATTTAATTTAATCAAATTCGGTCCAGTAGTTTTTGAGATACACTCCAAGAACTGAATAGAATGGAAGTCGGTATTAAATTTTTCAAATTGTACTTGTTACATATAGATATAGTCTAGAAGTCGGTGTATGTTCTTTCTCAAAACATGGACTTTATTTTGTGTCAACATAGCACCTTGGACTATACATAAGTTAGAGTTTACTTGTCCACCGAGGTTCCAGTTACCAGCCAGTTCTGCTGCAAACATCGAGTACAGTTATCGACTGGTTTTAGTTAGCATAACATAGATAAACACGGTTAAATTGTACTAGAATAGATTTGTCGTATATTTCCTTGCTTGTTACTGAACTTTATTACTTATTTGTACCTATTTAATCAGGTGCAAAACGTTGCGTTCACAACTTAGATAAGTTCATTGGCCAGCCCTATTTCAGAGATTTCAGGTCAGCGGAAATCCTCTAACATTATCTATTTATTGTATTTATACTGACTGTTCTAAGACAAGAACTGATGGACGACTGTTGGATGTCGTTTGTTGATGTTGTTGGAATTTGTTGATGTTCTTGTTGTGGTAGGAGTTTTGCACAATACGCATGAGGAAGTATCAGTTGCCAGTTATTTAATCGTGAAGCAGTAGTGAGCTGACATGCGTGTTTTGTTGAAGGGCAAAGTTTCCAGCGAAAGAAGACAAAAAATTTTACATCTTCTATCTCATACTGACGAGCGCAGTGCAATGCCATTCAGGGTTTTTAGTTCTTGCTGCGTGGTTTAAGGGAACTTCATATGAGAAATTTGCTTAAACTATGGCTTAAACTCGGGATTATCTTCCACGTTATATAATAAGACGGTTGTAGTTTAACCACACACGTTGCAGTTCCTTGAAAAGTAGGTTGATTTCTGCGAAATCTATTGTATTATTAGCTAAATATGGCGAATCGCGAGTCAACGGGTTAAATTTATGAATGGCACTAAACTCTTATGGGCAAGCGTGACAGAAGCCAGACAGACTGGCGCCGTAACACGTTACGTCACTAATCCGTTTACCCTCCAATAAGAAGTTATCACTTCAAAAAAAGAATATATGAGTATTTTCCCCATACAAACTAAGGCAGCACATTCAATTCACTATCTATTTATATTTTTTAGTTAGCTTGTGTTTGACCACTATCTCACTTGATGGTCAGTGATGGTGCGGTTGAAGGTGGTATATGACTCGACACTAGACCTATAAGAGTAACTGGCTCTTACGGACAGCTGCCGACACACTGTGCTGGTTAAGTGCTTAGCGCCATTGGAGGTGGTACTATCCAGGCAGCTACTAGTAAAATAACATGTCATGTGGATATCAACCCTTGTTACCCGTGGCAAGCGCGGGTCTACCGTTGTGGGCACGATGGGCATGCCCACAACCCTGAAATACTTGTGACATAAGACGTCACACTTTCACGTTCGACAGGTTGGTGATATGACCTTTCATATCCAATGCCTTATTAAAAGTTGAAATTATTAACGTTTTCGCTAAAAATAAACATTAGCTTTTTTATATACTTATTTGAAATTCTAGTTATTTCGAGCGAAATTACAGATTAAGAACATCTTACATCTCCAAGTTAAAATCGGTGTGCATAGCCATACAGGGCTTTGATGACGCTTTACATCAGGCGAGCGACTTGATACTATATCGATCATGAGAGAGCTCATGCTCCGACTCGCACTTGGCCGATTTTCAGGTGGCGGTAATCACAACCTTTTTTGTGGGCTAGATCAGTGATCCGTAGTGATATAATTACTTAACACATATATTACATGTGACATTTTATTCAGCAATCTGTCAACCCTACAAAAAGTAAATCTGATAAAGTAAAACTAGACGATACTTTCCATACTTCCGAGATACAAACAATAGACCTAGGATCCATTGAAAATACTTCCCTGTACCGCTTTATTCGTCTATTCAAGTGTGACACGCGGAACTGTCTAGAAGAAATAGAAAACTTGTAATTACAGCTGATTTGCAAGTACATACTTAGTGCTGGGTGCGGAAGTAATAACAATAAATTGGCTGGGTTTTTATGTGTTTTGACAAGCTTCGTGTTGATTATTGCAACTTAGAAGCGAGATGGTTGCACCTATAACTCAGTACTACTTAAACATTTTGCAGTCACGGACAACTTTAAAAATTTTTAAAATTCCACGGACTCCTGTGGATATTTTAGGAAGAGAAAATAAAGCATACTATTAAAAACACTTTAGTACTTTTTTGATTTTGCACTTTGCTTATTTTTTATACATAATTAAATTAAATCAAAACTTAATGAAAAGGATGCTGTTGTTTAGACTCAGTGAGCACATCAAATTGTGGAACTATTGTCGATAAGGCAAGATGCATATCATCGGTGAACAAACAACGTAAACAAACGACGAGTTTACTGCACAGTTTCCTAATATATATTATGTGGATTAACTGAGCTACAGCGGACCCCTGGCACACCCCTTTTTTGTGTTAGTGGCACGCTGCAACCCCACAGACGAATGGGCAGGCACGAGATCTACCACACTCCCACATAACACCGACGTGAAGTAACATAGCTTGCTATTGCGTTTCGTCGTTTTGTGGCAGGTTCCGGAGGCCTGATTCCCCCTTCCCCGTTCTCCCTCTCCTTCAAACCCCTTCTATCTCTTCCTTCCTCAAAGGTCGGCAACGCATCCTCGAGACCTCTGGTATTGCGGATGCATAATATATATATACATATATATATATCTCTGCTATAACCAGAAATCTTGTAGTAGGTTTATGAATGACGTCAATTATCTAAGAATTTATTAATTTATAAGTTGTAGACATTCAACAGTGTTCAATTATTATAGGCAAACCTGCTGACACGCTGACTTGGATGGTTGACCGCCAGTGTCATTTTCATCTTAGTGCTTACGTTTTTCTTATGTTTTATTACACGTAAATTAAATTATTATAATAAAACTAGCAAGTGCCTGCAACTTCGTTCGCGTAGCAGGCTCGGCCTTCGGCCTTGGCATGGCCTACCATTTTTTGTTTTATTTTTTAATTTAAGATCCTTTTACAATGTATACAGAAATCATTTCAAAAAAAGATGAATGAAATCGTATTCGAGTTATAGCGTGACCAGGAAAAATAGGGGTTCATTTATATATATATATAGATAAACGAAACATTTTAGCTTGAAAACGTTTAGACTTTACGTGAGTAAAGTCGGGTTCGATAGTAAATAAACGAAACGTATTCATACGCACTAAAATATACATGCTAGTGATCAAACCTGGAACCTCTCACTTTGAAGGCATGGTCCACTACTAACTACCACGGGGCAGTCAATAGTCGACAGGCCATCTTAATCTCACGATATTCAGATGGTCTAAGCGTCGCTGGTCTACCTGCCAAGCCACAGTTAGGCTATGTTGAATTATGATCCATATACTCTGAGGAAAAGCCATTATGGTACCATTATGGAAGCTGATTATGGTAAAGTTCGAAGCGATGACAGCCCAGTATACCTTTGATACCTCAAAGGTCGGCCAGTCATTAGATGTCTTCGGGTTTGATCCTCACCTTGAACTTTGGGTGTCGGTAACATCGTGATGAAAGCCACAACATGGTGGTAGGGCATTTAGTGTCCGCCTAGCTAGCTACAACCCTCAAGTTTGAAAAGCTGTCGCTAAATACCTGTGTTCTGGTAATTAACACAGTAACAGTGTGTTCCGACAGCTGTCCTTGAGAGCCAGTCGTCTAGGTCTAGAGTGATACAACCTTTCACCGCATAATCACTTACCCTCAAGTAAGATACTGGTCAAACACTAACCTAACAAGTGTTAAAAAAGCTGTATTTGATAGACAGCCCGATATCCAATTAGTTTGACAATCTATATCCAACGCCAAATAGAACGAAAACCGAATCAACAGAATTTCGTAATTCTGGTCAGAAAGTACTAAGTGTAATATTTTACTCTGTTGCTATTTTAAATTACTAGGGGCGTTCATTATAGTATTTATTCGCAGGTCACACAGACGTTGAAACAAAATATTTCCAGAAACGTTGGAAGAGCCAACTCAAGTTCCATGGACCTGAAACCTTTGTCTTTTGTTTCTTAATATCCGTATTGTGTTCCAAAACAGTCGGATTGATCGATACGGTTTTTATCTCTTTTATTCTTCACGCTGCCAATATAACCGAAAACCTGTACGACTGTCGGAGCCTCAAAATGGATAATAATGAGCAAACCCGTTTGGCGGCGCGTTTTGCGGACAAGTGGAAGGCAGAGGCCGTCTGGCGGCATTCCGACGCGGTGAATTTATTTATAGGTATTCGCTAATTTTGAAGATGAGATCTTTAGATGTACTCACCTTATACGAGGTGTGAAGTAAATGTGAGCTTCTAATGTAAACATTTTATTCTGTATATATTAATGGTGTAATTTGCGTTTATACACTCAGTTAAAGAATATTCCCTCCAGGATACGAATCGTAAATGTCGAGTAAATACGACTTACTATGTGATAGGCTCTTATGCTAGAGGCCGTCTTGGTTTGTACCACCGCTGTGTTAGATATTTTACCGCTAAGCAATAGCGGGGCAAGATTTACAGTAGGTTAAGTGAAATAACTGACCTTCAAATTTAATAAACCAATGTCCGAGATGACTACGGTTCTACGGTCTGCGTGCCACACTACCTGACCTGGGGTCTTATTCGTTATTACCTACCATTGAAACTCAAAGCGCGCCGTTATGATTTCTTCAAGGAAATATAGTACAAATACAATTTGAAAAATTTTATACTGACTTCCATTCTATTCAGTTATTGGAGTGTAACTCAAAAACAACTGGAACAAATGTAATGAAAAATGGGGACCACACGGGAAGCACCAGCTTTCAAACAAAAAAGAATTTCGAGTATCGGTTCACCCTATCGAAAGTTATGAGGTAACAAACATATAAAAACGGGTTATTCCACAAATCCCCATTACTTTAATTTGTTTGATTGTACCTTTATAACAAATAAAACAATACGGATGTTGCTTGTTATCAATTTATTATTTTATTTATCAACCGGTTGGGGTTTTATTTTAAACCGTTGGGAGTTTTTGTTCACAAAGCCCCATTACAAGAACTTTCAGACGTTAATGGGGATTAGTGGAAGAAAGTTCACAAATCCCCGTTGATGGGGATCGTCAATGGGGATTTGTGGAATAACTCAAAAACAGTCGAATTGAGTACCTCCTCCTTTTTGAAAGTCGGTAGGAAATAGTATTGACGTGAAGTCAATACTATTTTACTATATATATATCATAGCGCGACGTGTCACGCGCGGCCGCAGTGGGCCTAGAACAAAAATTTGCGCACGGGTGCCTCGATACCGATAATGGCGTCTGACACGTATTGTCGGAAGACTCAGGCTCGAATCCCATCCAAGGCTTTGTGAATTTATATACTTGCAATATTGTTGTGAAACAATTTTTGATAGTGTTTACAAAATTTATAATTGTATCGTGGAGGCCTTAGAAATAAATTTGTCATGGCTATGCCTCCTCCAACCATCCATGGATTTAAAAATGTTTACAGTTTGTTTAGTTGGTAATTCGTTTATCTTATGAGCAGCATAAAAACTTTTGATTTATTCAAATAATTTTAACTGATTTGTTTCGTAGTGCAGTGGAGAATGACTGAATATAACATGCTAAATTCCTGCCTTATCTGCTTTTCGAAATTCTCTGGAATGAAACTTCTGAAAATTGACAAGGATATAAATATAAGTGATATTTTATTAAAATCATATGTAATATATACTTGAATGCAAATTTCAAAGTTAAAATTAAGTTAAGTTAAGTATATCATCAAGCAAACATATTCAGTCACTGATACTATATATTAAATTTCTAAGTTTTATTATATTTAAATCGCATCATAAGCGCGTGATCTGCAAGCTATACGAACGATAACCGGGCGAGTCCCTAACGGCCTTATTAATAAACTTGTAGTAAACCCGGAGTAGTTAAAACATCTATCTGTCAATTTTTCGCTTGCAGTAAATGTCACGCGTGAAAGCAAGACAAAGCATGTTACGCCTAATCTATGTTTACGCAACGTTTATTAATAAAGGCCTATATGTATAGAGAGAGTGAGTATAATATATAGAAATGCTATTCCCTAAGATTTAGTACCTAACCCTTAAATTAACCACCCGTGCGATGTCGTGGTGATTCGCGTCACTATCAATCATAAATAGGTCGTAATACAAATAAATATAACACATTTAATAAACTTTTATTTGACATCGACAATTCTTGCAATCTAATGTATACTATATAAACAAAGACTATTTTTTCCAGGAATATACAAACTAACAATATTATAATATTCAAAAACATCAAATAGCTAACACATTTAATAAAGGAAGTTTTCAAAGTTTTACAATCAATAAAATCATTTAAACTTAACATTGACTAGAACAAAACTTAATATTAAATATGTAAATACTTTAATTGGTTTTAGGCCAGCAAATAAATTAGCTACTAACTACATCAGCATAATAAAAACAAAAATAGTTTATCTAAGAAGCTAATTACTTATTCTAATAAGTTCTATAATTGCCGAATCAAACGATAATAAAATATTTTTTTAACATAAACAAAGCTTAACGATAACAGCAATAATACACGTTTTAAAATTTGAATAAATACCAAGCACGTACGTACTGTAATATACCTACTTCGAAAAGCTTTTATTTCTAATAAAGATAAAAAACAGAGGCCATTTATTATTGATTCTTTCGCTTATACACTTATAGATCCCATATTTATATACCTACTGACAAAAACACAGTACACAGACAAGAGAAACAACAGACAGTAGTCCTGTTACTCCAGTAATATCTAACTTCATTTATTAGAACAAGTTTTATTCTCACTATACAGGGGTACTGGTAATCAATTTGGTAATATTTTTTTTAGTTTTGCGAAAAGTTCTAGAACAAAAGTTGTTTGTTTTGATGTACAGAATATGCCCTTAACAGGATGCTAATTGATTACCAGTAACTCTGTATATTCTATCCAGATGTAATTTATTAGATACGTAAATATACATACGTATCTAATAAATTACATCTCTTACTATGGGCTTCATTGATAAGCTCAAAGTCGCTCAACGAGCTATGGATAGGGCTATGCTCGGGGTTTCTCTACGTGATCGAATCAGAAATAAGGAGATCCGTAGAAGAACGAAAGTCACCGACATAGCTCACAAGATTATGGGCTTATGGGGCCGAAAGGTTCTGGAATGGAGACCACGGACCGGCACGCGCAGCGTAGGCCGTCAACCGACACGGTGGACAGACGCAGGACGACGTTGGATGCAGGCCGCTTCCAACCGTTACTTTTGGAAAATCATGGGTGAGGCCTATGTTCAGCAATGGACGTCCTACGGCTGAGATGATGATGATGAAATATACATTTAAACTTTTTATTGATGGAACAATGATATATCAACAACACATAGAAAAATACTAAGGTCACAATAAGTGTCTAATAAAATCTTGAAATTCCTAACATTGAGATTACACATAAGAATAGATAGATACTAAAACTACATGGTTTAACAAACTCTTAAAATTTGAGAGAACTCAAAAACATTTTTTCTATATATATATCTTTTTCTTAAACGGCTTGTAAGCGATTGCGTAGTTTCGCCAGTGCTACGTGGACAAAGAAACAAACAAACGATGTAAATTGATCGGTGTCGGCCGTTTTCAATATTCTATTTATCCATAGTTTTCATTACTAACGATAGAAATTTGACATAACGTCCATACAAATAATGTCAAATATCTATCTCTAGTATAAGGTAAACCCACGATAGATAGGTGATTGAAAACGGCCGTAAGTAAGGTCGATAAAAAATGGATTTTGTAGAAATCTGGCATAAGATATTCTCTATGGCAAACATTTGAAATATGTTCTGTTTAGCTACGAGTATATTCGGATTAACTAAACTAATTAATGGCTTCAATTTGTAATTGATTTTGACAAAATATCAAAAAATGTTTAGGCATCCTTCTTCCGTGTCAGGAACCAAGTCTGCATCGGTTCTGCTTTACCCTTCATGGAGACATGGCCTCTATATGTAAGATCAAACTGGTCATCGTGGTTGTCTTCACGCATCAGCCAGCTGAAACAAAAATAGGCTCAGTACTCAAGATAAGAATGCATAACAAAACAATGACGCATAAAGCTTGAAAACTATCGTGACTATCACACATTATGCTAATATAAAGATATCGGCTTCACTCAGTGCGCGACGCGATCTCCGCGCGTGAACACTGCCTGAAGAAAAACGTCTTCGAAACGTCGTCGGACTTAAACTGACATTATACCAAGTGCGTGAACCACCAAGTACTGTAATACCAAGTAGTGAATGCGAGAAGCCCAAGATAGACCTAAGTGGCGTGCAATTGGAGAGGCATATGTCCAGCAGTGGACTGCTACAGGCTGATGATGATGATGATGATGAATACCAAGTGAGTGAAGCCGGTATCTTTATATTAGTACTAGCTGCTCGCCGCGGTTTCACCCGCGCGGTGATGGATGATGATGATGATGAATCTTATATAACTTATATACTCAGGGTGAATGTAGCTTTCCAATGGTGAAAGAATTTTTGAAATCGGTCCAGTACTCTTTGAGCCAATTCGTTACAAACAGACATACAAATCTTTCATTTTTATTATTAGTATAGATAATGCAAAAAGCATGCATGTTTTTACATAGTAAAAGTGGTCCTTAGAGGACTGTAGATTAGAACACACTTGGCCTGAATAATTCTCATATTCAAATTCAAATTCAAAATTCAAATTCAAATTCAAATTCAAAAATTATTTATTCAGTTTAGGCATCATAGACACTCTTATGAACGTCAAAAATTTTTAAATGATTCTACCGCTGTCTTCGGAAAAGAACCACCGCCGAGAAGAAGCAGCAAGAAACTCGTGGGCCATTATTTTTTCAAGTCTTTGTACATTGAGGTTACATATGAGTAGTATTAAAATAACAAATTTATTCAATAGTTGACTATTAGGCAGAAGTGGAAAGCTTCCAGGCATCTTTGTCTTCTAAGTAGTGACTCAATTTATAATAGGCTTTTTTCATTAGTATATTTTTGACACGTAACTTGAATTTCCCTTCAGTGAGCTCAGCAATGTCTTTCGGGATTTTATTATAGAAACGTACACAATTGCCTAAGAAGGACTTATTTTTAGTTTTCGTGAGTCTAAATTTAGATACAGCTATCCTATCCTTATTTCTAGTATTAATATTATGCATATCACTATTTATTCTAAACTTCTTTATATTTTTACGAACGTACATTATATTTTCTAGGATATACAAAGATGGAAGAGTTAATATATTAATTTCTTTGAACATTTGTCTTAAGGATTCGCGGGGACCCATTTCGTAGATGGCTTCATAGAATGGGAATTTCACTTATTTCTATACAACCCTAGCTCTCTATAATGTCCTAATGTCCCTAACAATACCCATATAAGTATTGTACTTCTAACATTGATATACATCCTTTCTGTTACCAGACAATAGTTTCCGATTACGATAATGGATGTTGATTGAGGTAGAGAATATCATTTTAACACGTTAAAATCGATAATAGTTTGAGGATAATGAGGGTCACCCACCATTCAGGCAGGTCCTGGATCAATCTCTACCTAGCGATTGATATTTCGGTATAGTAGTGGATAGTTCGGTATTATTGTGATGAAATTTTCAGCATGGTGGTACAATAAATGAAATAATTTAATATGCAAGCTCGATAAAATGGTCCATTGTACGGACGAATAATTATTATAGATAATGTGTTCATGTGACCGCTGTGCATTACCCCACCGTAGATGATACGAGCTATAATTATTTGCTCATGATACCAGCTCCCATTTATTATCGTTGCTACGACCATCTGGTTTAATTCTCTCTCTAGTATGTAATCTATTGCATACTAGCGATTGCCCGCGTCTAGTTCGCTCGGCCTTCGGCCACGCCATAACCTCACATCTTTTCTTTGATTTTCTTTCATAAGAACTTGCTCCTCACAATAATTAACACAACAAAAAATAATTAGCGAAATTGTTCCATTGCTAATATGAGCGTAAATATTTGTTCTCGGGTCTTGGATGTTTTAATCTTTATTGTGTACGTCTATGTCTCCTCGACACAGAGGATCCTAGTGCAGGGGTATGATACTATTATTAATAATTTTATTATTATATATATATATTATTAATAAATATATATTTATTAGTAATCATATTATTATTATAAATTTTTCACGGCTCTGTAATCCGGTCCTTTACAAAAGCATTAGTGGAGCTGTAGCCAACACGTAGTGGCCTGTTTGGTATAAAATGTACAAAAGAGGATAAAAACAGAATTTGGGTCATCCGAATCGGTAACATGGATTGTTTTCATTGGGTACAAAATTGGGTAACATCGCAAGGCTATTGATATGTACTTATTAGTGATAAGAGATATAGTGAGCTATGTACGAGATTACAGCACCTGCCAATCTTTAGCAATTCTTATCTTAAAATATTAAGTCAGGCGGTGACTTGCCACCTACAGAACAGACCCCACATAAAGGCCACCAATAAAAGTGGCGAAAGAGGCAACGTTGGTGTGGATGGAGAGGTGTGTTGCGGTTTCTCACTACCGGCGTTATGCCCTTTAACACTTACACCATTGGAGCTTTTTGTAACGTGATATTGCTATTATTATTATTTTTACGGAACCAATTTCACGGGTTTCACCCGGTCTTCAAAGGCATAAGTGGGGCTGTAGCCAACACTTAGAGGCCTGTTTGGCATAAAACATACAAAGTAGTATAAAAAACAAACTTTTAGATGGATGGTGACATGGTATATCTATTATAAAAATGGGTAAAATGGCAAGGCTATTGATGTGCGTCGATAACTGTAAAAAATCTACTGAGACGGGTGTCGAGCATCACAGCGCAATAAACACAGTAAGGGAGTCGGAACCTTTTGTGAACAACAGTGGTAACGAAGGATGGAGAACCGTGTCAAGACGCAAGAAACCTATTTATCGTTATCATGGTAAATCCGGAATTTCCAGAGATGATGACGGAAACTTCAAGGCGGCCGATAAAAAAATTCCGATATTTATTACAAGGGTTCACATAGATACTACAAACGAAGACATAACAAACTACGTATATAGAAAGACGAATGAAATGATAAACATGGAAGAAATTGCATTTAAACAAGAGAGAGGTCATAAAGCTTTTAAGTTTTTTGTATCGGAGCATTGTATCGGAGCATTGATATGATTTTATTAGTGATAAGAAGATAGTGGGCTATGGAAGAGACTACGGCAGCTGCCAATTCCAGTCTCATTTAAAGTTATTATTATAATATTTATATATATATTATTACCATTATTAAAAGAGGTGAAATTAAGCCTAATAATATACTCTCTGTATAATAATGTACGTTCTGTAAACATAGGATCATGTATACAGATTGGTATTTTTTGATTCGCAGTAGTAACCATTTTTGTCTAGGTAGGTAACATAGCACGTATACATGGACGCGATTACGTATTTGCCCATTGTAGACTCCTACTATCTAACTTACGGATATAAAAAGCAACAAAAGCGTAGGGCTTCCCAACAGTACGACTAGACGTAAGTAGATTAGTTACTTATAGGTCTTCTACGATAAACAGGGGGTGACAACTGATTTCCAGGCTATTGTGGTCATAGATCGGTCTAGTAGTGCCACGTCTTTATTAATGTCTGCTTATTAAAAAAAATAACAATAATAAAAGACCAGGAAGTATTTCATGCAAAAATAGTGTAATTAAATAGTTTTCATGTATTTCTTAAGAACATGATCTATGATTTATAATCTGTCAATATTGAAATTGTAACAAAAACAACCAAAATTACAAAGTGGTAAAAAAGGAATTATTGGAAAAAGTTGTGATATTGTCTTGTGGCGATGGAAAATTTTATGGAATATTATTTCGAGGAAGTGTTCTGTAACTTGGGCAGGGATTCGCTCAACGAGAGGTTCAAAAGGCGGGAAATGGTACAATATTTCAACACAGTGATTACAGGATGTGCTAAAGGTGATCTGAATAATTCTTATTAATTTGATTTAATCGAAAATATACTTTATTCGTAAGCAACACAACGCAGAATGTTGCGGTGATTGCGCCTGTTTACTTTTGGATCGTGCCTGATTTCAAATAAGATATATTATGATTTACGAGAGATACCTAAGCTAACTTGGAAACCAACAATACTTTCTTAAAAACAACTCAAAGATATCAAAGGGTCAAAGATACCAAGTAGCCAGACAAAATCTAGTCTAACATGAGTCATGTTCTTGAGTTAGATTGTAGGTATTTTAAATTGAGTGGGTGTCGATATAATAACTTATATAGATAAAATTACAATTCCATAGGTCAAAACCTTTCGGATAATACGACATGCAAAAACTTCGTAGCTTCAACTATCCGGTACCATAACAACTGCAAAGCCAGCAACGGAGATGTCTGTCTGATGGGCAAATATCACAACCTTCTCTACATAGCTATAAAGTTGGCTTTTGATTGGAGCCTGCAAGACAACGCCATTGTGGCAGCCTTGTTGGACGAGCTGTATGCATGTGAAGGCACATTTGAAAGGATATTTCTAGGTAAGCCATAGCTAGAACATTGACTTGCTAGGAATCACTTATTGCTATTTTATTTATTTATATAAACTACTGCTATAACCATAACTAACAAGAGTACTTCTAGTGTTTTGTACTAGCTGTGTCCAGCATGCGCTGTAACGCCTTCTTTTCCAATTAGTTCCTACACATATGCCAAAAATTTCATCACAATCAAGTAAAATGTAAAAAAAGACATAGAAGGAGAAAAAAAATAAATCCACATACTTAAGAACATTTCCAAAGAGTATTATTATAATACTTAATAGTAGACATAGCTCACTAGATATTTGATGGTGTAGATCTACGAAGAAATAATGTCAGGAAGCATAACTCAGAACAAATTACACACAAAAGTGGTCCTTCTAACCAAAACGACGTATGATTCCAAATACGAATTACTTCCGAGGTTACAAATAGACATGTTCGGTGATTGGTTTAAACTTCAGAAGGAAAGCAGAGATTGGTCCACGCGCGTGCTGCAACGTCTACTATGACAGCTGAGTCATAGCGGCGTGAACGATGTTATTGATTTAGCACGACTTTTATTGGGTCATTTTTTTAAGGCAGTTACTCTTCCTGATATTATTTCTTAGTAAGTGTAAACAGTTTGCCTACCTGAGCAGTTGCAAGGATGTATATATTTTCATCCTTGGCAGTTGTAAGTATTAATATCTCATAATTCTTACATGTTTTCAAATATTATATGTACTTTAAAAAACAATTAATATAATGCTCAGTAACTGTTATAATATAAAACTAGTAACTGTTTGTGAATTCATCCAAAAGGAATGAGGTTGTCGCGATGCCTTGGTAACCTGCTGAAAGAGACAAAACACATACCTACACCACAGATTACTGAATCCTACACTCAGTCAAATCTTCACATACTATCACAGTAATGGTCATATCAAACAGTAATTTTACATTCGCAAAATTAAAACATTTTCATTTCATGTATTTGAAAGTATATCAAAGTATTTCATGTTCCTTTCGTTTTATTACAGGAGCCATATTCGGCACATCTGCTCCCTACTTCCTAGCAGGTTGGAAATCAGAGTTTATGGACAAAGAAGAAAACATTCACGCATTAGTCTTCTTCCTCGACCACGCTACAAATGCTAACTTAGAATTCCACAACGGGAACAAAACTTATCGTTTCATCGACGTGCCATTAGAAAGCTGCGGGCACGCATCGCCAGTAAGAGTTGTCGTTCAAATGGGAGCTTCAGAAATGCTGATGATATTACTTAGATTTGGAGCGAGAATCATGTCCGAAAAAGCTTCTACCAACCCGGCAGAATCAATACTAGATAGACTAAACGAGTATAACAGAAAGTACCCCTACGAACTCGTAAGTTGTCTAAAGTTGATTTTAAGGGCAGTTCCGCATATAACCTTCACGATTGATAAAAATGCGTTCAAGCATTTGGGGTTGCCTGATGATTATAATTACCAGAGAAAGGTGGCACTGGAGAAATATGGGGAGATATTGCAGGATCATTTGATGCCTGCGTCTAGATGTGGATTGCGTCCGGTGGAGTTGAAACATCTTTGTCGATGTGAGGTGAGACATCGGCTTTGGAAAAACTTTGAACTGCCTTTGGGGATACAGAAATTACCAGTACCGTTGAATGTTAAGAGATATTTGGATTTGTGTGAAGATTAAACATATATTATAAAGTGAATTTATTATATTTGGTGAAGAAAATATTGTTTACTTCATACTTAAGGCGAAATGAGTTCCAAATGTCATGATTCGACTTCGCGAAAACTTAGTTTCTCGACGCTTAAACCTAATAAGCGAAGTTCGAAAAAAAACGTGGTGTAAATTGAATATACGACCTTATGAAGTATGGGAGCCAATACACGATTGAGCAAACTTGGCTCGATAGAAAAAAATCTGCAAAATTCCCTAAATTTAGCCATTTTTCTTACGTGCTTCGTGGGAAAAAGCATTTTCATTCAATTCTGGGCAAATATATTTCAAAGAATGTATCATATTCGAATTCCCAATGAAATTTATATAGCTTATTATTATATACTAGTAAATAAATTTACTAGTGAACTATGGACTCCTTTATCATAAAAAAATATTCATTTGATTGTACGAAATAAATATAAAAAGTATTAGCACGTATTCAATTGAATTTTCGCATTACATCGTCCATTCTGGTAGGCAATTCTCAACCTTATGTAAAGCATCGTAAATTGTTTTAAAATTAGGATTGGACCGCGCCTTAAGGATAGACTGAGTGCGTAATATAATGTACTAGGTATCATATTGGACTAAATAGTGACTTAAAATAACTAAATACTACTTAAAATAAAAACCGATCTCTATATATAACTTATCTCTTTCTTATGACAACCACCATATTACGTCTGGCCACGTGGTTCCCTATCGGAACTACTGGACAAAATAGTTCCGTAAATCGACAACAAACTTGAACTCATTGGCATGCTGTGGTCGATAACAAAAAGGACCTTATTCGTGTTAGTATACAAAAAAATTTACATAATCGTAGTCTTATAACGGCTGGTCAAGTTGAAGTTACCGTTGATATAGATGACGTTTCATTAGCAATGCAGCCTTAGAGCATAAATAAGCAAGCTATAGATCGCGCCTGAAAAGAACTGAATCGTAAGCACAAGTATAAATAAATAAATAAATAAATATTCAACAACTAACACACAACGCCATCTAGTCCCAAGCTAAGCAGAGCTTGTGTTATGGGTACTAGACAACTGATAAACATACTTATATATTTCTAAATACATACATATTATAGATAAAAGTATGAACAGCAGGGTCGCAAAACAATACGAGTTATATTGAGTCAGCGAGATATATTTTGTTTTTGTGATTGTGAAGGTGTAATGTGCGCTGTCAGGGTGTAAACACAATTATCGTTAGCAAAATAAAAGGAATAGTACACGTAACTCATTTTTTCACACACATGCTCATAAAGTGGCTCTAATTTTACCGCAATAGGCATAATGACACCTGTAATCAAACTGTGACTTTTTCATTGCCATTATTCACAAGTTATCGAGTTTATTTTTTATTTTATTGGTTGAGTAGCTGTTTTTAAAAAAGATTCGATACAAAATTGTGTTCAATAAATAAATTTATGTACCTACTCCTTGCTAATTTCATGCAACTTCGTATTTAAATACTCTAGTATAATATCAACTTGTATATGTTTTATAAATAAAACTTTCACTCATATATAATTTTTGTGGGTTCAGCGGCTGATATAGAGACCATATTTATCCTTCAGAAATGTGCTATTAGAGCTATATAAGAAATGGGTCCCCGTGAATCTTTGAGAGATTTATTTAAAGAAATCAATATAATTATTAACGTTGCCTTCTTTATATGTATTTGAAAATATAATGTATGTTCGTAAAAATTTACATAAATATAAGTTAAATAGTGATCACCACACTTTTAATACCAGAAATACAAATAAGATAGCTGTACCTAGTTTTATACTTGCGAAGACTAATAAGTCATTCCTAGGAAATTGTGTGCGTTTTTACAATAAAATCTCAAAGCACATAACTGAGCTCACAGAGGGCAAATTCAAGTTGACTGTAAAAAAACGTTTTAATAAAAAAAGCTTACTATAAAGTTCGACATTATATAGAAGATAAAGATGCTTGGAATACTCCACTTCTGGCAAGCTGTCTCTCTGCCACCCATAAAATATAATATTTGTAGTACCTAAGTAGAAACATTGTAAACATCCATATAAAAAGAATGGCCCCGAGTTTCTTGCCGCTTCTTCTCGGTGGGTTCTATATATTTTGGAACGCGGCGGTAGAGTCTTTAAAGTACATTATAATGAAAAGTTGACGTTCACAAGTGCGTCTTTGATGCCTAAATTGAATAAATGATTTTGACTTTGACTTTGACTTTGTTTTCTCTGTAAAAAAGAAAACTTGAAATTCTCCGATTTTTACTTTGCTAAAAGCAAAACAAAAATAAACCTCATTTTATTTTAGTCTATGGCCGATCGTCATTGTTAGATTAGATGTGCGCGCATAGGAAAACTGTTTTTTTTTTCCGCTACTAAATAAAACGATTTTGTAGTATTATTTTCTTCACAAGTGTGTTGAAAAACGTTGTATGATACACGTGTGTATTTATGATTACCGTCCAGGCTCGCATTGAGACTCTCACCTAACGTCTCGGGTCTCAATGGCGCCTCAGCAGTAATCACCAACATTACACACTTGTACCGTAATGTACTATTACTCGGTATGATCATGTAATAAAACGTAAAAAAACAAACGGACCGGAGCGATATACGCGCTCTATAGATTGCGTATATCGTATACTCTAAGCATGCAGCCTTTTAATACCAGGGCGACTATATCTTGCGTTAGCTGATACAAATTAAAAATTCACTAGAGTTACTTGTTTATAAAGCTGACATATAAAGTTCCAGAGATGCCAGTAGTCTCATATTATCTGGTCAAGTTGACTATGCTTCCAAAGACATACTAGCTAATTTCCGTACTGTAACGTTTCCAGCTTTCTATCGTGCTGAACCCCCCAGGGGATCGGTGTGGAAAAAATCCAAATGAACCCCTCAGGGCATCCGTATGGATACAAATCAAATGATCCTCCAGGGGATCATTGCTAGGGAAGCCAAGTAGACGGAAGATGCTATAAAATTGAGCCAAATTGGGTCTTGACTTACTTGTAAGTATCCTCGCTGACATTGATAGTTCCAGGGACGCCGGTAGTCTCGCAACGGCTGGTCAAGTTGACAGTGTTCCCAAAGAGGCAGTAGCGAGGCATACGGTGGCCAATGACTCCAGTAACCACTTCACCTGAGTGGATACCAATAGTGATACCCTGGAAGTTGATGTCAATAATGATAATAGAGTTGCTGTCAATAAGAGTTAAGTCAAAAATATCTATAATGACAAAAGTTTTAATAGACCATCATCTTTTGATATGATGTAAACTATTGAACTAAATTTTAATCATAGTTGTCCTTATTCTGTTAACACTAACATCCAAATTCATGTAACACTATGAATGACATTTCTACAAAAAGTATTATTCCATTCAATTTTGGATATTTTTACGTTAAATTAGCGAGTATCAAGTTACGCAACAACTAATCTGTCTAAAATACCCACAATTGAAGATAAATAACAAATTTTAGTGCTGTCATTCAGAATTGTTATACTAATGTAAATTTTAGGTTGAACAGAATAAGAACTACCATAATTGAAAGATTTTTAGGTTGGAGAATGCTTACACAATCAACACCATTGTGATGCTAGGTTCATAATACTAATAGAAAGTAAAAATAACAATGATGTACTACAGAAAGTCGGAACTAAAACTATGAGACCTGCGGCCTGTTAGTGCCGGAATAGTACTACTTGACGTTTGACTCCTGGGGTTTAGAAACAATAATAAAAGCTAAAACTTCAATCGAGGCAAAACTATTTAGGAGATGAAAAGCCGGAGGTTGGTAACCTCAAATTTCTATAAAATGTAATAAGATGTTTTATAGTAAGATTGAATATTCAGTACATTAGAGCGAACAAAACGCATAAAAATGAGGTATTCTATTTCCGGCTCTAAATGCAAGAGGATTTCTTCTCAAGAAGTCTTGCCTTGTTATGGTATACTTACAACAGGTTCACCGTCGACGGTGACCGTCTGTGACAGATCCATCATGTCCAAGGCAAGCAGTGAGATATGCTTTGCGTGACCTGGCTCATACTCCGGCAATCCTGATACTGCCATGTACTTGTCTCCTACTGTCTCCACCTACGTTATGCAATCATAGATATTAAATGCTAAAAAAAATATTCATCCCAATGTTAGCATTTCGATGCTGTGTCAGCTAAGATGTACTAACTCTGCTTTGCTTACACAGCATCGATGCAGAGTATTTGGCATTACACCATAATTATTGTTGACATTGATTTTTTAATTGACATTTATTTTGCAAATGAATGAATAAATAAATTAATGAATAATGAAAGAATGAATGAATGAATGAATGAATGAATGAATGAATGAATAATGAATGAATGAATGAATGAATGAATGGATTCACGAATGAATGCATGAATGAATGAATAAGACTTACAGTCAACCATCCACATCCTGGCGATTTCCTCAAGCCATTGAAACTACCGTCCTTGACTTCGCGTAGAATAAGATTAAAGTGACAACTACCCGTTGGATTGGAATAAAGGGCGTACATATCTTATTATTGGGTATAATCTATCTTCATTCCGAATTTCATCCATATCTACTCATTTCGCCGTTTTAGCGTGAAGAAGTAACAAGTAGGTATATTCAACGGCTCGGTTAGCTCAGTTGGTACCCTGCCTTCGGGGTCCCAGATTCGATCCCTGATCCGGATAAACATTTTTAACTTTTAATGATTGTTTGTTTTCTGGTCTTTCTCTTTCTCTGGTCTCCATACAGAGAATCCTAATATTTTTTTAAATGACATAAGTTTAACTACAAGCACGAGTAAGTGGTAACCTTTGCTTATTATAACTAATACATATATTTTATAATAATTAAAGATCTATACTGCACCCATCACCCTGAGATATTGAGTTTGTCAAATCTCATGTGTCTGTAGTTTCACCGACAATCACGTCCATCAAACCAGAATACAGTACAAACATTAGGTACTGCTTCGTGACAGATATAGGATGGTGGCAGTACTTTCCTTAATGAACTTGTTCACACAGAGTTCTATTTCCCTTAAATTCTATAGACTCAGCCACTCACTCATTCAAACTTTCCATTTATAAAATTAACCTTACTTTGTAAACGTTAGGATTCCTCTTCGGGTCAGTAAGCACATCGAAAGCAGTATAGAGGTCGTTCAACATCCTCACGATCTTCATGGCGCCTTTGTGATCGTTGTTCCTGGCGCAGTAGTTAGCAAAGCCTACGATGCCGCTGAAGAGAAGTGTGACTGTGTCATAGCGACGGGCCGGCACTGGACGTCGGTGACGAAGTTCTGTGGCCACACTGATCGGCAGGACTGAGTAGAGAAGTCTGGAACCATTAAAATGCTCGTTAGAGATGCGGTAACTGACGCTGGTTTTATTACATGGACTTAAGTTGGTGGTTTATGACGCTTTTTGTATTCTAATATTTTTTTATATTGGTTCATCAAAGTGACTCCTTTACGGTTGATGGAAAGCGGAGATGGAATCAAAAAGCGATGACCATTAATAAAGCCGCAAGGCCAGGCGCGGATCCAGCCCACAAAAAAGGTTGGGGTCACAGCAACCCGAAAACCAGCCAAGTGCGAGTCGCAGTACGAACTCTTATGATCGATATAATCTCGCTCTCTCAAGTCGCTCGCCTGATGTTAAGCGTCACGCTTGCTCAACAGTCCAGTGCAGTTAGAATTTTGAACTGCGTAGGTACAACACTTCAAAACCCTGCATGGCAATGGCAACTACAAAGGATATCAAATGAAATTCTTGTACTTAGGTATACCTACATTTTGAATTAAATAATTTTGTTTAGGTGATTACATTACAAACGCTAGCTTAAAAATTTTTTTTTCAAAAACGGTACTAATTTTATCGATATCCAGGTTTCGTATATTTTACTAACACTGGTTATGAAAGGTCATATCATCAGCCTGTGGAACATGAAAGTGTGACGTCTGATGTTGCAAGCCTTTTAGGGTTGTGGGCATGCCCACCCTGCCCACAACGGTGGATCCGTGCTTGCCGCAAGCTGCGTTAATCGCCACCCACTTGAGAGATGTTTTTTTACGCCCCGCATGAAAGACTTCATAGTTGTAAGGAAATATGTACGCCGGCAGAATCCATAATTTACTTAGACGACAGAGGTAGGAACTGCCAAACTTCTTGGTTCGTGGTAAGAAATTTTGAACTGTATATGGATGGCATGCTAGGCCAGAACGAGTAGTTTGGGATCGGAATGGTGAGGAAGGAATAAGATTAAAAAGCTCTTCGGAAAATTTGCCGTGAAACTAAAGGTAGAAAACGCTTAGAGAAGCTATAGTTGTACGCAGTTGTAAGGGTTCTTGGTGTAGAGTGATTTCAGTGTCTCCAATAATACGGACAGCGCGACGTTGCAATCTGTTTAGACGATCTATAAGGTACTTAGAGGATCCATCCCAGAAATGTCATCAATATTCGATAGAAATTCAACTCTATATGCGCATAATAAAAGATTAACTTACTAAACATTATTCGAATGAATGTATTCATATCTTCTTTCTTCAGTCTTCTAGTTCACAGCCGTGCGATTCTCTAAAAACGGTAGACGGTAAACTGTTGGAAACGGTCATTAATGCTCATGTCGTTCAGCAAATCAGTGTCTTTCTAGATGACAGTCAGCATGGGTTCAGACCAGGACGGTCCACAGTAACCAACCACATCAATTTTGTTGATTACGTGACTGCAAAGATGGATGGTGGTATGCAGGTTGACGCGGCCTACTTTGATCTCCAAAAAGCATTTGACCGCGTAGACAACGATCTCCTCTTGCAAAAATGTGCTTCTATTGGGTTCAACCCAAAACTTTTAAGTTTCTTTGCTAGCTATCTACGAAATCGCTCACAGTATGTCCAGATGATGGGGTACAAATCCTCAACGTATTTTACGAGATCGGGGGTAAGTCAAGGGTCCACTCTTGGTCCGACGCAATTTTTGATTATGGTCAATGATTTGCCAAAAACTATTGCTAAGGCTCGATGTCTTATGTTCGCCGACGATCTAAAATTGTATTTATCCATTGCAGATTCCGTTGATTGTGATACGTTGCAGTCTGACATTGATAGGGTGGTGGACTGGAGTAAGAGAAACAAACTACATTTCAACCCCACCAAATGTAAAATAATATCTCTCTCCAGAGCTCAAAAACCCATCAACTATACGTACTTACTTGCTGGTACTCCGCTTCAACGAGTACATGAAGTCCAAGACTTAGGGATTAAAATAGATTCTCAACTTAATTTTAGAGATCATGTCAGGAAGGTCTGTGGGGAAGCATATAAAATGTTAGGTTTTATTATGCGTACCTCATACAACTTTACTGATATCAACGCCCCCATTGCACTTTATACAGCTTATGTGCGTAGTAAATTAGAATACAACGCAGTGGTCTGGGATCCCCATGAATATAAGTATTCTTTAATGGTGGAACGGATTCAACGCAAGTTTGCAAGACATTTATATAAAAGGATGTACGGGTATTATCCTTACATGTTCCCTTCATTATTTGTTACCGGAATGGTAGGGATGTATACACTGGAACTTAGGCGCAAAATGTTTCTTTTACTTCATTACTACATGATATTACATAATAATATTGATAACCCTTCTGCGCTTGAGAAGCTGCAGCTGTATGTACCGTCACGCTTGCGCGGCACCGACGCCGAGCACGGCCCGCGGCGCCGACGCCGCCTGTTCGCAGCTCCCGTGCACTTGCACACCGTGCGCGGTCACAACGCCCCTACCGCTAGAGTTATCAAATTACTTAATAACATGATCGCTCAACAACCAGACGTAGATATATTTTATGATAAGGTAGGTAGATTTCGATGTCAACTTCTTACTTATCTTAGTTTCACCATGTGATGTTTTGGATTATGTCTGTAAATTGCATGTGTCTATCTGAATAAATAAATAAATAAATAAATAAATAAATAAATAAAACAAACATCGACCGATGCTTGTTGCATCTTTGACAACATCCGTGAAACAAATGAAGAGATGACAAGAAACTTTGGAAAAACAACCTTATGTACAAGGGCGATCTCTCATAAAGTATTTGACATCGGCATATTATAAAAATGTAACAGTATGGAAACTAAGCCCAGTTATGCGGAAATAAACTTATACGTGACCTCTCGTCTTGACCCGGCCTCACTACTGACAGCACCGTGTCAATTTAACCGCTTAGGGCTCTCGTTGATGCGCATGTTTGTGTGAGTGAGCCGTTTTGAACGTTTGCAGGTAGTTTCCGTACTGCAGTATGGAAACTAAGCCTAGTTAAGCGGAAATAAACTTATACGTGACCTCTCGTCTTGACACGCCCTCACTACTGACAGCACCGCGACAACCGCTTAGGGATCTCGTCGATGCGCATGTTTGTGTGAGTGAGCCGTTTCGAACGTTTGTAGGTAGTTTCCATACTGCTTCTCTATATTTATACTGTGACATCGGTGAGCTCTTCGACGAATTATACAGAATCGCACGGCAGGATATTTCCTGAAGGTTTGCCTGTCATTATTGCTATTTCGACAATCCACCTTAGTTCAATATAAGTTAAACATTCACGGTCCTAATTATAGATGTTGCTTAAACTTACATGGCTATTATTAAAGTTAGGTACCGTTTATAAGTAAGGCATCTTTGCTACTATGTCGTGTGTTGCATCGTGTTGGAAGATGTCAGTAATTATAACTCATTTAAATTACCACTGTTAATTGTTGAAGTTCAACAGGTTAAGCGAAATTTATTGATTCAGGCGTCACTTTGCGGAAATCCATTATCAAAAACGATATTAGAAGAAATATTAAGTGACGCTTCCGCTGAAAACAATGCTGTATACTTCCTATTTGCAGTTTGTGCGGGAGGGACGGTGGTGCACACCGCAACTCGGCCATAAGCATTGTTTTCAGCGGAAGCGTTAATAATTTTTTTCTTATATCGTTTTAAGTTACGCGAAATTCCAAACTTATTTATACAAACCTGTCAGTCTTCTGTTTCTCAGAATCCAGTTCCCTGAAGGTCTGCTGCAGTTTGTCAGTGAGGACTTCGAGGTTCTGCGTCAGTTTATAGTCAGCCTCAAACTGCTCCGACATGAGGACCAGGTCACGGGTTGCGTCGTGGAGAGGAATGTCGGAGATGCAGAGTCCACGACTGGAATAAAAAACAAAAATTAGGGATCGTGACCAAAAAAACAATCAAATACTTTTGTATCTTAAACAAACCTTGGCTGATACTAGACTATCTGCACTAATAACGAGGGACTTGTCTGAATCCAGAACACAAAGTTAGGTAGGCAGTTCGAAATTTATAATTAACTCTTGTAAGATCGATTGTTTGCAGCCTTATAATTCAGAGCAGAGGCCACGAGTTCTTTTTTTATTATTATTACGATAAGTATGATATACATTCATTAATTTATTGTAGTATAAATACTTATAAGCCTATATACCTCCTTAAACAAAGAATTCGAGGAACGAACCTTGTAGCCCATTTTTTATACTATTTTTCCCAATCGAACGGGTACACTATCAATATAGCCTTTTCACATGATTCGAAATTCCGTTTCGAATCATGTGAAAGAGCTAATAATATTACATAATATTATATAAACTTTGAAATACAAGTACAATTTGAAAAAAATTATACCGACTTCCATTCTATACAGTTATTGGAGTGTAACTCAAAAACTAGTGGACCGAATTTGATGAAATTTTAATGGGACCACACGGAAAGCTTTCAAACAAAAAAAATTGAGAATCGGTTCACCCGATCAAAAGTTATTAGGTAACACACATAAAAAAACAAGTTGAAATGAGTACCTCTTAATTTTTGGGAAGTCGGTAGAAAATAAGTCAACAATGCAATGAAATGTAAAAAAGGTTTTTAATGTATATTGGCATCTGCCTATATTCGAAAGGCTCATAACGTGACGAAACAGTTTCTGAATGTGACATAATATACACTCACGCCCCCCACTAGGTTTCCCTGTGTCGTGTGAAACATGGATATAGATTGCTGTTTCTGTTGTAGAATCCTAACATGATTAACGAAATGGACGAGCCATAACGTTAACAATTGCAGGTAATATTTTTAATTGAATTAGTTTACCTACCGAGTCAGATCGTCTAAATTGGTGACGCTTGGATAGCATTGGAACACCACCACATCCGTTTCTGGAATGTACAGCATTTGTCCCTGAAATGTACAATATATAACTCAGTCCAACATAGGAGTACATTTGATTCCAGATAGTTCTATATAGAACATATAGAACTATCTGGAATCAAATTTGAAACCATAAAAAGAAGTTCACTGTCCTTGCACTAATAATGAACATTAAAATATTGTGGGTTCAATAACATGGGAGTCATCAACTCCGATCAGCGAGAATTTACGCAACAAGTGCGCGATGGGTTTTAGGTCTGAGATCGAAGATCGAAGGCCTAAATGGAGTAGAGATTGTAATAAACAACGAGCACGAGTTTCATACGACGACATACGACATCAACACACTTACTTGCTTGAAAAAAAAACTTCAGTTCATAGTATTTTTTATTTATTAAAACAATTATTGAAAGTACAATTGGTAAAACTATAGGTTAACGCTTTGCTATTAAAAACATCATTATTTTGCTCTTGGGTGACTTGAGTAAATGTTGGAGATTGCGGATTGTTCTCGTAGGGAGCAAGAAAAAGTGGTTCATCATTATTATAAGTAGCAGATACTAAATCGGTCTTGACATCGAAGGACGTTGAACTGAAAGGAAGATGTTCTGGACATATTTTTTTGGTTTTGGTTCTAAATTGATGTCCTGGGTTATCCTGGCGCTTGTTGGCTTTATTTTGTATATCCTCCTCGCGTCGTGCTCCTCATGTCTGAGGGTAATGACCCCCACCTCCCATCAGTCTCTCCTTTATGATTTTACTCCATCTTCCCCTATCCTCGGCGACATGCAGCGCATCGTATACTGATGTGTCTAGGGTGGTGCGAATCTGGTCAGACCAACGCATCGGGCTGCGGCCTCGAGATCGCTTTCCATCGACTTTGCCTGTTACTATTAACTTTTCTAGATTGTCGTTGTCTTTCCTCGCAATATGGCCGAAGTACTCCAAGATACGCTTGAGACAAATGGTAGACAATCTAGTTGAGATCTTGAGTTGTTTTAATATCGATACGTTGGTCCGATGAGCTGTCCATGGTATTCTCAGCATTCTCCTCCAGTACCACATTTCGAATGCATCAATGCGCCCTCGATCTGCTGCTTTTAGCGTCCATGTCTCAGCTCCATACAGGAAAATGGAAAAGATCAGGGTCCGAACTAGTCTGATTTTCGTTTTCAGCTTTATCCCTCTGTTTTTCCATATCTTCTGAAGCTGAGACATGGCGCTTTTAGCCATTCCAATGCGCCTCCGGACATCCTTTTCACACGAACCGTTGTTGCAGATGCTGGAGCCGAGGTAGACAAAGTCATCAACTGTCTGTAGGTTTAACATACCAGTAAAATTCAGCATCTTTCCGCGATCCACCACCAAGATTTTAGTCTTTGATTTGTTGATGGAGAGGCCTAAGCTGTTGCTGATTTGTTCCATCTTGTTCAGAAACTGCGACATTTCTATTTCGCTAGCCGCCAATAACGTCGTGTCATCGGCATATCGGAGGTTCGTGACCTTCATTCCACCAATTCGCACGCCTCCATCCCAGTTATCACAGGTTTGTCGCATTATGTATTCCCCATAGGCATTGAACAAGATGGGAGACACAATACAACCTTGGCGGACACCTTTACCAAAGCAGAAGGGCTCGGAGGTCACTTCTCCAATCCTGACGACTCCTTGGCTGTTGGTGTATAAGGTTTGGAGCAACGTGGTAAGGTGTTCTGGCACGCCTAAACAAGAAAGTACCTTCCACAATGAGCTCCATCTTACGCAGTCAAATGCTTTGCTATAGTCGACGAAACACATGACGACTGGCACATTGTATTCATATGCCTTCTCTATAACCTGCCTGATGTTTAAGACTTGCTCGCGCGTGCCTTTACCCTTAACAAAACCTGCTTGCTCCTGCGGAATCTGTTGATCCAAGTAGTGTCGAATACGGCTGTTAAGAATGTGAAGCAGGACTTTGCTAGCATGTGATATTAGTGCTAGAGTGCGGTAATTAACGCATTGCTTGGTCGAGCCCTTCTTGTGCAACGGAAGAATTGTGGAATTTGTCCAGTCCCTAGGCCACTCACTACTAAACCAAACTTTATTGCAGATATTGTGCAAAGCATTGATCCCATTATCTCCCAGGGCTTTCAGTATTTCTGACGTTAGTATATCCGGCCCAGGCGCTTTCCCATTCTTAAGAGAGCGCAATGCTGCTTCAACCTCTGATCTTAATATTTCGGGTTCCTTCTCCATATCACTGCTGGCTGGTGTACCGGCCGTTGTCACCTGTTCGGGATTCTTGTAAAGTTCCTCGCAATAAGAGCGCCACCTTTCTGCAATCTCTTCTAGCTGATGCAAAAGATGACCGTTGGCATCTTCAATTACCCACGACTTGGGTTTGAACTTGTTCGTGAGCTGGCGGACTTTCTTGAAGAGATCTGCAGTTTGGTACTTGAGAGCGTGATCTTCTATGTCAAGGCATATTCCATCTATGTACTTGTTCTTATCCTCTTTACAGCATGCGTCTATAGTCTTGCAAAGAACGTTATATTCACTTCTCACATCTGGGTTCTGTAATCCCTTGATTTTTAAATCCTTCCTCTGTTGAGTGAGAGCCCATGTGCGATCCGAGATCCAGGCCGATTTCTTGGGCTCAGGTTTCCGAGCCTTCCACAGTTCACTCAAGGAGTCATTAATGAGCGTTTTTAAATGGATCCAATGGGAGTCTGCCGTGAGATACTGGTTCGCAGCTGAAGCCTTCAGTTTTTATTCCACGGAGTGTTGAAATACACTTTTCTCAGACAGTCCCAGTTTCCTATGAGACATCTCAGGGCGTTTCTTCGGCGCTTTCAGGCGAAGTGCAAAACTCGCAACAAGCAAGTTGTGATCTGAGTTACAGTCAGCCCCAGGAAAAGTTTTTACATTGCTAACTGAAGACCTCCAACGGGAATTTAGAAGAACATAATCAATTTGATTCCTGTATCTGTCACCTGGAGATTTCCATGTGTATAAACGTGTGGGATGATGCTGAAAACAGGTGTTGAGTATGGCAAATTTCCTTCTTGTGCAGAAATCAATAAGTCTTTCACCGCGATCGTTCCTGATACCCAATCCATGTCTTCCTACTACATCACGCAGGTAATCATCGGCTTCGGTATTACCAACTTTTGCGTTCCAATCGCCTAGGATCATGGTCATCTCACGACTCGGGATAGCATCCAGTATTCCATCAAGCTTCGTGTATAGGTGAATTGATTTTGTATATAGTCTTCTACATACGATTCTGCCACTGCATTGGAGCGCCACCCACCATGGCACTTTAATGTAAGCAAATCAGCTACTGAATCAGCCAATAATGTAGCTGACGTTCGCCTAAAGCTATGTCCTGTATATGATTCTGCATCTGGTAAACCTAGAAACTTTGCGATTTCTTTCGGTATGGCACCAAATTTATTTATTCCAATGCATTGACTTGTACATTTACCTTTTTGATTGTTTAGAAAAAATCTGTCACTCTTTTCTGTCTCGAAATCTGTCAAAATCTGTCTCATTTTCGCACTCGTGCGTAATGAAAAGTAAAAAGCACGCATTCGAAACACACTGCATTTTGATTCTAATTACCGTTCAATAAGAGTTCCTTTTCTAGTAGGTGTGTTGAAAACGATATCTTCACTTCTTCACTCTTTTTTAAAATCATTGATAGGTTAACGTTTAACGGGCAAAATAACTTTGCGTCTAATTCTCGAGTCGTCTAATTCTCTTTATAGCGATTGTACGTCGATTACCTTTCTCACAGTGAGCTTGTGCGGGGTGCAGGGTGATATCTAGCCAGATAGCCACCCAAAAACATTTATTCCATGTAGTTTATTCAGCAGTAATTTTGAAGGTACTGAACTATTATTTTCTAAATTTTTTACTTATTAATATGCAGGTACTGTAGGATTGATATAACAAAGGTTATTGAAATAAATTACTAAAATATAAATAACGCCGTACCTTCAAACGAAGTGAAGCAATGTCCTCATGGGGATCAGTGTGGTTCATCTCCTCAGACTTGGTCTTCAGGACGTAGACCGTGTTGATATGTGCCAGGACGTTGGCAAATGTCATCTCAAGGTGGGGTCGTACCTGAACGAATGACCATTGAATTAAGTCATTTTAACAGACTTAAAAAAAGGAGGAGGTTATGTATTCCACTGTATCTAAATAAATAAATGAAAAATTGTTGTTAAATAATAAATGTTCACCGGTTTCTACCTCATTTATGGTCCGATTCTCATCTTCTTTATTTTAAGTTGGTGGTTCTATTTAAATCTCATCAAATTAGGACCAGTCTTGATAATATCCTTATTAACCGTGAATGACAATCGATCCCGTAAGTAGCAAGGGTCACTAAAATGGGTGAAAAATATTTTTTTACAAACAAATGGAACCGACTTCAACAAGTATTTGACTCTTTTAAGTGTTGAAGTCGGTTCCAAATTTTGTATAACATTTTCGTTTTAAACATTGTATTACATTATTATTATTAGCTTGAAATTATACCTATTATTTTTAGTTAGATAAGTAGGTACATTTACTGGAATTGCCTGATCAAAAATGTTTGTTGCAGTTAGCTTGTACAACTATGTCTGGTTGTTGCAGCACAAGATCACAGAAACAAAGGAGATATTAAAATGGGGCGGGGCCTGTGTCGCAGCAATATGCCCAAAAACAGAACACATTGCTCGAGGCGGTGCGCATC
This sequence comes from Selenia dentaria, assembly GCA_917880725.1. Lineage (NCBI taxonomy): Eukaryota > Metazoa > Arthropoda > Insecta > Lepidoptera > Geometridae > Selenia > Selenia dentaria. The sequence continues at coordinate 11,301,199 of OU862885.1, forward strand.
TAAACAGTTAACAATGCTTGCTCTGTACTAACGAATATTCAAACGATAAGTTTTAAAACCGCAGTGGATAATGAACTTATTAGCTAACAATACGTTGAATCGCGAAATACGCCGCTGCGACACCAGGTTTTGTATCCAGCGCACGGATTGGCATCTCTCTAGATATATGCACGCAACACAATGTAATACATGAGAAATTCACAAAACAAATTTAGTTTTATAATATCAGCTCATAAATTTCTTTTTGGTATTCCCCGTCTCTGATTTGGCGATCTATAGCCACTTAGACAATCCATTCAACAGTGGTATTCAACGCATAAAAAAATGAATTACGGAACAGAATTAAAAAAAGACGCTGAGTTAAAGAAATCTTAACATTATTTACGAGATATGACAGTAAATGCAGCTCAAAATGTACTTAAGGCGCAGTCACTTCCAACCTCAATTTTAAAGTTATTTACGATGTTTTACGTAAGGTTGAAAATCGTTTGTTATATTGGACGATGTAATGCGAAAATGCATTAATTTTGTACGTTTTCTTTATATTTTTCGATATATACTAACACAATTGAAACTGTAGGTTACTATTTCAGTACTATATGTTGGCTATGTATTACTTAAAAAAATAAAGTGATATCGCTGAAAATTCTGAGAGTTTGTATGTGAAAGTTTATTTTTGTGGACCCATTCAGATTTTTTCTGCAGAGAGCGAAAAATATTTATGAATTCTATTCGGTTATTATTCTTTTCCTATTTCTTTTCTAACTTAAGTATTTTTTTCATAGAATATCATCGATCTGTTTCGTTACACTAAGGCCTTTATTAATAAACGTTGCATAAACCTATATTAGGCGTAAAATGCTTTGTCTTGCTTTCACGCGTGACATTTACTGCAAGCGAAAAATTTACAGATAGATGTTTTAACTACTCCGGGTGTAAGCCAAGTTTATTAATAAGGCCGTAAGTGTTTAAAATAATAATAAAAAATATTTGTCATATTTTTTCTTTTATTTTTATTTATTTAGTTATCGATTCCGAACCACTTCGTTCAATATTGTGCACTAATAAACAAAGTCCTTATATTTGCACATAATTCTTCCGAATGCCACCATTACCATTTATTTAACCTACTTTATATATATGCCATTTTAGTGGCCAACTCAGAGATTTTGTTCTAAGTATTAATACGTAGGAATACATTGGATTCTTACCGTGTCCAGAACATCAGTAATCTTGCAGCCAGATTTAGTGACTCTTGGCAGCAAGCGGGACACTGTTCGTCCAGCTTGGATGATGTTTAGTTCTCGGTCGAACATCAGATGGAATGGGAAGACTCGGCAAAAGGTTGCTGGGCTTACTTTTGGTTCTGAAAAAAAAATGGTCTATAGTTAATGGGGATTTGTGGATAACCCATTTTTTTCTCCTTTTAGTCGTCCAACGACTATGTCAGTCCCATATGTTCTACTCATAGAACTACACTTAGCCACTTTATTCTTCTTTAGTAATCCTATATATTGCTATGCAGACCTGGGCGTTATTCGCTACCGCGAACGATAGAGAAATCCGAAAGGGTATGCGTTAATTTCCCTGTTCACACCAAAGCGGATATCGCAACCGCGCGCGGTAGAGATGTCCGTGAGATGTCCGTTGAGGCAACGGTTAGCGGGGTGAGGGCAGGAAGCATGTCGCTGCTACCGCGTCGCCCGGCGGAACTAGTTTCGCTGCAGTTATGTAAGTTCACACTATTTACCCATCGAGTTCCGCGTGGTATTTTTCGCTACCCACAGCGGTAGCGAATAACGCTCAGGGGGCTGATTCCACTAATTAAATTGCAATAGAACCGTAGCTGAACGGCAACTTTTATGCGTTTTCTTATTCTGCTATCGAATAACAGTCCAGCTGCAGTTACGTTTCTGTTGACGCCAGCGATCGATCAAAATTGTATGTTGTGCTAACTCGATAGATCATGAACGCGTCGTTAACTCATATTCGTATATAGTAGTTTCAATTATATATTTATTATAAAGTAGCGTTTACGTTATGTTTATGTGACGCTACAATCCAATTTGTCTACAGAAATAGTAGAATGGCTTTTTGCCAAAGTATCGAACGACAACCGGAGTCGTACTGCAGTTGCAGCGGCATAGATTGTTGAACGTCAATTCTGTTATTGCACAATAACAGAATTGGCCTCCAGATCTGAATAGGCCTTAAGGATCGATATAGAAACCTAGCTGAGTCGGATGTTTGCGCAATTAGGATACATTGGAGTATACCCAAGTCACATCAGTTAAGTCCGAAGTGGGTAGATAGATCCTCCCTCATACATGTACTTCGGTTACATTAAAAGTGTAAAAAAGTGGTATTTGTCATCTTTGATTCCACATTGGTTACAAGTATGGTCTTGTTTTAGCTAATAAGAATGCTGTGATAAAGATGAAGAGTAACTAGCTTTTTTGTAGGTAATTACCCAGAAAACAGATTTTTTTGCCACAGTTGACAGAAAGCCAGAAGAAGAAGAGAAAAAAAAAGGTTTTCTAAGAAGGAGCTTCGTAGAAAACCTTTTTTGTGACAGCAAGTACTTTTTTGGATTAAAATTGGAGGATTAAAAGTAAAATGTTTTTATAATATTGGAATATTTACAATATTGGAATATATGGAATTATCTGATTAAGCCCAATAATAATAAATAATCAAAAATATTATAATAAATCTTTATTCAAACAGGATATTTACCGTGGTAAGGTTGTGGAATGAGCTCCCGATATTTCGGCGCAGTTACATGCACCATGTTCACGGGAAGACTCACACTTCCACAATCTTACCACGGTAAATATCCCGTTAATAATCATATAACTTTAGAGAACAACCGTGATAGTTTAAAACAGTGTTTTATTCAAACAATTGCACAATGTTATTTCATACATTATAATGGGGCTAGAAAATATGAGCAAATTTGTGCAAGAGTATCTGCTGCTGAACTACATAGATTCATTACGCGTGTTTCAACATACAGCACTCTTTCCCCAGTGTTGGACTACTGCTAGCCATTTCGGTACAATACTAATCTTAAGGATTTTAGAATTAATCTTAGGTCCTAATATTACATATAAAGATGACGATAGTGCTTGTGTGTGTGTATTTGTGTGTGAGTGAGTGTATGTGTGTGTATGTGTTTTACATCCCAAGTAAACTAGTTAGGTGATTACTTTAAGAAGTTCTTCAGTATTAATCAGATTAATGTGATTGACAGGAAATGACTTTTAATAACTTTCTAAAATTTGTATTCTTTTCCTAGTTTTTACGTGTGTCGACACAGTGTTCGTCCTTTGCTTTAAAAGTGTTCACGTGTATTTAAATAACCGTTACGATTGTAGACAAAGTGAACAACACCAATTACGTCGTTTTTGTGTTCAAGTTAATCGTCTCTTAAATGTTCGGTAGTGCATCCATCGCTTCTCTAGAACGTTACTTAAACTTATATGTAGGTACTCGTAACTTTGATCTGACTGTGAATTTATCATGAATATTTTGGTACAAATCTGAATTGAAGGTAACTAACAGATACTTGACGAATAGAAAATGCTCAAACCGCTAAATTAACTCAAATTAAAAAAGAAAAAAATTAGGTACCGAGAGATAAAGTTTCGATTTCAGCAATCTCAGGAGCTGAAACGCGTCCAGAACTGGAAGTCTCCGTGATGAGGAACTGGACGTGGTCACACTCTTGTTTGGTCTTCAGAATCTCTACTTTCACTTCAGTGTTGTGCAGCTTGCTGGCTACCGTCTAAAATGACAAGTACAATTTGAAAAATTGAATACCGACTTCCATTCTACTCAGTTATTGGAGTGTAACTCAAAATCTACTGGACCGAATTAAATTTAAATGGACTACACGAGAAGCACCAGCTTTCAAACAAAAAAATAATTGTGAGAATCGGTTCATCCAATCGAAAGTTATGAGGTAACAAACATGGAAAAAATACAGTCGAATTGAGTACGTCCTCCTTTTTGGAAGTCGGTAGAAAAGTATACTAAGTAACTGGAAATAACAAAGAGATATAGAAATTACATACATAACTTATGGGCAAAACATCATCAAGCTTTTTAATGAAAAGCTTAAATAATATAAACTTTAAGTAAGGGCTCAAAAAGCGTTTTGGTAGTATCTAATTTTTTTAATGCAATCAAGTGGGGAGATGACAAAGTTGTGGGTCTGATGAAAAGAACAACATAGCCATGGTGGTTGCAGCGCCAACCAGAGGTTAGAATGTAGTATTGTGTGACACTGCACTATGCTCATCACCCCGTGATGGGTTTTAAGTCTCTTTCAGGTAGAATGTTTGTCAAAACCAAGACGGCTCCCAGCGATTTTTACATCTCTTTCGGGCAGAATATTTGACAATGAAGAGCCCTACCACCTAGTCGAGTCGGGTGTGCTTGCTCTAGCTATTCGCATGCCGTCGGTGGAAGCAATATTCTTTTACTCAGTTCCCAAACTGAGCACTAGAACTATTTAAAAAACAGCTTACCAAACAAGGATAAGCTTCCTACAGAATCAATAATACAGTTTGAATTACAACTGAGACTTCAATGTGTTCTATTTAAAAATATTAATTCTGTATTGAAATTCTCGTGAGTTTGACACATATACATATAAAAACATTTTTGCTCGTTACATGACTGTTTAGGGATTGAAACCACAACTACAGTATCATTGACTACCATGTGAGATATTAATCAAACTAGCCTATCTATTATATAAATGAGAGAATCAAATACCTTCACAATTCCAATAACAATGTGCTCCAAACCGACCCTGTCGGAGTAATAATGGAGTACCAAAGCGCCATCTTCAGGCCTCTCCGTGCATCTGAACGATGGAGACCTCATTCCAGGGTAAAGTGTGCCAAGATGATCATGCAGGCCGTCCAAGTTCTGCAATAATTATCACCAAGGATTTTTTCAAATGTACCAATAAGAAGCTTGTGCGGCGAAAATATTATATAAGATCGCATTATTGAGCGAGATTGAACTTCTAAAAACAAATGGCGTAATCGGAATTGGAATTAATAAACAATTTGATTATTATGATCTTTTGGCTATAAAATACGCTGTTGTGTAGTGATTATTTGTAAAAATAACTATGGTTAGATGAGACCTGCACATAGATATAAACTTATGAAAGTAAAATTAACAGAGAAGTGTTTAGATATTTTTTCCGACTTCTATAACGTATTTGGGGAATTTTTTCACTGATTTGTTATAATGTATATATAATTATAATAAACCATAATATAAATATATAATTATAATACCATTATTCATATTAACTCATTAGAGTGGGGCTGTAACCATTTACAGCCCCACTCTAATGAGTGGGGCTGTTTAAATATGGCATGTAGTCATAGGTGAAGATTGCGTCGTGGATCTCCTGACGTAAACACTCCTTAAAGAACAAGGTCTTATTACGTTCGAAACGTCGTCGGACTTAAACTGACATAATACCAAGTGAGTGCAGCCGGTATCTTTATATTATCATACTTAAAGTAGATGTACAATTAATAAGTAGATACTTAAAGTAGTTGTATAATTGTTATATCTATAAATAATATGTTAGTTAACAAAAATAAATGTATGTATGTTTGTTTTTTATGCGTTCCAAAACCATTGAAAAGTGGAAATTTGTTAGTGGAGTGATTCCACTAACAAGTTAACTTTTATAAGTATGTCATTTTCACAATAAAATAACTAACTTTAACTTTGAATCAAATTTTAAAGGAGGATATTTTATTTACACGATTTTAAGAAATAATTACTTTTATTCCGATTAAATGGCTAATTAAAAGTTAAAGTAAAAGTAAAGCCGCGGCTAGAAGTTAGTATTTCATAGAACAGCTGGATAATATTCACAAAATGAACATGAAATAAACCATTTGCTCTCTCAATATATTGATGATTTCACACATTGACTTGCAAACATTACAAACATCCAAGCCCCGAGCGCAAACATTTAAACATTTTTCAACAATTTCTGCTCATTACACAAATATTGAGAACATATGGCCGATGGGGCCGAAAGGTTCTGGAGTGGAGACCACGGCAAGCGCAGCGTAGGTCATCCACCGACACGATGGACAGACGACCTGATGAAGGTCGCAGGACGATGTTGGATGCAGGCCCCTTCCAACCGGTCCTTTTGGAAAATCATGGGGGAGGCCTATGTTCAGCAGTGGACGTCCTACGGCTGAGATGATGATGAGGATGATGACACAAATATTTGCCCTGGCCAGGGTTTGAACCTGGAACCCTCACTTATAAGGCAAATAAGACTACCAGCTAGGCTAACGGGCTGATAGCAGTTCTTTCAAATTATCAGTTAAAGGCCTTCTTCACGGTCTGGTGTAGAAGGTCTTTAATAATCAAATAAGTACCTATCAAGCTACGGATTTTTTGACAGATCTGTCATTCAAGTGATGTATGAGTATAATGTTATATACGTCATCGCTGACCACAAAAATGTGAATAAAAACAAAGGCCAGCACTGTAAAAAAAATAGGAGACAACCCGCTTTTTGAGCATTTGGGTAACTCATGAGTGGCTTATTCTAAATTTAACTGTCCTAAATACTAACCTGTAGAAAATCACGTGGAGTAGCTCCTAACACTTGCAGAATCTTATCGTATCCAGAGTCTTGGCAGAACTCGAAGAAGGTCTTTCCAAAAAGTTCCAAAATAGCATCAGCAGGAATCTCTGTAAAGGTAAGTTTTTAATCTAACAAATAAAATAATGTGTTTGTTTATAATGTATCAAAATAAAAGCTATTTACTAAATTCATACTATGGGCAGTATATAGATACAGTACTTAGGTATAGCAAAAACGATTTTTACATAATGCCTCTTTCTCTGAGTTTGTTCTACTAATTTCCGAAACAGCTAGACCGCTTGACAAGACTTTCACTGGCAGACAGCTGAAGATATAGGGAGTTCCTTAATAAAAAGACTTAGGGTTCTTATGATTCTTTTCTTTTTGTCGAGGGCAATAGACCAAGAAGGTGAAGTACATTGCGGTAGTCTGATCAAATCCGTACTACACGTAACAGAAAAGTACACGATGCCATTCACCACGCCGATAATAGGACCAGATGGCATAAGGTCATCAATGATAAGATATTCCGTAGAGGGGGTCACGACCCTCAGCATTGAGGAAAACGACGCAAGGAGGTGGAGGATTCTTATGATACACACAATTTGGGAGGTTCCTCACTTCGAGCATAGTGAGGGTGGAGAACCGAGCATCACAGTGCGCAACTTAATACAATGTGTGATATTATGATACAACTTGTAACACAATTTACAACGTTACAACCGAATGCTCGTCAAGTCAGGGAGGCAGCATTGTAATGCAATGCTCAAAATTGATTTATAAATGTTACATTACAAATGAATGCTCTAGGTGAGGCAGAACCTAATTGATTAGTGAAGTCAAACAGTAGAACACCAGTCTATAAAATTAATAAATAAAAACGTAATTTTTCACGGCAACAGTATATATCTTGATCAAATAGATTATCTATATCTTTAAAGTTATAGATGATGACTTAGCTGATTTGTTTTCCTGTCTTATATTCATTTAACAATATAATTAATAACATTTAATGAAATATTATTCAACTACCAATATCCGCCCCTCAAGATGCAGACACCCGCTTCTCGATCGTGCAACTCGATCGAAACGTCGAGATTAGTCAGAACTATGTTTTGATATATGTCAGTGCGCGAAATAGTCCAGATATTCTCTTAAATCATGAATTCAATTCGCGAAAGTTTATAAAATTCCCTACTCCTACATACTCACAAACTTTTTAATATTTTTGCTGTACCCAATCAGCAGGGCTATTACAGCCCTTCTAGGGCTTTAGGAGCTCTTGTGCAAAATTTCGTCTTGATGAAGAACACTATAAGACATATAGCATTATGTTTATTATTAGTGTTATTTATCTTTGTTTTTATTCTATATTGTGTTAGTAGTCACAGCACAACGTTCTGTCAAGGAGTAGTATATGTGATGATCCTTGGTTCTGCCTACCATTGACGCAACGAACTACAACTAACAGGCGCCAACGAAATTACGTCAATGCATTTTTAAATTCGGTTCTTATGTTTGAGTTTACATTCCGTATTTTATTTTATCCACAACCAATCGTTAAGTAAATATTTATAGCATATCTTACGCAGAACTTCGACTGCTGCAGTAATCAAGTTGTAGGTGATTTCTTCTTCATATATCTGGCGGACGAGAAAACTTCCTTCCATAGTTACTTCAGCTTTTTTCCTAAAACAAACCATGAATGAGTATAACTCTAAATGTATCTATTTGATAATAGAGATTTAGTTATGTGACCTTATGGGCTAAAGTAAAATTAGTACCTTCCTGCACTATTCCCAATCTAATTGGGGTCAGCGCTGTACATATTTTCTTCCAAACTGCGCTGTCCACCGTCATCTAGTATCGCAACAACGGAGCTCATTTGTCTTACGAGTTCTGATTCTTTAGCTGGTTAAGAGTTTTTCGCAAGGCGCTTAGATGTGAATCTCGGGTTGAGTGCATTTGGCAGTAAATTTCATACAAAATGTATTCAGATTTGTACTCAAGCCAATATTTACTACAGAACGAAATTCTGAAATTCAGTCCTTTGATATTGATTTTCTAACGTCATATAAATGTACTTGGAAAAAAATCGCAAATCACTAAAAATATATCGTATATTCAGCCGTGCGATTCTCTAAGAGTAAACATCGCTGCATCTTTGACAACATCTGTGAAACATAGGACGAGATGACAAGAAACGATGGAAAACAACCTTATTTACAAGGGCGATATCTCATAAAGTATTTGACAGCTCGTCGACGAGCTCACCGAATCATTAACGAGCTTTGACTCTTCTTTAACGCGATTACAGAGGTGTTAACTAATAAATGATGACATGGTATTGGACATCACCATTATGTATTAATTTTATTTATCTTCTTTTTTTATTTTATTTTATAATGTTTGGCTAACAGCTATTGTTACAATATAATTTACAAAATATGTTTAAAGCGAAATGAGTTCCAAATTTCATGATTCGACTTCGCGAAAACTTAGTTTTTCGACACTTAAACCTAATAATCGGAGTTCGAACGTAGTGTAAATTGAATATACGTCCTTATGAAGTATGGGAACCAATACACGATTCAGCAAACTTGGCTCGTAAGAAAAAAATCGGCAACATTCCCTAAATTTTGCAATTTTTCTTACGTGCTTCGTGGGAAAAACCATTTTTATTCAATTATAGGCATATATATTTTAATAAATGTATCATATTCGAATTCCCAATGAAATTTACTAGTGAACTATGGACTCCTTTATCATTAAAATTTAATCATTTGATTGTACGAAATAAATATAAAAAGTTTTCAATTGAATTTTCGCATTACGTCGTCAATTCTGGTAAGCAATTCTCAACCTTATGTAAAGCATCGAAAATTGTTTTAAAATTAGGATTGGACCGCGCCTTAAAGAAGCCAATTATACGCCAAGTTACGGAGTGCTTACGTTTAAATTATTAGTTTACTAGGAGTAACTACTTACAAGGTTAATTAGTTGACATTTACATGATTTATATTATGACTAGATAACTATGACGTTAATGGTGTATTCACTGCTGTAAGACTGCTTATGAACAGTGGGCCGAGCACAAAAATCTGTTTAAGTGTAACGTAATCGCATCATTAACGTATTTAGTACAAACTGTCATTTATCTAGTACAATAGTGGAGCAGATAATTCATAATATGTATGGAATACGTAAACGATACGATAACGTAACACTTTAGCAGATTTTCGTGCTCGGTCCACTGGTCCTAAAAATATGCGATACACGTATAAAATACCTGGATACCAATAATATTTTAATTTAAGACGCGGTCCAACCCCAATTTTAAAATAATTTACGATGCTTTACGTAAGGTTGAAAATCGCTTGTTAGATTGGATAATGTAATGCGAAAATGCGGTAATTTTGTACGTTTTCTTTATATCTTTCGATATATACTAACACAATTGAAAAAACTGCTGGTTACTACTTTAGTACTATATGTTGGCTATGTATTACCTATAAAATAATATAGTGTTATCGCTGAAAATTCTGAGAGTTTGGACGTGAAAGTTTATTTTTATGCACCTATTTAGGATTTTTTTCTGCAGAGAGCGGGTAATATTTATGAATTCTGTTCGGTTATTACTCATTGCCTGTTCCTTTTCTAACCTAAGTTTTTTTTTCTTAGATTATTATCGAACTGTTTCGTTACACTCGATGTTTAAAGATTCTGCTTTTTACTATTATCAGGGTACGACCGCGCCTTAAGTATAATGATTGTTGTTTCTAACTCACTTGATCGTTTCCCATGTTGCTTCATCGAAAGTTTTCATCACCAGCAACTCCAAAGCATAATTCACGAACCCGTACTGTAATAAGATAAACAAGTACAATTTGAAAAATTACCGAGTTCAATTCTATTCAGTTATTGGACTGTATCTCAAAAACTACTGGACTGAATTTGATGAAATTTAAATAGGGCCACACGGGAAGCATCAGCTTTCAAACAAAATATTTATGAGAATCGGTTCATCCAGTCGAAAGTTATTAAGTAACAAACATAAAAAAACCAATGCAGTCGAATTATTCAATTCTCCTCCTTTTTTTGGAAGTCGGTAGAAAATAAAATAAAATATCCATGTAATCTATACAGATCAAAATTAACCCCTATATTCTCCTGGTCTGCACGCTATAACTTGAGAACGGATGGAACAATTTCGATAATTATTTTTTTGTTCTGTAATTTTTTGTCAGAAGGTTCTAATAAAAGAAAAACCAAGTAAAGAAGGGAGGTTATGGCGAGGCCGAAGGCCGAGCCCACTAAGTGAACGATGTCGCAGGCAGTTGCTAGTCTATATAATACCAGTAAGTCAGCCAGAAAACATTGGTTCAAAAAGGGAAAACTTCATGATAAGCTGAGGTTTTTTTGAATTCCATTTTCAAAAGACCATACATGCCAGCATAAATATTGAAATTTATAGAGAGAAAAATTCACATCCTCGGACGGGATTCGAACCCGCGTCTTCTGACTCTCCGTGTCAGACGCCATTGACTAACTAGGCCACTGAAAATCTGGTCCGAGCATCGAATTTTAACCCTCTATTTGACTAACCGTCTTGCGGGGACGGAGCGACATCTATTGGACAGTTAACAGTACCATCCAACCTAAAGAAGCATTATTTAGAATTACTTGAACTTTCGCATTGACATCGCAACCCTTGTGATTTTTATAGTATTACTTTTCAAAGCACTAACGCCTGCTTTAGCGATCTCAAACATTGAAATTGAAATTTAAATATTGTATATATTATTTCATACTTAAGTAATACGTACGTTATTATTTACTTGCTTTCAAATTAAAATGCTATAGATATGGATTCTATTTACTTACCATTTTGTTGTGGGTCTTTGTGAGCAGCTTAACTGTAAAAAAAGAAGTTATAATTAAACTAGTATCGAATTACTTTTAGTTAAACTTTTTGACTTTAATTAAATAATTAGTAAGTTTCAGAAAACAACTTTAAATTGATATCCAATTTTTTTAAACGGAAGAATTATCATTCAAACAGTTCAACTTCTAAAGGCCAATAGGCCTTTATAGGATATCCAATTTTTTTAAACGGAAGAATTATCATTCAAACAGTTCAACTGAGTTCAACTTCTAAAGGCCAACAGGCCTTTAGAAGTTGAACTCAGTTGCATACACCTATCTTGTTTTGTTCTCGTAATCACGACCTGTAATAATAAGTTTAGTAGTTTTTGCTACACTAGATACAATTTCTTTTTAATTTCTGCGTTTTAGTAAAAGTAGAAAAAACTTGTATGTAATAACTTGTGTCTAATATTTAAACCATGTCATTTTATGGACAAATAGATACTTGTGCGTACATCGAAATTACGTAATTTAATAAAAAAGAATAGAGGGTTGATTTCTGTGAAATCTATTGTATTGTTGGCCAAATATGGCGAATCGCGAGTCAACGGGTTGAAACAATGAACGAAGCATGCCATTTCATCATCATCGTCGTTTCAGCCGTAGGACGTCCAATTCCTATCTGCTATGAGTTGTCTTGACTACAGCCACTTCAACTTATCTTCTGGGCTATGTCGGTGACCTTAGTTCATCTACGGATCTCCAGAATTCTGATTCGATCACCTCGAACCCCGAGCACAGCACTCTCCATAGCTCATTGTACGACTTTGAGATTACTTATGAGGTCCGTAGTAAGAAACATTAGATCAAAGTATTCAGTGAAAACAATTTGAACTTCTTTATTATAATAAAACAAAACTCTAGATAATTATGTTTGTCTCCAACAAGCATAAAACTCGTTTTGTCTTGCGTTTAATCCACAATCACTCTGAAGACAAAGGGAACCTTTGTGGACTTTTTCATAATATTCCTTTTTAGAGAATTTTTCTTTTTTCCTCGAGTTCTTTCTGCACGGCAACGGTGGTAGTGAAAGGATAAGGAAAATTAATTTTATATTGCTGTTGCTATGGTTACGTTCGTAGCATCAGTAGGGATGAATATTTTCATTTATTGAAGACTAGCTGCTCTCCGCGGTTTTCACCCGCGCGGTGATGGATGATGATGATGATGATGAATCTTATATAAACTATGTTACACAAGGTGAATGTAGCTTTCACATGGTGTAATAATTTTTCAAATCGGTCCCATACTTTTTGAGGCAATTCGTTACAAACATACATATAAATCTTTCCTCTTTATAATATTAGTACTCGTATAGAAGTATAGATAGAGATGGTAATTAGGCTGAATAAAGCATAACAATGACTAACATCGATTTAGTTTAATTTTCTTGAGTTTGAGTTTTTTTTATTTGTGACGTGTAATAGTTGCTGTGTTAACTGTAAAGTGTTTTAACGATGCATGTGTGTAGGCAAAGTGTTAAAGCATTAAACTTTTTTGTGTTTTCCTCATTATTTATAATCGCCATTAGAAAGTTTTAGTTATGCATCCACCGCTTTACTACAACTTGACTTAGACAGGACAGTGACTTTATGTGACTTTGACTTGACGCTTGAACGGAAATCTTACTGTACGTAATTATAAATATTAACATTACAAATATTTACCTACTGACCTGAAACTATAAATATTTAGCTAAATAATTTGAGGACGGGCAAATGTATCTACGAGTTCACATTTATATCGTAAAAAAGGTAATTTAGTCACAATCACACAGATAATTATAAAGGTTTGTGTGTGTGTTTGTATGTTTGTTTCTTCTACACTCTTTTGAACTGGACCAATTTTGATGAAATATTATTAAGGAGGTTGAGAGGCACTGGATTAGCACAAATGGTACTTTTCATCGTCATCATCATCCATCAACACAGTAATACATATACATGCTAAAGATTGTGAGTGAGTGAGTGAGTCTGTTTGGCACATCTGCACGCTGAAATGGCTCGTAAGATTTGGAATAATTTTGTAATGGATACATATTAAGGATTAACGCATAACCTACTATTCGTTCCGATCCAATTCTAGTAGTTCTTGAGACATAGCGGTTTACACGCGTTTAACTTTATTTTACGCGGACGACGTCGTGGGCGAAAACTAGTAACTTCTAATACTTAGTAAATAATAGACACTCTGTAAAAAAATATCATCTACGAATAAATAATAAGAGTTATTATTTATTCGTAGACGATTACACATGAAAAAAAAATACGCGTTGACTTGAGAACCTATTCTTTTTTTCGAAGTATGTTGTATATGGCAGTCTCTAACTTCTGAATGATATGCATTTGTTTTAAAATCCACTAAATGGTAGAACTCTATCTTTGAGGAATTCTTGCCTTAAGTTAATAATGCTAATAATTATTAGGTACTCAGATTACTTCATATCTTAAAATTGTTTTTTAATTATTTTTCTTTAATAAATGGAGCATATTATAATAACTACCTAACCCGTACGTTGATATTATAAAATATTTATATTTCATAATATAATATAATAATAAATAATAACATAATATAATAAATAAAATATATTAATTATGTTATTATTAAAATAAAATAACCCTAAATTGCTCTTTATTATATCAGCAACCTGTGAAAATCCTGTTAAAATCATCCTTTTGAAGAAGTGACTTAGTAGTTCAGGAAACTGATTTGAGATACCCCATTATAGCCAGCTCGTAAGTTAAGCCGACAAAATATTATTCAAATAAAAAAAAATGCATTATTCTTCTTTGAGATGTGGGTCAGCATCCCAGCGTAGTTCACAAATAGCTATTTTTATGTTATTTTTTTAAATTTTGGCAGTCATGTTCGTGCACTCGCTAGTGGTAAGGTTTTAAATTATTAACAGCTAGACCATATATACATACAAAACAATTATTATATGGTAAAAATATTATATAATATTTTTACCATAAAATAGAACCGACTTCAACAGCAAAAAGTGTGAAATAACTTGCTTAAGTCAGTACCATGATAGTTCAAAATTTATTATCACAATATTGTGCGAATGTTACTGACTATGACAAGTTATTTCACACTTTTTGCTATTGAAACTGTACATTTTTCAAAAATTATTTTGCCCTTAGAAAGCTTCATTATCACTAAGTAACATGTACTATAATATAAAAAAAATAAAGGGTATGAAAATTTCGATAATGTAACCCAAACTATGAATAAAATACCATACATCATCCTTATATCGCGTACGCTGCGAAAACTATTTACAATAGAGGAAAGTGATGTCAGCAGTTTTGTAGAAAACATCAATAACTACAATAAAGTCCTCGATACCACATATATTTCTGTTACAGTTAGTTATGTTATATATCTAAGTATATATAAGTACTTTTTCATTTTAAAATATGCATAAGTCACGCCGAAAAATGCCTATAATATATCGCGTACACTGCGGAAACTATTGATAATAGAGTAAATATTACAGTTATGTCACAATACTTTTCGTTTATAAAATATCCAATATTAACGCCGTTACAAACTAGGCCATATCATTCGTACCTTCGTGTTAATCCATATCTACTCTAATAATAAAGAGGAAAGATTATAATAGATTTATAGTTTGTTTGTAACGGATGAACGCAAAAACTTCCTAACCGGTTAAAACAATTCTTTCACCAGTAGAAAGCTATACGAGTGAAACCGCGGAGCGCAGCTAGTATTATAAGTAGGTGGACGTGTCAGAACCATATTGCAGTAATCATTTATTTACATACTACCGTGCCTTTTTCTGGAACTATGTAGCTATTCTGCTCGGAGATAGATGGCAGCACAGATGTGAAAAAGAACAAGAAAACTTTTAGAACCTTTTCATGTCTTAGTTTAGTTTATTTACTAGACGCTAGATGGCATTAGATTAGAATACTGGGATTTCTGCAATGGCACAGAGCGTTAAAAAATATAATATGTGATAAAAACTGATATCAACCAAGGTATTAAACGCATTATATTTTTTTAGATAGTTAACTTATCTACCTACATACTACTAGTGTACTTACCTATTCACCTCATTCAATTATTAACATTAGCCAAAGTATTGGGTATAACTTCAGTGCATTATAATGTAAAACATACGTTAAAAAGCAAGTAAGATTGATTAATACTTAATTTATATAACTTAAATAATTAATAAAACTCTTTAGTGCGTGTCCACTTTATATGATGCATTGTTTCCAAGCTATAAACTTATAAATTACAAATGCTGCACCAAGACATTAAAACAATGAAAATACCGTACTTAATCTGTTTTAATAAATCAACACTAGTTTTCTCACCTGAATGTCAATTTCGTATTCAATAATAACTTTGTTCTCTTTCACATGACACTTCGCAATGAAGCCATATAATTTTATATACGCGTTTGTTTTTATTTAGGCCGAGAAATCACCCCACACGTGACCGATCGAGCCTAGACCACGGCTCTCACTGGCGTAGCCATTTCATTGGCAGACGGAGCACAAAGTTATATTGTAGACGGCGAAATGACGAACGAAAATTATGGCAGTACTTTTTATACGACGGAGTGCGACACCAGCGCTGCGGCCAGTTGTAAATATGAATTTACCGTTTCGTGAGAAAATAAAAATTAAATGTTATATATTTCAGATTAAAAGTACGTAAATATAAAGAGATACATATAATAAAGGTAATAAATTGATGCAGCATGTAGATTTCGCCAGAAGGAATGAAACGATAAGCTTAATCTTCTACATGGTAGCGACATGGCGCGGAATTTTTAGGAACCTAAGCTTTTGCTATTCGTCGCGAGATGGCGGCAAGTGACCTAGAGAGCTAACACAGTTTTATTATTTTATCTTAAACTTCGCTTTGGATTTTATTCTGAACAAAGATGAATATAAAATGATTATGAATTCAGATAGAGAAAAGTAATCACATTTTTACCTATCCTGATGGTAGTTGTATTATAAACATACCTACATATAAACAACGTAGAAGTTTTATTAGGTATTTACACAACGACACCTGCAGTTTCTCCAGAGCTTTATGCAGAACTGAATGATGCAACACATTTTAAATTTTTCATGTATAGTACTAATTATTATTGCCAAATTGCTTTTGAAACCTACTTACAACTAGTGGTTCTGTGAGAACAGTAGACCTCGCCAGCCTTATAACCATAAAATACCGACACTTTCCCCTGTCTGATTGATATTATAGGTAGGTATGTTTACATTTTCCGCAAAAATAAACTTAAAATTGTAGTTCGTCCATATATACCGCTACAGCAAATTTCTCCTTTATCCCTTCTCCACTCCCCTCTTTTAGATTTTCTTCGCAATGCGTAGAATCAAGTCCTTAATGTCTTTCTAAAATTTGATCAAAATCCGCCGATAAATAACGCTACTTCCTCCCGTTCCTTCTATATTTTCCTCTCAATCTAAAATCGCGACCTAGTAAAAAAAAATCGAGGAACTTGCGTGCCAACTTTCGTCAAATCGGTTTTTACGATCAGAGTGTCTAGCACGAATAACCGCGTAAGTGTAACGTAACGTGTCGTGGGCAACGGTGACACAGTTAACTCACAGTTTGTACGCCGAAGCGTGACGCATTGACGTTTGCGATACGAATACTTTTTCGCAAACTGTTTGTGCTACGGCCTCTGTAGCCGAGAACAGACACAGACGGACAATAGCATTTATAGGCCAATCTCGAAACTGGCACGCTTTGTTCGCACGATCAATAAAATTTGCACCTACCTCGGCAAGAATATATATTGCGTGTATGTAGAAAACGAAACGAACTCATACAATTTAAAATGCACCTTGACTTAAGCATGGGGCCAATGTTCTAATCATATAACTGCACCTTTATAGAATACTAGCTGCTCTCCGCAGTTTCACCCGCACGGTGATGGATGATGATGATGATGATCTTATATAGGCTATGTTACTCAGGGTGAATGTAGCTTTCCAATGGTGAAAGAATTTTTGAAATCGGTCCAGTACTTTTTGAGCCAATTCGTTACAAACATACATAAAAATCTTTCCTCTTTATAATACGAGTATAATAGAATTATAGAATATAACTTATACATATTAGTAATTTTCTGATTCATTTGTTTGTTTTTATTATATATAGCTTAAAAGCTTTTAAATGGCAAAACTAGGTGTTCATTCAATAAGTAGATAAATATTAAATAATAGAATACATATGTATCAGTATGTTTTTTAGCTTTATCGAATAATATTACGAGGTGCTTGCACAAAAGAATATTGAATACTGCGAATAAAATACCCTAAATCTGGTCTCTTTTATGCTAGTCTAATGTATTGTTTGAATAATAAAATTTAAGGTTCCTATCATTGTTAGTATCATATGTACGAGTATCATGTTCTAACGTGTTTCTTACGAGTTTCATGTTAAAATCTGGCGTTTCTGAATCTCGGTTGATTTCTTCCTTAATTCATAAAATCCTTAATTTTAAAACAGCCTGAAGGGTATTATGCCAGTACCTTCGGGTTAAATGTAAGTAAAGATTTATAAAGAGCATATTTATTGTGTAAAAATGTATAATTCTAGTTATATACTAAATTATTATAGTTAAATACATATATATAAAATGGGGTCCCATTCCAAACATAAAGAAATGTAAAAAGATATTTCAATAATATGTTGAAGATATTTTTAAAAGTTATCAAAAACATGAATTTAAGGTAAAAAGTAATTACCACACGTACCAATTAGAAGTAACTACTTTACTATAAGTGACCGAGCGAGCGAAGCGTCTCTGCTTTAATTAGCCAAATTGACTTTCCTCTGTCCGTATTTTTGCTATGTTGTATGTTGGTCCTCTTATATAGGTCGCATTTCCCAACCAATCTTAATGAAATTTGGTATTCTGAAATTTAATATTTGGTATGGAATTTCGAACAAGAGCATAATTGGTCAAGCGGTTGCCGAGATATTAGGCTGTGAAGTTAGATATGTTGTAATCAGGTCCGATAAATATATAGATTATTGTTGAGTTTTGGAAATTAAACAATTCATTTTAAAGATTTTGTTTTAAGGTGCGCGCTGGATATCATTCTAAGTATCTGGTATCCGTTTAAGCTAAGCAACGACACCTCGCGAGGTCTACAGCTCAGAAAGCCAGTAGTTACAGTATAGTTTTACCTAGCTTCAAACTAGTGAAGTCAAAGTTTTTCGGACAGAAGTTTATGAAAGTAAAAGTCTGAAGGAAAATAGAGCTCACAGAAATAAATAAAGATTCCAAACAATAGTTTATAAAATAAAACGATATTATATATGAAGTGAAATGTTATTAAGAAGATAATGATGCTTGAAACACACCAGTTATATAATGCTGAAGATATAATACGTAATAAAATGTTATAATATAAATTAAACATTAAAACAAAGTAACGTTTGCATAACCTGGTGGCAGAAATAATTAGGTCGCACAGTAATGTGTATAAAATTCGCCATTTTGATTTCTACAAAAGTTTTATTATGACCGTGTAACGGCCGGTCCCAATAATCTATCTATCGCCGGTTTACCTTACTAGAGATAAATATTTGACACTATTTGTACGGGCGTTATGTTAAATTTCTATCGGTAGTAAGGAAAACTGTGGATAGATAGATTATTGGGATCCCCCATTAGTCGCATATTTTGACTTTAAGGCAATAAAAACCTTTATGGTACATCTGGTAGTAGAATCATGACACTTGGCAAGAAGTAATGTCTTACAGCACATATAACGGGATAAATCTGAAAACCGTAAATATGTAGTTTGATAGTGCGCGACTTCAACTCGCACTTCGGCCAGTTGTATTAATTCTTTGTCCCAGAAACGTAAATATACGTCAGTTTCATTCATAAATCGTTTGTTTCAATTATCACGGTATAGGAAGGATTAATGTTATTTTAGAAACGGTACGGCAGATTTCCACCTAATGGTGAGAAATTTTCGTACCTATCCATTGAAACCGAACGATAAAAATAGTGAGAACTTTTTTAGTAGTAATAATATAGATAATTTATTGATTCAGGCGTTACTTTGCGGAAATCCATTATCAAAAAAAGATATTAAGACGCGGTCCAACCCCAATTTTTAAATAATTTACAATGCTTTACGTAAGGTTGAAAATCCCTTGTTAGATTGGACGATGTAATGCGAAAATGCGTTAATTATGTACGTTTTCTTTATATCTTTCGATATATACCAACACAATTGAAAAAACTGCTGGTTACTACTTTAGTACTATATGTTGGCTATGTATTACCTAAAAAATAATATAGTGTTATCCCTGAAAATTCTGAGAGTTTGGACGTGAAAGTTTATTTTTATGCACCTATTTAGGATTTTTTTCTGCAGAGAGCGAGTAATATTTATGAGTTCTGTTCGGTTATTACTCTTTGCCTGTTCCTTTTCTAACCTAAGTTTTTTTTTCATAGATTATTATCGAACTGTTTCGTTACACTCGATGTTTAAAGATTCTGCTTTTTACATTATTAGGATACGACCGCGCCTTAAAAAGTATTTAGTGACACTTCCGCTGAAAAAAACAATGATTTGGTGCACACCCCCAAATAAGCCAAAATCATTGTTTTTTCAGCGGAAGTGTCACTAAATAATTTTTTAATATCGTTTTTTTAATAATATAGATAGTAAATCCGTGTTCAGCAGAACTCAAATTTTAAGCGACTGTGTTAGTACAAACGGCTAAAGGGCAATTTTACTCTTGCTAGCAGTAATGTGCTATCAAGAGAATCCTAAGAGGAAACCTCGAAATACGTTTCTATGAAGAAGTTACCAAATAAGTGGTACCTAACCTTAGAATAACTACCTATAGAATACATAAATGTTGGAGGTTTTTTTGGAAGCCTTAGTTATGGATCACTTTGCTTGCACCGTCGGTACAGCAGTATACAACTTAATAATTAAATATTAAATACTGCTTGTTTTTTATACTTTTAAATATTTTATATTTTTGTATACTATTAAATAAATGTATGGAGTACATTTTTACCAATCAACCACCCAAATTTTATGGGAAAATGTTTTACCAGAGAATATGTTTGAGTCTGTGTGCGTGACAAGGCACGTAAACACAGCACATATACGGCCTTATTAATAAACTTGGCTTACACCCGGAGTAGTTAAAACATCTATCTGTCAATTTTTCGCTTGCAGTAAATGTCACGCGTGAAAGCAAGACAAAGCATGTTACGCCTAATCTATGTTTACGCAACGTTTATTAATAAATGCCATAGAGAATATGTAGCGTGCGTTTTGAGAAGATGTTTGGAAACCTACCTTCTATAGGTATATTTAAGGTAGTACGAGTAACAAGCCATACAGGAATCTGTGCTGATATTTTCTCTCAATAAATAGATCAACATGTAATCGCGAAGCTTTCTCGCCCACTTCATTAGTACTGCCTATGTTATCAAAACTCATACCAATTACTGAATTGTACACGCCAAGCCTCTATTAATCCATTTGTATAATTAAAAAAGTACCGCACCTACCACGGCCATAGTAACTATTTACAACTGTAAAAGTTTGGTGAACAACCTTATCACATTACAAGTTTCGTCACTCTCTCATTACTGCGAAGTGAAACTTCTCAATGTTACAGTGATATAGGATTGACGCGATAGGGTACTTTAGCAATAGTAGAACCAGGTAGCGTGTCAGTACTTTTGGCGGGCTATTTAGTATGTTGGCAACATTGTTTTTTCCACGAAATCGTGGTGTATTTGCGGGCGAGTGTTAATAATAGGGTAATTTAGGTCTGCATCCATTTGTAGTCTGTCAGTACAATAGTACAATGTACACCGATGAGAGAAAACGATCTATTTCTCTCGAGTCCTATGAGGAAAATAAAATCGTTATCTACCTTCATAAGTAAATAATCGTTGCCTGGAGCATTTTGTAAGAAGTCAAAGATCTTTTTTCTGGTGGCTTCATCATTATTAAATCGTTACGTTCACTAACAGATGACATTATGAAAAAGATTTAGAATAATTAAAAGCGTACTGTTCAATTATCAATTTATCAAAAAACAAAATTTTACAATATATAACAAATGGCCGCGTGTTTTTTTTTCGTAGTGCAGAAAAAGGTTGCTAGCCTCCTTTCATTGCAAATCGAGTACAATAAAACAATTTTATTCCCACCTCTTTTTTTCTAATTATTGGACTAGAACCTTTTTGAGATTTGACGTTTGCATTATTTTTCTGTTCTGACTAACGGCCCGTCCCAATAATCTATCTATTCGCCGGTTTACCTTACTAGAGTTAGATATTTGACACTATTTGTATGGACGTTATGTCAAATTTCTATCGGTAGTAAGGAAAACTGTGGATAGATAGATTATCGGGATCCCCCATTACGAGGGATCCCAATAATCTATCTTTTCCTTACTACCGATAGAAATTTGACATAACGTCCATACAAGTATAGTGTCGAAAATCTACCTCTAGTAAGGTAAACCGGCAATAGATAGATTATTGGGACCGGCCGTTAATGACGAACTTTGTAACCCGTTTATGAACGAGTAATGAAACATTTTCTGAGTGGGTGTGGTAAGAATTATATTCCGAACTTCATATGTAAATTTATAATTTCTGTTGATTTCAAGTTGAAGTGAGGGCCAGGTCTTCTTTTGAGGGTACTTTCTTAGTCACCACGTTTAAAGGATGGAGAGATAGACAGAAGAGATATCGCCATTGTTGACTAGGTTGTTTTCCCAAAGTTCTTGCCAACAGTGCGAGTTGCCAATTACTACTTCAAGGGTGTAGTCAAAAATGCAACTTAGAGAATAGCACAGCTACGCAACGTTGAGCGACCCTGCCTGCATGCTCTCATTACCACCAGATACTTTACAATACGTGCCAGTAATGTTCGCATATAAAAAGGTCAGTGGGGGATCAATTTATGGTAATTTTATGGTTTTTGAACTGGCAATGCAATTTGAACGAATATACTTATCTCTATGTTCTGCCAAAACAAACCGGTCAATAACATTCATAGTCACTGATTTATCCAGTTTGTGTATAAAATATCTACACAGGGTAAAATAAGCCATACGTCCGAAACGTTCAGAATAAAAGTAACCGTTGTCAATGCTCTATGATGACTGTGACACATTGAGGTTATCTTTTGATTTACTTTTCGATTTATTTAGTTTAAGTTATTCTGGGTGTTTTTTTTATTATAAGCTTCTAGGTATAAGGCCGTGCCCTTGGTCATACACAATTTTTTTTTCTACACGTCTTTTTATTTGTATATTTTTTTAAAGTCCTAAACTAGGTTCCCAAAAATAGTCATAGTTCAAAATGTTTTTCAAAGTGATTTTATTTTCATATATGGACGACTCCTTACACAATTCTTACAAGTAATTATTATCTAGTTCATTATAAAAACATATAATTATAAGTAATAAGTACAATAAAAAAAATTTAATACCGACTTCCATTCTTTTCAGTTATTGGAGTGTATCTCAAAAACTACTAAACCGAATTTAATGAAATTAAACTTGTACCACACGGGAAGCACCAGCTTTCAAACAAATAAAAGAATTTTGAGAATCGGTTAACCCAGTCGAAAGTTGTGAGGTAACAAACATAAAACAAAACATACAGTCGAATTGAGTACCTCTTCCTTTATTTTTTTTTAAGTCGGTAACAAAGGTTTTGCCCTCTTTTTCTCTCTATATTTTTTTCTCCTTTTTTCTATTTTCCTCTTTTGACTCCTTTTTTTACATTTCCATCTTAAGTCCGATTAAATATGTTTACAAATTAAATCTAAAAAAGTCGCCGTGGAGTCGCCAGCAGCTCTATTATACTTATCACAAATTAGCCTTAGGCCGCTTTCAGTGCTCGACCGACCTTCAGTGCGTACGTCGGTCGCTTGTCATTTGTATGAAAACTCACAAGTGGTTACAGTGCTCGACCGACCGTACGCACGCGTACATACCGTACGATCGGTTGTGCGTATCAGGACCGACGGTACGCGGGGACGGTCGGGCGAGTACTAAAACCGGCGTTAGTTATTCCTCGCCGCTGCGATTCTGGCAGCCTTGCTTGCGAAACCAAGAAGGCCTGGCGCTTCATGACGGTCAATTTCCGGTTCCGTGTGCTTCAATAACTTACTGTTTAACTTGAAGTGTGAGAAGTTAAAACATTTTATTTAAATTTCATTTCATTAACTTTTTCATTTATGAACCGATTGATATGAAAAAAAAACTAAATGTTAAGTGAAGCTTACCACAATATAAAAGTGACCAACCAAATCTAAATCGGATCGGAAAAAAAAAGTCGGAAGTTTTGTTTTTGAGCTTAACATGCATAAACGCACAGACAAACAGATAAACATACAAAGACTCTAATTCTCTTTTGCGTTTATAAAAGTCCCAATAATATTTTTTCTTATATGATATCTTCCATGTCGCACGCAGCGGTCCGTTACATTTTAATTATATGTATAGATTATAAAAAGATTGAAACATAAAAAGCCAAAAAAATTAAACCACAGCGTGTAGTCTTTTTCTTTTAGTGATTTTGTTCACAGACTATAGGACGTATGTTGTTTCACTGTATAGCGTGATTTTATCGAAATACAAAGTCAAGTGTTTGCATGGTTTCACAAAAAGCAAAAATCAAATCATTTATTCTGTATAGGCCTACGGGGGCACTTACGAATTGTCATTTTACATTTATTTTTCTTACGTTTATAACCAGATCGGAATGCGACCACGGCTGAGAAGATCCAGCAGAAAATACAACGGGCTTGTCTTTTTAAATTTTGCTTATCGCCAATTACTTAATGTATTTAACAAATGTTTACTTATTTTTGGCTCCAGTGTGTTGCCTTATAAAAAAGACCATAATAATGGTATCAGTAGGGCAAAGCACGCTACACATAGACATCGTAATACACGAGTAGATACAATACAATACAAAAACTCTTTATTTGCACCAAAGTAAATACAACATAAGGAAACAACTTAAATAGTAGGCACAAATGAGCGGTCTTATCGCTAAAAGCGATCTCTTCCAGGCAACCTTTGGATGGATAGCGATTAAATGATTGACATGGACGGTGGTGCAACATCACGAAGAAATATATTATTACCTAGTATTACATGAAACAGATGTAACACTAGATAATACTAGATAAAAGGGTAAAATTCAAATTAATAAAAATACACTTAAATATACTTACACTTACCTACACGTAATAATAATATAATACATATATTATACTATAAACATATATGAACATATATACTTACACATACATAAATATCAATAATATAAAATAATATCAATCAATGAATGATATCAGGGATTAACATTTAACGTAGAGAGATAGTAGTCTTTTACTTGAGCTTTGAAGCTATTCAGCGATTGCGCGCGTTTGATACTAGTAAGGAGGGCATTCCAAAGGTGAACTGCCTGGACTGTGAATGAAGAGTTGTAGAATATAGTACAATGTTCAGGAGTCGTTAGAAGTAAGTTTTCTGATGACCTAAGAGAGTAAGAAGATCATTGGAGAAATCTAAATCGTTCTTTTAGGTAAAAGGGAGTAGACGGATTAAACAATATGTTATACAGAATAGAGAGGATGTGAGAAGATAGATAGATCCTGGAGTGAACAGCCCCAAGCTGTATTATCCTCCAAGTAATCCGAAATTTCGTTATTTATAATTTATAAACTTAGAAAATGCGGATCGAGAAACCGTGAGTATCAAATATTCGTAATTCTCTATTTTTTACTCCTTTGTCAGTTGTCAATTTTTTTTTTATAAAAGCAAGTTTGAGTGTCTGTGGCACTGTGTCAAAAAATGGTAAGTAATATGCGGGAAAGCTCAATAAAACGGGTAGGTCTTAAGGGATCGCGACAAACTTTCACACCGACGAAGTCGCAGACACATAACTAGTGTTTTAACCGACTTAAGGAGGGGGTACTTAAGTAGTATGTATGGTACCCGATTTCTTAGTCAATTGTAGATTGATTATAATAATAATTTTTGTGTTCAAAATTGAGTCTATTATAAATTCATCTTCAATTTGTTGAAAACTCCGGAGTTGTGCTATGATAATATGAAAACCGGCCAAGCGCGAGCTGGATTCACGTGCCGAGGGTTCCGTACATTAAAACAACATCTTAAATTATTACTTAAATTATTGTGGGTTGTCTGGAAGAGATCGCTCTGAGCGATAAGACCGCCCATTGTTGCACCTAGTTTTAGGCATTGTTTTTTTATTTTATTGTCTAATATTAAGTCATAAATGTGGTGTCTCAATAAAGTGTTATCTATCTATCTATCTACTCTAACTACATACAAACTAGATTAAAAGGCAAACTTAATTTTATCGTTCAATCTCTAGACACGTGTATTGCATTGCAAGTTTGTAAGTTCGCTTTTTTATACTACATATTTACGGTTTAAATTTTTCATTTGCACCTATGTGCTTTAAGACATTATTTTTGTGCTTAATTTAATTAACTAGGTCAACCGAAAGTACCCTATAGGTTTTGGTTCCGTTGTGAAATCAAAAAATATAAGTAAAAATGTGAGATAAGCAGTAATGGTGTCGATTCTGTAAGCATTCTCTTAACTAACAATCTCTAAATTATGGCAGCAGTTATTTTGTTTGGGCTAAAATCAAAATTAGTATAACACTTCCGGATGACAGCTCTAAAATTAGATATTTCTCTTCAATTGTGGGCATATTTTAGACAGTTTAGTCGTCACGTAACTTGGTGCTCGCTAAACTAACCTAAAATAACCCAAAATTTCTTAGAATAATCCTATTTTTAGAAGTGTCATTCTAAATGTTATATGATTTTGGATTTTAGTGTTAACAAAATAAGAACCACCTTAATACATTTTAGTTCGGTAGTTAAGTTTAGTTTTTTTTAACACTATGTGATTCGCTACCAATATCTTAACGCGTTGAATATTTTGATTTTTTCACTGTTGAAAGAGACCGTAGACCTGAGCATATGATATAAATTTAAACTTTAAACCTCTTCGTGTTCCTGAGAATAAGGGCTTGACAGACGGATAGACAGATGGACAACAAAGTGATCCTATAAGGGTTCCTTTTGAAGTACGGAACCCTAAAAATGGTGTTGCGAATAAGGATGATATTAAAGTTTCAGGTGTAGCACGTCAGTAGAGAAGTTGCCTTCTTTATATTTTTTTGGGTATATATATATTCCATCAAAGGTCGTTGGTCATCATAGGGCCAGACACAATAGAAATTTCATTGTTATAATATAACGACTCTTGAAGGGATATATTCTGTAGAGGTTGAGTTGAAATAAATAATAAAAATACTAAGGATAAATAATATAAGTAACTGAAACAAGAATAATAAATTCATATTAAATAAGAATAAATAACTTTATTATTAATATTAAACTAAATAAATAAAATTTTGTATTAATATTTCTCATAATAAATAGTAATAACAATAATACATCTATGTTTTATTTAGCATACAAAACATAGATTGCTACCAGTGGCCGAGGGGCAAAAGCTCATAAAACCTGAAAACAGAAATTAGGTTTGCGAGCGCCTGAATTAGTTTATCTAGGGATGATTGTTTCCGGCCGTTATTCGACCATTTTAGTAAGAAAGCAGTAGTCGCTAAGCATGTGTTAGTGCTTAAAAAAGCATACTATAAAAATTATGAAGGGCTAGGACCTCAATAAGAAGGTAACGTATTTGAAAAAAATCTTCTTTTGGTTGGTTTGCTGTGAATCTGTTCAATAAATGTCGCTCCGTCCCCACACGACGGGTAAAATCAATTAGAGAGTTAAAGTTCAATCCTCGGACCACGTGCCTCGGTGACCTAGTGATCATGGCGTCTGACACGGATCGTCCGACGACGCGGGTTCGAACCCATCCGAGGATGTGAAATTTTCTAACTTTAATTGAAATGTTTGGTATCGCTTAGCAGGCGTTAGTGCTTTAAAAAGCATACTATAAAAATTATGAAGGCTAAGAGAAAGGCTATTAAATATATTTGGCTTGTAACTTTTTGCAACACGACATGGCGGCTATTTGCACACGCGTACTAGTATTAATGTTGAGCGTGCACGATTTGAAACAAACAAATCTGCAGTTTTATAATTTGTTTAGATCGGAGTGTATCTATGTTGAATCTCTTGAAAATGTCAGGTCAAAAACACTTTGGATAGGGATTTATGACGGAATAAACTCTAATAATAATAAAAACTAAAAAGCACCAGTAAGAAAAAGTGGCACTTTCCGCAAGATTTAGCCGCGTGTAAAACGATCGTTTCAAGCACATGAATTATAAAAAAATGCTATCACCAAGTTATACGCAAAGATTGCATGAGCAAACATTTCTGTGATTACATTAGCGTACCTTTTTCTCGGAGAGCATGCAAGGCCACTTCTTCTATTCTTTAAGTGCCTCTCCATTACTGAAGGTTGGCAGTCAGATTCTTAAATTTTTCCTTGTCAAAAGCCAATCTGAACAATTGCTCCACGGTCTTAATCCCTGTCCACTCCCTGATATTACGGAGCCAAGACATCTTTCGTCTACTCGATTTAAGCTTCCCGGGTACATTTCCCATCGTGATGGTCTGCAGGAGAGAATACTGATCATGCCGTAGAACATGTCCGAGGTAGGCGGCCTTTCCCTGCTTGACAGTCCGGAT
Source organism: Selenia dentaria (assembly GCA_917880725.1). NCBI lineage: Eukaryota > Metazoa > Arthropoda > Insecta > Lepidoptera > Geometridae > Selenia > Selenia dentaria. The sequence goes on from OU862885.1 coordinate 11,329,522, forward strand.
CAGTTCGACATTCTTTCCCATTCGGCGCAAAACTTCTACGTTCGTGACTTTATCCGTCCAACTGATGCACCGTCGAGGCATGCGACGGTAAGATCACATTTCAAAAGCTTCTACTTTTTTACGGAGCTCTGCTTTCATGGTCCACGCTTCGCACCCATACAAGACGACGGGCCAGATGTAGCATTCAAGGAGCCTGGTTCTCAATTCGATGGAGAGTTGACGACTGATCAGGAAAGTCCAGGAGAGTCCTGCATGTTGCAAGGCCACTTGAATACTCCAAATGGCACCATAGAATAAATATGTGTGATGACAAAACTATGACAAAAATACAAATGTTATGGACAATGACGCATGCAAATGTTCTGTCCATCAGTCGATATCTTATGTTTTCTTATTAGCACATTTCAGTTGGTTGAATACTAAGGTTTTTTTACGTTTGCATACATTCGCCTGCAATAAGATTTACATGTATCATTTACAAAACTATAAAAAAATTTTGAGAATCGGTTAACCCAGTCGAAAGTTGTGAGGTAACAAACATAAAACAAAACATACAGTCGAATTGAGTACCTCTTCCTTTATTTTTTTTTAAGTCGGTAACAAAGGTTTTGCCCTCTTTTTCTCTCTATATTTTTTTCTCCTTTTTTTCTATTTTCCTCTTTTGACTCCTTTTTTTACATTTCCATCTTAAGTCCGATTAAATATGTTTACAAATTAAATCTAAAAAAGTCGCCGTGGAGTCGCCAGCAGCTCTATTATACTTATCACAAATTAGCCTTAGGCCGCTTTCAGTGCTCGACCGACCTTCAGTGCGTACGTCGGTCGCTTGTCATTTGTATGAAAACTCACAAGTGGTTACAGTGCTCGACCGACCGTACGCACGCGTACATACCGTACGATCGGTTGTGCGTATCAGGACCGACGGTACGCGGGGACGGTCGGGCGAGTACTAAAACCGGCGTTAGTTATTCCTCGCCGCTGCGATTCTGGCAGCCTTGCTTGCGAAACCAAGAAGGCCTGGCGCTTCATGACGGTCAATTTCCGGTTCCGTGTGCTTCAATAACTTACTGTTTAACTTGAAGTGTGAGAAGTTAAAACATTTTATTTAAATTTCATTTCATTAACTTTTTCATTTATGAACCGATTGATATGAAAAAAAAACTAAATGTTAAGTGAAGCTTACCACAATATAAAAGTGACCAACCAAATCTAAATCGGATCGGAAAAAAAAAGTCGGAAGTTTTGTTTTTGAGCTTAACATGCATAAACGCACAGACAAACAGATAAACATACAAAGACTCTAATTCTCTTTTGCGTTTATAAAAGTCCCAATAATATTTTTTCTTATATGATATCTTCCATGTCGCACGCAGCGGTCCGTTACATTTTAATTATATGTATAGATTATAAAAAGATTGAAACATAAAAAGCCAAAAAAATTAAACCACAGCGTGTAGTCTTTTTCTTTTAGTGATTTTGTTCACAGACTATAGGACGTATGTTGTTTCACTGTATAGCGTGATTTTATCGAAATACAAAGTCAAGTGTTTGCATGGTTTCACAAAAAGCAAAAATCAAATCATTTATTCTGTATAGGCCTACGGGGGCACTTACGAATTGTCATTTTACATTTATTTTTCTTACGTTTATAACCAGATCGGAATGCGACCACGGCTGAGAAGATCCAGCAGAAAATACAACGGGCTTGTCTTTTTAAATTTTGCTTATCGCCAATTACTTAATGTATTTAACAAATGTTTACTTATTTTTGGCTCCAGTGTGTTGCCTTATAAAAAAGACCATAATAATGGTATCAGTAGGGCAAAGCACGCTACACATAGACATCGTAATACACGAGTAGATACAATACAATACAAAAACTCTTTATTTGCACCAAAGTAAATACAACATAAGGAAACAACTTAAATAGTAGGCACAAATGAGCGGTCTTATCGCTAAAAGCGATCTCTTCCAGGCAACCTTTGGATGGATAGCGATTAAATGATTGACATGGACGGTGGTGCAACATCACGAAGAAATATATTATTACCTAGTATTACATGAAACAGATGTAACACTAGATAATACTAGATAAAAGGGTAAAATTCAAATTAATAAAAATACACTTAAATATACTTACACTTACCTACACGTAATAATAATATAATACATATATTATACTATAAACATATATGAACATATATACTTACACATACATAAATATCAATAATATAAAATAATATCAATCAATGAATGATATCAGGGATTAACATTTAACGTAGAGAGATAGTAGTCTTTTACTTGAGCTTTGAAGCTATTCAGCGATTGCGCGCGTTTGATACTAGTAAGGAGGGCATTCCAAAGGTGAACTGCCTGGACTGTGAATGAAGAGTTGTAGAATATAGTACAATGTTCAGGAGTCGTTAGAAGTAAGTTTTCTGATGACCTAAGAGAGTAAGAAGATCATTGGAGAAATCTAAATCGTTCTTTTAGGTAAAAGGGAGTAGACGGATTAAACAATATGTTATACAGAATAGAGAGGATGTGAGAAGATAGATAGATCCTGGAGTGAACAGCCCCAAGCTGTATTATCCTCCAAGTAATCCGAAATTTCGTTATTTATAATTTATAAACTTAGAAAATGCGGATCGAGAAACCGTGAGTATCAAATATTCGTAATTCTCTATTTTTTACTCCTTTGTCAGTTGTCAATTTTTTTTTTATAAAAGCAAGTTTGAGTGTCTGTGGCACTGTGTCAAAAAATGGTAAGTAATATGCGGGAAAGCTCAATAAAACGGGTAGGTCTTAAGGGATCGCGACAAACTTTCACACCGACGAAGTCGCAGACACATAACTAGTGTTTTAACCGACTTAAGGAGGGGGTACTTAAGTAGTATGTATGGTACCCGATTTCTTAGTCAATTGTAGATTGATTATAATAATAATTTTTGTGTTCAAAATTGAGTCTATTATAAATTCATCTTCAATTTGTTGAAAACTCCGGAGTTGTGCTATGATAATATGAAAACCGGCCAAGCGCGAGCTGGATTCACGTGCCGAGGGTTCCGTACATTAAAACAACATCTTAAATTATTACTTAAATTATTGTGGGTTGTCTGGAAGAGATCGCTCTGAGCGATAAGACCGCCCATTGTTGCACCTAGTTTTAGGCATTGTTTTTTTATGTTATTGTCTAATATTAAGTCATAAATGTGGTGTCTCAATAAAGTGTTATCTATCTATCTATCTACTCTAACTACATACAAACTAGATTAAAAGGCAAACTTAATTTTATCGTTCAATCTCTAGACACGTGTATTGCATTGCAAGTTTGTAAGTTCGCTTTTTTATACTACATATTTACGGTTTAAATTTTTCATTTGCACCTATGTGCTTTAAGACATTATTTTTGTGCTTAATTTAATTAACTAGGTCAACCGAAAGTACCCTATAGGTTTTGGTTCCGTTGTGAAATCAAAAAATATAAGTAAAAATGTGAGATAAGCAGTAATGGTGTCGATTCTGTAAGCATTCTCTTAACTAACAATCTCTAAATTATGGCAGCAGTTATTTTGTTTGGGCTAAAATCAAAATTAGTATAACACTTCCGGATGACAGCTCTAAAATTAGATATTTCTCTTCAATTGTGGGCATATTTTAGACAGTTTAGTCGTCACGTAACTTGGTGCTCGCTAAACTAACCTAAAATAACCCAAAATTTCTTAGAATAATCCTATTTTTAGAAGTGTCATTCTAAATGTTATATGATTTTGGATTTTAGTGTTAACAAAATAAGAACCACCTTAATACATTTTAGTTCGGTAGTTAAGTTTAGTTTTTTTTAACACTATGTGATTCGCTACCAATATCTTAACGCGTTGAATATTTTGATTTTTTCACTGTTGAAAGAGACCGTAGACCTGAGCATATGATATAAATTTAAACTTTAAACCTCTTCGTGTTCCTGAGAATAAGGGCTTGACAGACGGATAGACAGATGGACAACAAAGTGATCCTATAAGGGTTCCTTTTGAAGTACGGAACCCTAAAAATGGTGTTGCGAATAAGGATGATATTAAAGTTTCAGGTGTAGCACGTCAGTAGAGAAGTTGCCTTCTTTATATTTTTTTGGGTATATATATATTCCATCAAAGGTCGTTGGTCATCATAGGGCCAGACACAATAGAAATTTCATTGTTATAATATAACGACTCTTGAAGGGATATATTCTGTAGAGGTTGAGTTGAAATAAATAATAAAAATACTAAGGATAAATAATATAAGTAACTGAAACAAGAATAATAAATTCATATTAAATAAGAATAAATAACTTTATTATTAATATTAAACTAAATAAATAAAATTTTGTATTAATATTTCTCATAATAAATAGTAATAACAATAATACATCTATGTTTTATTTAGCATACAAAACATAGATTGCTACCAGTGGCCGAGGGGCAAAAGCTCATAAAACCTGAAAACAGAAATTAGGTTTGCGAGCGCCTGAATTAGTTTATCTAGGGATGATTGTTTCCGGCCGTTATTCGACCATTTTAGTAAGAAAGCAGTAGTCGCTAAGCATGTGTTAGTGCTTAAAAAAGCATACTATAAAAATTATGAAGGGCTAGGACCTCAATAAGAAGGTAACGTATTTGAAAAAAATCTTCTTTTGGTTGGTTTGCTGTGAATCTGTTCAATAAATGTCGCTCCGTCCCCACACGACGGGTAAAATCAATTAGAGAGTTAAAGTTCAATCCTCGGACCACGTGCCTCGGTGACCTAGTGATCATGGCGTCTGACACGGATCGTCCGACGACGCGGGTTCGAACCCATCCGAGGATGTGAAATTTTCTAACTTTAATTGAAATGTTTGGTATCGCTTAGCAGGCGTTAGTGCTTTAAAAAGCATACTATAAAAATTATGAAGGCTAAGAGAAAGGCTATTAAATATATTTGGCTTGTAACTTTTTGCAACACGACATGGCGGCTATTTGCACACGCGTACTAGTATTAATGTTGAGCGTGCACGATTTGAAACAAACAAATCTGCAGTTTTATAATTTGTTTAGATCGGAGTGTATCTATGTTGAATCTCTTGAAAATGTCAGGTCAAAAACACTTTGGATAGGGATTTATGACGGAATAAACTCTAATAATAATAAAAACTAAAAAGCACCAGTAAGAAAAAGTGGCACTTTCCGCAAGATTTAGCCGCGTGTAAAACGATCGTTTCAAGCACATGAATTATAAAAAAATGCTATCACCAAGTTATACGCAAAGATTGCATGAGCAAACATTTCTGTGATTACATTAGCGTACCTTTTTCTCGGAGAGCATGCAAGGCCACTTCTTCTATTCTTTAAGTGCCTCTCCATTACTGAAGGTTGGCAGTCAGATTCTTAAATTTTTCCTTGTCAAAAGCCAATCTGAACAATTGCTCCACGGTCTTAATCCCTGTCCACTCCCTGATATTACGGAGCCAAGACATCTTTCGTCTACTCGATTTAAGCTTCCCGGGTACATTTCCCATCGTGATGGTCTGCAGGAGAGAATACTGATCATGCCGTAGAACATGTCCGAGGTAGGCGGCCTTTCTCTGCTTGACAGTCCGGATCAGTTCGACATTCTTTCCCATTCGGCGCAAAACTTCTACGTTCGTGACTTTATCCGTCCAACTGATGCGAGGCATGCGACGGTAAGATCACATTTCAAAAGCTTCTACTTTTTTACGGAGCTCTGCTTTCATGGTCCACGCTTCGCACCCATACAAGACGACGGGCCAGATGTAGCATTCAAGGAGCCTGGTTCTCAATTCGATGGAGAGTTGACGACTGATCAGGAAAGTCCAGGAGAGTCCTGTATGTTGCAAGGCCACTTGAATACTCCAAATGGCACCATAGAATAAATATGTCATCATCATCATCTCAGCCGTAGGACGTCCACTGCTGAACATATGCCTCCCCCATGATTTTCCAAAAGGACCGGTTGGAAGCGGCCTGCATCCAACGTCGTCCTGCGACCTTCATCAGGTCGTCTGTCCACCGTGTCGGAGGACGACCTACGCTGCGCTTGCCGGTCCGTGGTCTCCACTCCAGAACCTTAAGGCCCCATCGGCCATCTGTTCTGCGTGTTATGTGCCTTGCTTTGCTTGCCTGGCTTTACTAGCCAGTTGAAGTGGCAGTGGCCACTTCAACTGGCTAATCTTCTGGGCTATGTCGGTGACTTTCGTTCTTCTACGGATCTCCTCATTTCTGATTCGATCACGTAGAGAAACCCCGAGCATAGCCCTGTCCATAGCTCGTTGTGCGACTTTGAGCTTTTCTATGAGGCCCATAGTAAGAGACCACGTTTCAATGCCATAAGTCATCACTGGTAACACACATTGGTCGAAGACTCTTGTCTAGGCACTGAGGTATTTTTGACGAGAAGACTTCGCGAAGTTTCCAGAACGCTGAATAAATATGTATGATGACAAAACTATGACAAAAATACAAATGTTATGGACAATGACGCATGCAAATCTTCTGTCCATCAGTCGATATCTTATGTTTTCTTATTAGCACATTTCAGTTGGTTGAATACTAAGGTTTTTTTACGTTTGCATACATTCGCCTGCAATAAGATTTACATGTATCATTTACAAAACTATAAAACAAAAAAAATACCATAACCACACAAAAATATTATTTTTCTTTCTGATCTTACCCACGTTTCATGAAGTATAGTACTGTATTGAAATTATAATAACGAAACATATTTAATTATAGGATTATTATGTCACTGTCATGTTCAAAAATCATTTAGAGAGAGAAAATAAATTTATTTAGTAGCTCGGAGTTAACACGCTTGTTAAAATGTGTTCTATAATAAGGTTCCCAATGTTATCCGAGATTTGCCTATTAATAAGTTTAAAATTACTATTAAAACTAAACTCTGTCAAAAAAGTTATTACAAAATTTCGGATTACTTGGAGGATAAAACAGCTTGGGACTGATCACTCCAAGATCTATCTACTCGTCACGGGCGTCCAGACACGGGGAAGTCTGGCGCCCATTGTTGGCGAGTTTGGTCTCCGAGGCAGTTGCGGCGCGCCATGTGTTCTGGCGTGCCGCAAAGAGAAGGGTCCACGGGCAACGGACAGCCACGGCGGGTTCGCGGTCGTGTGGAAAATCTATCCCGCGTTCCCGCCGAGGGCGGCAGTGACGGAACACCCCGGGGTTTTGGTGGGTATACGGACTCCTACATAACCATCTCCCTCCCCGTGGTGGGTGGTATCCATAAAGGATTTCCCCGGGACAAGAAAAAAAAAAAAGATCTATCTACTCGTGCACTAAGATGTCAAAGTGCAGCGTGTCTTGCCCTACTGATACCATTATTATGTTCTCTTTTGTAAGGCAACACACTGGAGCTAATATTTGTAGTACCTAAGTAAAACATTATAAAACATCTATATAAAAAGAATGGCCCCGAGTTTCTTGCCGCTTCTTCTCGTTAGGCTCTATATATTTTGGAACGCGGCGGTAGTCTTTAAAGTACATTATAATAAAAAAAATTACGTTCATAAGTGCGTCTTTGATGCCTTTATTGAATAAATGATTTTGACTTTAACTTTGACTTTGACTTTGTATAAAAAAAGAAGTCAAAGCCTATTTGAAAATATTATGATGTGTACGGTTATTATTATTGTACATCCGGCTAATTCTGTTACTCTCCTATTCCTACTTTCGCTCCCTCCGTTTTCCATTCAGTTATAACTAAGTTTGTATAATTTGGAGCGAGACTAGTTTTATGGAAAGAATGGACGGTAGGAAAGGATAATCTTCTCTTTGTTATTGAATTAACATGTGAATAATATAACTAAATTCAATCTGGAAAATTGAATATGGATGTGAACATTGGCACCTCATATTTTCTTTATATTTCACAATAGCTAAAGTCTGATATATGTTAAAGTGTCATTGTAAAGTGATAAATGATTTTAGAGTTTTACTAAAAGGGATATATGTTTTTTTTTATTGTAACAATCAAAGATTATAATTAAATAAACTAAATTATAGCAATATCATATCAAAACGCCACGAAAGTGTATAATGTTATGTAACGCTAAGTCCTACGAAATATGTTTCAGGAAGCAAAATATATTGAAATTTTATAAAAAATAGAATGTTTGCAAAAAAAAAAATTCTATAATTTTAACGACATATTGTGCATGATTGGTTTCCGTTTCGGTAAAGGTAAAAATATACTAATATACTATGTCGATTTAAGTCCGACGACGCCGACGAGATCACGTCGCGCCCTCCAAGCGTGAACACTCCCTGAAGAAGAACGTCTTACACATTCGAAATGTCGTCGGACTTAAACCGACATAATACCAAGTGAGTGAAGCCGGTATCTTTATATTAGTATAATGTGTGATACTCACGATAGTTTTCATACTCTAAAATTAAAATTGTTATGAAATTTTCATTTTGGTAGTAAGGTAATTTCCGGTACCCACACGATTATCCTCAAGATTGCAAATCCGTCATGAAGCACTTACAGCTTTCAGCTAGTCTCCATTCTAGGTCTAGTACAATGCAACTACAGCATCATCTCTCACCGTTAAGTGAGATTTTAGCCAAATTTCAGAGTCCATAAATGAAACGAAAATATTTCATATATTTTTTTGTCTTCGCGGTAGTAGGCGACACGTAATATGTGTGCAAAAAAAAGTGCGGGGCGAGGGCTCCTAGAATGACTGTCGACAGTCTGGAACCGCGATTGTACCGGCTAACTGAGCCAACCCGCGCAATTTATTGTATGTTTCTATCGATTTTAATTATATATTTTCGCTAAATAATAAATATCGTGTGTCATTCGGAAAAGACCGGTGTCAGCTAATAAATATACGATAATATATATACGAATAAGAAACACCAATTCAACAAAACGTTATATCATATAACATGCAAAAGATACAATTTCGTTCCCTTTCTCTGTAGAATGAACAACCAGTTTCACTTGTTCTCTTTCACGAAACTGAATATAATATTTATTTGGCGTTCCCTCCCACCATAAACTTACTTTTCCATCAACTCACGTTCCCGACCGCAGTTCTACAGTTTACCTCATTTTTACTGTTCTCCCAAAATACCAGCAAAATGATAAACATATTAGATCACAAATAAATCTTTTTAGTACTTTTACAAAGTAATATAAAAATAATGTACCCTGATCCTATAAACAAAAACGATTTCTATTACGACGACAACATCCTAAAAGGAAACACAAAAGAATACCTTTCCAAATACAAAATATTTTAACACCATATCACAATAACATTCGGTCATTATTCCTACGTACTAAAACAAAAATGTAAAGTTATTTTTTAATGACACGGGAACATAGCGGTAGAATTAAGTTGCGGAGGGAAAACACTGTTTTTAAAAGCCTCTATTTGGTTTACACCTGTGCACAGTAATTAGAGTTACCTTTTTGTAAATATTCTTAATTATATTTACAAGTTAAATTCTCTCCCTTAGGGTAAACTTTTCCTGCTTTTTAAATTGTTTACAGTAACCCGTCGCGTGGCGCGCGTTCACCATGTGTACGTAAAAAAAGTGCTATGCCACATTGCGCGTACACCTAGGCCTTTATTAATAAACGTTGCGTAAGCATAGATTAGGCGTATTCTGCGAAGCAGTGATAGCGCAGAAGGAGGCCGCGGAGCGGGTTAGGGAGAATGACGTTCGAGCTGACCCACTCCGGCGCAGACGAACGGGGGTACGGAGGAGGCAGTTTGCTCGCCTCCTCCCTCCTCCGTAGTGGGGTCACTGGTGAAGAGTCGGGGGACTCTTCGTCGGCTTGCACGACCCCACACGTCTGAGGAGTGCCCTTGGTGAGCAAGGGCACCCCTTCACAGGCGCTGAGGCCCGGTTAAGATCAATCCGGGCCTACCGCTGGGGCGAGATTGTGAATGCCAGCGCAACCCAATCTCGCACCATCTGGCGGAGGACTGCTCACGGGGGGGTTTTAGTGGGTCTGAGCCCCACATACCCCCTTCCGTCTACCCCCGTAGCGGAAGGGAAGTGGACAGCATTTACCCCCCTCAAAAAAAAAAAAAAAAAAAGGCGTAACATGCTTTGTCTTGCTTTCACGCGTGACATTTACTGCAAGCGAAAAATTGATAGATAGATGTTTTAACTACTCCGGGTTTACTACTAGTTTATTAATAAGGCCGCTAATGTATATAGGTACACATTTTATACCTCTGGTTTGTAACTTATATTATCAGATCAAATGCACTCCACCGGTATAAACTTGCTTTTAGTTGGTCAAGACACTGAAAGAAGTAGACATTGGACTGGTTAAGAATTATGCCTCCTGATAAGTATATGCATGTGCGGCGTCAAATTTGAAACTTTTAGATTTCACCCGGCACTGCATTCATCAGTAAGAGATTTCAGACTTATTCGCCAGAACTCTTTATTTTGTTTGCTTTCAAGTAATTTGGATGTTTAAATAAGATTTTCTACCGACTTCCAAAAAAGGAGGAGGTACTCAATTCGACTGATAGTTTTTTTATGTCTGTCACCTCATAACTTTCGACTGGTTGAACCGATTCTCAAAATTTTTTGTTTAAAAGCTGGTGCTTCCCGTGTGGTCCCATTTAAATTTCATCAAATTCAGTTTAGTACTTTTTCTGAGATACACTCCAATAACTGAATAGAATGGAAGTCGGTATTAAATTTTTCAAATAGTATTTGTTTATATATACAATCAGTGGCAAGACAGGTTATGCGCATGATGATAAGCCCTACGTCTATCTATGTCAGTAACATGGCCACTGTAGACTACGTACCTTAGCTCACGACCAAATAAAATATAAAATGTTTAAACTATTTAAATAGGCGTGAATAACAAACAGCTGTGTTGAAAAAATGTGGGTATTTTGCTACGATGAAATAATATCAGGAAGAGTAACTGCCTTAAAAAAATGACCCAATAAAAGTCGTGCTGTATGTAATGTCCGGCCACTGAGCTCCTGTAAACCTTTATTCAAGAAACTCAATGTATTGTCGCTACCAGGCATGTATATATTTCAAGTATGTACTTTTGTTAAAGAACATGGGGCGTTATTTGATTTTTTTAAAGACAAGCCCAATTCCAGGATAACAAAAAGAGATCCTAGCCGTATTGTTATGCCTATTAATAGATCTGCCTTATTTTCAAAAAACTGTCATATCATTTCAATTAGAATATTTAATAATATACCAAAAGTCATAAGAGAATTGCCAATGAGACAATTCAAAATAAAATTATTCCAGTGGTTTCATGATAAAAACCTCTACAGTGTATCCGAGTTCTTATGTAAACAATGGACATGATACTATCTTACTTTATATAATTATGAATTTTGACTTTAGATTTTAATTTGACAGCGCTATTTTAATTGGACATTTTTTTTTTATAATCCTATTGACATTGTATAATTTTTTTAATTTTAAAATACGATTTTGCATGTCAGTCATGTTTCTGACAAAATATGTGATACCAATATGTAAATGAACGAACAACACCTGTAACACCATATATTAGGCAAATAAATACATTTCATTTCATTCATTTCATTGCTAAATCAATAACATCGTTCACGCCAGTATGAGTCAGCTGTCATAGTAGACGTTGCAGCACGCGCGTGGACCAATCCTTGCTTTTCTTCTGGAATTTAAACCAATCACCGAACATGTCTATTTGTAACCTCAGAAGTAATTCGTATTTGGAATCATACGTCGTTTTGGTTTGAAGGATCACGTGGAATTTGTTCTGAGTTATGCTTCCTGACATTATTTTCTCGTAGGTATTTTGAGACAAGTAAGCATGTGCATAAATATCTACATACCACTTTATTCAATAAAAATTAACGGCCGCACGTCTGCCAAGCTGCGATTGATACTTCAGTCGTCACGAACATCTCCGGCACTTGACACACGCATGCGTTCCTTTTTTTAGTCAACAAAATCTGTTTGTGTATTTTGTTTCTATCGCCACTTCACGCGAACCGTATCACCTACGGCCACAATGCCGAGAACTAACATTTTGGGTGGCAATCAATACCTAGTTTCGGACAAGGCATGTTTAGTGCCTATTTTAAAATAAAGCGCGGACAATGTCTTAATTTGTTTAATTGTGTTTGACATTTTAATAAAATAAGACATAGATATCATAAGATTTTTTTTAATATTTGTTTATCTCTTGTCTTGTGTATGTCTTATAATATTATTTATATTGGAAGTATCGCGGATTTATTCAAACTCGCCAAAGACCGGGTGAAATATGCGGAGCTGACAGCCAGCCTTCACTAGTTGGAGAGGCATTAGAAGAAGAAGAAGCTTCTTTGCAGGCCACTGCGCACATTTATTTGATTTGACTAATCTTTTTTTACTATTATTAGGAGACGCTACAAGCACGAGGTCCACCTCATTAATAACCGATGCATTTTTTTAATAATGGTGCATCAAAGTGACTCCCTCTCGCCTAATGGAAAGCGAAGATGGAATCAAGAAGCAATGATTATTACTCTTACTATTATTATTACTTGCAGCCGTAAGCTTCACTAATCGCCACCCCTCTGATGACCTGAGAGATGCTTTTTCACAAACCGCTTGAAAGACCCAGGGTCATGGCTGCAAGGAAATACGTACGCCGGCAAAGCATGTCACAATTTACCTACAAGACAAAGGAAGAAACTGCTAAACTTTTTGGTTCGTGGTAAGAAGTTTTCAACAGTATATGGATGTAATACTAGGCCGGAACGAGTAGTTCGGGATCGGAATGGTAAAGGAAGGAATAAGATTAAAAAGCTCTTCTGAACATTCGCCATAAAACAACCGGTAAAAATGCTTAGAGAAGCTATAGTTCTACGCATTTGTAGGGGTTCTAGGTGTTGAGTGACTTCAGTGTCTCCAATAATACGGACAGCGCGACGTTGCAGTCTGTCGAGAGCATCCATAAGGTACTTAGTGGATCCATCCCACAGGTGACAACAATATTCAATACATGGGCGCACCTGAGTTTTATAAAGAAGGCACCGCTGATCCGGAGTATAGAAACGCCTCGCTATGTTCAAGACTCCGAGTTTGCGGGAAGCTAACTTTATACATATATTTCTTCTGCACTTCATCCATAAAATCCTTGTAACTTTAAGTTGTTAAGTAAGTACTTTAAATCTCATGTGCCTGTAATTTTACCGGCAACCTTACTTTTCCAACCAGAACCCAGTATTACGAATATTACTGCTTCACGGTAGAAAAAGGTATTGTGGTGGTAGTACTTCCCCAGAGAAACTGATTCACAAAGATTTGTATTGCTTTAATACAAAGAATTCTACTGCTCTCACAATAACCTAAATAATCTCAAACCAAGTTTGTTTAAAGAATAAAATTTCAAATTATATTGAATACAACGTTATTATGGCTCTCCGGCGCCTATTCGAACACCCATAAAGTGTTTAATAGTGTAATAGTTACACACTATGTAATTACCCGGATAAACAAAAGAATTACAACTACAATTTGTACAATTCAATACCGACTTCCATTCTATTCTGTTATTGGAGTGTATCTCAAAAACGAATGAACCGAGTTTGATGAAATTTCAATAAGACCACAATGGAAGCACCAGCTTTCAAACATTTTGAGTTTTGATTCAAGAATTTTGAGAATCGGTTCACCCAGTCGAAAGTTATGAGGTAAGAAACATAAAAAAACAGTTGAATTGAATACCTCCTCCTTTTTTTGGAAGTCGATAGAAAATGAAAATGCTTAGATATCTAACTTTCTTAAATAAAACAAATTAATTATTTAATTATGAACAGTATATTTATGTACAGGTTCAATGTCATATACTCACATTACATTTTATAAAAATCGCTTGCATTATATGAGTTTAAGTGGGATATTTCCCACTTAAACTCATATAATGCAAGCAATTGTTATAAGATGTAATGTGAGTATATGATATTCTGACTTCATGACTTCATAATATTTAGTTACTTTATTACCGTGAAAGAAATTAATATAATTGGTTGAAATATATAAAGTTATGACGAATACTATTTTTAATACGACTACATCAAATAATATATATTTTATTAATATTTTATTTGTTTTGTTTCTAAAATTGTGTTGTATTTTTCCTCTATCAATTTGAAATTTACTGTAAACATTATAAATGTTTCAAATGCACGCCATTATAGGTTCGCTCTATAATTTGTCTCATTATTAATCGTAAAAGGTAGCGTTACAAATGCTTAGGTACTAATTTGAAATTTTGATATGCCATCTTTTTAGTGTAAGAGAATTTTTTTCTCAGTTGGTATGACCCAGCAATGGCTATCATTGATTGTGTCTAATTTAATACCGACTTCCAAAAAAATGAGGAGGTACTCAAATCGATTTTTTATCGGTTAAATACATTTGTGAAGGCCTGAAGGGTACTTAGAAAACTGTATACTTATTCTAAGGGCCAGAAGGGCACAAAATAATGACTATTTCCTAAGGGGCATGTACAATACACAAACAAAAGTTATTGATTGATTTATACGTATAACAATATAACTAACTTGACGAATGTCAAATGTACACGAGTCCACTGAAAAAAAAAAACAGTTCAAGTGTTCGCGTGACTAAATACGTTATCGTGTACTATAATGATCAACAGTTATTTATCCTGTCCAACTGAACTCTGATTGTTAACGCTATTACGTTATTTCACCGTTTTATGTTCACGAGTTATCGTTTAACTCGATTATTTAACGACTTGATCCTCCATTATGGTGATTGAGGTGCCCGATAACAGTTCTTGTGTTTGGAAATTTATGGTATACACTTGAATTTACTTTGATAAATGGAATAATTAAGAAAACTTATACGTTTATTTGTCTATGTCTCAAGAAACAATTGGTTACACAGCAATTGTTAATCATAAGGTGGGCAACTACCCGCGAGCACTCGCGCTATGAGCATTTCCCTCACGGTAGATTTAAAATTCGCGCCATTGATGTGTCAACGCGCGTACGTACCTCGTTCACCCAATAGCTGAGTTTTATACTTCCTTGGACCCGCGCATAACGGTTTTTTGTGTTAGTGTGTACCAGTCGCTCAGTAGAGGTGGTTTGTTCGGCCGGGTCCTGTCGCGCGGCATTTTACTCATCGCGCGAGTGATAACGTAAGTATTATTTTTTAGTTGGTCCTTTATTTAAAAATGATATTATACCTAATTAAAAAGCTTTATTGTTGTTTTATTGTTTAATAACAAATAGTTATATTATGCAGTGTACAAAATTAATATTCAAATATTTTTACAGATGGAAAGACAAGATCAAATTTTTGCTTGGCTTCAAGAAGATGATTACGAAGACATCGAGGACCAGGCTTTTAGGGCTGATATTATTGAAAGCGACGGAGAGAGTGAACACAGCGATCATCATACTGATACAGAGCAGTCGTCTATGGAAGAAGATGAAGGTGAGATCTTTCCTATTCAACCTGGGAATAGACTTTATTATTTATCGAAAGATAGGCAAACTAAATGGTTCTATAATCCATATCGCATCAATGTGAGGACTAGATCACATAATATTGTAACTGAGAGACCAGGCGTAAGACCAGTTGCCAAAGAAGCCAAAGAGATTTTAGACTGTTTTTTTCTCTTCGTGAGTGAAGACATGTTGACTAATATTGTTAGATTTACAAATATTCATATACAAACTATTCATAATAGATTTTCTAGAGAGAGAGATTGTAAAGAGACTGATTTATTAGAAATAAAAGCATTTATTGGTATTTTATATATGACGGGTATAAAAAAAATGGATCACCTGAATTTGAAAGAAATGTGGGACAAAGATGGCACGGCTCCTGATTTTTTCCGAGCTGTAATGAATCTCACTAGATTTATGTTTTTGATGAGAACTATAAGATTTGATGACATACACTCTCGTTTGGAAAGATCTCAGATGGATAATCCGGCGCCTATTCGTTAATTATTTGATTCTTTCGTTGAAAAATGTCCAGCAAATTATCAAGTTGCAGAAAACGTGACCATTGATGAAATGTTGGAGTCCTTCAGAGGCCGCTGTAAATTTAGAATGTATATCGCTAACAAGCCAGCAAAGTATGGTATAAAAGTGTATGCATTGTGCGACGCGCAAACTTTTTATACTAGCAATTTAGAAATTTACCCTGGAAAACAACCAGTTGGGCCGTACCATTACGATAATACCGCATTTGCTGTAGTGAAACGTCTGTCTTGTGATATACTAAACACTGGCAGGAATATAACAGCTGACAATTATTTCACTTCGATTCCATTGGCAGATGATTTACTGGCACACCGAACTACTCTGGTTGGGACGCTAAGAAAGAACAAAAAGGAAATCCCACCCTTATTTCTGAACACAAAAATAAGACCAAAGCCCAGTAGTATGTTCTGTTTTAATACAAACAAAGTGTTGGTTTCATATATACCAAACAAAAAAAATAAAAAAAATGTTCTAATGATTAGTTCATTACATAATGATGATCGAATCGATCCAGCCTCAGGTGATAGCGTGAAACCAGAAATCATCACTTTCTACAACAAAACTAAAGGAGGAGTGGATGTAGTTGATAGACTGAAAGAAGAATATTCAGTGGCTCGAGTAGCATGCAGGTGGCCCCTTAGATTATTTTTTTCTATCCTAAATATTGCCGGAATAAATAGCCAAATAATTTACAAAGAAAATACAAAAAAAACAATTTCTCGGAGACAATACCTAAAGGAATTAGCCTTGAATTTAACGCAACCATATATACATAGAAGATTAACCATGAAGAACCTTTCCTATCCTCTTCAGCAAATTACTAAACGATTTATTGATGAACCTGGAGTTTCAGAGGCTGTAAAACCAGATGGTATCTGCGCGATCTGTCCAAGGCGTAAAAAACGCAAAACAAAAAAGACATGTTTTACATGTAAAAAATTTTTATGTACAGAACATGCTATTACTTTATGCGATATATGTAAAGCTCGTGCATATGATGAAGATTAATACTTTGTAACTCATTACTTAATTTTTTTAAATTATAGTTATTTTTTTTAAGTTTATTTTGAATGTGCAGTTATGAGATGCCAATTTTGTTCCTAAATTTGTTATTAAAAAAATATATTATAATAAATGTTATTCATTAAAAATAAATATTTGATTTCATTTTACATGATTGTTTTATATTACTATGAATATAAACAGATATCCTTTATTTTATGTATTTTTTGGCTATTTATAAAACGTGAGGAAAATGCTCTACACGCGAGTGCTCGCGTAAGTTTTAAAGGCGCGAGTTCTCCCGGGTAAGAATATTTTTACGTGGAAGAAACCAATGACCAATTTGATTAGAAAAAAGAGACCTGTGGTTTTGATTGCACGATCTTTCGATGAAACTCATCGTATGATCGTTACTAAACACTATTGGTTTCACCCGCGCGGTGATGGATGATGATGATGATGATGAATCTTATATAACCTATATTACTCAGGGTGAGTGTAGCATTCCAATGGTGAAATAATTTTTGATATCGGTCCAGTTCTTTTTGAGCCAATTCGTTACAAACATACATACATACAAATGTTTCCTCTTTATAATATGTACAATAGTATTAAGTATACATTTGATGACATATAAGCTTCAAATAGGACATTCTGAAAAGCTTTGTATATTTAATGTCATGCGACAAAATTGAATCGTTTCCACGAAAGATCGCGGCCGTGACTGGCCGGTAGGCGCAGTTGGTCTTTGTTTTTTTTTTGGCCCTGCCTTCTGAGCCGCTGGCTCCGGGTTCAATTCCCGGTCAAATCAAACATTTGTATGCATGAACATGTGTGTTTGATCTATGTCTGGGTGTGTATATCTATATAACTATGTATATCAGTAATCAGGCTACCATAGTACATAGGCTCTGCCTAGTTTAGAACCTGAAAACCTTTATACACCGTTAAATCAAAAACATATAAAACACCTTTAATGTTCAACTAAAACAGAAATAATCCATAGCTTACTTGTACACACACAGAGTAATCAAAAACATTCGTAACTCAATTTTACATGTAAAAAATACTAATACTGCCGTAGTAATATAATAAACGGCTATTTAACAAAAAAAGTCGGTCGGTAACTATGATGAAGATTTAAAATATCCAAACAGCTATATAACAAAACGTAGCAAAGTCATTCAAACAAAAGTTTCATCGCTTTGTGTTCACACCCTTTCAGTCATCAAAGGCTCTCAAAAGCTCGCAAATATGGCAGCACAGATACGCTAATAACATCATGGAAGATGTGTGCTGTATGCCATTTTAGCCGGAACATTTAACGTTATGTCGACAAAAACAGGATAAGAGAATCAGTAAAAAAGGAAAAGATTTTAAGCCGTCGTACTTAAAAAGGAAAGGGGCGCAGTAGCAATACGCTCTGGTGAAAACGCGGAGCGCAGTAAGTATAACTTAATTAATTTTACATCTCTCATATTCAGTAAGTAGGTCCTTATTAACCCCAAATGGGGCTTGTAGGTGACCAATTGGCGCTCTAGGGTAATAATGTAGCTTGAAAAGCCCTAGAGTGGTTATTAATTAAAAAAAATCACAAATGGGGCTTGTAGGTGACCAATTAGCGCTTTAGGGTAATATGTAGCTAGAAAAACCCTAGGGAGGTAAGTAATAAAAAAAAATACTTCACTCTTTCAAAAAGTTCGCGTACATCTAACCATCATACTGGCAATAGACATCATGCATTCAGCCCAATGACAAAAGAGGTCGCTTCGCTATTCAGCCTTGTCTTCGTACGAGTATAATAGTTATCAATTTTATTCTTGTAATGCCGGTTTTTTTCTACTTACCTCACAATCGAGATGTAAAGCAGAGTAGTTAGCTCAGGTGTAAGCATCAATTGCACCCTCGGATTATAGGCGCCCTCGCTGCGCACGTGCGTCTAAATATCTCGGGCTGCAATTGATGCCTGCCCTTGGCTACTAATCTACTATTTATCGTTTGCGGATAACTGTCACTAACTCTGTAGAGAACTTCAAACGGAGACAATATGCTTCTTTTGATTATCGCGTTTCATTATTAATTTCTAGAATTCACTTTTTTGTGACTACAATTAATGACAGAAGAGATCTTTATTTTTTTATTTTATTTATTACGGAATAACTAACAGCTACATTATACACTATAAGAAAATGGTACCTGGTTAATAACAATGAGTAATAATGCAGCTAACGGCGTTATTCACAGATTGACATTATGAGACTTAATTAAGAAGATGCAGCTAGAAAACGTAGTATATAAGTAATAAAATAAAATAGCTAATGTGTGCAGATTAGTTACGTATAAAGAGTTCAAGATATAGTAAATAGTTATAAAATTCAAATGACTCTTGTATGTCTTATAGATTCAGATATACTGACCCATCTAAATGACACACTCTGTATATTTCTTGCATTTGGTTGCCAAATCACCCCCAGAAGCCATTCTATCAACCCTGCGTTGAATGAAGAAGTTTTTATACACTTTAAAGAAACTAGAGGTGACAAAAGAGCTGGTTTTTACCTCTGTTAAATAAGGCTCTATTCAATGTGGTAAAGTTGCCAGCTTTTTGGGCACTCTACCCGTAGACAGTGTTATAAAATGCTCTTTTTTAGCTTTAATATTTTTATTTTTCCAATATCTGAGCTGATTACTTTATATTATAGTAATATATATATTTAATTTCGATTATATTTATATTACTTTACTTAAATATAACTTTATTAACTGTTACTATCGGACCTAATTAAGACGCAGTCTAACCCCAATTTTAAAATAATTTACGTTGCTTTACGTAAGGTTGAAAATCGCTTGTTAGATTGGACGATGTAATGTGAAAATGCGTAAATTTTGTACGTTTTCTTTATATGTTTCGATATATACTAACACAATTGAAAAAACTGCTGGTTACTACTTTAGTACTATATGTTGGCTATGTATTACCAAAAAAATAATATAGTGTTATCGCTGAAAATTCTGAGAGTTTGGACGTGAAAGTTTATTTTTATGGACCTATTTAGGTTCAAAAACTACTACTGCAGAGAGCGAGTAATATTTATGAATTCTGTTCGGTTTTTACTCTTTGCCTGTTCCTTTTCTAACCGAAGTATTTTTTTCTTCTTAATAGATGTTTAAAGATTCTGCTTTTCACTATTATCAGGATACGACCGCGCCTTAAATAAAAAAGTAACGCTTATAAACTACCCTCTGTTTAGTTACATTACTAAGAGTTTATGAAGTAGTTACTGTAACACTTTATCCACCCACAACTTTGAGAAGTAATAAATTTTAGTATGTCGTCTCGAGACATTAAGTTCTCAAGTCTCGTTTACCCGACAAATTCACTTACTACACACGGTCAGTTTAAAGCGCTCTAGCTCAGTCATATTAGGATTTGACCAGGTAAAATTATATGTAGCAATGTTCCATCGGGATTCGTTGGGGAATGTCTTATTGTTTTTCAAACAAAAATTTATCCCCTCTTTTGAGTATAAATCGGAAAATATATATCTTAGTAAAAAAATATCGAAACTAAATTGTAGGACATTTAGATCTAAACAACTTTTGTAATATCACTTTTCGTGTTAAATTGAAAACAAACGAGTTATTCAATAAACAAAAATTGACCCTTGAAATCAAGATGGCGGATGACGCAACCAATCGATTACCACGCAAAATAATATTTTGAGTGGCAGTGACCTTCTGCAATGAATAATTTCAAAGGAAAATGTATTTTTAGAGCTAATTCGACTGGGCTACTTTGTATCGTAGCCTTAGTGTTTGCAACGTATCCGAAGTATTCGTAGGGCTTAGTTGAAGTGCTCACAGCGTAGCCAAAATGCTCACAACGTAGACGAAGTGCTTGTAGCTTAGTTGAAGTGCTCACAGCGTAGCCGAAATGCTCACAACGTAGACGAAGTGCTTGTAGCTTAGTTGAAGTGCTCACAGCGTAGCCGAAATGCTCACAACGTATCCGAAGTATTCGTAGGGCTTAGTTGAAGTGCTCACAGCGTAGCCAAAATGCTCACAACGTAGACGAAGTGCTCGTAGCTTAGTTGAAGTGCTCACAGCGTAACCGAAATGCTCACAACGTAGACGAAGTGCTCGTAGCTTAGTTGAAGTGCTCACAGCGTAGCCAAAATGCCGGCAGCGTAGACGAAGCTTTCGCAACGTAGACGATGTGCTCGCAGCGTAGCAGAAGTGAGTTTTCGTAGTTTTAGTTTTAGCAGCGTAGCTACTAGCTTTCCTTGTCGTTCTCGCTTATCACTCAGGTGAAACAAATCTTTTTTTTTGGTGGTGAAATCCTTTATGGATATGTGAAGTCTGTATACCCAGTAAAATCCTGGGGTGTTCCTCCAGGCGCATCGATCTAGATCGATGTGCAGGCACTTTTAAATTTGGGACTGCGGGATGGCTTGCCCACGCGTCCGCGGTCCCGAAGGTTAAGCAAGCCTTGCTTCCTTGAAAACTTCTAGCGTCTATCCTGATGAAAACAATGAAAAGATGCAACGATATTTGCTCGATTATCGCACGGCTGTAAATAAAGTAAGGCGCTGCTTTGTTAGGAAACTTATTGAGGTAGAATACTGACACTTTACCTACTTGTTATGCTGTCATTTACCTACCTTCATAATCATTATAATCAGCCCATTTTGTTCCCACTGCTGGGACTCGAAGCCTTTCTCTTAGAGAGAGGAATTGTGCCATAATCCACCACGCGGGCCCAGTGCGGCTTGGTGCATAGGTTAGTGGCCAACCCATGTCGAATATATTAGGCCGCCCGAAGGCCTTCGACATAGCCTAACGACTGTTGTCCTAAGACAAACAACCGGGATCGACGGCTTAACGTGCCTTCCGAAGCACGGAAACACTCAATTGAATAATGCCACTAGCGGTCGAATCATGCAACCCATCCAAGCCCTGACCGCAGCAAGTGTTGCTTTACTTGTTCATCGATTAAGATCATAGAAATAATGTACATTAAGTTTGCTAAGTCAAGCTCCGCTACGAGCACTTACCTACCTTGACTGTATGAAATTGAAAATATATCAGCGTAAGCACCTAGTTTATCGCCCGTTTCATAGTTTACTCGTAATTTATATTATTCACTTGCTTAATATTGTGTTATTTCTTCTATAAAAATGGTATCTTGTATAGAATATAAATGTAATAACTGCGCATCCTGTTTACGCTTAGAACAAAAGGTTTATGAATGAAATTAAAGTCGATGGATGCGTAAAGGTCAAAACATGAAACAGAAGAAACTTATGCATTATAAAACTTATTGATAATTAATTTATAAGTTTTGCATAAGTCAAGTATTTATAAATTTGGTGTACATAAAGAAAACTGTCCGGCAGCTCTATTGCATCCGGAGTGTTCGCGCCTATAATCAGTAAAATTGAATAAGTGAAATGATTGAATGCGTTTTATTTATATACTTGCATAAATTACATCTCTACGTCCGTAAAGGTTGGGACAGAGGTATATAATAATATGATCATTTCAGATAAACAAACTGAAAACTATTTCATTTAAAAGTGTCTAAGATGAGCAAGCTATATCTTGTGGGACGCGTGGGTCATGTCACATTACAGTTACTAGAAGTACTTGCTGCGGTCAGTGTTTGGACAAAGTATTTAGACGGCGCAGCCCCGGGCAAGTAGAACATCATCGCTATAAATGGGAGAAAAAGGTGGAAAGAGGCTGTGGGTGGGGGCACAGGACGCTTGCCGGCAATTATTACGTGAGTGCCGGCAGAGTGGCTGGGGTTAACAGTTTTTAAATGACATTGTTTTCTGCTGCGTAGGTATGCTACCAACAAAACGTAGATGCGATGTGCACTTGTTTTGTGGCGATGTTGACTTCCCTACACGCGTCTCGCGCCAAACCTGCGTGAATCAACGCTAGTAGGGAAGACGTTCTACTTATAGATATTTACTTATTTTGGTTTGGACATTGGGTACGTGACATTTTTAGAGTGACGACGTAGATTAATATCGGTCAAATAATTGTCTCAACTGTTTTTTTAATATTTAGATTTATATTTTTGGTGCGAGTATGTTGAAATGAATTCAATTTCATCTGACACACGATAATTGAAATTAATTAATTGTTTATTTTAGTAACGTTTGTCCATGTTTGTCATACTTATATAAATGAATGGCATTGATATATTAATCGTTTTAATAAATTTGACTTTGTAATATTAAAATAAGAGTATTCGAAACTCACTTCAGGAAAATGGGATGTTTTTATATGTGAATTGTATATCACAAAGTAAACAAGAATAACATGGGTTTATTTTGACCCAAACTGCAGCGTCTGAAAGTTACAGACATTAACTTTATATCAGTGGTTGAAAGAAAACGTCAGTAGTGTTAGAATGTATTAGTACGAATATCATCATCTACATCATCATTATCAGCCGGAAGATGTCCACTGCTGAACATATATGCCTCCCCCATAGAACGCCACTTGGACCGGTAGTACCAATATACTCATAACCCAATATATCTTTGGGTGATTCGTATAAGTCTCATAGTTACGAGCATATAGTGCTGTACTTTACAACATTTCAGCTTGCGAAGAGTCACATTGATTTCCATCACATAAAAAATTTGGCCATAATATCAGTAATAGTATAAAAATAAACAAAATAATACACACATATACATAAAGTAGTAAACTTGGAATAAGAAAAACCCACAAAAGCTATGACCTCCATTTTTAATGAAACCTGGAATTGTGTTGAATACCTACATACTTCATTTCCAGTCGTAAGTGTCAACGTTTTATTGTGCCATTAAAATCCTTACATTGTACAAAAAGTATTGAAAAATAAAGTACTTAAAAAGTGTTAGACGTACCCGCTCCAGGGTTCAGTAGCTAGATTTTTTTACCCGTCTGCGTTAAAGCTCAAAATAAAGTGTATGTGTTTGACCAGTATGTATATCTTTGAACATATTCAAGGATAAAATAAAAAAGCTCTACCAGCACATTTATTACATACATATTAAATTTATACACAACTGCACTTTTATTGTCCTTAATACCATTTTAAATTTATGTATTGTGTTAAGTTTATTACACTTTAAACTTTAAAATTTTAAGACCAAGATGTTTCCATGCATTTAAACTGCAATAAAACTAAAGATTCGAAAAAAATACTGCAAAAAATAGATCCCAAGTTTTTTGTTACTTTTTCTTAGTAGTGGTTGTATTTATTATGAAGCGTGGCTGTAGAATATATTGCATATATATGACGGCAAGCCTTTCTCTAAACATAATATGAATATAATATTTCCGTTACACTTTAACGTTACAAATATTTGAGTAACAGTTACCGTATATATATAATAACCGTATTTTAGATCGAGTGACCGATATTTGGCGATGCGCTAGGTAATTAATATAAAGGGCTACTTAGGCGAATTTAAGTTTGTGTGTTTGGTTGTTTGTATGTTAGTAGTTATACTAACTTACAAACAGTTGATCGGATAAATATGTATATTAGGTAAAAGATTCAAGTTCTGTAGCACTTATCCTCCATCGAATTTCGTAGGCATACAGATAGATTTAAAAAAAAACGATAATGGTTACTCGTTTGTCAAATTTTAGAAAAGGTTATGTATTTGGGGTTGTAAGAGAAGCGTTGAAATTTTCATCATCTGTATGTTGGGTATATTAGGGTAGGTTTTACGGTTTCAGTTTTTTTATTTATATTTGTAGTATAATAATAATAATATAGGACAACATCCACACAAAGGTCTTCAGGTCCCAAATTAGGCAGAGCCTGTACTATGGTAACCTGATGACTGATATAGATACATATATATGATATTAGATACTTATATACATATAAACACCCAGACACAGATCAAACAGACATGTTCATGCACACAAATGTTTGAGCTGTCCGGGGATCGAACCCGGGACCAGCGGCTCAGAAGGCAGGGGTGCTGCCAACTGCGCCAACCGGCCTGTCATAATGTAGTTGTTTCGATTCACCTAATACAAAAACAACATTCCGTACCTTGACGAAAGCCTACGTTTAGAAGTGGACGTCCTACGGCTGAGATGATGATGATGAGATGATGATTCCGTACCTGGATTAGGTTCAATTCTCCAAAAAGTGGTCTTTAAGGGTAAAATATGAGACAAATACTATTAAGACGGACGGTACAGTTACTAAAAAAGGTTTATATTTTCTATAAGGCTACGAAACCCTAAAAAGTAAGTGAGTAACGTTGTATATCGTAAAATGATAGTTGCAGACTCGCGCGTTCAAACAAAGAGGTTCATGCCAGTTTTTTATTGAAGAAACGTGTTAACTTCGGGTCAGTAATTCACTCCTTATTCAAGAGTTTCAAGAAAGTTTCACGCCAGTAAAACATTTTGTAATAAAAGCTTCTATTATTTTATTAGTATCTTCATTTCGTCTTGCATAACACTCACCAAATACAATTAAAAGCAGTAAAACTACGAGTATTTGTGAACGAGTACGTCGGGGGAAACACTGCCACCAAACCTAATCAAACGCCAAGCATGTTTTTTTTTAGTTAAACAAACAATACCACAGTAAAAGCTTAAGCCTAATTGATCAGTTTTCTCTACCGACTTCCAAAAAAGGAGGAGGTACTCAATTTGACAGTTTTTTTTTCTTTTTTCTGTTTGTTACCTCACAACTTTCGACTGGGTGAACCGCGTCTCAAAATTCTTTTTTTGTTTCAATGCTGGTACTTCCCGTGTGGTCCCATTTAAATTACATCAAATTTTGTTAACTAGTTTTTGAGATACACTCCTATAACTGAATAGAATGGAAGAATAGAAGGACATTTTTCAAATTGTACTTTTAACATAGCACTGACTATAGTATGGTATGGTATCAGCATCGTTTACCACAATTATTCAAACAGTTTTTATTTTAGGAGCATAATGCGAAAGGTGTAACCACCTTTATCTTTTATGTTTATATTATGTTATGTTATGTTATGTTATGTTATGTTATGTTATGTTATGTTATGTTATGTTATGTTATGTTATGTTATGTTATGTTATGTTATGTTATGTTATGTTATGTTATGTTATGTTATGTTATGTTATGTTATGTTATGTTATGTTATGTTATGTTATGTTATGTTATGTTATGTTATGTTATGTTATGTTATGTTATGTTATGTTATGTTATGTTATGTTATGTTATGTTATGTTATGTTATGTTATGTTATGTTATGTTATGTTATGTTATGTTATGTTATGTTATGTTATGTTATGTTATGTTATGTTATGTTATGTTATGTTATGTTATGTTATGTTATGTTATGTTATGTTATGTTATGTTATGTTATGTTATGTTATGTTATGTTATGTTATGTTATGTTATGTTATGTTATGTTATGTTTATCTATTCTAGAAGTTCTATAATTTTTTTATTATCGTAAAGTACCTAATAATTTATTCACTGACTTAATTATATTAATTTTTGCACACCCAATGATGTAGAATATAGTGGACTGTATAATAATCTTAAGATCTATGTTGGTAAACCTATATGCATGCAAATAAATGAATTTGAATTTTATTTTTAAACATACTAGGTCTCGTTGCTGCAATGTTCGCATTGCTATGTTTCGATTTGAAGTTGGTGAAATTACAGGTCCTCGAAGCTTAACAGCTTTTGTCTCAAGGTGACGGGCGTAGTGCAGTTCGAGTTCATTACAGGCAGAGGTTGTCGCTAAACACCAGGTGGAACTTATTCTTGCTCAACCTAAAACAATAAAGAATAGGATTAATTTTAATATTATTCACTTTAATTATTTGTATCACTACATATTAGCGCATAGAAGCGCTCGTAGCGGAGCTCGACTTGGCAATCTTAATCGATCATCAAGTTAAGCAATACTTGCTGCGGTCAGGACTGGATGGGTGACCGCTAGTGGCATTATATAACTGAGCGCTTCCGTGCTTCGGAGGGCACGTTAAGCCGTCGGTCCCGGTTGTTTGTCTTAGGACAACAGTCGTTAGGCTATGTTGAAAGCCTTCGGGCGGCCTGAAAAGTTCGACATGGGTTGGCCACTAACCCATCCACCAAGCCGCCCTAGGCCTGCGTGGTGGATTATGGTCCAACTCCTCTCTCTGAGAGGAAGGCTCGAGTCCCAACAGTGGGAACAAAATGGGCTGATTATGATTATGACGATCCTTAGAGAACTTTATACCTACTATAAATATGCTATATACCATACATAATATGATTATGGATTTGCATGGTTCTTACCTGTTGTAGTTTCAAATTCTGAATGGCACTAAGCTGTTGTCCACAAACGTGAAGCTTAAAATCAGCTTGCTCGTTTCATCACCGAGGTTCATAAAAAAATTGTCAATTTTTCCGAACTCCGTGTCCTCTTTTGAGTGACTTTTCCTTTATTACTATAGAAGCTTAAACTTGAAGTACTTAGAAACTTAACGAGGAAAGAGTAGTAATTATTGACGACGAGGTTATGCCTACAAGACACTTTGGCAAACATTGAAACAGTTCCTGGTTTTTGTTTACTCGGAGTAATGTTGCAATGTTGTTTGCAACTTTTCACAACTTTGTCAAGTTCTTTGAAGGTGAACTAGCGTACGACAAGATATGAAGTAACTAACGGATACATAAAAAAAAAACAAGAAATTATATATAGCAAAGTAAAAATAACATATAAATTATTTAATTATTCAGCCATAACAGTTCCATATTTGGTACATCTGTACCAAAAATCTTGTAACACAAGCACTCACGGTAGGATACCCTGAGTCTGTGAGTAGTTTACTTCTTGTGGTTCAAGAATTATGAATTGACGTGCTTTCAACATTGTCTAATTTCTAGAGTAATAGGCACTGAGTATACAATAGGTACTGTGAGACATACAGTCTTGTTTACAAGAAGGTGGTGACATAGTGCGAATGCAAATGAATGTATAGATTGGTAAATGCAACGAAACAGGGGAAGAATGCGGAAAAAAACAAAAGAAATGCAATCCTACCTGAAGATCCACTGTCGCAGGTGATGCAGCTGAACGAGAGCCGCGGCGCGGTGGGCCCACCACGCGGTTTCCTCCAGAAAAAGCACTGAAATCCTCCCCTACACCAGTCCAGAACCACGGGAGTACGCACTCACACTCGGGATGTCACGACCATAGAATTCAATTTATGGGACACAATGCCCTTACATAACAGTTCTAAGTAGGTCCGCGATGATTAAAGGAATCTTATGCAGCCATCTTGAGTATAGTACTGGTTTCAATCACTTTTCGATTGTCTCACTAGAGGGCGCTAAGCGCGACATAAAGCGGAATAGCTTGCTTATTTATGTATGGATAATCAGAATAATAATCAGAATAATCAATTTATTGGTAAGAAATATTACAAGTCAATATAATAATAATCACATATAACTTAGTATAACACTAGTTTTATCAACCAGAAGCGGGTAAAGTAAAAAAATACAACAAATGCACAAATTAATTATTAACAATCAAATTATTAAAGTTAACAAATTTACATACTGACAAAACACTAATTTACATAACACCAAATAATGCAACTGAGAGATCACTGAACGTCTGTCGCCTCCGACCGCCGATGGAAAAGTGACGAGGCCCGCCGCTCTTCACCTTCAGCTCTGGTCGTCCCCTCCAACTCAGGAGATGTGGCGCGAAGTGCAGTGATTGGCTGGCCCTGTCACGTGATTGGCTAGCCCCGCCCCCTTGTTGTTCAAATGTCTTCTAACACGGCCGTTCCTGACCGCGAGACGTCCTCGTCCGCCGAAATATGGTTGGTCGAGAGCGCATGATTCTCGTTGGCCAAGTGTTCATCGGTGGTGTTCATCGAGATTTTGAGTAGGTTCGTCTGCTTCCTGGTCACCTGAGGGTTTGTAAAATAAAAGATATAACATAAAAATTTTACGCACAGGACGCACTTTTAACACTCTACTAAAGCTCCGCAAGAGCACAGACACGACTTATGTCCTCAATCCAAAAGTACGCTCAGTTGCCAACATAGGCAAATAGTTTAGATCGGAGCACATTTTGTATGGCATTTACAGTGAAATCTTCACTCAAACTAATATCTACAACTGAGCACCTTTCGGATATCGGCCACAGGAAGTCACGTCTGAATATGTAACCGGTACATATAACGCTCACAAGAGCACGCTCAGCAAGAGCACGCTCAGCAAGAGCACAGATAGAGCGCAGAGCATCTGATCTGAATATTAACATGTACCGGTACATCTGCCGCTCACAAGAGCACGCTCAGCAAGAGCACAGGTAGGACGCAGAGCGTCGTTTCTGAATATGTACGTGTGATCCGTACATCTGCCGCTCACAAGAGCACGCTCAGCAAGAGCACAGATAGAACGCAGAGCGTCGTATCTGAATATGTACGTGTGATACGTACATCTGCCGCTCACAAGAGCACGCTCAGCAAGAGCACAGATAGGATGCAGAGCGTCGTATCTGAATATGTACGTGTGATACGTACATCTGCCGCTCACAAGAGCACGCTCAGCAAGAGCACAGATAGGATGCAGAGCGCCGTATCTGAATAGGTAAGTACATATATATGCTGTAAGTACATAATATTAGTAATTTTATGCGACAGTTTGTTTACAAAGTGAAAGTAAAACTTTGCTCGTGACAAACATTGAATCGTACGTCATCAATACTCACTAGCACAGAAAGCTGCACACGTGTCCGGTGTCCACTCTCCTCGCCATGGTACCATGTATTCAGAGGCAGCCTTCGTACGTTTTCCATATGAACCAGATTGTAGCTCTAGCTCATATCGATGATGCGGTAGAGTTTTCACCACCCTATATGTGCCACGCATGCCAGAGTCTAATTTTCCTGTGCTCTGTGAACTTTTGATTACAAAAGCTAAATCCCCCTCTTTGAACAATCGTGGTTCATGTCGTCCCACGTTAACATGCGCGTCTTGACTTTGTTGGTTAGCAGTTAAAAGTTCAGAACATCGCTGTCTTTTCAATGCAAGCAAGGCTTCTCTGTTCGGGGAGGAGTTATCTGCGGCCACGTCACGCACTAGCGATCGAATAATAGGCGTCGAAGCCTCAATACCGACGAAAAGCTGAAGAGGGGACGTTTGTGTAGTTTTATGTTTAATGGTGTTAAGTATAAGCTGAATTTTCCACAAGACATCAGACGAGTTACATTTGTTGTTATTTACTTCAATGCGCAACATATTTAGCACCGTCCGGCAGTAACGTTCGGCCTGACCATTTTCATGATGCATTTCTGGTGTTATAAAATGAGTGGTACACCCAAGGTTTGTAACAAGACTTTGAAAACTTGAGCTTTCAAACATTCTACTGATACTAGTAGCAACCAGTTTAAGGGTGCCAAATAGCCAAATGAAATTTAGAAGATACAGTTTTCAGCCTCAGTGAATCTGGTCTTATCAGCACGAATATGAGACTAAATTTCAAGAACACGACTATAAAATTAGCAATGAGGATATATTTGAATATTCTGGATTCATACCGTGAGCCAAGCACACCCATGTGTATTGTGGAGAAAGGGATAGATGTGACATTGAGGTACATATTTCATTACAAATTGTTGCTAAGCTGGAAAGCCAAAAATGGCGAAGAATGATATCTATGGTTTTGTCTATACCGATACCATAATTTTAGTCATGGAAGATACGAAGGAAGCTTAATAAGTGACCTTTTATTTAGCACATAGCATAGCAACTGCGCCTATTGACGTATAGGCATTACCTACTTATAGTATTTTGTAGTGAGACGAATACAGTTCAACTTCTCAATTCTTTTTTTTCTTCTTGGGCTCGGCCTCACCTGACCCTGACTTAAAAGTGACTGACATATTTTACTTCCGTGGTAAGGAAATTATAATTATTCAGGTTAATCGAAAATCCCGCAATTGTAAGAGTCTTGTTAGTTGAGTCGTTAGTGAGTGAGTGTCGTGGTAGTTTACAGGTTTTATGTTATTTAATCGGATTTTAATGCTACCCGTATTTAATGCAGACGTGAAGGTAAGTTCTAGTGATAAAAGATTCCGAAAATCTAGTTATGGTTTAGATTTTTATCTTTTTCATAACCTACTAATTACGTGTTTAGATTGATGAATATAATAACCACTGGGTGTCCTAGTAAAAACAACCCCTTCGCTTTTCAACACGTCTGTACGGACTAGGAGTGGTGTATCAATACATTACTACATACTCGTACACAACTACATACGAATGTACTTCCAAATAAATTTCGAGAAACAAGACCACTAACGTGACATAAGCCGTATATTATATTACTTGGTCACCCTAGCAGTTGATGATAGGCAGGTAGGTACATGATTGTGAACAAAGTGCTAAGTGCAGATTACGACACCACCAAGGACAGATGAGCTCCTGTGTCTATGAACATAACACTAATTACGTTTGATCGTACGTTGTGACAAAGATTCACTACTTTCGGAGAGCCCTTGTGAACTATTTTCCATCCGCTGTTTTACAAAACACGTCTCAACCACGTGGCCTGGTTTTTTACAAAGTGTGCAATATTTTGATGGTATATCACTGTGCAAAGCGGGACCAGGGCTCGAACGTTCTACATTAGGCTTTTTGAAACAATTAAAGCGCTTATGGCCAAATTTACCGCAATTTAGGCATTTGATGTGAGACCTAACCGCTTCCCGCTTACGAGTATGTAGATTTCCCCCTACTGATGTGCGGACAGGATTGTGATTGCTTCGACATTCATTCTTCGGTTGTGTATAATGTGACAAAAATTCCACCAGATCTTTAGACAATAGTTTAGCATTCGATGATGCCACCTTAATTTGAGGATCCACTATGCCTCGAATAACTATTGCCGTTTTCAGTTCATCAGATAAGCCTTTGACAATATTTAGGCACAATAAAGAGTGCCGCGCATATTCCGCAAAAGTAGTATAATTATTCGAGTTAGTGGACATAACCTCAAATAAAATATTAGCTACATCGATGCTTCGCGGACAGAGTGATCTGAACTCCGATTTAAAATTGGACCATGTGCGATCACTCGCCACCCAATCATTAAGCCATGATCGCGCATCTCCCCGTAAGCAACTACCAACACGCGAAAGGTATTCGTTGTCACTCCAACGGTTCGCCTCGCGTGCACGGTCTACCTCTGTACACCAAACATCGAAGTCATGCACAGACGGATCAAAGTTGGAAACATAATAATGGTTGGATCTTACTTGAACAAAGGATGATAAGGCTCCCACAATCCTGTCCGCTACGTCGCTGACATTAGGTTCTCCACGTGAGGTGCACGATTGAGAGCGGCGAGACGTTTCGCACTCTGTGGATGCAACGCTGGCAGCACCGTCCGGGCCCGTTTGAACCTGCACTTGAATAGGCAAAGCAGTTAATATAGGTGAAGATGGTCCGGACATCGATGCTGACGTAAGCGAGGCAGACATTCTACTCTCAATCGCATTAAGACGACCTAAAATGGCCTCTAAGGCATCGGCGTTGGTGGTGCGAGACCTTGTCGATTTAGACGGACCACCAGACATGCTTTAAATTCGTTGCAATAATATGATTATCTCAAAAACCAAATTAAATGCCAGGAGGGTACTCTTGAAGATAGTTATTTCTTAAAAGATATCTTTGCGGGCAATAAGTTCTATCCCACTTCTGATTTTATCAACCAGAAGCGGGTAAAGTAAAAAAATACAACAAATGCACAAATTAATTATTAACAATCAAATTATTAAAGTTAACAAATTTACATACTGACAAAACACTAATTTACATAACACCAAATAATGCAACTGAGAGATCACTGAACGTCTGTCGCCTCCGACCGCCGATGGAAAAGTGACGAGGCCCGCCGCTCTTCACCTTCAGCTCTGGTCGTCCCCTCCAACTCAGGAGATGTGGCGCGAAGTGCAGTGATTGGCTGGCCCTGTCACGTGATTGGCTAGCCCCGCCCCCTTGTTGTTCAAATGTCTTCTAACACTAGAGTATAAGATATGTCAATTGTGAATAATATATGTAAATTACATTAAATACAATGTATTTATATATCATACTATTATTATTAAAAGAGTTATTTAATAATAATGTCAATTTAGATTATATAAATTATATTAAATACAAAATAAATTATTTAAATGTCATTTTATTTTTCGTACATATTCGTCAACACTGTAGAACGCCTTCTCAACGAGCCATATTGGGAGGTAATGTTATGGGATTGTACCATTCATAATATTAACTTAATAAGCCATATTATTAATTTATAACTTATTGGCGTCATGCTAATATAAAGATACCGGCTTCACTCACTTGTTTTTTTTTATTTTTTTTTATTTGGTTCATCAAACTGGACAGTACACTAATTTAACCAACTTAAATAAATAAGCACATCATGTACATACAGTTAAATGCACGACCATCTAGAGATGAACACTACATGCTTTATAAAATTAACTGTCACACTCACGAAACTTAAAAACATAAAGAACTATTAAGAATTATTATGTACTTACAATATTTTACTATGGTTAAAATTACGTAAAGAAAAATATTTTAACATTTTTGGTGG
Organism: Selenia dentaria; assembly: GCA_917880725.1. Taxonomy (NCBI): domain Eukaryota; kingdom Metazoa; phylum Arthropoda; class Insecta; order Lepidoptera; family Geometridae; genus Selenia; species Selenia dentaria. Next base: position 11,363,241 of record OU862885.1, read on the forward strand.
ATGTATCGAAAATATCCAAATCATGACATATCTTGTTATAAGCTGAGCACATTCGATACAACGGAGAGTGCTTAGCATACACAGTATTGCATGTATCAAGACAAAATGTCATTCTGTGTTGGAGACGACAAGATGATCGATGCACAACCAGATTTAATTTAAAGAGCAAATTTGGACAATCAATTCCTCCATTTATAATTTATAATGTATTATGTCGGTTTACGTCCGACGACGTTTCGAACGTGTAAGACGTTCTTCTTCAGGGAGTGTTCACGCTTGGAGATAATGTGTGATACTCACAATAGTTTTCAAACTCTAATTATAGGCGTCACCAACCTGATTACACCCTTTGCGTACCAGAGACGTAAATTTACGTGAGTTTCATTCATAAATCTTTTGTTTTAATTATCACGGTATAGTAAGGGTTAAATAATTAGCCTAGACATAAAGCGTACAAAATCTGCCCTCCTTGTGGCTTCGCCGCAGTCGGATAATTTTACTATCCAGTGACACACGCGCCAACAAGACGAATCTAATGATGTATAATACATCAAAATCGGTTGAGCCGTTGAGTAGTTACAAACGGACATACGAACATACATACATAGATAAATCGATTAGATAGATTAACTCTTTATTGAAACACCACAATACATAAAAATGTTACAAATAAAGAACTAAGAATAAAATAAAAATACAATCAAAAAATATTTCGCAATTAAGACGCGCTCCAACCCCAATTTTAAAATAATTTTCAATGCTTTACGTAAAATTGAAAATCGCTTGTTAGATTGGACGATGTAATGCGAAAATGCGTTAATTTTGTACGTTTTCTTTATATTTTTCGATATATACTAACACTATTGAAAAATCTGCTGGTTATTACTTTAGTACTATACGTTGGCTAATTATTACTTTAAAAAAAATATACTGTTATCGCTGAAAATTCTGAGAGGTTGGACGTGAAAGTTTATTTTTGTGGACCTATTCAGGATTTTTTTCTGCTGAAACGGAGTTATATTTATGAATTCTATTCGGTTATAACTCTTTTTCTATTCCTTTTCTAACTTTTGTATTTTTTTCATAATATACTATGGATCTGTTTCGTTACACTATGTGTTTAAAAATTCTGCTTTTTCTTTAATCAGGGTACGAGCGCGCCTTAAATACTTAAAATCAAAAGTCTCACAATGGGCGGTCTAATCGCTCAGAGCGATCTCTTCCAGACAACCATGAACGGAAAGAAATAGGCATAAACTTATAAAGGCGGTGGTGTATAAAACAAGTGTACTAAACTCTACATATAGCAAAACTTAAGAATATAGTTAGAAAAAATTACTTATAATATATACAAACTATACTTATATAATTAAACTATACATATATACTACAGCATATATACATAACTATACACACTATACATATACCATTTAATTATTATAACAAAGATAGTAAGTAGGTTTGCAGTTAGTTATTTCGCGAAGTAAAATGCTTTGACACGATGTTTGAAGATGTCCAGAGAAGGTTACATACACACAAGGTTATTTGCTTCTTTTATTACTTAAAAGTAATTTCTTTTCCAATAAACATGCATGTTTTCGTTTTGGAAGATTTTATTTTATTTAACCTTCAGCAGTTATTTGTGCGCGTGACTGAGCTGGGGTAACCGCAAATTTAATCTAACAAACTTATTCTTTAACCTCGTAATGTGTTTATTTGGCAAGGTTGTTTTATGTTTATGAGACTTTAGAAATTACGACGCAGAAAGCAAGACTCATTCTAATGATAATTTATTGATTCAGGCGTTACTTTGCGGAAATCCATTATCAGCATTTTATGCGGGAGGGAGGGTGGTGCACGCCCCCAAATAGGCCAAAATCATTGTTTTCTTTTCAGCGGAAGTGTCACAAAATATTTTTTAATATCGTTTTTTAATCATAGTAATATACTTGTATGATTCTAACTTCGTAAAAATATTGTCATGATATCTTTTAATTTTTACGAGTAATTAACGCTCGCGAACTAAGCAGGCAAGAGTAAACTACACCAGAGAGCATTTATTCCATAATATCGTTTTACTGTATTTGTTGTATTTTAAATATATGAAAATTTCAAATTATTCTGTAGAAAGCATGGGTTTATTTTTTTCTGGCTTTCAATAATTCCTACTTTTTATATCCGATGAAAACTTCAGGAATGTTACTATTCAACAATAGTAACTTACCTGGCGAGTAGAGCCGTGGTGCAAAGTAGTAAACTATAAATGTATGCTTACAAGAACTGTCAATAAATCACTGCCCTGTCTAAGTCACGTTCTAGTAAAGCAGTGGACGAGGTTGACGAGGAAAACATTAAAAAAAAGGTTCATGATTTTTTACAGTTTGCCTAAACTCAAGCACACTCGAGCACCACACGCCAACACTTTTAACGGTTCAATCCACCACTATTAAACGTTAAAGATAGAAGAAACAGAAATCTAAGCGGCCAACCCCAAGAATGAAATCATCTTAAGGTGCTGTCATATCACGACGTCGATAAAAATGAGGGTTTTAAAGCAGTTTATCTCATAAGCAGCGATTCATTTAAAACTAATAAAAATAATGTGACATTTATAAGATTTCTAAGTACACATTGACGGAATTAAAAACATATTTTAACATACTAGAGTATATTAAAAAAAATTCAAACTTACCACTACATTTCACCTTTAAAACAGTTTTTCTCTTTATTCACTATAATATTTGTTATGAAACACATATCATAAAAAAGCAATTTTTAATGCATATACATTGACGGATTATTTTTTGTTTAAGAGTGCACATTATTTTTTATGATGTTTTTACGAGATGCGTTTGCTTGATTTCAAGTAAAGGAAAATGAAGCGCTGAGCTGACAGCGCCTTAACCCTTTAACTTCATTCAAGAGAGAGAGAGAATTGCCATATGAAGAGATACACTGAAGAACCCCCCCTTAAAACGGCGAATCAGACCTTAGTTAAAAAGTACCAAGTTTGTAGGTTTGTTTGCCAGTACCGTGTGTAAGTGTATTCCTTTTATATCTAGCAGCAAGTTGCATTTCTGTGAGTGGAAAACCATGTGTGTAAATAAAAGAGCAACCGGCTGCGAAGCCTATTTTAAAATTCATTGCAAATACATATTCCATGACTTCGGTGTCGATACTTTTATTCCACCATTTTTAGTTATGTTTGATAGATTTTGATACGAAATAGTAGAAAGAGTTTATTAACTAAGTGTTGTTTGTATAGTTTTTATTTATAAAGAGAGATTGAATTGGAAATTCTTTGAGGTTTTTGTTATTTCAAAAGTACAGCTTTTTTGGCGACTACGGTTTATTTTTGTATGCATGTAAAAGTTTATGAGTGAGTTTGTTACTTCTTTACGTTGAAACAGCGCAATGTGTTTATATGATTTTTATGAACGGGAATCACTCGTGTAAATAGGTCACATCTTATCAACTATAGTTTCAACCACATCCGGTGGTCTTTATCAAGGAGAGTGCAGAACGCTCGCGGTTGGGTCTCGCCTTGCACCGTACTACGGGCAGCAGCTCGGAGCGCGTGCGATGACATAATGTGGTGCGGGGGGTGTGGGAGACGTCCGTTGCGTCGGCAAATCGAAGCGGGAGTCATTTTCAACGCTGGTGTCATATCCCGTGCTGACGGGAAAACTGAAGGCAGAATGAGCTTACTACATCGCCACTGGTCACTTCTTGTCCACTACTGTGAGCTCCACTAAGACACGATCTCCAGGTAGATGGCAGGCTCTACCCTCCATCTCTATTAATATTCTGATGCCTACCAATCTCGATAGCCTTCCGGATCTTATGTGGAACAAAAAACGTTTCCCCCGCTAACACCCGCGCTCTACCGAAGCGGATATGGTGCAGCGTGAGGCCAGACAATTTTCTGCAACAGCAAAACTGTTGCTGTCCAGGTTCTACATGGAGCGTATGTGTTCAGTGAGTAGTGGATCTATTTCTTCTTGTTTCATCGACGTAATATCGTCTTCAATCGCAAGGAACATGATTCTCAACACCGGGGACACCCAGCTGAAGCATTTGTCTTAATTACGGAACGGAAAATGGTCTTGCTGCTGTATCTTCATCGTAAAAAGTATCCAATTTTATCCGTCACCCCTTTTATGTACGGCAAGGATGCCACTGATCTGTCCACCTGCTTGCATCATGCTGCCTGGACGTGCGTGGGTCGATGCGTTTGCAATATGCCAACTTTGTTTCCACTTTTAACCATTACTCTCCAACACACTTTTTAACAAACCTGCCCAGTATTAGTATTGTGCCTACGTGAAATAAAAAACTGGTCGTACCAAATTTTAAAATATAGACGGCAATCTAGGATATTATCAATGAACAATAAATTATCTCTAAGAGTTACCAGTCTACATTATAACTTGTTCTTAAAAAAACTTGTTTGTTTTTTATAAACTAATAGCATAGCAAAAGTATTTTATAAGTTAAAATGAAAATATTGATATGTACCCAAGTGTATCTTGAACTGGATCTTTTGGAAACCTAAATTACACCCAATCGGGAAACTAAACGAGTAGAATGGTAGCACTAATTGAGTTTTGCATACTATTAGAAAAATCTCTTATAAACACTTAAAAAGAGGTGTTGGAGACTGCTTTTTCATGTTGGGTGACCGTGGTCTCCTTTATTTTACATATACTCTAATTTTTACGCAATTTAATCGCACAAAATGGTATTTTTAAAATTTCATCATACTCAGTATCCACAGCGAGTGACACTTGTCGACTGATTTTGAATTTGACAAGTGAAAACCAAGTATCCCTGCTAGGATTACATTTTTTTGCTTCATGAATTTTGACGTATTAGGCATCTGGAGACTATATTATATCTATGGATACCGCATCATCATTTACGTAAGATATACACTGGCTGTTGGGCTAAATAACTGTTTAGTTAGAAATGTTTCTTAATTGTAAAACGAGGTATTTCTAATTAAGTCAAATAAGGTTGCATATCAAAAGTCTTGTACATATTAAGAAACAAATAAAAAAAATCAACCGCCCAACGAATCTGCTTATAGTCCTGGGACTGATTGCAGATGCAGAAGCAGACTTTTTTTTATTAAGAAACATGTTGAACTAAAAAGTTATATAGCCTAACAGCTTACCAGCCAATCATTATAAGGCAAGTGTCAGTGTTAATCAAGAAAATGAGAAGCCTACCGCGCCTACTGAAGCCGTGTTGAATCTTGTCCGGGGTCGTCCGGATTAATTGCGTTAGACTAATACCCGGTTAACTGGCAACATGTTTTTGAGGCCACGGCTTAGTAAGCAGACTGCTTCTCGCATAATATTTTGTAAAAGATGGCGCACAAAATAAAATAAAAACTGGTCCTGTGCAGTTACATTAAATACGAGTAGAGATAATATCAAGTGGTAAGCCTCGCCCGTCTTGGGCGCTACTGCAGTGCCAGTCCTTTTTATTTTAAGCAGTGTGATGTGAGCACAATACTACAGCTGTTAACGTATTTTTACTATAGACTGTTTTAATTTGAGAATGAACCAGACTTCAAGATCTGACATTTCTTCCAGGTTATGAGCGCAGTTCCTCAGCATACTCCTGTACGCCACTGCAAGCTGGCCATCATATGTTAAACAGAAGCGGCGACTCAACAGCTTCTACATGCGATGTCTGCGCAATATTCTTGGCATCTCTTGGATGGACAAGGTAACACTAGAGAGAGTACTAAAAAATGCAAATCTGCCCAGTTTTACTGCTATGCTCAAAAAAAGGAGATTGACATGGCTGGGAAATGTGAATCGTAAAGAGCCCTCTCGTTTGTCCAGGGATATACTTCTCTGAGCTGTGACTCATGCAAAGCGAGCCCCTGGACGACCTTCGCTTCAAGGACTGTGCCAAGCGGGACATGATTTGCATTTGAACATGCAAAAAACAGGATCGAGTGGAGGGAAGTCGGTCAACACGGGACAGTTGCACCACGACGAGGTTTGGTTTGGTATACTGGCCAGTAGAAGAGCCAAAAGGCATGACAGTGAACCCAGCCAACCTCTCGAAACTCATATTTGCTTTCGATGTGCAAAGTGTTGCAGATCCCGTATCGGGCGTCACCGGCGTAGTGAGACTGTTTAAAACGTCTGCAAAAAAAACGAAAACGGCTAAAAGAGATGCAGTACATGCACAAGTTTAAATTTAAACTGACGACGACGAGTTTCTTCAACCTCTAGGGCTTGATATGGGTGCCGAGCATGTACACCTTACCCCTGCAGGAGCTCGTAGAGATGCTACTCCCCGGTAGATTGTTTAACTTATACCGTCTTATTATAAAATATGAGCTAAACATAATCCCAAGTTTAAACTATTGTATAGGGATCTAAGGGAAATTTGCTTAAACCATGGTTTTAAACTTCGGACTATCTTTTGCCAACGATTTATAGGCGGAAACAGTCCAGATGATCCAGTATGATGGCCTGGCCGTTTGGCACAGTTAGTAGCAACCCTTCTTTCTGAACCGCTTGTTCCGGATTCGATCCCCGGACAGGTCAAACATTTGTAAGTTGCAACATTTTCCCCTTAAAACAAAAAGGCTCTTCTAGGTTTATGACCTGAAGACCTTGTGTAGATGTTAAAAACAAATCAATATATAGGTACACACAAAAAAAGTTTGCAATCACTTTGAAGAATCGAAATCATTTTGTTACGATTATGTTTTAATATGTTTTCTTCGTCTTTTTAGTTGCTATTGAAGGAATTCCTGGACCATACCGAGTAAACCATGGGCACCAATTTTTACTGGTCGATGATAATGCGCCCGCCCATCAAGCTCAACGAGTCAATGCTGCTCTGCGAGTATACATCACAAGGTTAGACAGGCCGGCCGGCTCGCCTGACCTGCCGGCTCGCCTGACTTAAGCCCAATAGAGCACGCATGGGATGCTCTTAAGCAAGCTGTTTGGAACCGTCAGCCACGTCCCCAGACAGTGCCAGAGCTCAAGGAAACCGCTATTCAAGAATGGGACAGGTTACCCCAAGAAATGCTTGACAGCTTGATTCTCGACATGCCCAGGAGGATCATCGCATGTGTTCGAGCCAGGGAAGGAGTTATGTTATATTGAATATAAACATTTTATTGATAAATTGTTGATTAGGTTTAATTTAAAAAATAATATATTTTTATGCTAGCGATGACCATTTGTGTATATAATAAAATATTATATTCTTAGTTCAAAAAGAAGGATTTTCCTATATTTTATCCGTATTTAAGTAAGATCAAGGACTATTTTGTATTTCAGCTTCCACGGTCCACAGTCAGTAGAATACTGCCACTGTCTGGTAATTTTATCCACCACGTCGTCACATTCACAACAAAACCCTACCACATAGACTTGGAGGCGCGAATGAGATGAAATCCTAGATGGCAGGACCCTGATAGTGGCCAGATATAGTCTAGGTACTTTTAAAAACTTTGGGTGATAGTGCAACTGCTCCTAGTAAGCGTGGTACTCAATATAAACGATTACAGTTTAATCTAGGGTATACTACAGTATATTTATAGAGTTTGGCCATTTCACATAAACACAATTTCTTTAAAACCACTCATAATTATGTAATATATTAGATCGCTTAACTATTATAACGTCCACTTAATAACTTCCAATTACTATTCAGTAACAGGATAAAAGCACAGATTAGATAATAGTTACCTATATGGCAAGGGTAAAAGCGAAAAGCCGCAGTTTACAGCGCTCTAATGCAGTTAGCGAACTCAATGCCACAGAATAGTAAACATCAGTAACCCAAACTACAGTGTTTTAGAAACTCCTCCTCGATTCGTATTCCTCATGTCAGAGGGTCGTGCGTGACCACCTCCATCCATTATCGTAAAATAGGAGTAGATGGCGAAACATCGTATGGGAGAGCCATACGATGTTTCGCCATCTACTCCTATTTTTGGCTACATGAATAGCATCGTAGATGGAAGTGTCCAGTGCCGTTCGGACTTGGTCATCCCAACGCATCGGGCTGCGACCACGCGATCGCTTGCTTTCCACTTTGCCAGTGACAACAAATTTTTCTAGATTGTTTCCGTCTTTTCCGGTAATGTGTCCGAAGTATTCAAGTATGCGTTTTAGGCAGGTACTTGAGAGCCTTGTGATTATTATCAGTTGTTTTAATATAGACGCGTTGGTTCGAAATGCCGTCCAAGGTTTTAGAAACTGCTTACTAACAAAACACTATGAGCTGTCAGAAACAAGTATCGGAAGTAAAGAAAGCAATATGAATATAACGGCGTTTTCCGCATTTTAGTCAGTGACGCAGAGATCTACAATAATTTAATTTTTTTTTTTTATAATCGTTTTTGTAGCATGGGATTTACAAAGTCTTATTCAAGACCATCGTCCTCTTTTAGTAAACACCGAACTCCCTAATCAAGTCAGACGTTTCCTAAACCGAAGACGCACCAAATGTAACTTGATGTGATGTAAGTACAACCTCATCTGAAGTACTGCCCTCACCTTTGGAATGGAACACCCAAGTTTCTGCTTGAGCCTCTTGGCGCATTACAGCGTAGAGCTGTCAGAAATATCGACAACCTCAAGCTTTCCAGGTCTAAAGCCACTCAGTATAGCAAAGAAACATTGGTAGGCTATGTATCTTCATCGCATATACAATGGAGAGTGTTTTGAAGAATTATTCAATCTTCAGCCAGCTTCTTTGAGGTTTTATCACCACACTAGCCGTATATGCCAGGTCGGCAACGTATTGCTTGGTAATGCTTATGGTATAAGGCTTATATGAATTTGGGATGTTCAGACTGTTACAATATCCATCGGTGACGGCGATCGCTTTCCATCAGACGTCCGTCTGCTTGATTTTATTACGTTTTTTATTATTTTGGTGACATCACAAACACGTATGGAAGTACAGAGTAGGTATTACGATTGCTGTTTCGTTCAACCGCTTGAAAGCCTGACGTGCGAGCTGATTGACTCATGATATACTTACTCGCTTGTGTAGAAGGCTTATGTGGCGCACTCAATTTAAACAAGCAATTATCAGACGAAAGCGCAAGCTCAGTAGATAATGAGACTCTAAGTTCGCACGCTTGCACAGGGCTAAGGTTGTTTGTGCATACGAGCAAATCAAATAGAATAGTCATAGTCATAGTACTTTATTGATAACAATATTGTTAATGGTAAAAAAAAGGATAAAAACCCATTGAACTATAAATTAAGTTCAGATCCGAAAAATTAACATAATATCTCTTCTTAACCCTAGTACATTTACCTTTTAGTGGCTAGTTTTTTCGGTTTATTTCCCAACTACGCATAAAAGTTAATACAATAAAATAAAAGCAAGTTTATACCGGTGGAGTGTATTGGATCTGATAAAATTAGTTGCAAACTCGAGGTCTAAAAATGTGTATACACATTTTGTACGCACAACGTGGCTTAGAACTTTTTTAAACGTACACATGGTGTACACGCGACACACAATGGGTTAACTAACTTAATATTTATCATACTAACTTAAATAATCACATACAGAATAGAAGAATGAACCCAGTAATATATAAATGACGAAGAGTAGCCAGGATAACTAAATTTCTTCTTCTTTTTTCTTCTGTTCTAAATTTATACTCAGTTCTTCCCACCCGCCCTAAATTTTAGTGACTGTTTGAAATAGACGTTCGTAAGTGCGTCTTTGATGACTAAATTTATTAAATGATTTTGACTTTTGAATTTGACTTTGAAAGGTTTAGTATAATCACATAAGTACTATCGCATATTGGTTGATGTTGTATGATTATCTGTATATTATCTGTGCTTGTTGTTGTATGGTCGTCGGTAATACAATGAATACAAAGTGCTTGCTTGATACTATCTTTTATTATACACCTGTTGAGATACCTAAAATTTTTGTTATATAACTTTTAAAGCACTAACGCCTGCTTAGTGAGACCAATCATGTATCTAAAATTAAAAAGTTTGGTCTCACCTTAAAATTTAAGGTGAGCCATGCTGGGTGCAACAAATAGCCGACGATTCGTGACAAGGCCGTCTTGGCTTGAGGTAAACAATTTTACGCTTAGCGCCTGTTGTATGGATCCACAACTGTGTTGACTCTACTACAGTGTTTGTACATGACTTACTGCCTACATTTAACAACGCATCACCGTCCGTTGGCAAGCAATAACTTCGTTAGACTGACACAATACCTATTAATCACTAATATTCATGTTGCGCCTGAACGTGGCTTGGCCAATGAATGTTCGCTAGCTTACCTTTCTCATAGTTTGACTAGCTTTCACTGGAGATAATACTCCGTAATATATGTGTAGGCACAGAACAAAAATAGTACGTATATGATGTCAATACGTTCACCGTATGTTCTGTCTACGTAGGCTATGAAAAAAGAAGTTTTTGTTGGTAGTGTGCCACGCTGTAACCCTATGGGTTTCAGCTAAATGGGCCGGCGTGACCGGGGAAGTAACTACGACACTCCCACATAACACCGAGGTGGAGTAACAAAGCTTGCAAAGTTGGTCTGTGAGAGGTTCCGGAGGCCTAAACCCCCTTCCCCTCTTCCTTCCACTCCCTATCCCCTTTTTTTATCTCTCTCCCCTCCCCTCCACCTCCCTCCACACCCATGTTATTCCTTTTCGAAGTTGGCAGTGCGTTGGAAACGCCCTTGGTGTTGCAAACGTCGTTAAGCGACGGTGACTTTCCATCAGGTGGGCCGCCTGCCTGTCTGCCTACTAATGGCAATAAAAAAAACGTTTACACTAAAGGATTGTACTAAATTATGTGTGCAGATTAAATAATAGTTGCGTAAAAGCATACTATGATGTTATTGTGAGAGTGCAGCGTTTATAACAAGCGGTTATATTAAGAGAACATTTATGACCTGAGAGTCGCGGAGAGCCGTTTATGTCCGTTTAATCCACTATACACGTTACATCGAAACATATACTAAGTAGTTTTGGAGGATCTTTCGAGCAGTCATTTCAAATGCTACTGTACCTTTTGGACCTTAACATGGTAATGCTAGCGCACTAGCCTAACGACTGTTGTTCAAAGACAAATAACCGGGACCGACGGTTTAACATGCCCTCCGAAGCACGGAAGCGCTGCTAAGTTGAATAATGGCACTAGCGGTCACCCATCCAACTCCTGATCGCAGCAGGTGTTGCTAAACTTGTTTAACGGGTAAGATCGCCAAGTCTAGCTCCGCTACGAGCGCTTCGCTACAAGAGACTTGCCACCTATTAAATTAAGTAAAAAATAATAAATATCATCTACAAATATAAAAGTATCAGTTAATATTTTTACCGATTGTCATTGGTGACCCCTAGAACCAATCGGGTGTAATTACGGAAAAAAATATGCCTCCATTTTTTATCACGAATCGTTTCCCCCTCTCAAAAACAAATCAAAATGCCAATCTTCCAATTAAAAACAACTTAAAAACTCAATTAAACGAGCTCCAAGTATAATTCGTTTCTAGCAATCAACAGGGGGTGGTAATAAAATATTAATTAAGTCATGAATATTTAATTTTACTGCTAGCAGCCTTGCGATGGGTTCTGTGGAGGTGTCATGGAATTTCATTAAGATGGGACTTAGGTACCTAGCTAGAAGAGGTCACGTGAGATATTTGCCAAATGGTTAGGTTATTGGGTACTCATATACTACTAGCTTTACCACGCAAATTCAATCGCATGATGGGAAATGGTTCCGATGAAAAGGACCATAATTATGTCTTCCAGGACATAGTCATTGATATGTACCAAACAGACAGAAAGAGTTAACTTCGTCACTGCATTTATAATATAATATGAATGAACGGCTCCGCTAGTTCAGTAGGTAAAGACCCTACCTTCAAAACGTGGGGTTTCAGAATGAACCCCTGGCCGAGGCAAATATTTGTAAGTAAATGTGTGATAACCAGAAAAGTAAATGCCTTGAAACCTAGTTGCGGGTTTGTTGTTAGCATAAGCATGAGAAGTAAAATCCAATCGTCAGACACGTGTGTGACATGGATGCGTTGGTATTGAATGTTATTTTTACCCAAGCAAAACCAAAGCCAAACCCCAGGCTGATCGCCGGTTTGGTCTCGTTCAAATCGGCCAAAAAAAAAGTGTTATAAGAAAAGTCCGTCTTAATCTTAAGGTATATATATATACATACGTATAACAAAGTCGTATTAGTTACATTATTTATGACTCAAGAACGCCTGGACCATTTTTTATGATATTTGTGTTTTTTGATTTATGTTTTCGATATCTTGGGGAAGAACATAGGATACTTTCGTCATCATCATCATCCATCACCACGTGGGTGAAACCGCGGGACGCAGTTAGTACTATATAATACATACTTATAATATAGAGTCATTCATAACTAAGCTCAAGGTCGCACAACGAGCTATGGAGAGGGCTATGCTCGGGGTTTCTCTAAGTGATCGAATCAGAAATGAGGAGATCCGTAGAAGAACGAAAGTCACCGACATGCCCCAGAAGGTTAGCCAGTTAAAGTGGCAGTTGGCAGGGTACATAGCATGCAGAACAGATGGCCGATGGGGCCGGAAGGTTCTGGAATGGAGACCACGGACCGGCAAGCGCAGCATAGGTCTTCCACTAACACGGTGGACCTGTTAAAGGTCGCAGGAAGACGATAGATGCAGGCTGCTTCCAACCGGTCCTTTTAGAAAATGATGGGGGAGGTCTATGTTCAGCAGTGGACGTCCTACGGCTGAGATAATGAATAATATATTATGAAATTTTGCAAGTAGATTATATTCCGAGGAAGAACATATTATGATACTTTTCATAGTCATTATCATCATCATCACGCGGGTGCAATCGCGGTGCGCAGCTAGTAGTAAGTATTTTTACAATATCATTCAAACTGTAGCAAAAATGATTACCAAGTAAAATTATGGGTAGATGCCATTAACTATTGGGTAGATGCCATCTTTCCAAGGGCTTTATCAGAACCCATCTATCTAACAATTTGTTTTTGTCTTTTATATTTTGAGCATATTTGTCTTTCCTTTTATTTGCTTTTTTTATTTCAAAGCTATATTATAGTCATTATTTCTTAGTCATTAAAAAAGAACGAGGGCATTACTATGCACAAAGAAGAGCCAAAAGCATCTTTCCTCTGAATCTTAATATTGAAATATAGTGACGGGCAGACCCATTTTTATCCGATATCCGTCCTATCCGGCTAAAATTATCACTTGAATTTCTGAAGTTTCATTAAAATGATTTGTACATAGTGGCATGGACTGGAATATCGGGGCGTCTGGTTTGTTCTGCCGAACCAAAAACAAGATGACTGTACAACCCTGATCGCTTACGTCCACTAGTTGGAGAGGCATTTTAAGAAGAAAACATTGTGGCTTACACACCATTTATAACTCAAAACAGCTTAAAGATTACCTGGAGTAACCGGAGATGACCAACGAATTATTTGGGTATCGTAGATTAGGATCTAATAGGAATTTAAAAAAAACGAGTTTTTCAAAGCTTATATTCGTAGAGTTGGGATACATTTTTATCCGGCCAAATCGCCTCAACTCCTTCATGAAATGAGACGCTGGTATAAAACCTCACCGTAAAGAAACGATATAAATTAAAAAAAAACGTGGCAAAGCTTTATCTTCAAAGGTGCTGCTTCCTTTGGGCGTTTTGAGGGTTAACGCCGGTTTATTGCGAGGTAGAGCATTGTAGATAATATTTATTTTATTAGACAAGAAATAGGAAGTTTGCATTTGTTTTGTGAATAAAAATATTTTACGTATTATGTATAAGTCTCTCAGCATCAGTCAGCGTCTACGTAGTATAAGTAATATAATTTAAAATAAATAACGTAGATAAAATACCTTAAAAAGCTTACTTAACACATTTTCAGTGTTCCGTTACAAAAATTGGAAAAACTAAACACCGACGTAGTTTTTTTTATTTTGACTTCCGCACTTCTTTCGATGTCACTTCGCGTTGACAGTTATAATAACCGCTACAGTGTAATGCTAGAGAGTTATTTGAGATAAAACTTATTACAATAATGTGAAAGCAATATTTAAACTACATACATAGAAATATACTTAAATAGAAATAACTCTATATTGAAACACTAGCTGTTCTCCGCAGTTTCACCCGCGCGGTGATGGATGATGATGATGATGATGAATCTTATATAGCCTAGGTTATTCAGGGTGAATGTAGCTTTCCAATATTGAAAGAAATTTTGTAATCAGTCTAGTACTTTTTGAGCCAATTCGTTACAAACATACTTACATACGAATCTTTCCTCTTTATAATATTACGAGTATATAGTATATATAGTATAGACAACAATACAACCTTTGAAATTTTTAAGGAGAAAATTTTATTACGAAAACTTTTTTTTTGGACCAGATAATGCTGGTCTAGCTGTTCAATAGATGTCGCCCCATCACCATACGGCGGTTTAAATCAATAGAGAGTTAAAATAGCGACTCAATTCGTGTGCCTCGGTTGCCTAGCCAGTACTAGCCTAGTAGGTTGCCAATTAGATTTTTATACCACCAGTATGGAACTCCTTGCTCGAGTCTAAGTTTCCCGAGAGGGAAATTGGAGAGGCTTCAAGTCAATAGTGAATAGAGATCTTTTAGAAGAGCAAACACGATTCAAACACGAACCCGATATATTATACAATATCTTCAGGGAATAATTGTAAAATAGTATTGGTTTCACGATCATTCCTTGAAGATATCGTAGCGTAGCACGTTTTGTGTTCGAATGGACATAGCACATAAGGCCACAGGTGCGATAGTTCGCAACCTAGAGTTTTTCTTTCTTGTATTTAAAAATCAATTACTGTTGTCGGTAAAACTCGACAGCAGCTTGACCGATTGTAATCCTACTAATATTATAAATGTGAAAGTTTAGATGGATGGATTGATGGATGCATGTGTTTGTTGCTCTTTCACGCTCAAACGGCTAGACCAATTTTGATGAAAGTTGGTACGGAGGTAGATGAAGGTTTGGATTGACACATAGGATGCTTTTCATCATGATCATCATCCAACACAACGCGTGTGAAACCGCGGATTGCAGCTAGTAATTACATATTATATAGATACAGGTTTAGAAATAAATTTAACCGATATGGATTTTTTTTATTTTGCCTGGAACTGGTATGCCCCCCGCCCCTCCTCTTGCCACGTGTCCGCCTGACGTTGAGTTCTGAGACACTTATATAAGAGGACTTAGTACGGCGACAAACCTTCACGAAGTTTACAGGTGCTAGTTAGTAAACAAATGTATTTTTTAATGTCATACTTTAACAATTAAAAAATACCATAGTGGCACAGATAAGTCATAGTTTGAATGAGTACGTAAACGATACGATGACGTTACACTTAAGCAGGCTTTCATGCTCGGCTCACAGGTCTTCAGTCCACCTTGTCGGTGGACGACCTACGCTGCGTTTGCCGATCCGTGGTCTCCAGAACCTTCTGGCCCCATTGGCCATCTGTTCTGCGTGCTCCTCATTTCTGATTCGATCACGTAAAGAAACCCCGAGCTATGGAGAGGGCTATGCTCTCCATAGCTCGTTGTGCGACTTTGAGCTTGCTTATGCGATGTCCATAGTAAGAGACCACATTTAATACTATTACGTCATCACTGGTAACACACATTGGTCAAAGACTTGAAGCACTGAGCTAGTTTTGACGAGAAGACTTCGCGGAGTTTCCGGAACATTGCCCAGCTGAGTTGGATTCGACGATTGAAAAACCATTAGCCTACATATATTTATGCTTACTGAAATAGTATGCTAAAAACAATTACATCTAAATACTATCTTGACAAACGAAATTATGTGTAACTGGTTATGTCAAATTATATTATTAAAAAAATAAGGCGAAAAAATAGGGATCCCGAAGAAACTGACATTTGACAATCATAAAGTAATAAAATATTGTTATTTAATATTGAACCAATTTGTAAAGTGTTTTTGCGCTTTGTTTTCGTAGCGGTTTATTTTGGAACTTATGGCGAGAATAGAGTATTTCAAATATAATAATTAATGGTCGTAAGAGCGTTCTACGCTTAAATGGAATAAACGTTATGTAAGTTAATGTGATGCTTCCACTGCAATATTCTAGTATAATTTATCACTAAGCTCGAGGTACGAAGGAGCAGTGTTCATTAAACTAGAATTTACTGTAGTCTATACACCGACGACGCAGCACGTTTTCGTTTACCGTGTCTGCAATAAAAATAATATGAAAGGCGGTGTAGATTATTTCTAGAACTGAAAATAGAGAGTTTATTAAAAGGTTCATAAATTAAATGTAGGTACTTATTTTTCAGAGATTACGTTTAAAATTGATTTGTTGATGTTAAATTCAAATAAGCAGACTTTGAACTGGTGTTCATTTAAATTTTCAAGCAAGGTGTGCTAATCAGGTAGATACACACATCAAAAAAAAAGTTTAAGATCAGTAGCATATTGTTTTTATTGAATTTTTATCAACAATTTATTAATAAAAGATTTACATTAAATTTATTATAACTCCTCCTATGGCTCGAACACATGCTGTGATCCTCCTGAACATGCGGAGAATCAAGTTATCAAGCATTTACTTGGGGTAACCTGTCCCATTCTTGAATAGCGGCTTCCTTGAGCTCTGGCCCTGTCTTAGGACGTGGCTGACGGTTCTAACGCGTGCTCTATTAGCTTTAAGACAGGCGACCCGACAGGCCAGTCTAACCTTGTGATGTATATTTTTTCGGAGTGTATCATTAACTCGTTGAGCTCGATGGGCGGGCGCATTATCATCGACCAGTACAAATTGGTGCCCATGTTTTATTCGGAATGGTCTAACAATTCCATCAATTGCAACTGCTTTATACATGTCGGCTGATGAAGCTCATGAAGCCTCAGTAACAAAAAAGATTTCGATTTTTCAAAGTGCTTGCAAACTTTTTTGATGTGTGTATATAGGTTTTTATACGTACGTTTATAATATAGAAAATTAGAATAAGAATTTCCTGTAGCTCTTCCTTATCTATACATGTATGAAAGAGGAAGGTACGTAGCATATACGTCAGTCAGTATCATACAAAACAACCCACTGTAAAACTGATTGAGGCCCAAAGTTTAATTCAAAAACAAGTTGTAGGGCTTGTTTTGGTTGGCTGACAAGCAATTCCCAATGGCTCTCAGGAGTAAGGCGCTATGTAGGTTGGTCCCCTCAGACGTAAAACCTAAAACATAACCGGCTAAATGAGGGCGGTGATCTACCTCTGCCCTACTCCTTCGGAGTCATTATTTCATATACACTTCTTAATCTGCACTAATATATTATTAACGTGCTGTCTGTCAATTAACATTTATTATTTTTGCTATAATGTGTTCCCTGTGTGGAAGACTTTATTATTATTAACCTTTAAATGCATTTTCTTATCTTACAAACAGTGACATTTATCTAAGACTTGCAATTTTTGTAAAACTGGTTTTGGTCACGCGATGTGCTTAATGTCTTCAGGCCTGCCATCCCTAATTTCATTCGTGAACTATTTGTTGTCGTAAACATTTCAGACAAAAATGACAGTATTATGACGAAAATACATAATAAATACAATAATTAACGTTAAAAACGGGATATTTAGCATGTATTATACTCTCGATATATCGGCACAGTTGCATGCGCCATGTTTACAAGTAAATATCGAGAGCTCACAATAAATACAATACATAGTAAATATCCGTATCCGTTTCTAACGTAAATTTTTGCATTAGTGACCTATGTCAGTTTAAAAACTTCTAATAAATACATACGCTTGATCGAGGACCAGAGGCTTAAAATATAAATTGTACACTCTATTATGTCAATAAATGAATTTTTATGTTTATGTTATTATATGCAACCAAACCAATAGCAGTCCAGTTCATTAATTTTAATTACTACAACCGTGCTGTGTTTTCGCAAAAACATAAATTATAGCCTATTTCTAAATAATAACGTTGACATGGCTTGTCCGTCAATCAGATAAAAGGAACAATACTATTATATAGAAACAATATTCAATGCAAACTGCGAGTTTGATATTTCGACAATGCGTTGTTTGATAGAGTAAACGAACTGTGAATTTGAAACCATGTTACACTTTGCTTTTGTGAAAATACTGCAGTTTCTGAACATGGCTTTAAGAGCTGTATTTGGGACCATGTCAATAGTTTGTCAGAGATAATTTTGATAAATGTCACCCACTAATCAGGTCCTATTTCATGTCTAGTAGAATCATCATCATCATCATCTCAGCTGTAGGACGTCCACTGCTGAACATATGCCTCCCCCATGATATTCCAAAAGGACCGGTTGGAAGCGGCCTGCATCCAACGTCGTCCTGCGACCTTCATCAGGTCGTCTGTCCACCGTGTCGGTGGACGACCTACGCTGCGCTTGCCGGTCCGTGGTCTCCACTCCAGAACCTTTCGGCCCCATCGGCCATCTGTTCTGTGTGCTATGTGCCCTGCCCACTGCCACTTCAACTGGCTAATCTTCTGGGCTATGTCGGTGACTTTCGTTCTTCTACGGATCTCCTCATTTCTAATTCGATCACGTAGAGAAACCCCGAGCATAGCCCTCTCCATAGCTCGTTGTGCGACTTTGAGCTTTTCTATGAGGCCCATAGTAAGAGACCACGTTTCAGTGCCATAAGTCATCACTGGTAACACACATTGGTCGAAGACTCTTGTCTTGAGGCACTGAGGTATTTTTGACGAGAAGACTTCGCGAAGTTTCCGGAACGCTGTCTAGTAGAATCATGGACATTTTATTTATCAAAAAGGGTTTGAAATCATGAGCGTAAACTAACTCAGTGAGGTCATCCAATCATCATCAAAGATGCAATCGAGAACGCCGTGCGATTCTCTAATGATTCTTCTTTGCGCTCGTCGGCGAGCTCACCGATATCAAATACTTTATGAGATATTGTCCTTGTACAGAAGGTTGTTTTTCCAACGTTTCTTGTCATCTCGTCATTTGTTTCGCGGATGTTGTCAAAGATGCAACGATGTTTGCTCTTAGATAATGGCACAGCTGGAACTTAAACAGAAATTTTACAATGACTTACGTATTGCAGGGTGCCGTTGTTTTATAGTATAAACTTTGTGTTTGATACACAAACGATGTGTTAAGAGCCGGCTAGGCCTAAAGTGAGCAATTATTTACCGCAATTTGTTCCTTGTCCGACCAGTTTTGAACTTCTTTGGCGTTTTAATCTGGAAACGTTACTGTCTTGCACAATGCGGGCTACAGCACGCGAAGAATTAAAAATCTTCTGACAACTAAAGTGAAAGAATTATGCATCTCTCGGTAACAACTTCAATTAAATCGATAAAAGCCCAGGGTTTTGAGGGTCGGCCGCCGATCCAATGGCAGATATATCGATCCCAACCTAGGGCATGAACTTTCGGTGAAAGTAATATTGTGATGAAATCGACAGCATGGTGGAGGACATTTTCTGGTACCTGCCTGGCTAGGTACCGCACTCAAGATTAAAAACATGTCACTAACCACCTAAGAGTGTATTTCAACGGCTTTCGTTGATAGCCAGTCGCAATTCCAGACCTGATATAACGCGTTTATCACTAACTATGTGACAGTAGTAAAAAAATATACACAGGGTGAATTTGAATTAATGGGCATCCATTTAAATTCAGACACTTTCAATGATACTAATTGCATTCGTGCTAGTATTACGCAAATCAAAAATATTAAAAATGCAAGTATGAAAAACGCAATCATTAAGTAAAGTATCAAGATCGTTGCGCATAGCGGTATATTTAGCGCATGCTGCTGTAGGTGATGGGCCTTGACCGTGACCTCTGTGACCCGCCCGAGTGAGTACACTAATAAATTGATTACGATTTAATTTATTTATTTTTAAAAATTTC
The DNA here is from genome assembly GCA_917880725.1 of Selenia dentaria. Taxonomy (NCBI): domain Eukaryota; kingdom Metazoa; phylum Arthropoda; class Insecta; order Lepidoptera; family Geometridae; genus Selenia; species Selenia dentaria. The sequence continues at coordinate 11,383,226 of OU862885.1, forward strand.
TCTTCATACTTGGCCGGCTATAATATTTTTTTCATACTGTTTACGCCGAAATCGTAATTTGTTTGGGATTCGTAAATGGCAATAGACGTTATGTCCTGTCTCTTTCCCACACACCCACATATCCGTTCCCCTGTCCTTTGCACGCATCTATACAAGTGCATACGGAAGAAATGCAATCAGTGTGATCTTGAAAGCCGACACAAATGGCTAGTCCGCGTGTGAATTAGTGGATATTTACATAATTGCATAAACAATATTTATAAACTGTGCTTAAATAGGCAATAAAGGTGTCATACGAACTATATTCGAATAATAACAACGGGCCCGTTCTGCATTGGATCCGAGACTTCCGAGTGAGTACCTACCTATCTCTTATCATCTCCCTATACGTGTATTGCCAAATTGTATACATAATTTTACGTTTAAAATTGCCACTGAACAGCGCTAACACATACCATCTGCTCGAAAATGTTCTATTACATGTCACGCAATCTCTACATAAAGCAAAGCATTACATACGCGGGGCTGTAAAGTTGTATGAAACTCCCTGGGGAGTGAAGTGATTTGGATTTGGAACGTTAATTGTAGGAATACTCTTAGTACCGGAGACAGCATACAGAAAAAAAAGGCGCGAAAAGGTTTAACTATAAGTAGTGCGTTCGAATAGCCCTAAGTTGGCGAAAATAATGCTAAAAATGCTCACAAGGGCGTTCGAATTGGGAATCTATGGATGAAAATGCCGTTTATGGCTCTTTTTGTTCAGTGTTTGAAAAGCTAAAAAAGAGTTATTTTGCCACCAAAACTGAGCTTGACGAAAGCATTAACAAAAGAGTCAACAATAGCAAGACCACCTATGAATGCCCTTATTGCTAAACGAACGCACGATTATTGTGCGCCGGTTGCTATGGGTTACGCACGGCCCCTCTCTGCGCATTCAAGGTCATAGGTTGAAGTCATAGATAATACTATATGTTGGTTGAAATTAAAATATATTATTTTTTTCAACGTGGTGCATGTAACTGTACCGAAATTTCAGGAGCTCCAAAGGCATCGTCGACTAAATCGTGGTCTATATCTCGTGAGTACTATTATATAACTATTATATAACTTAGTAAACAACCGCGAAAGTCTAGAACAGTGTTTTACATAAAATGTTCCTTTCAAAAATATTACTCTGTCTCTCTATAACGGTACAAATGTGTCCAATATGAATATTAACTATTAATGTATTTTACTTTTAACTATATAACTGCTATTTTACAGCTCTGAGTTTTAATTGTCTCGCAGTAGGTATGAAAAATAGAGTATGCACCTCGAGGATAAAGCCTGTCATCGTCTTGGGCGGCTTTAACCCCTCGCTTCACTCAGGACTCTACATAACTCCCTCGCCACGCTCGGGAATTAAATTTTAATCCCCTCGCTGCGCTCACGGATTAACCCAAGAGTCCCCGTTACACTCAGGGTTCAATATACCGCCCATGACGTAAGACACTGCTTTACTTCCTTGGTGCATAATCTACTATTGCGTAATATGAGTCCTAATGCTATTAGTATCATTTATAGTGTCTTAATTAAAAATGAAGCGCATGAATTCGAATTCACCCGGTATAACATAATTCTCTAAGCATTTCTTCTGCAATCAATGTAGTGGGCTTATATATATGAAACTTTATATTCTTTTATGTCCACGTTTCATACGCAAACATTTACCCACAATTATGGTGCAGAATCCAAAGACTTAACGAGCTCGTGAAGCCATTAGGAAAAGATCCCCCTTTCCATTGTGTGCCCGGATCTAGGTGTTGAATTTAAACCTAACACAATGGCATTCAGACCTTTTGTGTTCGGTTAGAGTCTACGGAGGTTTTTATAGTTGGAAAATCTGCCGAAGCTTCATTTATATAATGGAGAGCCTATTGAAGAGAAAGGGTGAGAGTTTTCTTTAATTTGCTTTGGCGCGATTACACGAATGACTTTTATTATTTTTGTTATTTATAAATACAAGTATTGATGGGGTTACACGGAGAACCTACACACACTAATACTTAATAAACAAGGGTTTAATAACAATATATATATATATATATGCCTATATATGCCCGCGACTTCGTTCGCGTAGTAGGCTCGACCAACTGCCTCACGTCTTTTCTTGATTTTTCTGTCATAAAAAATCTCCTGACAATAATTAACACATTAAAAAAAGAATTAGCGAAATTGTCGTATCCGTTCACGCGTGATGCGATGACCAAGGGAAATAGAGATTCATTTTTATTTAGATAAAGATATAAGCCAAAAATATGAATGTCTGAAAGAATTTTAATGAAGCTTGACTAAGACCTCACAAAACACGCTTACAAAATAACACCGCACTAAAATCGGACCACACCTTTTAAAATACCACAAACACAAATCAAACGCATAACTACACTAACACTCCTCGTTTACGTCAAATGTTCAACATGTCTGTGATCAACAACTGAACAAACCGAGACGACGATGGTAAAAATAATCTTGGTAAAAAGTATCCCATATCATCATCATCTCAGCTGTAGAACATCCACTCCCGAATATCCTGCTACGCTTAAAAACAGATATCTTTGAAATTAAAATCTTAATGACTTTTTATAATACTACGTATAGTCGCTTGCTTATATGTAGGTATACATTCGACAAAGTTTACCACAAGTAAAGATCATAAAAACTTTTTGAAATGTACATAATTAAAAATTATGTGCAGTAATACGATTATATAATGCATCAAAGGTCGCACGGCCAGACACAATAGAAATTTCATTGTTATAATGACATCGACCCTTGAAGGGATAAATGACATTATTTTAGTCACTTATTCATAAAACTAAAAAAATTAAAAAAAAAATCTGAGACAATGAATAACTGTTGTAATTGTAACTAAAATAGTGTGTTTTCCTTGTAAAGTTCCCTCTCGGCAAATATCTCGTCATCATTGATATATTGTTAAAATAATAATTACATATCCTATAATTAATAAACTTATATTAAAGTTATGGAATCATTTAATTATTCCTGTAACTAAAGTTATGGTTCCAATAGCTCCAGTTAATGGTCATGGTCTATAATCAACTAAATGATAGGGGTTATTAAAATTAATTTTCATTTGTTGTAAAATTAAATTAATTTACTTCTCTAGAATATAAAGTTCTTAAAATAGATTGAATAAAAAGAGATAACATAAGATTGAATAATTGCTACAGCAGATTGTAAAATTATTAATAAAACTTGTACAATTACTAAAAATATAATTATATAAAATGCTATATTTGATCTTGTTCCTCTTAATAGAGTTATTAATCGAACAGCTAAAGTTCCTGGGCGACTAATATTACTAATTGTTTCAATTAAAACTATAAATGGTATTAAAATAGGGGGAGTTCCTTGTGGGCAAATATATGTTGAGAATTATTAATTCATCCATATAATATAAATCTTAGTCATTTATGACTAAGATTTATATTCTTAGTCATAAATGACCTATCTTTTTCTTTACCTTTAGGTAAAGAAAAAGATAGGGATAAGGTTAAATGGCTTGTTCTAGTAAAAATATACGGAAATAGTCCTAAAAAAATATTAAATAAAATAAATGAAAATAATGAAATAAAAAGAAAAGTTGATCCTTCAAAATAATTATTTTTTAATAATGTTTTAAATTTATTGTGAAGTTTTATTGAAATAAAGTTTCATAATATATAGTGTCGATTAGGAATCAATCAAAATCCATAAGGAATAAAAATTAATCCTAATAATGTTCTAATTCAATTAATAGAAATGTTTAGTAAATTAGTAGAAGGGTCAAAAATTGAAAATAAGTTACTTATCATTTTCAAATAATATTACTTATTGGTTTTAAATTATTTTTAATTTTATTATTAAAATTATCATTATTTTTAATATAGTAATTTATAATGTTAAAAATAAAAAAATAAAATGAATAAAAAAAAGATAATAATCAATTAATTGGCATTATTCGAGGAATAAAAGAATATTAATTTGTAATAATTTAAATTTGACATATTTATGTTATAGTTTAACTAATTCTTTTCATTAGAAGTATTTGTTAATTTACTATAAAATGGTTTAAGAGACCAGTACTTACTTTCAGTTATCTAATGATGAGTAATTATTAATTCAATTAATAATTTTTTTTATTGAGATTCTTTCAAGAACAATTGGCATAAAACTATGATTAGCCCCACAAATTTCAGAACATTGCCCAAAATAAATTCCAGGCCGGTTAATAAAAAAATTCGTTTGTTTTAATCGTCCTGGGTTAGCATCAATTTTTACCCCTAAAGAAGGTACTGTTCATGAATGAATTACATCAGTAGCCGTCACTATGATTCGAATTTGGTTATTTATTGGTAAAATAATTCGGTTATCTACATCTAATAAACAAAAATTATTTTGTGATAGTTCTGCTGAAGAAATTATGTAAGAATCAAATTCAATATTGTTAAAGTCAGAATATTCGTAACATCAATATCATTGATGTCCAATTGATTTTAATGTAATTAATGGATTGTTTAATTCATCTAAAAGATATAATAATCGTAAAGATGGTAGACTTCCATAATTAAATTTTAGTAACTAAAATTTAATTATGGAAGTCCTTATTCTGTTACCTCTAAAATTCTAATTCATGTAACAATTTTATTAGAATGACCTTTTTAAAAATAGTAAACTTTTTCGTTAGTTTAGCAAGCACCAAGTTACGTTACGACTAATTTGTCTAAAATATACCTAAAGCTGCAGAGAAATACCTAATCTTAGTTCTGTCATTCGAAGAGTGTTACACTAATTTGGATTTTAGCCTAAACAGAATAAGAAATAACATAATTTAGAGATTTTTTTAGAGAATACTTACAGAATCGACGCCATTGGTAGTGATTCGCTTGTGCAGTACATTCAACTAAAATTATCTAAACTGCGGCAGTTCTTATTCTCCTCACACTAGAATTCACATTCGTGTAACACTTAGAATGACAATTCTAAAAATATGATTAATTGTGGGTAGTGTTATATCAATTTATACTAGTTAAAGGCACGTCCCAATAATCTATCTATCCACAGTTGTCCTTACTACCGATAGAAATTTGACATAACGTCCATACAAATAGTGTCAAGTATCTAACTCTAGTAAGGTAAACCGGCGATAGATAGATTATTGGGACCGGCCGTTAGAGAGCACGAACAATTTAACAGAAATTTAGGAATTGTCATTTATATACTACATATACTAATTTGGACTTAAGCGTGAACAGAATAAGAACTAACATAATATATCAAATATATATTTCTGTTTTTAGTTTATTACTATATATATTTTATTTTACTACTGCTAATTCAAATCTAAATCACACACAGTACAATACAAACACATCTGGCTATACTCAACACTCGTACTAACTCCTTCTAGATAGGCAATCGACCGAGATATTTGCTATAAATATCAAATTATTTGCATATGTAGGAAGAACTAGCTCTCACAAACAAACACAGGGTATCCTACCGTGAGAGCTAGGGTTCTGAACAGGCTAACTTTGTAAGCTTATATATTTGTATCCCTATATATATTGTTATACTGTGGTTTAACAAGCACTGTGTGATGTAGTGTTGTTATTATTGAAATTTATTTTATATTATGTTTTGTGTTAATTGTAAGTTACAAAATTGTTTTTTGGTATCAATAAAATGCTTATTATTATTATAGTTAAATACTTTAGTTTAGTGTTCTGAACAAGCGAATTGCTAACCTCGTCTTACACTTTAGTGAAATTAGATTGAGACACTTAAAAGTTAAAGAATGTATAACTTACTGCGATTGTTCGTGTAACTTTTTAAATCCTCACCTGTTAATATGATTAAATCTTTTTCCCTAAACTTAGTTAACACAGCACACCTTAAAAACTATTAATATAGAAAGCAACTCAAATGGTATCGTAGACAATTAGAACCAGAGAAGTTATGAACAAGATTCGAGAGCGGCTTTCCACTGAGAACTCTGAACGTGTAGCTGAATATCATAAATGTTTGAATCGGAGATCCAGCAAGCTGGAAGTGGTTGGAAATTGATTTATAAGCAGAGTTTGATACATAACTGTGAGAAACTAAATATTAAAGGGTTTCAATATTTGTAAGAGTTGTAATTGATTTAATTTTTATTTGTAATTGGTTGCTATCACTAAAATCAATGCATACCTTTTTACTTAAATACTGGACAAACAAATATATAAGTAGTTCTGCAGACCAATTATAAGTTTTTATAAAGTTAAATTAATTTTAAGTATTATAAAGTTTAATTAATTTTAAAGTTCACAACCTAATATCTCGGCAACAACTTGACCAGTTATGCTCATGTTTGAAATTCCTCTTTACAGTCAGGTACCTAATGTGTGTACAAAATTTTATCAAATTCGGTCTGTGAATATCAACGCAGAAAATTTCCAACTTTTAAGAATAGTACCCTCCCACTCAAAAATCCCCGACTGCAAAAAAATACATTGAATAGCAGAACATGCATACCAAGTTTTGTAATGATTAGTTAAAAATGCGGCCTGTACAGAAGACATACATACAACTTAACAAATATACGGACAGATGAAAGTCAATCTGTGGGAGGATTGCATAGCTAGTACTTTCCATGCTAAAAGAGAAAACTCTTTTCTACCTCTTAACCTTAGATTAATGATTAGTCTCCGCGCGCGCGCTTCGACCTAGAGCGAGACCAATGATTAATCTAAGCTCTTAATATTGTCCGATTTCAGTAATTTTTTTTAATGGAATCATGATAGTGTTTACTATGCCCGTACGTTTTGATTATTTCAGTTTTTTGAAGTTCTAAAAAAGGAAATAGTACTTTGAAATACTGAAAAAATCAAAACGTACGGGCATAGTAAACAATGTCATGACTGCATGAAAAACAAAAACATTGAAATCGGACAATATTAAGAGGTAGAAAAGAGTTTTCTTTTTTAGCATGGAAAGTACTAGCTATGCGATCCTCTTAAAGCAAAGATACGCTTTGCTCGGTCAATAAATAATATCATCTCAGCCGTACGACGTTCACTGCTGAACATATGCCTCCCCCAAAAATAAATAATATACAAATAAACAAATACTTAAAAACTAAGGTGGTAATGAATTTGTCTTTGAAGCGTGGGGTCCCAGATTCAATCAACGTCTGGGCAAACATTTTTGTGATAAGCATAAATGTTTGCTTGCGGATCTTAGATGTTTGTGATGTATTAATGTTCATGCCTCCCGCGACACAGGGAATCATAGTGCGGGGAGTATAACTGAGTCTGAACTTTATAACACTAATTCTGGAATTTTATCCGAAGTCTAAGTGACTTCGGTAATGAGATAAAATTCCAAAATTAAGTGTTACTAGATGCCCTCTACGGTTTTACCCGCGTGATGATGGATGATAAGGATGATGAATCACAGGTACAATTTGAAAAATTTAATACCGACTTCCATTCTATTCAGTTATTGGAGTGAAATTCAAAAACTACTGAGCCGAATTTGATGCAAATTTAAATGGGACCACACGGGAAGCACCAGCTTTCAAATAAAAAGAGTTGAGAATTGGTTTACCCTATCGAAAGTTACGAGGTAACAAACATAAAAAAATACAGTCGAATTGAGTACCTCCTCCTTTTTTGGTAGTCGGTAGAAAATATATAGGCTATGATATAAGTTTTTAAACTATCATGGTCAAAACATACGAGGTATTCAAATTATCAACGGGATAGTTCCCGATGATAATTTGAATACCTTTTATACGAATAGGCTATGTTACTCAGGGATAATGTAGAATTATAATGGTGAAATAATTTTTAAATTGTTCGAGTAGTTTTTGAGTTTATTCGTTATGCTGATGAATTATGATGACGATGAATCAAAAAATATAGCCTACTTATCAAGGATAATTAATAAGAGATTCTAATGGTCAAAAATGTATCAAATCGGTCCAGTAGTTTCGGAGTCTGTTCAATTCAAACAAACAAACAAATACATCTTTGCTAGTTATAATATTAGTATCTAATAGTAATGCAATTTTGTGTCTATTCAGACCGCGGGCTATTCAAACAGCATTGCAGTGCAGACTATTTCAACCGGAGAAGTTATGAACAACGCGTCTGGCGAGAGGCTTTCTGCTGAGAACTCTGAACGTCTATCATAAATGTTTGAGCAACCTGGAAGTGAAATATAAACCAAGCTTGTGACTATATTAAACAATAACAAACTGAAAGCACAGTATGATACATCGTTGTAGTTTTTTGATACGTAATTAACGCAATAGTGATGTTTTAAATAAAATTATGGGTGTGACTTTTAGAGCTTAACCACCAGCTTTTTATATAGGTAAGTTACGACCCGGGTAAATCGTTTACGAAAAACTCAAGATGAAGGTAAAAATAGAACCGGTGGTGACTGTTTATTGGTGTTTGATGCTCACTACCGTAGGCAATTTCAATTTATTAACTACTATTCAGTTTCCATTCTATTTTACTCGCTATCAAGATTAATAGATGTTAAGTCGATTCACGACAGCCAGGAAGAAGCTGGCTGTTGATATACAGGCCAGCAGCCTAGTTCAAGAGTCAGAGACTCACAAAAACTGTAAAAAAATATTTATTAAGATCAATGTACATTTTTTTTTTGTATAGTAGAAGGAGAATAGTACCGCTTTAAGCAGAGTAGCTACTATACCGAGGTAGATTTTTTACTTAGGCCGCTTTCAGTGCTCGACCGACCGTCGGTTCGTACGTCGGTCGCGATTGTCATTTGTATGAAAACTCACAAGTGGTTTCAGTGCTCGACCGACCGTACGCACGCGTCTATTGCTACGCAATGCGTACGAGGACCGTCGATCAAGCGCGTCCGCCGGTCGACCGACGCGTTATAGAAACATATTGACGCGTTCAGTGCTACACCGTACGTGTATCATCGTCAATAAAAATCGGATCTGCTAGTACAAAACTTCAATAAATTTGTTTGATTTTATAGGTATTGTTACACCTTTATTAGAGTAATTTTGATCAAACATGGCTTATATAAGTTTAGATGTTTTAAGTTGTATTGTAATGTCACTGATAATTCAAAAAACTTGGAATCGATATTCTTAAGTAATTAAATAAATTTTTTTATCTTCGCGCAATAATGAACATAAAGTAGTAAATTCTCTTTGAAGTGCTCTTTGGGCGACAATTGTGTGTATACGTCATATCTACGTCTTCTTTTCCTTACACGTTTACGAAGATAGTAAACAGCAATTAAACAATATGTAAACGCGTCATTTTATATGTGTTTGTGACTGTACTAGTCCGGCTAGATTGGTAGATCAGAAGAGAACAGAACGGTACAAACTGACGATCGGTTATGCGTATCGTCAGGACCAATGGTACGCGCGGACGGTCAGTCGAGCACTAAAACCGCTCTTACTCTGCTTAACGCGGTACGGTTTTCATGTCACATCACATCAACGACGAAATATTTGACAAACTGCAATCTATGATCTCAGCCACGCGATTAAAACTTACTATGATGAATACAATCCCATGTATATTCCAGGATCTAAGCTACCAGTGCTCGCGCTCGAGCAGTTGCAAATGCTTTGGGCGGTTGGCGGTCAAGCTATCGCTGTCGACTGCTCTCGCGTAGTTACCTCCGCCCGCGCTCTTTATTCCACGTCGCGCGCGCTTCCCGCCCCTGTATTGAAACTGTGACTTGTTGAGTACTCGTAGTTAATACCAACTACTCGAGCAGTTATCAATGGCAGCATCAAGCTGTTGACTATGACTGCAAGAGTCCGTGTATGTTGATCACTGACTAACTGCTCGGGCAGTTCGTGTATATCGGCTCTAACAATCTATCGATATAATATGTGTTATTAGTATGTGATGTACTAATTTAAGAGTCGTCAATTCCAGTAGTTATAAGGTGACGTTTAATTATTCAGACCAAATATTATGAGACTTGAATGCGAGAACAGATAAAAGCGAGCTGAAAGCCGCTTTGTTCTCCCAATTAATACCGTCTGTCTGCCTACTGATATATTAAATCATATCTTTACCTATATCATTGTAATAATTACACAGTATTTTATGTAGATAAATATTAATCTAATTAAAATTAGTATTATGATTTGTTAACATATTCGTTTTATTTTATTAATTTCTAGCGACTGCCTACGACTTTCCGTAGTAGGTTCGGCATCTCCATATCCTCCCATATTTTCTCAATTTTTCTTCCATACTCGTAAGAACTTTTCCTGAAAATAATTATAACACCAAAAAAATACCGAAAAATTCCATCCGTTCACGCGTGATGTGATGACCTTATGTGGAAATAAAGATTCATTTTTTTATATATATATAGATTTAATAATTAAAAACTAGAGCCTAAAGTGCCACAAATCCCGGGTGCCTTTCAAACGCTTTAGTTCAATTAGTTCGCTCGTGACCTCGAATTGCACGCGAGATTTAGTGGTTTATGTCAAATGGCATATTTTAAAATTAAATGTTAAACTATTTTATTTTTTAGTTATTACTAGATACGCATTTGTCCATGCAAGGCCACATGAAAACTCCTAACAAATATACTGAATTTTTTTTTAAAATTAATGACTCTGCTTTATTTGTTACTTTCTCAACATGATTGGTAAAAATTCCTAAGCGTCAGATGAAGAAATAGTTCAAACTTTGACGTTGACTTTAAAGAAAACTGTATTTATTACAGTTTGATTTTCATGTACCTATGTGACACTTAAAAATCTTTTAGACTGAAAAAACGTAAATTTTGTTATTTTTTCAATCTTTCGCTCTTCGCTCAATCTTTACTCTATAATATCTTAGCACAAACCCATCCGAAAACAGCAAAATAGCAGATGGTACAAAAAATCTTTTCCAAAACAAAGTTGAAGAAGGTTAAAATTAAATGCACTTTTAAAGTAAGCTAGAATTGAGTAATGCTTCTCACATTAGAGAAAGTGTACCATGATAAACGATTATTTAAATCCACTCAATTCATCAGTTTCAATTCATTATAATACGGTTTCAAGGTTTGAAAAGATTGACATGTTCAGAAAAATATATCAGTTTTATGTTCAGCCTTTCAATAAGCAATACTTGTCGCCTGCATACAAATAAAATTAAATATTAAACATGTTGTGCACTGTCACGCAGAAATGTGGGTTTTCATACCAGTTACGGATAGGTAATGTTCTGAGTTCTTATCCATCATTTCATCCGACAGTCCATGGCAGACGCCATGACCTAGTTGGCCATCGACGCCATGCCATCCGAGCATAGCATTTTAATTCTGTTTGATTTTAAACGGAATTTATATAGTTTTTTTTATTATGAAGATAGAGCGACATTTATTAAACAGCTTAACATCATTATCCAACCGAAACAAGAGTTTTTTTAAACACTTAACTTTCGTATAGATGTCGTAACACATAACTTTTGTTATAATGATCTATAAAGCACTAACGCTGCTTAGCAAGACCAAACTTTATTATTTCACAGAGAAAACACACATCCTCGAACGAGTTAATTTATCCGGTATCGTTGGTATGTTGCAGTAGTTGTACTGCCAATCAGTTTATAGATCACAAGAAAATGAGGCCCTTAGTACACCTACGGCCTTATTAATAAAGTTGGCTTAGACCCGGAGTAGTTAAAACATCTATCTGTCAATTGTTCGCTTGCAGTAAATGTCACGCGTGAAAGAAAGACACAGCATGTTACGCCTAATATAGGTTTACGCAACGTTTATTAATAAAGGCCCTAATGCACAGTAACACCCCATACTTTTATATGTCATAGAATAACCCAATTATAAATTCAAGGACTATTCGAAACATTGTTCAGTATTGTAGTAAAATGGCGAAAAGTTTGGCCTGCTATTATAAAAGAACTTTTTAGGATAAATAGTCGGTTTGGAAAGACATAATAAATCTACACATCAAATTTCAATAAATAAGGTAAGCTTTAGAACGACGCGCACATGCCCATGCATAATTTCCCATTTATAGTACCTACTAGTGTGATTTTATTGCATTAAAAACCACGGCATTTTTTTGTCGTCACTCTCACCTGACACAACTTCGTTCTATTCTGCAATATGGTTGCACATTCAACTATTTCCCAAGATACAGGTTAATGTCACTATGCTCTATAAAGTGTTTTTTATGTCAATAAACGTTATTATTATATTTATTCCATTTATTACATTTTTTCACGGATTTATTATCCGGTCCTTTACTAAAAGCATAAATAAGTAGGGCTAAGGCCAACACTTAGAGGCCTGTCTGGTATAATATATACAAAAGTATATAAAAACAGAATTTGGGATGATAGTGACATGGCATACCTATCTATTACATAAAAAAATATGTAATAGATGGTAATGACATGAACGTTCATAAGTGCGTCTTTGATGCCTAAATTGAATAAATGATTTTGACTTTGACTTTGACTTCTTATATGATTAGAAAAATGGCTATTGGCGAGACGACGGCACCTGGCAATTTAAATCTCATCTTAATATTTAGTCAGGGCCCCATTATTGGCGACGCAAGGGGCAAGGTTGGTGTGGATGCCTAAAGGGTGTCGAGAGGTGTGCTGCGGGTTCACTAGAGTGCTGCTTCCAGCGTTATGCCCTTTAACACGTCCACCCTTGGAGTTTTTTGGTACTAAACTTGCTCTTGCTCCATTATTATTGTTATTTGAAAGAATTTCAACTCCAACTTCATTAAACAAGAGCACTATTGCAACTTCACTGAGGTTATAAACATAATCGTTGACTAAAAAATCCCTGAAGGCTGCAAACCTCCTACCAAATATATCACAATTTACTCATACACCAAGGTTTGCAGCCCTCAGGCTACAAACAGTATGTGTTGTATACTATCTAAATATTTTTTTAAACATCGTCTGTTTGGAGCGTTTTATTTTGTATTTGTTGTAATAAATAGTTTTTTATTATGGTATTGTTATCAGTAACTAACTTGATCTGTGTTTTAACTAGAGACTGTATTTTATTGCTAGTGGAGGGAGATAGAGATAGGGTAGAAAATCCTGTAAAGAAGAAGAAGAGTAACTTTAGTAGAACCCGTGTTTCTATGACACTCTTGTGTACCCCGATTTTCAAAGGCTTAACAGGTTTTTTTGTACCATCAAGTAACGAGATCACCAAGTCGAGCACCTGATATTGATAAGATAAGATAAGATAATATTTATTCATTTAAAACTTAGATTATGAATAAAGTAAACATGTTGTCTATTATTTAGTCAAGCTAAAGTAGGTACACAATTACACATAGTTATAGAATTACCTAAATATTACCATCATTGTAATCCGTAAGCTGATATCGTTAATTCACATCAGAGTAAATTTAGTTAAATCTAGTGAAAAATTTGACATCACAATTGAGCATTACGCTTGCCCTTGACAGGTTCTTGGTCACCCAGAGCATAAAACTGTATATTTGCGTGGCACTATTCTTTGCTCGTAACCCCGAGATTTTTGAGTATCTTTCACCCAGTAATTTCTGTTGCTGAAGTGATATTAAATGCATAAGAATTCTGTCATCTTGGATATCAGGTTTCGTCGCTTTTTACTATTCCTATGACGACGGCTGAAGGAATAGTATTTATCTCCATCTTCTCTGTGTAAAATTAGTCTGCATCCGTGAAATAAATCGGCATGAAATGACGCTTACTTGGGTGTATCCCACTATTTCCATTGAAATACAAAATAGAAAAAGTGGGACTAGCGTATTTTCTAATTTATATCCCATTATTTCTATTTAACTGCCTAACACTCTTTTTATTTTTTTTATTTTTTTTTTACGCAGAGGTAGATTTTATATCCTGATCACCAGCCCAGGGTAGAGCTGGTGCGCGTGTGGGAAGGGCAGAATACCCACCAAACCTCTGCGGTGTTCCATCGTCCTCGACAGGTGGCGGAGGCCGTGGGACCATTCGTATTCACCACAGCCCCCACCGATGTCGCTGCCCGCCTGCGCAGGCCCAGCCTCTGGGGAGGGTGTAAAGAGCCCTCCCCACTACCACCTCGTGGGATGGCCTGGAACACGCAGGCCATCCACACCTCGTGAGGACCTAATCCTAATGGGGGGCACCGGCCGTCCCCACAGCCGATACCCCAGGTCCTCTGAGCGGAGACGGAGTGCGAGCCCGATCGGCTCGCCTCCGTGTCCGCGCTCTCCGGAGCGGGAGAGAGAGGGGATCTATCTCCCTCTCGCGCTCCTCGGCCTCTCTCTGTAACATCACAACCTCGCAGAAAGAGACCATCGCCTGCCATGACATCTCATCGTCGACCATCTTCTTTAAAATGGTCGACAAGGAGAGGTCCGCCCCCACGACTGCAACCAGGGACTGCCGCGCTTCGACAGCCCCTGAGCAAACCTCCAGCACGTGCTGCGCGGTTTCTTCTGCACAGCCGCACTGGTGGCACCCAGGAGTCGCCTCCCTCCGGACAACGTTGCACAAGTACCTTCCGAAGCACCCGTGCCCCGAGAGGACCTGTGTCATACGGAAGGTAAGCGACCCATGCCCTCGATGGACCCACTGTTTGAGGATGGGCTGGACCGCTTCGAGGAACCGGGTTGCTCCGGCTCCCCTCCGTTGACCTACGCCCAAGCGCCTGCTCCAGGATGCCAGAGCGGCCTCTTTGGCATCCGTACGCCACTGGCCATACTCCTGAGGAGCAGGGTGGAGACCTTCCTGTCGCGCCCACGTTTTACGCCAAAAGACCGAGGACAGAACCTCGGCCTCTAGATCCCATGGAAGGGATCCACTCCTAACCTAACCTAAGCGTGCCGCGGCAGCGATCGGCGATGCGCCTGAAGAAAAGTGTTACGAGTTAATTTGTTAGTAATGAAGAAAGTGGGAGAATCAGTCCCAGTAATTCTATCAATTGAAATACCTAATGGAAATAGTGGGATACACCCGCTCAATTCAAAAGTCGAACTAGACTGCTGCTTAGGATATTTGCTATTTCCAACCTACTTCCAAAAGGAGAAGGTTCTCAAGTCAACGCGTATATGTTTTTTATGTATGATCTAGCATAACTTTTTACAGAGTAGACCGATTTTGGTAATACTTTTTTTGTTTGTTAGAGTTATACTTCCGAGATGGTCCCATTTCAATTTCATCATATTCGGTCCATCACACTCCATTAACTGAAAAATGTTTCGCCTATCACAATGATAACTTTATTGAGAGTGAATGACAATCGATCCCGAAACTAGCAATGATCACCAAAAAGAGTGAAAAATATTTGTTTACCGGTAATAAGTCGGTACCATAGGCACAATATTGTGATAACTTTTGAACTATCATATACAAACAAGTTATTTCACACTTTTAGTGATGAAGTCGGTACTATTTTTTGGTTAAAAAAACCATACCTTTTTAATTCTCTAAATTATTCCAAATACAAAACTACATCTTCACCGATGAACGCTCAATCTACCAGTGCCCATTACCGTTAATTTCTTCTTGAAACAACTGATAGTTTCGTTTTACGTTATCCGTTATCCCATCACACGGTAGAGTTAACGAGCTGCCGGTAATTGGGGAGATTACCTGCCGGGCCATTAACGGCCGCGTCTACCTTACTATGTGCAATGTTGATTCTTTAAAAATTATATTTTACCTCGTTCATTCTTTAATTATTGTTTTTACTGTACCTGTAAGCAAACGCTAAACTATTATATATTTACTACTTCAGCAGGCTATAACTGCAAACGAAAAGTTATTAAAGCAAATCCTAGGAAACCCTTATCGTCAACAGCACTCTAGGCATTATTACCGCAAATAATTATTATAACTCACATAAATAGTGTGTGTCAATAAATTGTAATAATACTGAAAGGTGCGCATATATTTTGCACGTAGTCAGAATTAACAAAGCCAAGTATCAATTTCAAAATCGCTTTATTTTTTTTTCATACATAGCTAAAGCTAAAAAAATATTACCCCAAGTTTTTTGGACAGCCCTATTAGACATGCCTATTCTTGAAGTTTGTTGGGGTCATTGCGCTCTGCAATTCCTACTGTGGGGGCAAGGATTGCTTACGCCGCGGTTTGCGTCTGCGCACCGCCGCCCGCACCTTGCCCACACAGTCGCCTCCCCGCTTTTGTCGCGCAACATTGTCCTTATATTTGAATAATAAACGGTGTTAAATTGGAACATAGTTTTTGGCCTTATTAAGTAGATCCCAAATCATAGGTACCTATGATTTGGGATCTACTTACTTATATATATAGATACGCATAGGCAGTCTCCCACCTGCTAACCATCCCCAGGTCCCGAAACCTACACCACCTATTCATTAATCTCCATCTGGTACCTGCTCAGGCCCCACTTAGGACCTTTTTTCACCTAGTCTACGTTCTGGAGGTCATTGCCGTCTTTGGCTTAGTTTTTCAGGGATGAACCTGCTTGAGTACTACAAAAACTTTGGTTACTCATAACTCGGAATATTTACTACTTCCTGGGACGCAGTCCCAATTGTATGCAAGTTTCTGCATGAGTGCGGTTTTAGTATTACTACACCTTTTTGTTAGACACTATATACTGCCTGCTGTTGCTTGACCAGGAGGCCAAAGATCGTTGGTCTCCTGATCAAGTAACATAAAAATGATGCGGACCACATGGCATCATATTGCTATGATGCGAATAAATCCATCGACTGTTATTGACCGTGACTGGTATAAGAATGATTGAGAGTGTCACTATGATCACTATCACCATAACGTCACTTTCAACTCACGTCTGGGAGAAATTTAATTAAAAAGGAGGTACGTATGACATATCTGTATTTCATAATATTCTTTCGTATGCAAAGGGTATAGCAGGATATTCGCTAGTCTATAAAAGATGGAACACAGCTAGATAAGTCAAAGTCTTCCAAAAAAAAATGGGTAGTGGAATGTTTACATGTCATAGTAAACCAAAAGTATAATTTTCTAGACCATAAAGCTGACAATTCAATCTTACCTAAAATTGGTACGTTATGTAAAACATCTAGTTTTTTATGTTATTTTGGAGATCTTGTAGGTTGAATGTCAGTGCATGTTTGGAAAAAACTTTGTTTGTACCACCAAAGAAAGTCATAATACAGAATGTTTAAATTTTTACTTTTTATTTTATTTTTAATGATAGGAGGCGACATGATCTCTTGATTTTTTGTGTTATTACTTTAGGTCAGAGCAATATTTGTTTGAAATCAGTCAGTTACATAGGTAAAGATTAAATAAATAATACAGTTTTAGGTACAATTGAGTGTCATAGATTGGAGGTAGTGACATTTTAGACATTGTACAGAATCTATATAAGGCATAGTTTGGCCATAGTTTCGAAGTCCATGCGTTGAGGGCACTTTTCAAAAGACTATCCTGCTATACCCTTTATCTGTTGTGTATAATTCCACATAGGATGAAATTTCGTCTTTTAAATTGTATGTTATTGTAGAAAACTCATTTCATGCTAGTAAGTAACCTACTTCAGTACACAAAAGGCGCGGCAAGTCATTAATCAAGACTTCATAATTACTGAAAAAAGCTGAATAACTTTCAGTAACGATTAATCTTTCGCCCCACAACTATCGAGTCTAAAGGCGTATTTATTAAAGAATTAGGGATTGGAAAAAATATCGATAAAACGTAGCAAAATTCAGGTCTCTTCACCACACCTTAACATGTTGTACACTTTGCGTGTCTTGACATAATTTTGATATTGATTAGATTAGAGTATGTCCATGTAGGTCACATGGGAGCTGCGCTGGCTAATGACCAAAAATATTACATTAAGTACTTTTGGCTATATAATTTAAAACTAAAATATTATTGATCTTATGACTGTATACACCTGCTCAGAGAAAATGTCACTAAGACCATCTGAAATGTGTTAAATCAATTTTACAACTGTCTAAATAATATTGTTTTCTTTTATTGCATCAAGGACTTTTAAACTCTATTAAGATAAACATTCCTGTAATAGTTTTCTGCCGGATTGAACCAGTCGTTTAAACGTCTTGTTGAATTAAGAATTAATAATTAAAATCCTCCACCTTTAGCATTTCAGAATGCGAATCTCAAAAGACTAGGAAAGCCGACTTACTAGATGGTAGCCTCGTTGGTTGGAGGCTGTCTAGTTTGTTACCAACGGAATGCTAGAAATCTCGCGACGTACCAATATTGCGCAAGCATTACTGCGTTAGACAATAAAGGGTAATGTAGAAAGCGAAATTACTCAGGATGATGAGCGTAGTGAAGTGCTACGCAAAAGTCGTGTCTACAATATGTAATGCGCTGTTGTGTGTGTCTTCACTAAATGCGTTTTCAATTCATTATTTATTTCATTTCGAAACTTCAGTTCTAAGTTTTAGGTGTCACTGCACCTGCCTGATGATAATCATCAGGCACACAATTTACTCGTTTCTTGTACACATTAAAAACAAAAGCCAGTAGCAGATAAGTCATTCCAAGTCCTTGCTATATTATATCCGGAAGAAAAGCCAATAGTAGCAATTTGCTTGTATGGAATGTTAACTAAACTAACGAACTAAAACCTAAAACATTCTAAACTGTGGTCGTTCTTATTAGTCGTCGTCTTAGAATGATAGTTCTAAAAATGTGAATATTATAATATTATTGTGGGTAATTTAACATCAGTTTAGAAAGCACGAAGCTACACGACAACATAATAACTTAATAACATGCCCAAAATTGAACAGAAAATCCAAATTTATAGACTTTCAATTGCAAGCTTATACAAACTCGGACTTTATTTTGAAAATAATAAGAACTACTTATTTAATAATAAAAATACTTTTAGTTTAGTTTGGTGTTCTCCACAAGCAAAATGTTTCTAATGTCACCCCATACATGGGATCAGAAACATATAATATTTTTACATATTATACAATGAAAACGTAGTCGTATGATACATAAATTTCACAACACAAATCGGTCTAGAAGTTTGGAGCCTTTTCAATCAAAACAAACCAATATGTCCTCTGTATAATATTATATAGTATAAACAAAGTAAGTTAGACGGTTCCGTTGGCTCAGTTTGTTGGAGTCCCGGGTTCTATCCCTGGCTGATGCTAATTTTTGTATGATGAGCAGATATGTTTGTTGTTGGATATTTATTTTATTCGGTTATTGTGTGTGTCCATACCTCCCGTGACACAGTGACTCCTAATGCATACTTTATATTATTAATTATATTATTAACGTTTACTAAACTAGAGTAGAGTAGGTATAAAGCAGTACAATTAACCATGTGCAATAATAACTTAAAATACATATTTAAAAAACATGGATATAATAAACTACCACAACACTATTTTTGGTATTTTATGCTTTCTAGCAGCGAATTCGAATGATATTAAAAACTTGAGCTCAGATATATCAATCAGTCTAGACAGACAGACATACTTACAGATAATAGCCGACGATTTATTAAACCGGTTAGATTAAGAGCTATATAATAGAAAATGTATTAAAACGATAACTCAGTTGTTGCCATTTTAATACTGAAAATACTCGGCCTTTCTAGAGCAATATTCATACTGATTAACGAAGTTTCAGTAAGATATTGCGAATTTATTTGCATAGTTTAACGAGATTCATGTAAAATTCATCACTCTATATAACCATTAGAGACCATCACAAACAACGGCTCCTGTGAAACTGACGTACGAAGAAAAGCATAGGAATTCAAAAAACGATATTTAAAAACATTTAGTGACACTTCCGCTGAAAAGAAAACAATGATTTTGGCCTATTTGGGGGCGTGCACCACCCTCTCTCTCACATAAAATGCTAATAGGAAGAATACAAAATAAAAAACACAAGAAACCCCAAAATAAACCAACACCGATTCGACACGTGTTCGCCTCTACACGAGGCATCATTTTTTTTTTGTATTCTTCCTATTAGCATTTTATGTGGGAGGGAGGGTGGTGCACGCCCCCAAATAGGCCAAAATCATTGTTTTCTTTTCAGCGGAAGTGTCACTAAATATTTATTAATATCGTTTTTTGATAATGGATTTCCGCAAAGTAACGCCTGAATCAATAAATTATTAGGATAGGAATTTCCAAGAGTGGTCTCAGCTTCATGGAAAGACAGGAAGATCTCATTAAAAACAAAGATAAAACTAGTTCGCACTCTCATTTTCATTTCATTTCTCTATCTTCCTTTATGGCGTTGAGACATGGACTCTAAGATCCGCAGACCGCAAACGCATCGATGCCTTCGAGATGTGGTGCTAGAGAAGGATGCTGCGAATTCCTTGGACGGCGTTTCGAACCAACTCGTCAATATTAAGACAATTGAAAATTATTACAAGTCAAGTACCTGCCTCAAACGTATACTTTGGACACATTGCCAGAAAAGACGGAAACAATCTGGAAAAGTTAGTTGTCACTGGCAAAGTGGAAGGCAAGCGATCGCGAGGTCGGAGCGCGATGCGTTGGTCTGATCAAGTCCGAACCACACTGGACACTTCCGTCTACGATGCTATTCATGTAGCCAAAAATAGGAGTAGATAGCGAAACATCGTATGGGACAGGATAATCGATGAAGGTGGTCACGACTCTCAGACATGAGGAATACGAATCGAGGAGGATATAACCATTATTAGACAGCATAAGCCTACACGAGGTACTTTTGTTTGTCAGAGTGGACCAAACCAATGTCTACCGGAGAGAGAGAGTACTCTAATTACTAAAGTTAGCAAATTTAACTCAAAGGAAGTATTTCTTTATTTTAAAAATACAGATAATTGTAATGAAATTTTTTTCGATAGTCACTTGCCAGAGTCGAGGATTGATCCTGCCAAATGTAAAAAATAAACGTCCTGTATTATGATAGCAATCAAAAAGTCAATCATAAGGAACAAATATCTCAAATACATGATGCATATCAAATTTGAGGCAGATGATGAAATCCAATTACAAAGAAAACTAATCAAGCTTATTACTTCTATCAGAACAAAACTCGCTTATATACGCATTAAATTCTAATGAAACAAAAGCCAAATCATTGTTCTTATTTTAAATAAATGCAATAATACAAGCCAGTAACAATCCGCGTTTGCTTCATGGATCTTACGCACACGAGTAAAGATAAATAGATTGCATAAATGCAATTGTCTAATCAGCTAGAGAAGTAGTTTCATAAAATATTAGTAGATAAATTATATTAAGGCCAATTAAATTGTCAACTAATAGAAGTAAATAAAACTTATTTGCAATGTTCCCTTTCGATTGGTATCATAAAATACGTTTATTTTCTACATTTGGTGGGTTCGACTCTCGGCTCTGACAATTGACTTTTAAAAAAAATTAGTGCTTTTGTATATATTTCTAAATACGATGAAATTTTCATCGTATTAGTATAGCATAGCAAATTATACTAGAAGAAAACATTTAATGTTTTCTTCTATTATAATTTGCTAATATCAATATTTAGGGTACTTTATCTACATGGTTAGGTTTGGTTCATCCTGTATATTCTTGAAATATTTTGCCCTGGCTGTAAGTGGTTCTTCCACACTCCTTGCCACTTCAGCTTGCTAATAATTTTGAGCTACTTCAGTCGCCCTAATTATCTAATGAGGTGTCAGGAAAGCCCAGGTGGCATCTGGTTGACTAAATTGAAATGTATGCTGTGAAACTTTCAAGAAGAAGTTACACGATAACCACGGGTGTTTTCTTCTTGGAGTGTCTTAAGGCCCTTTCTATCTCTTCTAGGCTGGTACCTAGTAGTTCAATAGTAGTAGAAGTATGTTGTATTATTATTTATTCTGTGGTATAAGCTAATGTAGGTGGTCTTTGCAGTTGAATTCTCCGTTGATATTTCCGATCGAGAAGAACTTGTTCAGTTGTGAAACAATATCTTATATATCTCAATTGTGATGTTATTATTTATTTTAGGAAATACATTCAAAAAAACATTGTCATAGTTAAAATGTTAACGAAGAAAGACAGTAAATGTTTAGGGAGAAATTAGTTACATAGTCCATCAGTTACAAGTATTTTGTAAAACCTAGCCACAAAACCATCGCTAGGAGCTATTCAACAGGCTAAAAGGCAATCACTAATTCACATAAAAACTCATCTTGCGGAAACCAATAAAATGATATTTTCTCACCATCGTATTGCTCATATTTCAGTAAATAAAGAACCGCAAATTTCGGTTAACCCTTCAGATCACGTAGAGTTTTTATTGTCTATGCCGAAAAGACAATTTACATGGGAACACGTTTCCAGACAATCTTTGCTCCTTTCGCTCCACGGAATAATGAAAAATGATAGATCGGCATTTTTATTATCATGTCTTCGCTTTAAGTTTATTTCCATAGAAGCGAGAATAATGTGTTATGTAGTCAATTTACTAGGTCAGTGCATTATTTGGTGAGCGGTAAGCACCTTATCTACTTGCCAAATGACTACTAAAAGAATAAAACTCTGGCAAGGCGAAGCATACTTAGCTGAAGTTGCTGGTTTCCAAAAAGTATAATGCATTTTTTAGAATAGAGTATCATAACTTTATAACGAATCATTGCAATAGTAAACAATTATACTTATAGCTACTAAAGATACACCCCCAGATAAGACGTCATCACTTCGTAATACCAATATTTAGACTTATTTCTCACAGCATTGATCTCAACCCCTAGGTAAGTAATTATTTTCCATACCTACATACTTATAAAGGTTCTTCTTGAAAAACATGCGGTATAAAATATGTTCAAACAGTCTTGAAATGTACCGGTAAAGTCCTCTCTTTAGATAATTGACTTTTTTGAAAATTTCTACCAACAAATTCCCCTAAGATTCCCCAAGACCCCTAATTTGACTTTCATGAAAATTTCTACCAACCATTTCCATATCTAGGCTTTTACTTACAAACATTTTTTTATACCCAGTTACAAATTTCATCAACATTCAATTGACCGAATCGATTCAAATACACACAAACACCGATTTGTTCTAGTCCATGGAAAAATTTCATTTTGCTCGGTCAATGATTAATGAATATTCCAATTATGGTTAACCTACTTTGGAAAATTGTTAAATGGACTATACTCAGACAAAAGATGATACTTGATGAGACTTGAATATAATAGTAAACACAATGCATTTCTGTGGAAGATACACCTTTTGTTTGTACCACCATATTGCTACATATTATACCGAAAAGCAATAGTGCGCAATGTGTTACGCTGTTTTGGGCACTGTAGCAAGTGAGTTCACTTCCTACAGTGCCCAAACTTACTTACAACAGTACTTGGCGAAAGAGGCTCAAAACAACGTCTTGGAGTGTCATCACTCCAAGACGTTGTACAGTACGTAAAATGTCTCTGTCTTTCTGACACAACCCGATATAATACTTCAAATACGAAGCTATTTTGATATCTAAATTGAGTATGAGCATCTGCTCATACCCGAAGCGTAACCAAAAAAAAATAAAAAAATTGATTAGAAGAAGACATCGATTTGGTAACACATGCCGGTTCTAAAAAAAAATATGTGCTCTGTTTGGACATTTTGTGTTTGCGATTTTCGCTTTTTGTGTTCTACATTAGAGTTTTCTTTATCAGGTTTGTAAAGACGAAATTATGCTCGGATAATATTTTTATTATGAAAAGGTTATAGGCACTACGTGACGGTAGATAGCAGGAATTTACAAGCTACAAGGATAGCAAGCTTTTCATCTTATCGACAAAAAGGATATAGATACAGTAGAAATATTATTATACCTAAATAAGCAACAAGCAGCTTATTGCAGGTCACAACGAATATAGAATTTAAGACCATAGTAACATCGTACATATTATCCGCGCCGTATGAAGTATGAAGCGCTCGTAGCGGAGCTTGCAATAAAGTAGCAATCTTAACCGATCAACAAGTTAAGCAACGCTTTCTGCGGTCACGACTTGGATGGGTGACCGCTAGTGGCATTATTTATCTGAGCGCTACCGTGCTTCGAAGGGCACGTTAAGCCGTTGGTCCCGGTTGTTTGTCTTAGGACAACAGTTGTTAGGCTGTGTCGAAGGCCTTCGGGCAGCCTGAAAACTTTGACATGGGTTGGCCACTAACCTATCAACCAAGCCGCACAGGGCCTGTGGCGTGCGTCGTGGTAGACTATGGCCCAACTCCTCTCTCTGAGAGGAAGGCTCGAGTCCCAGCAATGGCCATAAAATGGGCTGATTATGATGATGATGATGATGATGACATATTATCTCGCACAGCCTTAAGGTACCTACTTTCTGTGGGTCTAGCACGAAAATTTGCGTAAGTGTAACGTAATCATATCGTTGACGTATACAGTACAAACTATGAGTTATCAGTGCCAGAGTTGTACTAGATAAATGATTGTTTGTACTGTGACCCTAGCACCAATAGCCGCGTAAGAGTACCGTTCACTTGAAACAGTATAAACTGTCATATCTAGGGCATCTGTGACACAGATAACTCATAGTTTGTACGCCGAAGCGTGAATTGTTGAAGTTTTCGGTATAAATACGAAACAAATACAACTATACGATTTAGGCTCACTGGTACCTGTCTAGCTATTATAAATACTATATGTATTTATAACCAGGCGGACATAATGGTATGAAATACCTAAGGGTATGACCACCTTCGACCGTACCAGAGATCATAGTGAAACAATAGTTTATAAAGAATATTAAAAATATTTATTTTATTTTATAAACCATTTAGTGATTACTTTTAAATATGGTTTATGTACTATCACACGGCTGATACATAGGTGTTGTAACAGCTGACTATTATGGTGTCAATTAATTCACCCATTGTACAGTTTTTATTCTTCTCATCTACTGCGATGAGACCAAAACTCTGACTAACAAAACATGGGTATTTATATGCCTCTGTACATCCCTTGATGCATTGGAATGTGCATTAAGTTGTGGACAGTGAATGTGGACATATGGACAGAGTATATATTGTACTCGTAGTTTACGGTTAATTAGATCATTTTTTTTCATTAACCTCTGTATATATTGGGTGTCCCGAAACTCGACGATAAATTGGTACTGGGCGAAAGACCAAGGTATACCAGTTATAAAAAAAATAAGAATAAAAAACCATGTCACTTAACCAAGCGATAATATACATTACTCGATATCGAAATTTTTTTACAGCATTTTTTTTATTCATTATCTATAATAAGTGCTCGCAAGCACAAATCAAAGTAATAAACATTGTTAACTAAGTAAAATAAATTAAGCTTTGACGAGTTATGGTTAAATTATTGTCACTTTGACACTTCATGTTGGAAAAAACATGATTTTACATTAAACACAAAAAAGGAGGAGATACTCAATTCGTCTGTATGTTGTTTTTTTTTTATGTTTGTTACCTCATAACTTTCGACTGCGTGAACCGATTCTCAAAATGTTTGTTTGATAGCTGGTGTTTCTTTTGTGGTACCAATTAAATTTCATCAAATTCGGTCTAGTAGTTATTGAGATACACTCCAATAACTGAATAGAATGGAAGTCGGTATTAAATTTTTCAAATCGTACTTGTTTTTCTTATATTTTTCATAACTGGTATACCGTAGCCTCTCACCCGGTACCAGGTTATCGTTGAGTTTTGGGTCACTACTGTATAAAAAGTTGCAGCCTTTTAGAGCTGCTGAACGTTCATAACAGTTTGCATGAGTAATGTCCAATAGTGCGGTGGCACTAACAAAGACAGGATGCTCACAGGTGGCCTCACTAGTAGTACGTTCGATTTTCTTGTCCTTTATGATTTGCCAGACAAGTGATACTGTTCTCCTTCTCCTGTTGAACTTCGCAAAATTAAATTATAAAACTTATCAATATCTGCCAGCTTAAAATACTGTATGTCCCTTACTTTAGGGTTGTGATTACGTTTGCTTTGCTTTGATCTTTTTGTTGTTTCATTTTCTGCGGTACGCTTCTGATACGCCGGATACGCCCATGAAATGGAACTATTTCCATATGGAAACCCGGCATTATGATAAATTAAAGATGGCGGTGTTGGAGCGATACCTTGTCTTTGTATTGTAATGTGCTGTAACATTGAATCTCGGTCTTGACCCACGCCCTAAATTTAAATACTCCTTTCAAAGAGCTTCGTTGGTTTGAATTTTATTACGAGCTTACGTTCACCGAAAGCCTCAGCTTTTACTGAAGGTTAACTCTACAGATTTATCTAATATCATAAATCTAATATCTACCGCATTTGACCGCATTATCACTGACTATGAATGTAGGGGGTGTAAGTCCCTACACTGGAGTTGATATACCGGGGAAAGTAATGATATGATGTCGAGCTGCATAAATGAAACCACCCGTGTTCATGGTCAAATGCTAACTGATTTATTTTATAATAATAATGTACAAAAGCTGTCGCACGCGGATTCGCGGGCGTCAGCACAATCTCAC
Source organism: Selenia dentaria (assembly GCA_917880725.1). Lineage (NCBI taxonomy): Eukaryota > Metazoa > Arthropoda > Insecta > Lepidoptera > Geometridae > Selenia > Selenia dentaria. The sequence goes on from OU862885.1 coordinate 11,409,758, forward strand.
AATACATGTACTTACTTCGTACAATGAAGACTGGTCAGGCAGTAGTCTTACGGCAGCACATCAATAATAATAAAGGTACAAAGGTCCGGGGTAGGGATACTGCACGCCAATTTAATAATAATAATAATAATGTCACTTGTTTCAGATTATAAAAATCCATATGAAACATTAAAATAATTAATTAGTGTGATTAATTCATAGGCTGCTAAGCGTGAGAATAAAATTTTGCGGGTGATCTAAAAGAGTGTAGATTTTGTCATAATTATAAAAATCATTTAAAATCGAAAATATTGAAAACAGACACAAAAACACACGACATTACAACCACATTTAGGAACACTATTACAAACAATTATTATATCTTCGGTCCCATGAGCACAGACATCCATTTGTGGTGTATGGGACAGTCAAGTCGGGCAGCAACCATCTGCAGGATACTATTGCGGCTGGCTCGCACTCGCTGTCGTAGGGATGCGACTTTCTTGCAAATGATCTCATGAAAGTCGTCCGTGTGTGCTTCAGCGAACATCTGAGATGCAGCCGCATCAGCACCCTGAAGACGTCGTTATTGCGACGATGCGTAGATCACTGGCAGTCCGTCCAGTGTGATTAATTCATAGGCTGCTGAGCGTAAGAATTAAATTTTGCGGGTAATGTTTCGCAAACAACAGTACCCGGAAAAATATGTATAACTTACTATATTATTGCCTTTCTTGTAGTTGACTAACTCTTTTATTATTTTAAAGATACACAACGTAAGGGGCTTCAGTGAAAAAATCATCTATCTATCTATAGATATAAAAATGACCCCTTTTTTCCTGGTCACGCTATAGCTTGAGAACGGCTTTACCGATTTTGCCAATTCTTTTTTGCTGTGTTATTTATTGTAAGAAGAAGGTTATTATGAAAGAAAAATCCAGAAAATAAGGGAGTTTATGGCGAGGCCAAAGGTTGAGCCTACTACGCGAACGAAGTTGCGGGCAGTCAGTAGTACTATTATAATTTACATACAATGAGGGGTGTTATAAAAGAAGTAAATTATGTTATTTAAAAGATCTAAACGAGTGTAGATTTTGTGCAGTTACTTTAATAACTGTTAGCTATAATAATTTAGAATTAGAAGTTAAAAGCTTATGGAGAATAAGGTTGAACAAACGGATGTATTCCATGAACGATAGTAAAAGAGTTTCTTGGTACTTACTGCGCCTTAACCAAGTTCCATTTTAAGGAATTCCATTGTGAAATGGACTCGTACCTCACTAAACAAAAAATCCAACAAGCGCCAAGCAAGTGATGAAAAACATTTTTTAAAGCTTTGAACGAAAATCACTTTGAAATAAGTACACATTAAAAGAGATAGGAACCAACCGCGATAACCACTGTATTTCTATGTTTCTAATACATATTATATCCTACTTTAGGACACCCGGCACTTGCATGATCTTTATTGTTATTTTAAATAAGTTTTGTTGTGCGAAAAACTCTGGTACAAAATAAGGTCGTCTAAGTTTTTCATCCACAACACCGTCTGTCTCGATCGTAAAACTTTTGTTAGCAAGAATAATGTCTTTGTATCGATTGGGCAGATTGCTTTGAACAGACTTTTATGGCTTACTTTACTTTGCCTGGTAAATATTTGATGCGGTACTAAAATGCTAGATGTGTCCTGTTTCTTTGAAAATGTCGCAAATTAAGTAAAAATAAAAAGGTCAGGAAATTCGTTTTTTATTATTTGGTTGCGAGATTGGGAAAAATACGACTTAATTTAGAGTTGAACAAGTTTTGAAGAATACTCAATACGTTATTTAGTTATAAGTATACTAATGCAACGATCATGTAATAGGCTATTTGACTAATATTGGAAAATTATTTGAAATAATTATGTAGGACATAATATGTACAAAACATTGATATTTCCTGTATTATCATTTAATATATTTATTTAAGTTAACATTCCCAAAACCAAGCCATTACCGCGATTATGGCATGTGTGACATCACGCGACAGTTATCGAGTTAATATACGTAATATCTCTTTAAAGTTGGGGTAAATATATTTATCTTGGCCCTAATCTAGCAGTTGATCCAATACTAATACAATTTGATGTATAAATATCGAAAGTTCGATTGATAGAACCACAGGCAAAAAAATTACCCATGACATTCGACTAGTAGAACTCTGCGATTGAACCACGGGCAATAAACGGTGAAGTTAGTCACCGTAATAAAACGTTAAATAGTGCAATTAAAGTGGATTTAAAAATTTTTCCTCAAATTTATTACTTAAAATGGCGTGTAGTGTCACAATTTAGAAATACTACTGTAAATACATTTTACAAAGATTTTACACACATTTTGATTTGAATTCTTATTTTTTTGACTAATCATATTTACAAGAATTTAGATATGATCGAATGCATTATTAACCGTACTAGTAATGTAACCGTACTAAATATATTATTATAATATCTTAGGTGGGTTGGATTATTAGCTCGCACACTATTTTACTCCATTTTAATATTTGAACCGAATATTATAACTAGTCATAGGATTTATTAAAAATATTCAAACACTGTTTTAAACATAGCTCAAAGCTTCTAGTATTTTAATTCGATACACCCAAAAACTAGAACTACATTCAGTAGCGTGTGACGTGAATAAGCTCCGCTGAGTAGTGAGCTTTGTCTCAAAATTGACATGGAAATAAAATTCCAACAAGAAATCCAAGGGCATCCTATCACCCTTGCCCTATAAAATAGTGGACGTGAAGGTATGAAATATGACGGAGAATTAATTCAATACATTCGTATGCATTGTTCCCGCATCCCGCACTACAGTCCCGCATAGTAAAGCGGTATGTATAAAATTCTCTTGTACCCTTCCAAGGGCCTTGAATATACGCCAATCTGCATGAGACATTGAAATAACTGCGGCATTTTTTACCCCGCATTTGAATAGTGATGGGGTAAAAAGTTATGTTCTTGTTTTTAAACTGATATATGATATTTATGCTTGAACAATTTTGCTCAGCAAAACTCTGATTTTATGGGTCGTATTATAGAAGAACGGTCAGTAGTAAACCTATAAAAAATTAATTTAAAAAAAAATAATAGTATAAAAATTAACTCAGATTTGTAGACAAGACATCTAAAAATCTGAGTTATTTTTTATGGCATTTTAAATCTCCGCTAAAGTAGTGATTTGAAGCTGTGCGTTTTTCTAGAACCAGTATTAGTTTTGTCGATCGAAGTCAATAGTTTCGGACAAGACCCACATTCGCATCCTCTGGGTTTGGACACCTAACCAACTAAACTACCAAGAAACAGATCCGAGCGCTAAGATTATCGTACCAAGTTCTTTTTTAATTAAAAATTAATACGTGACTGCGCTTGATCCATCGAGAAATCTAAAAATAGCCATAGCCGGCCGGTAGAATAACTAAAAGCTATCGTATTGATGCCTTCAAATTTATTTAAGAATGTATTTAAAATACAAATTGCCTAAAATAAAAAAATAAAACTAAGCCTGCTAAGCGAAACCTAAACTTCTTCAAGACCAATCAAAATATTCGAAAGTAAATGGCTGCATTTTTTGAATCCTGTGTCCTCAAAACTTGAAGTTTTACAGCTCTATGACGTTTTTTGTATATAATATTAATTTTAACTTCATATCACCACGCATTCTTGAGAGAAAGCCGTAACGCAGACAAACAGAGAAGCGGACAACGAAATGATCCTATCTGAGTTTCTTTACCCGCAGATTAGACACAAGACCGGTCCCCAGGTCTGTTAAAAACATTTCACATCACTACTAAAAGAATCGAGGTGCCGGTTATGCAAAAATTCGTCGCACCGAAGCAAAATGTTGCTGTTATTAAAACTAAGTTTATGAACGAAAGTATTTCTTTACAACCTTTTCTTGTTTCGAGTTTCGTACGGAAATTTTCGGAGGGCGATTATGAAAGTATGCGAAAGAGAAAATGTTCTAACTTATTTCCTTTTGGACAAAAATGAATAGGTATAAAAAAATTAGACAAGTTGCAACACAAGTAGAGTTCGTCTTGGCGGGTAACGTCATAGGTAGTTACATACATAGTTTTCTCTAGCCACAAAACCCACATATAAATTAGGTCAGTAATCGACGTAATGAAAATTGACCGGAGTCAACCGCATTTGATTCGACCGATTTCGGTAACCGAATAAGTTCGTTTATGTACTCAGTGGTCAAATGCGTAAAATACCAATTTTATGACCAAAAGCTTTTTGAAAAGAAACCCACTCGCAAACGGGCCTCAGTGATATTTTAAAAAGGGTATAATGATTTTTTTCCTTTACAACTAGACTCATATGTTTGTAATTTATGTAATTACTGAAATGAATTTTGTTTTATTATGAAAACAAACGTCGTTTATATACATTTTTCATATGAAAAATAGGAATAACATGGGACAACATCCACACAAAGGTTTTCAGGTCCCAAACTAGGCAGACCCTGTACTATAGTAACCTGATGACTGATATACATACTTAAATACAGATACACACCCAGACACAGATCAAACAGACATGTTCATGCACACAAATGTTTGACCTGTCCGGGGATCGAACCCGAGACCAGCGGCTCTGAAGGCAGAAGTGCTACTTATGAGCTAGATGCTAGTTATGAGGTAACAAACATAAAAAATACATTTTTTTAAACTTTCACGGTTGTTTTTAATAAACATATTGCTACTTACGGATGAAAACCATGGTAATTATTTAATAACCTCTCGATATTTCAACACTGTTGCAAGCGCCATGATCGATCATGGCGCAATAGTAGCAATATAATATAGCGTAAGTAGCAATATGTTTGTAAAAAATACAGTCGAATTGAGTACCTCCTCATTCTTTTGGAAGTCGGTAGAAAAGGGTTCTTATTCAAGTAGCCAGAGTTAAGTCATAGGCAATTAAGAGTAAGTAAGTGTCAAAACTTTGACAGTCGATTTACGTAGGAAACCCAAAAATGGCATTTCATGATTTTGTACACTTTCATATTTTAACGAAACATAATTTTGACTAACCTTGACGTTTCTATGTTAAGAAACACTCGACGGTGCATAATCCACTACTATTACACGTAAATGCTCGAAGACACAAAAATCTAAGAAAATTAAACAAAATCAGTGATATAGACTTTGTTTGATTTCTTCTCCATCAATCAAATCTCTCTTCATCAAAAGGTTGTATGGAAGAGATTACTTATTAGCGATAAAGTCACCCATTGTCCACTATAATTTTGTTACGTAAGTATCAGTTTTTATTGTATTTTCGATGTTTTTTTTTCTTGGTGAATGTGTGTCGATGAATGTGTACAATAAAGTGTTATCTATAGATCTACGAGTTTAGGGAAATTTCCTATGCGCTTTGGGTTTTTGCGAACTGTTATGAGACTTCGGGGTTGAGCCTTTTTAAAAAAGGAAATAAAATACAAAATAGATTTTAAGACAACCGTCGGATTTGGAAGTTGGAAGAAGACTGACTGGATGGATGGGTGTCTGAGGCAATACGACATACGAAATGATGATTAGGCGGAAAAAGGAGGGAGTAAGCAGAAAGGGGTGCATATAGTATATATAACACCTCCCTGGGGTAGACTAAACTTCGGGGTTGAAATTTCGAAGTTTGGGAAAACAACATCGATTGGGTTATATGTTTCTTCTAGTACTGGGAGATGGCATATCATCTGGAGTCTGTTGACGTTTATTGATTTTGACAGGAATGACAGGATCGAGATTTAGCGGCTGCTCTACAGGTGGGTTGATAGGGACTGATCGGGAAAACTTAGGGAAGCGATAAGGAAGACGGTTGTGCGATTTAATATACAAACACAATTTAATTATACAATATAATAAAATAATACAAGTTATTAAAATTAATAGAATTGAGTAATGAGTCTCGTATTTAATTATTTGATGTTGATTAATAATTTTATCCGCTTCAACTGAAATTGACTTTAATTTAGATTTTGTTTCCGGAGTAAAAATGTCCAAATCTATGTTTTGCAATTTTATACGAGGGTCACTACTAATCTCCTTTTTAAACTTATCTAAGGTACAGCAAGAATCGTTAATTATATTGAAATCAGGTCGAGTGATAGTTACATTTATTTTTAAGTTACTTAATTTAGGTATTAATTTGGTACTTTTGCAGTACGCGTAACAATTATACGGAATGTTTATAATTCCCGTCCCGATTATATTTATTTCAACACTTTTCTGCATAGGACACTCTATATATAATTTATTGTTCTGGGACTGTACATAAATCCAGTTATTATTGCAAAGTGGTTTCCATATATCTATATGTCCATATATGAAGTCGGTTTGGCACTGCACTGGTAGGGCACTTACAACGGTTGAGAGAAGTTCACTTTCGCAACTGGGATTCGCACTGGTCGGGTATACAGTCATGACGTCACAGATAAACTCGCGAGAGCTTATCACTCTGCATTCATTAAGTGATTCAAGGTTACAATATTCTAATTTATCCTTGGTTATTGCGATGTATTTCCTGCTAGGTATTATAAAACTAAATGAGTGTGGTTTTACACTGTCATGTGGGGTCGGTAGTGCTATATTATGGTATAAACTATAGGTCTTAGAAGATACCAAAGGTATTCTTAAAAGAAAAACAATCTTATTGTTCAGACTATAACATAGTACACTAGATATGTTCATTAAAATATACATATGACTTAGTTCTAAAGCAACGGGTAATTTCAATTCTGCAGGTAAGTACCTATAGTTATCGACAAGCTCTTTGTATAATTGTGTGGGAGGTAACACAGCCGGGTGCAGTATGTTTTGACTGCTAAACATAATAGCGGTGATTATGTCCTCCAGTTGAAACGATAAGGTGAGGACAGCGGCTTCCAAACTGTTTAATATTGAATTAATATTTGACTTTATATTTAGATCGTCGGTAATTTGCGATATGTTTTTTAATTTTAACGAGAGGTTGTCGATACCTTCATTAAGCCTGGCTTCATTAATTTTTATTGTATGCAAAGTATCATTAAATTTAGACAAAGCAGAGGATGTGAGCAATATATTTTCTTTAATTAATGAAACCATTCTTTTCTCATTGTCCTGTAAACTCTGTATGGCATTGTCATATTTAACAGCATCGTCCTCGTTTAGAGTCCCAAAAATCGTTTTGGATAATGTACCTATAGCACCTATCCACGCACTACGCCTCAATCTATTATTGCTGGTAAGGTGAGCGATGGAGGAATACTCGGAAATGATATCATTGTATCTTATAGTGAGCGGTTCTAATATGTTAGGACATTCTAAGTTGCTTATGGTTTCAATCTGAAATTGATTGCATAAGAAACGTACTGTACCTAAAATAGAGTTAATATTTTGAATATGCGGACTTATGTAAGATATATCAAACGGAGTAACTACGTCTAAGTGACCAACATTTGTTTTGAGTTCACCAATTGGATCGAAATAAATGCCGGAGCTCGAGTTGATTGGTTGGACATACTCTTGGTGACCTTGGGCCAGTACGCTGTAATGAAAAGAGATGTCGAAGTTACTAACAATTAACTTAACTAATTTTAACTTTATTACCTAACTACAACTATTTTATCTAAGTAGTATAATATATATAATATAATTATTTAATGCGTTAATTGTAACGCGTATTAATTAATTATAAGTATTGAGTATTACGTGGATCCATCATGGCCTTCCACGTGTTTGACTTCATCATAGTGATGTTTCACATGACGTCTATTTATTAAAAGTGATAAAGTATGGTTGCCATGAATCTTTACAATTTTATATGGACCTTTCCATATAGGCGATAGGGCTTTTCGCATCCTAAGGTGATTCTTTAGAAGAACGTATTCACCAATTTTATACTCGACAGGTCGAGTTCGCGTGCCATAGTAATTTTTTGAATTTTCTTTTGATTTGTGAATATATTCTAAAGCTTTATCACGCGCGTGCTTCATGCGATGTTGCAAGAGCTTTACGTATTCAGGATAGGTAGTATTAGAATTGTCACTGTATACAGAGTCAGGGATGTGGGGCTTATGCCCAAACAACAGTTCGTATGGTGAGTAGTGTGTAGTTGAATGAACGGCGGTATTGTATGCCAACATAGACGTATATACATACTGGGGCCAGTTATCTTGGTTTTCATTCACATAAGATTTAAGATACTCTTTGAGAGTGGAATGCGATCTTTCCAAAGCACCTTGCGTCTGCGGATGGTAGGGTGATGACCACAACTGTTTAATTTTTAGGAAATTGCATGTTTTCTTAAAAAGGTCTGCTGTAAAGTTAGTACCCTGATCGGTGAGTATGTATTTAGGAATTCCGAATAGTGATATGAAATGGAGGAGGCAGTCGCTCGCTTCTGCCGCTGTGTTACTACGAAGAGGATATGCTAATGAAAATTTTGTTAAGTCGTCTTGCATAGTCAGGATATATTTGAGTTTAGCTGAGCCAGATTCAGGCAAAGGGCCTACAATATCAAGGGCTAGCCTCTCGAATGGAAATGTAGAAGTGGATGTTATTACCATTGGAGCTCTATTTATTTTACGCAACGCTTTGTTAGTTTGGCATGACTGACATTTCTTAACATAGCTCTCAATATCACTGCGCATATTTTTCCATGAGAATCTTTCTTTTATGCGGCTTAACATTCTCGCGGATCCAAGATGTCCTGCGATTGGGATGTCATGATTATCTTTTAAGATTGTGGGAATTTCACTAAGTGCTGGATAAATAATATTATTATGGTGGATGTGGATTTTTATATTGGTGCCGTCAAATAAATATGCCAACATGTTATAGATTTTTGCAAAAGAGTGTCTGTCAAAAGGATTTCTAAAATCTGATATGCTTATTTCATTTACTGTAGGATAAGACATGATTATTTCGTCGCGAGCATATTTAAGACTTTTAAATATATTTATATAATAATTTTTTAAGTAAAGTGTTGTCACCTTTCTTTGCTGTTCTTCAAGAAAGGTGACAACACTTTACTTAAAAATTACAGACCCATCTCGCTTTTGAGCCATGTTTATAAGCTGTTTTCGAAGGTCATAACGAACCGTCTCAGTCGCAGGTTTGATGAATTCCAGCCTCCGGAACAAGCCGGTTTCCGAAAAGGCTATAGTACCATAGACCACATCCACACGCTACGGCAAGTTATACAGAAGACCGAAGAGTATAACTTGCCTCTTTGTCTAGCGTTTGTGGACTATGAGAAAGCCTTTGATTCGATCGAGACGTGGGCAGTGCTTGAGTCTCTCCAGCGGTGCCGTATTGACTATCGGTATATTGAAGTGCTGAAGTGTTTGTACAAAAACGCCTACATGTCAGTCCGAGTACAGGAGCAGAGTTCGAAGGCAATTCCATTGCAAAGAGGCGTGAGACAGGGAGACGTTATATCTCCGAAACTGTTCACCGCTACATTGGAAGACGCCTTCAAGCTTCTGGAATGGCAAGGACTTGGCATCAATATTAACGGCGAATACATCACTCACCTTCGATTTGCCGACGATATTGTAGTCATGGCAGAATCCATGGAAGACCTCAGTACAATGCTCGAAGGCCTCCATCGAGTTTCCCAACGGGTAGGTCTTAAGATGAACATGGACAAGACGAAAATTATGTCTAATGCCCATGTTGTACCTACCCCAATATCAGTTGGGAACTCAGTTCTCGAAGTTGTTGACGAGTATATCTACCTGGGACAGACAGTCAAACTAGGCAGGTCCAACTTCGAGAAAGAGGTCAATCGTCGAATCCAACTCGGCTGGGCAGCGTTCCGGAAACTTCGCGAAGTCTTCTCGTCAAAAATACCTCAGTGCCTCAAGACAAGAGTCTTCGACCAATGTGTGTTACCAGTGATGACTTATGGCACTGAAACGTGGTCTCTTACTATGGGCCTCATAGACAAGCTCAAAGTCGCACAACGAGCTATGGAGAGGGCTATGCTCGGGGTTTCTCTACGTGATCGAATCAGAAATGAGGAGATCCGTAGAAGAACGAAAGTCACCGACATAGCTCAGAAGATTAGCCAGTTGAAGTGGCAGTGGGCAGGGCACATAGCACGCAGAACAGATGGCCGATGGGGCCGAAAGGTTCTGGAGTGGAGACCACGTACCGGCAAGCGCAGCGTAGGTCGTCCACCGACACGGTGGACAGACGACCTGAGAAAGGTCGCAGGACGACGTTGGATGCAGGCCGCTTCCAACCGGTCCTTTTGGAAAATCATGGGGGAGGCCTATGTTCAGCAGTGGACGTCCTACGGCTGAGATGATGAAATATATCGGGATACGAGCAGTCGTCAAAATGGTGCACTGAATATGAACAGGTAGGTTTTGTTTTCTACTGTAAGCGGTAAAAAGGTATGTAAAGATCTTTCTGTTTTCAGGAATTCATCACGTTGGAGGCTCGGACAGTTGCTGAGGATTTCTTCGACATAAGGCACGAATTCGTCCATGTCTATTGAGGTAGGTATAATTACTAGCTTTTGTATGCCTTTCAGAAGATCATCGTTATGTTCTGTTATGTGAGTATTATACAACTTTGTTGATGATTTTAAAAATTTGTTATAGGTTTCATCAGATACAGGTAAGTTTTCAGATGCTGAAGAAGGAGTTCCAGGGTCGCGGTATGCTGATATCGATGCAGGTAAGGTTTCAGGGTTTTGCCAACTTGTCGAGGGTTGAGGAGCTGATTCGGTTTCAGGAGGAGTATTTGCAATACTATGAGGAGCTAAGAGAGGAGAAGGATCTGCGGATACAAGAGGGTCTGCGGGATTAGGAGAAGCTACGACAACGGGCGGATCTTCGGGTACAAGAGGTTCTGCGGAAATAGGAGGGTACAGGGGACTGAAATCATAGTCCCTCACATCAACTGGGCTAAAGTCTGTTGTAATTAGATCATCAAGAGTTTCTTGGTGAATTTCAGGAATTTGTAATTCTGGTGAAATATCGACAAGAGGGCTCAGGTGAGTTTCGTTAGTCGGAATTGGAATTTCGTTAGCCGGTGATGGATTTAAGTTACTTTTATTTTCAGGAAAGATAGGGTTGACAGGATATCTTGATAGAGCGTCGGCTGCAGAATTCAATTTACCCTTGCGATATACGATTTCGTATTCATATTCTTCTAGTTTTAGCCGCCAACGTTGTAGTTTGCTGCTGGGGTCTTTATGATTAAAATGCCATTTTAATGGTCTATGGTTGGTTATGATTAGGAATTTATTCCCTTAAAGGTAGGGATGGAATGTTTTACAGCCGTAAAGGATTGCTAGCAACTCCTTTTCAGTAGTGCTATAATTAGATTCGCTTTTATTGAGGGTACGTGATGCGAAGGCTACAGGTTAATCTTTACCAATTGGGCCTTGGGAGAGAACAGCACCTACGGCGTAGTTAGATGCGTCGCAGGTAAGTATGAAAGGTTTGGAGAAGTCAGGATAAATGAGTAGGGGTGCGGTTGTCAATTTACCTTTTAAAGTGTCAAAGGCAAGTTGTTGTTGATTTTCCCATATGAAGAGGGTTTCTTTTTTAAGGAGACTGGTAAGGGCTTTAGCAGTTTTGGAAAAGTCAAGAATAAAACGGCGGTAGTAGGAAACAAGACCAAGAAATGATTTGATATCTTTTGCAGATTTTGGTACTGGAAATTCGACAACGGCTTTAATTTTGTCGGGATTTGGCTTGACGCCTTGTTCAGTGATAACATGACCAAGGTAACAGACTTCTCGTCGTAGAAACTCACACTTATCAGGTTGTAATTTTAGTTTAAAGTCTCGCATACTTTGAAAGATGGATCTAAGGTTTAAGATGTGGGACCGGATATCATATGCATAACAGACAATGTCATCTAGATACACGAAACATCGAATGCCTTGGAGCCCTGATAAGGCGGAATTCATTAATCTCTGAAAGGTGGAAGGGGCGTTTTTAAGTCCAAAAGGCATTCGCAAGAATTGGAAATGTCCCTCTGGGACGGTGAATGCTGTTTTAGCTTTGTCAGCTTCATTTAGCAATATCTGATGAAAACCAGATGCGAGGTCTAAGGTAGAGAAATATTTACTATTGCCAAGTTGATCTAAGATCTCTGTGATCATATATGGTATAGGGTAAGTATCACCAATTGTGACGTCGTTAAGCTTCCTGTAGTCTATTACTACTCGCCACTTTTGTGTATTGGAAGCGTCGAGTTTTTTAGAAACAACCCAAATCGGTGATGACCAAGGAGAATCGGAAGGCTCTATAATATTTTGCTTCAGCATTTTATCAACTTGATTTCGTACTTCGGTTTTGTGAATTTCTGGGAATCGGTAAGTTTTCGTGTGAATTGTTATTTCAGTTGTTGTTTTTATATCGTGTTTTAAGGCATTTGTATAAGACAGATCTTCTCCAGGAAGATGGAAAATATCAGAAAACTCGGAACACAATTGAAAGAGAGCTTCCTTTTCTTCACTATTTAGATGAGAGACGCGCAATTGTTTTAGTACTTCTTCTGTTCGTGTGGCGCAGTCGATTGAAGCATATATATGGTTTACGGAAGCGTCCGGATGTTCTTCAAATTTGAAGGTGTTAATTGGGGTAAGTGTTAGGTTAAGATTTGATTTTAGTGTTACAGGTTCTTCAGAGGTATTTACCACGGATATATTTATTCTGTTATTTTCTTTAACTCGAACTACGCAATTTGCAACCAAAAGGGTTTTAGAGAGTTTCTGATCAAGAACCATTCCTTCTTTTATTTCAGGGTTCTGGACTGAACATTCAATAATAGTTTCTGTTCTTGCAGGTATTAAGTGTGCAGGGTCATGGAAATGCAATTTCAGGGATGATTTCCCAATATGGAGAGAGTTATTAGTATAATCGATGTTGCAGCTATGCGCGTTGAGCATGTCAGAGCCTATAATGCCGTCATATGGTAAGTGTATTTTGTCGATAACGTGAAATTGATGTAATATACTGGATTTAGGTAATCGTATTTTAAGTTGAAAGTGACCACGGGTTTGAATAGATTCTTCTGATGAATCAATGCCTTTTAATTGTATTTTTTCTTTTACTAACTTAGGATGTTTTGTTATACAAGCATATTTTAACAGACTTACTGAGGATCCTGAGTCTTCAAGAAGGGATAATGGAATATCTGACACGGTAGATTCAACGAGTACATGAGGTAATAACATTATTGCAGGGTTATTCGTGATCTCGAATACACTAACCTCAGAGGATTTGAGCAGCTTGGAGCTCTGCGCGGATACAGTGGGTTTTGGCAAGTTGGTGCTATGCACGGATACAGTGGGTTTTGGCAGGTTGGCGCTCTGCACGGATACAGTGGGTTTTGGCAGGTTGGCGCTCTGCACGGATACAGTGGTTTTTGGCAGATTGGCACTCTGCACGGATACAGTGGATTTTGGCAGGTTGGCGCTCTGCACGGATACAGTGGATTTTGGCATAGTCAAAGAATAATCTCCATGTAGCGGAGTTATTTTGGATTTAGGAAAAGGACTTATAGTGTCGATTTCTGAATTTTTAAGTCCCGTACGATACCGGGACGAGACGATTACTCGTTTTTTGATACAGTATCAACGGTATCGTAGTCCTCTACTTGATCAGCTGAACATTGATCTTCAGGGGTATCGGAGACGAAATGGATACGTTGGGGTATCCTCGTTTGATTTTGGTCCAATTTAAATCGGTTGTTGTTGTATTCCCGTTTGCGACATTGTTCCAGGGTGTGACCTGGTGCTTTACAATATCTGCAGAATAGGGTAGCGGAGTTGTTGTTGTTATTAGGTCGGTTAGGGTAAAAGTTCGACTTGGATTGATTTAAGGTTTGGGGTAGGTTTGTAGGAGATCGCTGATTTTGATCACGACGCGGGGCTTGAAAATTTTGTCTTTGGAAATTAGGCTTTTCCTGTCGTGAATTATTAGGACTCTGCTTAAATAAATATTGTTGGATTTTCTCCTCGGATATCGCTATATTTACAGCTTCGTTAAGCGTTTTCGGAGATTTACATCTAACAATGTTAGATATGCGGGCCATCAGTCCCATCTGGAAATGATGGAGGGCTAATTCTTCCATGGCTGCTGTACGTCCTATCATTTCTCTACTTTTATGGCCGTGTGAAATTGATATTTCCGTGAGTAACTGAGAAAGACATGTTTCTATTCTTAGAGCGTACTGGCTCACGGATTCATTAATTTGTTGTTTACACTCTTGAAGGTCTGTGAGCAAATGAGTATAGTGATTCCTTTCACTAAACTGGGTTTTGAGAAATTCTTTTAGTTGCAACCAATTGGCAAACTCTTTAACAGAACAGGCGGTTTGTGCCTTGCCTTGCAATTGGCATAGAATATATTAGAACAGGATATCTTTTTGAGGCTCTGATGCTAGTTCGTAGGCGTTGTTGCAGTTTACCAAAAAGGAGTTCAATGTTTCCCTAGACCCGTCAAAAGGTTTTATAAATTTAAGTAATGTAGAAAGGTCTAGTTCTAATTTATTTGCTAAGTTATTTTTCTTTTTAGATCTTGTAGTAGGGCCAGAAGGAGGGCAAAAACCATCGTCCTCCGTGTCGGTAACTGCTATTTCCGGTTTTTCAAATTTCGGACTTGGAGCTCTACTCTCAGACATTTTACGTTAACTTAATCAAATTCTAAAAATAAAATAGTACACAACAATAATAATACACGACAATAATGGTACACGACAGTAATAGTACACGGCAATAATAGTACACTGCAATTACAATACACACAATAAACAAATAATAATTAACAATAGCTAAAACAATAAAAGGTTAAAGTATATTAAGAGCAGTAAAAAGTTTGATATTCGCAATAACCAAGAATCACTAACATGAATACGGACAGAGCGATAAGGAACGTGATCATTTCTTCAATGTCCTCGTTCGGTAGGTGAGATGTAGCCACGCCGGATGTAGATAAGAGTCGTGCGTCGGGCCGTCGATTCGGATGGGGCTCGTTTCTCGTCGGGTGGTCAATACCGGTCACAGCACTAAGTTGTGCGTGACAGTGGGTATGACTAGTTGTTCCGGAAGAAGACCGGCTACAGCACGGACAGTACGCAGCAGTGGGCCTTACACGGAACTGGGATGTAGGTAGATGAGCCGGGCCAATACTCGGCACACTATATTTGTATTATCCGGGTATGCACAGTAGAATTTATCACTTCCACGCACACACGACACACAGATTTCACTCGCGTTATACTTGAAACGGACGGAGACGGTACCGGGGACTTTTTAAAATCCCACCGCTGCAACCAAATGTTATGAGACTTCGGGGTTGAGCCTTTTTAAAAAAGGAATTAAAATACAAAATAGATTTTAAGACAACCGTCGGATTTGGAAGTTGGAAGAAGACTGACTGGATGGATGGGTGTCTGAGGCAATACGACATACGAAATGATGATTAGGCGGAAAAAGGAGGGAGTAAGCAGAAAGGGGTGCATATAGTATATATAACAGAACGCTGGGTCGTAAACTTTAGTTATCGATAAAGCCTCAAGGGATAATATGCATGTTATTAGTGCGTTCGAATAGATCACTTCAAAGCGTTTTTAGCGAAAATAACGCTAAAAACGCTCACAAGGGGCGTTCGAATTGAGAATCTGTAGGTGAAAATGTCGTTCATGCCTCATTTTGTTCAGATTTCGGAAAGATAAAAAAAGAGGTATTTTGCCACCAAAAAGTGCAGCTTTTGACCCACGTCCGGAGCATGGTTGTTTGTGATCGTTATTTGACAGCTATGTATTTGACAGCATAATCATGCGATTTTAGGTCTTATGGTCAGTTGAGCGTTCGAATAGGGTGTGGGCAAAAGTGGCAAAAATAACGTTTTTGAACTTTACGAACGCTTTAACAAAAGAGCCACCAATGACCTCATAAGCTAAACGAACGCACCTTATGTTTATTTCAACTGAGACATACATTCTGTGACCATGGAAACTAAAAGAGATATTATTATGACCTCCCAAAACAATATTTTACTACGTTATCTTCTGTTATAATACGATTTACGAAATCAAGTCAACCAATAGGAATTTAATATATTTTAAGCAGTGATGACCCCGGACTCCCAGGAGGTCTCTCTGAGGGCCTATTATGTAAATTTACAGGCCCTATTAAAGTATGTCGTAAGGAAAAAGCGGTGTTCAAGAATAAGGATGAACAGGGAGTAAAAAGGTATTATATTGTTATATACTTTTAAATGCTTTCCTTTCTCCGCATCACTTCTCGTAATTCCTTATTCCATTATTGCCATAAGCTTGAGGCAATTTGAGGAAATATATTTAAATTTTGACTCGTCTTAATAGAATATACATGATGTAATTTCAATATTTTATCCTTATTAGGTTTTCACCAAATCCTTCTTATTCATATTTAAAATGTAAAAGTATGTGCGTATATTATTGACTGAGCGAGCGAAGACTCTCTGCTTTAACTGACGAAATTGAATTTCGTCTGTCCGTATGTTTGTTAGATTGTACGTACTTCACTGGTCGCATTTTTCAACCAATCTTGACAAAACTTGGTGGTGCATGTTCTACTATTTCATATATATTTTTTGTCATCGGTGATTTTGAGTTGGCGCGGGGTACTTTTCCTAAAAAGGGGGAAGTTTCGTGCTACGCTATTTACCGACGATTTGGATACAATTTGGTACACACATTAGGTACCTGACTTTAGAGAGGAATTTTGAATATGAACATTGGTCAAGGGATTTCCGTAATAATAGGTTGTAAAGTACTGTGAAAAATTGCCGCTGATAAGACTATGTGTGAGGTCTACTGATTGCAGAACTACTACGGCCTTATTAATAAACTTGTAGTAAACCTGGAGTAGTTAAAACATCTATCTGTCAATTTTTCGCTTATTAATTATTATGTTTATTATGTTTTTACCAAATGCTTCTTATTTATATGTAAAAGTATGTGCGTGTATTAAATGTATGTTTGTTTTTGCTCTGTGGACATAACATAAATATTTGCCCTGGTTAGTGATCGAACCTAGGACTCATTGCTTCGAAGGCTCACTACTTAGATACTATTTTGAGAAGATATTAAATCCCTATTAATTGTGGTACAAAATGTGCGTTACAGTGTACCCCTTAAGGGGCATCACAGACAGACGAACGGCGAAGGCTCAGTAATAGTAAGTCATGATAAAAATATTTTTATCAAGACTTACTACTACTACTTAGTATTTTTTAATTTATGTTCTGTATTAGATGTTTATTTTTCATACATACAGATAAGAAAATTAAATATCATTGTTGGGGTTCCTTTCTTTGTATTTTACGTGTAATAATGACGGATTACTAATCGTTAGGGCACGTTATTTTAGTGTTACCTCGTTATCTCGTTAACCACCTTAGAAAGTTAAACATACATCACTTTACTAGAATGTGAGATATACAGAAGTGGCTTAGGTAAAATCTCACCTGAAGCAAGTATTACAGTAATGTACTAGAAGAACAGCAAATGGACAAACGTACGAGTTCACTAGTAAAGGAAAAATGTATATTCAATTGAATTTGGTTCAATATTTTTACTTTTATGAGTTTTGGACAAAAGGATCTTTGACGCATGTCCCACGTCATAAGTAAGTTCTAAAAAACGAATACCGTGAGTTTAATTTATGAATAAAATACCTTAAATATGCCTGAAAACATACCCTTTAAGAGATAATTAAGATAATATACCTATAATATTTTCTAAGCAATAAATTAAAGACCGTGAATAGGTCCTCAACCAATTTATATTAAATCCGCCCCCAGCGATCCTTTCACGTTTGATCGAGGTATTAACCAAATTTTCCTGTAGGAGGGTAGAATGGAATTTGCGGCCGATGCCTAAGATATTAAAATGTACCAGATATTTTATATTGCAAGTATTTTTTTAATTTATGTTCTGTATTTGGTTAACTGTATGATTCTGTCTGTTTGTAGATGAAACTTCTGTATGTTTTTAGGACTTAAGATTAAATTAAACGTAAAAAAAAACAATTTTAACGGTCTAACTATTAGTTTACACAACATTTCAAAACAAGTTGTAGTTCATATGGAGCTGCAAGGAATCAATGTTTTTTTCCCCTACTTCTTTAAATACGACGTAAATAATATTTTAAACGAGTATCTGTGCCACAGTCAACTAGCTAAACGATAGTTTGTACTGTTTACGTCACCGATACGATTACGTTACACTAACGTAAATTTTCATAACAAAACATTACTTGTTTTGTTACTTACGTAATCTGCCGTGCGATTCTCTAATTATTCGTCGTTGCGCTCGTCGACGAGCTCACCGATGTCATACACTTTATGACATATCGCCCTTGTACATAAGGTTGTTTTTCTAACGTTTCTTGTCATCTCGTCATTTGTTTCACGGATGTTGTCAAATATGCAACGATGTTGGTTCTTAGAGAATCGCATGGATCTTATCAGATTAACTCGGGACTGCAAACCGTTTTTTACGGCAATCATGTCACTATAAACTTGCAACTTATTTCCTTATTTGACTGACGCTTACGTTAGTGTATGGGTAAGCACTTCACTTGCTCACAACAGTCGCAGCGTCACCCAGAGCTAAGAGCTGAAGAAAAGTTATTTTAAACACAAAAAAAATAATAATATTGGTAGCAATTCGCTTATGCAAAGTAAACTTATTTAAAAGTAATATTTCATATTCTGCCCATACTAAACTCCATATTGTAACACTGAATGCCAATTTCAAAACATGATTGTTCAATTGCAGGTTGTTTTTTGTTTTTTGTTTGCAGGTAATTTTACATCAATTTAAAGGCACGAAGTACCATGACGACTAAATTTGCGCTAAATATACCCAGAATTTAACAGAAACGTTAAACTAAACGATTTGCAAGGGTTATACGAATTTAGACTTTAATTTGAACACAACAACTACCATAATTTACTATAATTAGATTTTAGTTCGTTAGCAATCATGCAATGCTAATTATGTTAGTTAATTATGCAATTTTAGAGAGAATAATTACACATCCTTAAACAGGACCCGCGTTTTTCGACAATCCGTGTCATACGCAATGACCGCTAGGCCGCCGAGGCGGTCCGTGCGAGCATCCAATGTAACTCCAGCAGGGCTATTATGTATCTTAGTTGCTAATAAATGTTGATTGAAATCGAAAAAAATGGCCGCTCTATGTCAGTTTTGACAACTCCAGTAAGCGAAAATGTTTTTGTAATTTTTTTTATTAATAAAACTACGCTCCACAGACTCCAGGGTCCATGCATTTTTTTAACTTACAGATTTTTGACAACTTACTTATAAATTTATAACATACAACAAAATACATACATGAGGAACATATCTTTTTTTTTTTAATTTTACTCATACAACATACATATAGCATAATACACTTAAAGTTATTGATACATTTTATTCTGAGTTGGTGCAAGCATTCACAGCAGACCAGTGCCCGCAAACAGCACCCGTTCACGAGTTGACGCATGTGCCATCGCCTTCCTCAACCATTTCTGAGGGAAGATGGCGACCCGCCACACACGCCACCGCTTGCCAACACATTTCCGTGAGCATGTCTGCTCTGGATGCCCGCACCATCTCTTTGTCAGTTATAATTTCTTATCGCTAGCTTACATACAATTCGAAAAACTACATATATATTACAGCAAATGGATTAGTACATTGCGAAAACAACAAGCGAAAATGTTAGTGAGTTGATGACTGGAGTTAACAAAAGTGACATAGCGCCGAGATTTTTTCGATTTTAATCAATGTTTGTTAGCAACTGAGATACATAATAGCCCTACAGTTCACTTTAGTTTTCGTATGGAAATGGAAAAGTATTTTTTTTTTCTAAAATTGCAATGTTTTGTTTCGCTAAGCAGGCGTAAATGCTAAAATTATATGTACGATAAAAATAAGTACCTAAATATTTTCCCATTTTACTTAAACTCCCTTATTACGAGAGCATTGTAAACTTCATTAAAAATAAAGTCTCTTTTAGAAGCGAGGCGGTGTGTAACAGACTCGAGCATCTGCATTATTCATGTGTTGGCCAGCCTTGTATGTTGTGTAAAAAGTAAATTTTCACTGTGAAGTAATTTTAAATTTTGCAATTAGAACGTTTGCAAGCTATTAGCATTTTTATGACCTTTTAGGACAGCTTTTATTTTAATTCGATCGGCGACTTGTTTGTCCATTTTTGAGCGACATCCATAAATAGAATTTGGGGTAAAATCAACTATATGGCAATTATTGATTTTGTTTAATCTAGTGTAATAGTCAGTAACGGTTCACGAATTTAGGCGGAGTGTAAAATCGTGTAACGTTGTATTTTGTATTTTTTCGTTATTATTTTTGGTTAATTAATTTAATTATGTATTTGTATTGTTACTCTAAGGTGTTTTAGAATGCCAATTAATTAAAACGTATCTTGAACTGGTCAGTGACTAAAGCCCATTCCCAATATTCAATCTATCTTTCGATTTGCTCTACTAACGATAAGAAACGTTATCTATCTGTCAAGTTTTTGTCCCAATAATCTTACCAACGATAGCCAATCCTACCAGCCGTCTCTATCTATCGACGGAAGTACCGATAGCTTACTATCGCTTAAACAATATATGAAAATGACAGTTTAAACGTCCCTATAATATTTAAAATGCTTACTGTCAGTAACCACGACTATCGATAGTAAGCTGTACCGGTAACCTAGAAAATCGGGGGATAGAAGTCACATAGGAGCAGTTATTATAGAGACCAAGGTTGTATAGTGTCGGACGGGGTGTCAAACGAGATGGGCGTTCCACAAGGATCATCTCTATCAAACTTGACTTGAAAAAATTATCTCTGACCTAAAAATACGGCTAGTGTATGTAATGATAAAATATCAACCAAAATTATAAAAGACGTCGGAATTGTGATAAGCCCAGGATTATGTTACATAATAAACATGTGTAAGTATTGAGTTAGGTGTTTTCCCTGCTAAACTAAAATTTGCGATAGTTAAACCAACGTATTTTTAAAAAGGGCCAAAGAGATAATATAAGTAACAATAGACCAGTAGCCCTTTTACCAATATTCTGTAAAATATTTGAGAAAGATTTATATAATAAACTAAATAATTACTTTGAAAAGAATAATATATTTGTTAAAAACCAATATGGCTCTAAAGCCAACAAAAGAAACAAAACAATTAATATGGCAATCTACGATTTTCTACATAAAGTCGCAACAAAAGTAGACAATGCAAAAGTTGCTGTGGCCTGTGTGTATATGGATATGGAAAAAACCTTTGACCATGTTGATCATAAGATATTATTGAGAAAACGTGTAAATTATGGAATAAGAGGCAAAGCTCACAAATTGATCTAGTCATATCTTAGTCATAGGACCCAAATTACTGATATACATAGAATTTGCCGGTGTAACAATATTAATACTATTTACTCTTCAGACGCAAAAAATGTATGTTTTGGTGTACCACAGGGAAGTGTGCTGGGTCCTTTGTTTGTTTCTAATATACATTAATAACTTTCCCACTGTAACTACGTAACACTGTAAGTAAAAGTAAAGTAAAGTAAAAGTAAAGTAAAAGTAAAGTAAAAGTAAAGTAAAAGTAAAGTAAAAGTAAAGTAAAAGTAAAGTAAAAGTAAAGTAAAAGTAAAGTAAAAGTAAAGTAAAAGTAAAGTAAAAGTAAAGTAAAAGTAAAGTAAAAGTAAAGTAAAAGTAAAGTAAAAGTAAAGTAAAAGTAAAGTAAAAGTAAAGTAAAAGTAAAGTAAAAGTAAAGTAAAAGTAAAGTAAAAGTAAAGTAAAAGTAAAGTAAAAGTAAAGTAAAAGTAAAGTAAAAGTAAAGTAAAAGTAAAGTAAAAGTAAAGTAAAAGTAAAGTAAAAGTAAAGTAAAAGTAAAGTAAAAGTAAAGTAAAAGTAAAGTAAAAGTAAAGTAAAAGTAAAGTAAAAGTAAAGTAAAAGTAAAGTAAAAGTAAAGTAAAAGTAAAGTAAAAGTAAAGTAAAAGTAAAGTAAAAGTAAAGTAAAAGTAAAGTAAAAGTAAAGTAAAAGTAAAGTAAAAGTAAAGTAAAAGTAAAGTAAAAGTAAAGTAAAAGTAAAAGTAAAGTAAAAGTAAAGTAAAAGTAAAAGTAAAGTAAAAGTAAAGTAAAGTAAAAGTAAAAGTAAAGTAAAAGTAAAGTAAAAGTAAAGTAAAAGTAAAGTAAAAGTAAAGTAAAAGTAAAGTAAAAGTAAAGTAAAAGTAAAGTAAAAGTAAAGTAAAAGTAAAGTAAAAGTAAAGTAAAAGTAAAGTAAAAGTAAAGTAAAAGTAAAGTAAAAGTAAAGTAAAAGTAAAGTAAAAGTAAAGTAAAAGTAAAGTAAAAGTAAAGTAAAAGTAAAGTAAAAGTAAAGTAAAAGTAAAGTAAAAGTAAAGTAAAAGTAAAGTAAAAGTAAAGTAAAAGTAAAGTAAAAGTAAAGTAAAAGTAAAGTAAAAGTAAAGTAAAAGTAAAGTAAAAGTAAAGTAAAAGTAAAGTAAAAGTAAAGTAAAAGTAAAGTAAAAGTAAAGTAAAAGTAAAGTAAAAGTAAAGTAACAGTAAAGTAACAGTAAAGTAAAGTAAAAGTAAAGTAAAAGTAAAGTAAAAGTAAAGTAAAAGTAAAGTAAAAGTAAAGTAAAAGTAAAGTAAAAGTAAAGTAAAAGTAAAGTAAAAGTAAAGTAAAAGTAAAGTAAAAGTAAAGTAAAAGTAAAGTAAAAGTAAAGTAAAAGTAAAGTAAAAGTAAAGTAAAAGTAAAGTAAAAGTAAAGTAAAAGTAAAGTAAAAGTAAAGTAAAAGTAAAGTAAAAGTAAAGTAAAAGTAAAGTAAAAGTAAAGTAAAAGTAAAGTAAAAGTAAAGTAAAAGTAAAGTAAAAGTAAAGTAAAAGTAAAGTAAAAGTAAAGTAAAAGTAAAGTAAAAGTAAAGTAAAAGTAAAGTAAAAGTAAAGTAAAAGTAAAGTAAAAGTAAAGTAAAAGTAAAGTAAAAGTAAAGTAAAAGTAAAGTAAAAGTAAAGTAAAAGTAAAGTAAAAGTAAAGTAAAAGTAAAGTAAAAGTAAAGTAAAAGTAAAGTAAAGTAAATGTTATTATTTTTTCTCACTGTCAAATGTTAGAGCAGACAAGTAGGTTATAGATGTTTATATGTGAAAGCATGAAATTGGTGTTTAGATTTTATTTTCTTAAGGATACCTCGTTAAGTAGCACTGTTTGCTTTCCGAATAAAATAAAATAAAAAATAAATAAAATATTACTATATTTTGCTTTGAACGTGTTTGCTACCAGCATTATTTGATGTAACCAAACGGTTACATCAAATAATGCTGGCTTACATCAAAAAATAAATTTATTTTGTAACGAAATCCGTGTAAACACACGGATTTCGTTACAAAATAATGAACGTGTTTGCTACCAGAATAAAGGCAAGAGCAAAAAAGACGACCCAAACAGCTATCGGCCAATAGCTATTTGTAGGGGATATGGTTCGCGTGGAGTGGTGGTAGTAAGGTAAATAAACGATTTTGGAAGTTTATAAAATTTTGTGGGCGCTCGTACGTGTACCAAGTGTCGGAGGTTTGGTAACGACTGAATGGCAGCTTGGCAGACGCGCGAACGGTAGTAATCTTCATTTATTAAAATTTGAAGGTAAGTACAACATTTTAGAATCTACCTACTCTTGATTATATTTATTTGTTTATGTTTACTTTTTAGTGAATTAATAATTTAAATATTTAAGGTGCGCGAGGCACGTCGTCTACAATCTCCGCCCAGTGTCACGTAGTAAGTGGCACTAATCAGCCATTGGAACCAGTGCCAAGCGAGTTACTGGTCTTGTGAGTATTCCCGCCTTTGTTTTCAGAGCCACTGTGCGTACTCGCCCGTCTTTGCCCGGAAATACTTCTTCTATTATGCCCTTCGGCCATGTGTTTCGAGGCAAGTTCGGGTCTACAACAATAACTAGATCTCCCTTTTTCAGGTTTTGCGCTTCACGGTACCACTTTTGTCTGGGGATAAGTTCAGGTAAGTATTCTTTCACCCAAACAAAACAAATCGGACAGTCTTTGTGCGGTTCTCCACATCTTTCTCAAGTACAGGTCTCCCTCGTCAAATACTCCTGGGGCAGGTAAATTTGAACTGGAACCAATCAGAAAATGATTTGGTGTCAGTGCTTCAAAGTCATTAGGGTCGACAGATACATGCGTCAGTGGTCTTCTGTTGACTATGTTCTCCGTTTCGGCAAGTGGGGTTATCAAAGTCTCTTCTCGGGGAGCTCGTTCCTTTAAAATTACCTTTAGCGCTACTTTTACACTTCTTATGAGTCTTTCCCAAGCGCCGGCTTTGTGTGGACTGATTGGAGATAAAAAAGTCCAAAGTACTCCTCTGTTTGTCATTTCGTCTTTCATTGTTGAATGATCCATTTCGAGAAACGATTTTTTTAATTCGGCATCAGCGCCACGTAAGTTGGTCCCGTTATCCGAATAAATTTGGTGAGGCCAACCCCGTCGACACGCCATTCTTCTCAAAGCCATTATGAAAGAGTCGGTAGTCAGCGACGCAACTAATTCGATGTGGATGCACCGGACCGTCATACAAGTAAACAACACTCCATATCGTCGTTCTCTGCGGCGACCAACCGTTATCTCCATAGGTCTGAACAGGTCAACGCCGCAGTGGGTAAAGGCGCGCTGGTGATGAGCTAACCTTGCTGGTGGTAAATCAGCCATTCTTGGCACCTTCGGTACTGCCCTTCTTATACTGCAATATTAACATCTAGTGGAGATTGTACGTACGGTGGGTCTCAGGCCCAGTATCCAGTACTTCTGTCTCAGTTCATTTACTACGATCTCGTTGTTTCCATGAGCATATATTTCGTGGTAGTGTTTTACGATTAGTCGTGATATATGGTGAGCTCCATCTAATATTGCAGGGCATTTTGTAGCTGGGCTGACATTCATCACAGCGCCCACTCTTCCGCCCACTCGAAGTATGCCACATTCGTCTATGAACGGCGTTAGTGTGCGCAATCTACTGTCTGGCTGTATTTGCATATTATTCGTAAGTAGTCGCATTTCTAAATCAAACGATTGTCTCTGAGCATAACACAATAGTAATTTTTCAGCTCGATGTAGCATAAATGAGTTTATCTCAGCTTCGCTGTTCTTTTTACACTTTTCCGTGAATAATAACACGTTTGCAGTGCATCTCAATAAACGGAGCCAGGACGAGAACCTAGCGGAATCAGGTACAGGTAAGTTATTTCGTTCTTTTACACATACATGGTGTATCCTTTCTAATACTTCATCATTAATATTTTGTTTTTCTGTTCCGGGTACGAATTTAAACCACTCAGCGTCTTTCTCATAAAGAAATCTAGGACCTCGGAACCATTCACAATCATTGTCTAACTCGTAGTTATTGTTTTTTGTCGCGATATCCGCAATGTTCATTTCAGAAGGTAAATAATTCCATTGCTGTGGATGGCTAAAATCATCTATTTCACCAAGCCTCATCATCATCATCATCATCTCAGCCGTAGGACGTCCACTGCTGAACATAGGCCTCCCCCATGATTTTTCAAAAGGACCGGTTGGAAGCGGCCTGCATCCAACGTCGTCCTGCGACCTTCCTCAGGTCGTCTGTCCACCGTGTCTGTGGACGACCTACGCTGCGCTTGCCGGTACGTGGTCTCCACTCCAGAACCTTTCGGCCCCATCGGCCATCTGTTCTGCGTGCTATGTGCCCTGCCCACTGCCACTTCAACTGGCTAATCTTCTGAGCTATGTCGGTGACTTTCGTTCTTCTACGGATCTCCTCATTTCTGATTCGATCACGTAGAGAAACCCTGAGCATAGCCCTCTCCATAGCTCGTTGTGCGACTTTGAGCTTATCTATGAGGCCCATAGTAAGAGACCACGTTTCAGTGCCATAAGTCATCACTGGTAACACACATTGGTCGAAGACTCTTGTCTTGAGGCACTGAGGTATTTTTGACGAGAAGACTTCGCGAAGTTTCCGGAACGCTGCCCAGCCGAGTTGGATTCGACGATTGACCTCTTTCTCGAAGTTGGACCTGCCTAGTTTGACTGTCTGTCCCAGGTAGATATACTCGTCAACAACTTCGAGAACTGAGTTCCCAACTGTTATTGGGGTAGGTACAACATGGGCATTAGACATAATTTTCGTCTTGTCCATGTTCATCTTAAGACCTACCCGTTGGGAAACTCGATGGAGGCCTTCGAGCATTGTACTGAGGTCTTCCATGGATTCTGCCATGACTACAATATCGTCGGCAAATCGAAGGTGAGTGATGTATTCGCCGTTAATATTGATGCCAAGTCCTTGCCATTCCAGAAGCTTGAAGGCGTCTTCCAATGTGGCGGTGAACAGTTTCGGAGATTAACGTCTCCCTGTCTCACGCCTCTTTGCAATGGAATTGCCTTCGAACTCTGCTCCTGTACTCGGACTGACATGTAGGCGTTTTTGTACAAACACTTCAGCACTTCAATATACCGATAGTCAATACGGCACCGCTGGAGAGACTCAAGCACTGCCCACGTCTCGATCGAATCAAAGGCTTTCTCATAGTCCACAAACGCTAGACAAAGAGGCAAGTTATACTCTTCGGTCTTCTGTATAACTTGCCGTAGCGTGTGGATGTGGTCTATGGTACTATAGCCTTTTCGGAAACCGGCTTGTTCCGGAGGCTGGAATTCATCAAACCTGCGACTGAGACGGTTCGTTATGACCTTCGAAAACAGCTTATAAACATGGCTCAAAAGCGAGATGGGTCTGTAATTTTTAAGCAAAGTGTTGTCACCTTTCTTGAAGAACAGCACCACCACGCTTTTGTTCCATGCTTCTGGCGTTGAACCTTCGAGTAAGAGTAATATACGTATTATTGTTTCAAGCGGCGCCATTAAATGATAATTGTCTTGTCCAATTAATAATTTTGGTTTTATATTTTCGTTGCACAATAAGTAGTCGTCTAAATGTTTTAAATGTTCATAGTTTTGAAGTTTAATATGCGATAGTTTTTGAGAGGGCAAATTTAATTCGCTCATTTTGCGTGCACTGATCGAAAAAGATTTATTGTTTTAATTTATAATATTAAAGTTCACAACTTCACTGTCACACGTAAGTTCCGAGTTCCAAGCTCCACGTACACTAAGTTGTTGTTTATGTCCGTGTAAGTTCACCTGGTCGGCGATCTCAGCCGAGATAAGAGAGATAGTAGCGCCGCCGTCTAAAAGGGCATAAGTGCTTATCGTCCCGCTTGGGCCCTGGATGTCTACAGGCACAACTTTTAAAAATACGCACGTATTTGACACGGAACTCGCATGAGCCACAGTCTCGTTAATCACAGAGCAGTCACTATTTATTTGTTTTTTATCACAGGTGCTCACTTTATTATCACTTAATAGTACATCCTCACTAGTAGTGGGTAAATTTTCACTGTGTATTTTTTCACTGGATTGTTCGGAAGTTTCGTTACTTTCAGGGGTCCAGTGAAGCAGGCGGTGATTGGGTAGCCCGCATTCATCAACGTCACAAGTGGCCGCTGAGCAGGTATCGCGGCTGTGTGGGCCAGTAAGCACTTATGACACAGTTTATTGACACGTACGAATCGCCAGCGATCTTTCCTCATAGCGCGTTTGAATCACGCGCAGTCTGGCAGGTTGTGATTGTTGATGCAGCAAAACTTACAGGTTTTGTAAGTATCAACTGGCTTACTTCCCAAGAGTACGAAGTGTGGTTTCCGCTCTTCCGGCCTCTTTCTGTAGTCTGGTTGGCTGTGTATGTGACTCAAACCAGCGGCAGCAATTTTATTTGCTTCGCAGTAAAGAAACTCTGCTAGTATTTCTAACTTAGCCTTTTCTGTGTTACAGTTTACACTATAGTAATCGGCCCACTTGTTGATAAGCGAACCGGAGCATTTTGATAACACAGATGTCACTATTTCAGGGCTTCTGAGGTAATCGGTTTGTTTTATTGCTTGCACTGCGGCCACGAAATTCTTTATTTTGATCGAAAATGATACAATTTCGTGTTGGTACCTATGTGATAACGGTGGTATTTTCAACTGTGTAGTGATTTTGTTTATTATTGTTTCAGGTCTGCCGTAGCGGAGTTCCAAGGCTTCGATGATGGTATGCGGAGCCGTGTTTCCGATGAGAAGTGATGAAACTGTTTCTTTGGCTTCCCCTCGGAGTGATTTGCGTAATCTCCACATATTTTCAGCATCACTGAAACTACAAAAGTTAGTAGACTCGTCATAGGCCTGTTTGTATGCCAGCCACTCAAGAGGATCTCCGAAAAACTGTGGTAAGTCTCTGGACGTCGCGAATCTTGACATCATCAGCTTGTTTTGTGCGTTAGACTCGTACATCTCACTGGCTAGGTTACGAAGGTCATTACTACCAGCTCCGCAAGCGTCGCGGTCCAACTGGTCTTGCTTTTGAGAAAGGTGACTGCGCTCAAGCCATTGTTCTACTCTCTCCACAGAATCTACTTCAGTTTTGGCCGAGCTCCGGTGACTTTTAGCAGACTGACTTTCTAGGGCAGCTAAATCTGCAGCTAACTTTTTTTGTATTAGCTCTTTTTCTATTGCAGCTTCCTTCTTGGCAATTTCAGCTTGAGCTTTGAGGGCTTCGAATTCTAACTCCTTTTTTCGGGCATCTAAAGATTTTGCAGAGTTAACGCTTCTTTTTGTGGCGACGGACTTTGAACTCTGGATGCTATTTTTCAAAATTACGCCAGCGGAATGCGGTCGTTCCGGGTGAGCGTGTTTTTCTACGTTAGGCTTCATTATCTCCGACTGTACCTCGTGCGCCGGGTCTTCCTTTATCGTATTCTTAGATTGTTCGGCTTTCAGTGCTCTGCAAGTGCGCAGTTTGCAGCCAAAATGGCGGCGCTGCGTCGGCGGCGTCTTGAACATCTCGGCGCTAAACTACACTGTTCCACGTAATAATCCGCTCGAAGGACAAATTTAGGGGATATGGTTCGCGTGGAGTGGTGGTAGTAAGGTAAATAAACGATTTTGGAAGTTTATAAAATTTTTGTGGGCGCTCGTACGTGAATCAAGTGTCGGAGGTTTGGTAACGACTGAATTGCAGCTTGGCAGACGCGCGAACGGTACTAAACTTTATTTATTAAAATTTGAAGGTAAGTACAACATTTTAGAAACTACCTACTCTTGATTATATTTATTTGTTTATGTTTATTTTTAGTGAATTAATAATTTAAATATTTAAGCTGCGCGAGGCACGTCGTCTACACTATTATTCCGGCAAAAACAAAAAAAATCGAACACGAATTTCGGAATATTTAGAGTCAACGCAAGCGCTCTCTGACCGTCAATTTGCTTATCGCCAGGGGCGATCGACTACGATGCTTGCAAGAGAAGTAATCCGCACTATCTTACAAGCTAGGGAGAAGAAGCAGGAAGTCGCTGTCCTCTTTTGTAACCTCTCCAAGGCGTTCGATGTTGCGGACCACAGCGCTCTTATAGTGCAACTTAAGCATTATGGAATAGCAGGGCCAGCACTTGATCTATTAGTAAGTTTCATACGCGATAGGATACAGTATGTATGTAGAGACCAAGGTTGTATAGTGTCGGACGGGGTGTCAAACGAGATAGGAGTTCCACAAGGATCATCTCTATCAAACTTGACTTGAAAAAATTATCTCTGACCTAAAATATACGGCTAGTGTAGGTAATGATAAAATATCAACCAAAATTATAAAAGACGTCGGAATTGTGATAAGCCCAGGATTATGTTACATAATAAACATGTGTAAGTATGGAGTTAGGTGTTTTCCCTGCTAAACTAAAATTAGCGATAGTTAAACCTACGTATTTTTAAAAAGGGCCAAAGAGATAATATAAGTAACAATAGACCAGTAGCCCTTTTACCAATATTCTGTAAAATATTTGAGAAAGATTTATATAATAAACTTAATAATTACTTTGAAAAGAATAATATATTTGTTAAAAACCAATATGGCTCTAAAGCCAACAAAAGAAACAAAACAATTAATATGGCAATCTACGATTTTCTACATAAAGTCTCAACAAAAGTAGACAATGCAAAAGTTGCTGTGGCCTGTGTGTATATGGATATGGCAAAAGCCTTTGACCATGTTGATCATAAGATATTATTGAGAAAACGTGTAAATTATGGAATAATCATTTTTACAGA
This sequence comes from Selenia dentaria, assembly GCA_917880725.1. Taxonomy (NCBI): domain Eukaryota; kingdom Metazoa; phylum Arthropoda; class Insecta; order Lepidoptera; family Geometridae; genus Selenia; species Selenia dentaria. The sequence goes on from OU862885.1 coordinate 11,440,016, forward strand.
CCATAAGCCATTGATATATGCTTTTACAAAGGTAATAGGTACAGACAAAGAAATTCCTAGGAGAGCACGACAGCTAATGTTTATAAGCGAATTTACGAGCGAAATAAAACATATAGATGGTTCTCAGAATACTGTAGCTGACGCCTTATCACGTGTTGAAACTATCAACAGCCATAGATTTTAACGAATTAGCGCAGGCACAGGAAGGCGAAGATCAAATTACGCCTGAGTCAAACAGTAAGTTGTTATTCAAGCACGTTATGATACCTAACACGAATGAACGGATATACTGCGAAGTTTCTAGTTAAGAAGGATAGCATTTGACAGTGTTCATAGTATTAGCCACCCCGGTATTCGCGTTACTAGAAAACTCATTTCGCAAAAGTTTTTTTGGCCTAACCATGAACAAAGATATAAACGCATGGGCAAAAGCTTGTATAGCGTGTCAGAAATCTAAAGTTAACCGACACACAGTTTCAGGCCTATCCGCTTTTCCACCAAGTACGAGATTCAGTCATGTGCATTCTGACATAATTGGTCCTTTGCCTACGTCACGACAAGGATATCGTTATTGCGTTACGATTATCGACCGTTTCACGCGTTGGCCGGAAGCTATACCGGTTTCAGACATATCAGCTGATACGGTTGCTAGAGCAATATACGATCACTGGATTTGTAGATTCGGAGTACCACTTAGAATATCGACCGACCAAGGAAGACAGTATGAGAGCGATCTTTTTGCTTCCTTATTGAAATTATTAGGTGTACAACGAATACGTACTACCCCGTATCACCCCCAAAGCAATGGGATAATAGAACGATTTCATCGCTCCATGAAAAGCGCTATCACAGCACGATTATCGGCTTCGGAAGATGTAGATTGGGCCGAACAACTACTAACAGTTATGTTAGCTTTGAGAGCCGTAAGTAGAACAGATACAGGATATAGTTCAGCAAAGATGGTCTATGGTGATACTATTCGACTACCAGGTCAATTTTTTTACGAAAATGATCGACGGATAAGTGATCAGCATGCTTTTATAAGAGACTTACGTCAGACGATCAGCAGGTTGAGAGCACAATCACGGGCAGTAAGTGAATCGCGTAAAACTTTTGTTAGTAAAGATTTGAAATCCTGTTCCCACGTATTCATTAGAAACGATGTAGTAAAAAAATCATTAAGTCCTACATACGATGGCCCTTACCGCGTCATAAGTAGGGATAATAAAGTATTTAGAATTAGTTTACCTAACAGAGACATAAATGTATCGATTGACAGGTTAAAACCAGCATATATTTTACATTACATTAATTTTAGAGATTTAGGTTGCGAAAGTACAGAAATGCTACGCGATAATATTAATGTAGAATATAATGAAAGAGATTCGATGAAATCGCTACCGCTTGTAACACGGACCACACGCAGTGGCAGGCAGGTCAAGCCGACAGTGCGATTTTTACTGTAGGTGTTATAGTTGTATGCTTAGGTAGGTGATAAGTAGAATAAATCTAGGGCATAGATTATTGTGAAACGTATTTTAATAAGTTGTTTTTATTGGCACTCAAGCGAATTTTTCATACGGACTTCAACAGTCAAACTAGCATAACATAGTGTTTACTTAATATATAAATTTTTTTGTTATAATTTTATGCCGATAATGGGCAAATATTATTCAAAAAACGAAGAGATCGTTATCGCTCAACGAGGAGCAAACGACGCTAAGCAAGTTGGAGATATAGAAAGAAAGTTAGAACATTTCGGGATCGTCGTCATCGTACTAGTCTTTATCATCATAACTTTGTGTATATGCATTTGTGGAAGACGATGCCTCAGTAGTACTAAAACGTGGCTGAGAAATGAGCTAGCATCGTTGTGGCCAGGAGGAGCATCGACCCAAGCTGCCTCACAGCGTACGACGACGGGTCAGACGCAAGCATGTTGCCAAAATCCATGTTAATAAAAACAACACGAAACAGTGAGTCTAGAATTAATTGTGTAAGCGTTGAGACATAATTATACGTAAGCATGTACTTATATAAGTATGGATATTATCCATTTTTGTATCCGTCTCTATTCGTATCCGGAATGGTAAGCATCAATACGCTTGAAGTAAGGCGTAAGTGCACTTCATTGCTGCATTATTATCAGTTGTTGAACCGTCTGATCGACAATCCCAGCGCGCTGTCTCGCTTGTCACTGGTCGTGCTAGACGGGGTCCGCGGGTCGCGCGCGTGCCGTGGACGCCGGGTGTTTGCGGCGGTGCCGGGTGTGCGCACACAAACGGCACAGTACGCTCCCACTGCACAGGCCATTCATTTGCTCAATGCTATGATTGCTCAGATGCCAGACCTTGACATTTTTTTTTCCGAGTATTAGTATGTATTGTTGTGTTGTCAAACTTTTTTTAGTGATTCTAAATTTTATAAGAGTAGATTTAAAGACAGATAAGTGAGTGTTAATTTAAGGCTGGCCTACTGTGCGCTTTGGGTATCCTTTATGCACAGTATGCATTTGATAAATAAATAAAAAAATAAATAAATAAGAAATACATTGGAAGCATCGAGTGACCACACTGTTAATAGATCTATGTGAAACTTCTAAAGTAGTATAGTAGTGCCTACCCTAAGTATGTATTATGTAGTAGAAATAAGTAAATCACTATCCAGTCTATACGAGCATAAAGTAGGTACCTAAATTTTATTTTATCTCTGTATTAAGATATAATGTTTTACAAAATCCTAGTCACCTGTTGTATTTCGAAAGTACTTACCAATATCCTATTAATCATAATAATTTGTGTAGGTATACTTACCTTAACATACTCAAGTACTTATCAGTTTAAAAAGTTTTCGGTATGTTATGTTTTCATCTCATGTTTGTAAAAGTTGAGGAAATGTTTTTAAAAGAATAAATAAATTTGCTAGTTTAAACTAGCAAATTTAAATGTATAAATAAACTATGTATACTTCGTTATTTTAACGCTCATAAATTTCAATCGTACATTACTATTTATAAACTGTTTCAAAGTTAATAATGCAAAAATTTCATCATAAGTAAATGTTCTCTGTGTAGCAACAATGTCGTAATATAAACCGATGTCACATGTACTTTGGCCCGGGCGATCATGCGCCGGCCGTTTTTGCAACCAAGCACATTCCTGTGTGCCTCGATGTAAGTAATGTTCGACTTGTATGTTTTAATTTTTATAACTTACTCGACTGTAAAAAAGGAGGTTGATTTTTTGTTTCACGTGTACCTACTTATTTTTTTTTAAGAAGGGGATGATTGTAGGGACTGTGGCGAAGCTTAAATGGCTATGTAAGCGAATTATACGAATGCCCCGCGCCCGGCACTAGCCTCGCCAGTCGTCTCCACACCTCCGTAAATTGTACTCGCGTATAGCACTAAATGGTTTTCTGTGACGTAATACCTATGTAACATATACGTGTATGTAACCATTATAACTGAAGTACGAATAGACTTGTATAGTGAACCAGTGTTTTATTATTTACGTCCAAACCAAGAATATAGACACTTCGATAGTATATCTACAGACCTTAATCTACGATCTATACAAGCAACAAATGAACTCAACACTTAGTATTAGCACAAAATAAATCATATAATTAGTAGTGCCATATGTAATGAGGTAATGCACGGGAGATTTTATGACACATTTAATCAGCCAATAGGAATAGTTGTGCCACGCGGTAGTGGCACGGGCAACGAACGTTTTATTTCATAGCAAGATGTGGGCGTTTCATTGCGTAAACCAGCCACCTTTTTGAGCACTTCATCTGGTGGTATAAAATCTGGTTTTCCTCCTCCAGCCTGAAAATAAATAAGCAGTCAAACAATAAGAATAATGATAACATCCTCCACTTATCTTTATTTTTTGGTTAATATGTATTTCTACCTTGAGATTATTCATTCTAATTTTCGTTTTTCTCTTGCGAGCAACCTTTTTAAAATTTTCCCACTTTCCTCTCAACTGCTCTAACTTTCGAGGGTGTGTAGCAACAGTGGCATTAAATGCATCCGTGATTTTGTTCCAAGCCATTTCTTTCAACTGGTTATTACTAGCGTTTGTCGCCTTGCTGAAAATGACAGGATTACTGTCCACTAATTGCACCAAGACCATCATTTCTTCCTTCGTAATTGGGACACCTTATTACTGCAAAAAATTGCATGAATATTAAGATATTACTGTTGAAGTATGATATGTTTAGATGTTGTTAATATTGAAGTACTTTCAGACTTACTTCACTCATTTTAATAGTAGATAGGTACTATCACTATATAATAAAATATGCTCTACACTCACTAACCGTTTTATTTAAAATTTAGATGAAATGGCGAAAATTATGCGAGTACCATTGAACATAAATCAAAGAAAACACATCCTAGAGTAGTGCAATGACATTCAAGTCACTCTTTCATTTTGACAGTAACGTTCTGTTCCTATCTTATTTATTGATTAACATCAATTCAAGTTCTTTAGCATTTTCCGTGCTGAAACTGCAAAAATCTAAAGAAATATATTTTAAACTATATTTGTTTTATAAAATTCATTTCAAAGTTATAAAAAAAGTGTTATGATGTTAAAACTTATTTGACAGGCCCTCTGGCAATATACGTATAACCGGAACGTAAAAGAGGGCTTGCTTATCTACTAATAACCACAGTCTACAGATAGCTATCGTCGAAATTGGGACAGTTTTTAATGATAGATAGAAATTTACCAACGGTTAGTGATATCTATCTATCGGTAACTGGAGGTTGATTATTGGCAATGGCCGTAAAAGGCGGACTTATTTAACTAACTGTGACTTGACTTTGACAACTATAAATAACTTACAAATTACTTGAGAAATGCTAAATGTACAACCGTATGAGTACAAAATAGAGGAGAAAAATAAGCCTCCGCTCAAGCAATCGCTGGTTTCGTAATCCATCTCGAGTTTGAGTTATTGGTAACATCGGTAAAAAATACCCACAATGCAGGTCATGTAAAAAGAACGCTGGAAGTTAGGCTGCGCAGTAAGCGATTTATCGGTCTATTTGGTGGTGGTATGAGATACGGCGCGGGGCGGGCGGATCACGCGCCGTATTCTTGCCGGAGCGCTATTGGTTCGTCATTTGACCTTTTAGTGTACCCATATGCAAACACAGCCCCTCCACTTTTTTCAGCGTTCTTTTTACATGACTCGACCTGTAGTTTTACGGCATTTTGTGGTACCACGCTCGTATTACTACTGACTTAGTGATATAGTTATACGTTAGCAATATATTTTACTATTTTTACGATTATGATCTTCGACCATCGGTTGGTGTGAATTAACAGTTTTTGTAATTCTTTTTTATTCTAAGTTTCTCTACTAAACGTAGAAATTTGACATAAACACCATACTAATAGTGGCAAAATATGACTATGTTTAGTAGAAGAAAGCGTCGATAGACAGATTAAGCAGCTTGAAGCAGCAGTCAGCATGGACTACTTCAAGCTGCGACTGCACAGTGAACTACAGTCTTCTACGTACTCACATACTTACACGAAACCGCTCGATCAGTTGCAACAGCTCCGGACGGTTAGCGGTCAAGAAGTCGCCAGGCATACACTGACTGCTCGAGCTTTCGACTGCTCTCGCTCTTACATCCGCCCGCGCTCTTCATTCTACGTCGCGCGCGCTTTTCTTATTTGAATTGAAATTGTCACTTGTTGAGCAGTTAATACCAATTTCACGAGCAGTTGTCAATGGCAGCTGTTCTCTTCAAGCTGTTGACTATCTTTATTTCAGGCAATATTAGAATTACACAACATAAAAATACCAGCGGCCCATATACAGAACATATACTTTATAGACTAACACATATACATATATTATTTGGTTTCTTAACTAGCGTACAGTTAGTTCAGGATTTATATTCGGTCTAGGCTCCCTGTACCGTCGAAAAACGATCCCTTCAGGCCAGAAGACCGGTGACAGGAACGTCTGTTTAAACTTCGCTGGAAACCGGAGCACGTACGACTTGAAGTTCGTTTCTCTTTTCGAATCCAGGCGCATTAATGTAACCTCGAGTAAGGCCTGAGTATGACTGCAAGAGCGGTCCGTGTATGTTGATCGCTGTCTAACTGCTCGAGCAGTCCGTATATATCGGCTCTAAGTGGTAGCCAGGCCTCTTGTGCAAGTCTCGTGCCAAGAAACTCGTGAACGGAAAAGTTTTTTTTTAATTTTAAATGAATATAAATATTATTGATTTTTAATTCATATGTTTTCCACCATCCGTTGGTATGAAGTAACGTTCGCTTTCTATAATATTTTTACTCACTCTTTCCCCTGCTACAGATATAAATTTGACGCAATATCTATTAGACACTATAGATAAGTATATAACGAAAGTCACCGACATAGCCCAGAAGATTAGCCAGTTGAAGTGGCAGTGGGCAGGGCACATAGCACGCAGAACAGATGACCGATGGGGCCGAAAGGTTCTGGAGTGGAGACCACGGACCGGCAAGCGCAGCGTAGGTCGTCCACCGACACGGTGGACAGACGACCTGAGGAAGGTCGCAGGACGACGTTGGATGCAGGCCGCTTCCAACCGGTCCTTTTGGAAAATCATGGGGGAGGCCTATGTTCAGCAGTGGACGTCCTACGGCTGAGATGATGATGATGATGATGACTATAGATAGATACCAGACGTAAGTGGTAGGCCTCTGGTGCAAGAATCATGCCAAATAAGCATTGTTATATTATTTGTGTTTTGGATTGACAGGTTGAGACAATATAATAGAACATCAAAGGCAAGTACTTAATCTTATGTTAACCAGCAGGCTAACAGTACCCGGAATTCGTTTGATTAGCGTGCTGCGCAGGAAAAGAAATGATACGTCGGCAAAGTGTTTTCTCGGAGTAAAACCTTTGTGTTTAGAATAACTTAGGGCTTTTTATTATTAAAAAAACATAAACACAGTCAGGAATTTTCTGAAACAATGGTCACAATCAAGTTGGCAATTACAAAAAAAGATGCCCAAAAACAACTCTATTTCATCAGTGTTCATCACAGTTCAACACAATAATTAATCATGTTCATCTTAGACGCTATGCTTGCCGGTCCGTGGTCTCCACTACAGAAGCTTCCAGCTCCATGGGCCATCGTGCCCTGCCCATTGCCGCGTGTCCTCCGGGCTACGTTGTTGACTTTCGTTAGTCTAAGAATTTCCAAAACTCTGATTCAGTTACGTAGTTTTTTTTCTTTTTTTTAACATCCACACAAAGGTCTTCAGCTGCGAAACTAGGCAGAGCCTGTACTATGGTAATCTGATGACTGATATACACATACTTAAATACATATACACACCCAGACACAGGCCAAACAGACATGTTCATGCACACAAATGTTTGACCTGTCCTGGGATCGAACCCGGGACCGGCGGCTCAGAAGGCAGGGGTGCTACCAACTGCGCCAACCGGCCTGTCAATGTAGTGAAACCTCGTGGTAAATATTTTTATATTTTGACGTGTGAACCATAGAGTAATAAGATCAAAGTATATACTCTAATCTTATTTCATCACAAGAACCCATATAAACGGTTAAATATCCAGCACTATCATTAATAAATAACTAATGCTAAAGTTATCTGTAACCGTTGATACAACAGCGAACTAAACAAGCATTTCAATGGACATAGCGGAAACCTTAAACCGGGTATCCGGGTGCGATAAGTAGGGTTTGAGAGCGGTCCGGTGTTTATAATATAGGGTTGGCATCGTATTTGCTTACAAACACAAAATACTACGATTAAAAAAAAATGTTAAGTTTCTTGGCATATTTAACAAGTACAATTTGAAAAATGTAATACCGAATCCATTCTATTCAGTTATTGGAGTGTATCTCAAAAAACTACTGGACCGCATTTGATGAAATTTAAATGGGACAACACGGAAAGCACCAGCTTTCAAACAAAGAATTTTGAGAATCGGGTCTCCCAGTCAAAAGTTATGAGGTAACAAACATTAAAAAAAAAATTACGAATTGAGTACCTTCTCCTTTTTTTGGAAGTCAGTAGAAAAAAATTTAACACACATGGACAAGTCTAACTGCAGTGTCAACCAGAGTTCTAAACAGCATTGCAATGCAATCATAACCCATTATCCCAGTCCAGCTGGGCTATTATCTCAGTTGCTAACAAATGTTGATTGAGATCTAAAAAAATGGCCGCTCTATGTCACTTTTGTCAGCTCCAGTCATCAATTCACGAACATTTTTGCTTACTGGACTTGTCAAACCTGACATAGGGCCGCCATATTTCAAGATTTCAATCAACATTTGCTAGTAACTGAGATACATAATAGGATCGCAAACGCCTTCGTGGAGACTAAAATTTTGAGGTCGTGTATGTGAGTACCAAATACTCACATACACGATCTCAGCCGCATTGACACGATGAAAGTCTGCTCGGACTGAGTGGACTCGGATACTTACTCGGACGCAACTCAGATTGTGACAACCCATAATCCGAGCGCATTCGGAAGACGGCGTGCAATCCGTGTAAACTCGGATCGCATTCTACTTTTCCGAGTTAGCTCGTAAACGAGAGAGAAAACAAAATGGCGTATAATAATAACAACCAAAGGTCTCGTGCGATAAAAGTAGTCTGAGCTTGACAAATTCGATTTGTAGAACTTTAATAAATAGAAGTTTCGGGAGCGCTTCAAGGAGAAATTATAAAATGGTTTAAACGTATTTTACGAATTTATTTTATCATGTTGAATGATAATAATAATCGGAAGATAGAAAAAGAATATCCGAGTAAAATATGTTTGTATCAACAGCTATCCTAGTACATTCGTATGAAGCTTACTCGTACGAGTCCAATCGGTCCGAGCAGACTCTGATCGTGTCAACGCGGCTTACTTATATTACTCCACTTGGGAAATCCATCATGCTGATATTACAATTGAATAGTATGCTTCAGGTACATTGTTTTTAAATGAGATGGAAATCACAGTGTGTTTTAACAAATTATACGCACATATTACTTGTACTTACAAAATAATATAACTATGGAAGAGAGGAATGTGGACCTAAAAGCCAACCCACACCAGACCACATAGGTCTTTGTGCCTAAATGCCTCCGTAATGGTTTAATAACAGTTCAGTACAAATATCTGAATGTATAAAATGTTAAATAATTATATGAAAAGGAAAGTAATTAGTATGTAGGAGTAGAGAAATAGCATTATTGAAATAGGAACACTCATGTCGAGTAAATAGTTTTTGTGCAATTGCAACTTTTTTCTTCTTGTATTAATTTTCATAGCTAGCGTCAGTGACAAGTAATTACGAAGAAGTAGAAAAATTGCATTATTGTAGTAGCAACACTCATGTCGAGTAGATAGTTTTTGTGCAATGGCAATTTTTTTTCTTCTTGTATATTTTTTATAGTGACGTTTATTGTAATATTTTTGTATAATTGAAACGATTATCATGATCGGTCTTCCAAGAAAAAAACAACAGAAAACCTCAGTCTAAATTATAAACGACTAATAGTTAATTGAAATAGTTAAATTGTAATTTGTTTCCTTAAATACCTTAGAAAAATCAAGCAAACTTAACAAAGTGCCTAGCGCAAAAAATAACCGAAACCCATTCTTATCCGTGCAAGCATAAAAGTAGTTAGGTATAACCGGGTATCCCCAAGTCCGGTCGTATCCGCGTCGGATGGGACCGATCTGCATGCGTGAACGTGATTGAAAAGTGTGAGTGCCACCAGGAGGGCTCTTATTTGAGTTTCCGGATCAAGTAACTTTACAGGGTTCGTTAGTGATAGGTATGCAAAGGGTTAGTGACGCGTGAAAGGAAGGGCGTTAACGTTATGATAGTGAAGGTTTGTTTAAGCTTGGACATAGATGGCACACTCAGGATTACATGAGAGCTGTCGTGTTTCGAAGGGCACGTTAAGCTGTTGGTGTCGGTTCTTGGTTTGTCGGTGTTTGGGCTTAGTGGATTTTGTATTACAGTACAATAGTGCGCAAGTACAATTGTGAGCAAACATTACTGTGTTTGTTGAAGGGGAATATTTACATCTCATATATATCAGGGTGAGGAGCGTAGTGCATTGCAGGGTTTTGAACTCTTGTAGTTTAAAATTACGCCTTACGAAAACTTTAGTGTTTCCGATATTTCTTTATGGCGCATAAACATGGACGGTTCGTCTCAGAGACCGACGCAAAATCGATGCACTTGTGACTGTCTCTTGAAATGTGGTGCTGGCGGCGACTGCTGCGGATCCCTTGGACAGCGTTTCGGCCCAATATCTCGATCTTGGAGGAACTACAAATATAGGAGAGATTATCGTCGACTGTGCAAATACGAATCCTCAAATACTTCGGACACATTGTACGAAATGAAAACTCCATGGAACGACTCGTAGTTCAGGGGCAAGTAGAAGGTAAGCGGTCACGCGGTCGATCAACTACGCGTTGGACTGACCTCATAAAAGCTGCAACACAAACGTCCGTAGTCCAAAGCACCCGAAACGCAGAAGACCGCAATGGATGGAGGCGCGAGGGCTGCATTATTTAAAGAAAAGGCATCGTCTTCAACCACGATTACCCTATCAAGAGTGAACGACTAAGGAAGAAGTTTAAAATTCTGAATGGTACTGGAATGCTATGGGCAAGCGCGACGCTTAACATCCGCCAAGTGTATTTCTCGTTTTGTCACCGATTGGCATAAAACATTTGCAAATTGACCTTCATTTTTTAACCCACTCGTATATGTGCTGACTTTCCCGGACTCAATTACGGCCGTGAAAATTCAGCATATTAACTGAAATTAATTATATTACTAGATATTGCCTGCGCCCATAGCTCTAAATCAAAAATTTGTGCATAACTGCACCACGCATTCACCCTATGAAAGTTTAGTCTTATTGACCCAGATGCAACATAGTAATGCTGGTGAAATTTTGGTTCTTGGTAGTGTAGTAAGTGTAGTAGTTACGAAGGCCGAACTTTGTACATCGTCATTCTGATTTCCTCGCCTTTTACTAAAGGAATCTTTCGTCAACTACAACCCCAGGTAATATTTTTTTAAAATAGTAAAACATTCTACGGAAATATTTTTCTTTAAATGGCACTCTGTTGTTTAAACCCATATTGCAATGTCAGTTGCCTGAAGACATGAGTCTTCGACCAATGTGTGTTACCAGTGATGACTTATGACACTGAAACGTGGTCTCTAACTATGGGCCTCATAGATAAGCTCAAAGTCGCACAACGAGCTATGGAGAGGGCTATGCTCGGGGTTTCTCTACGTGATCGAATCAGAAATGAGGAGATCCGTAGAAGAACGAAAGTCACCGGCATAGCCCAGAAGATTAGCCAGTTGAAGTGGCAGTGTGCAGGGCACATAGCACACAGAACAGATGGCCGTTGGGGCCGGAAGGTTCTGAAGTGGAGACCACGGACCGGCAAGCGCAGCGTAGGTCGTCCACCGACACGGTGGACAAACGACCTGAATAATGTCGGAGGACCACGTGCAGGCCGCTTCCAACCAGTCCTTTTGGAAAACAATGGGGGAGGCATATGTTCAGCAGTGGACGTTCTACGGCTGAGATGATAATGTCAGTTTAAGTTTTTTTTTTTGCGTAAACACAAAAAGGAGATTGTAATTAAAGTTAACGACTTAATCTAAACGCTGGCTTAATTACAGACAGGCTTATCATTTCACTTTTATGGTATGTATATACATATAATATTTTTAAAGGGTAGTTAATGTAGGTACTAGCCCTCTGAATTAAGGTTCTTTCCCTCGTGTTAAAACTTCATAACTCTAGCATTAAGTGTCGTAAGGGTCCAAAATGAAAAGTATAAAAAGGATATTTACAAGTTTTCCAAGCCAATTTAAACGTAGTGAGAGTAAAAACTCATTAGAATGTTTACCACGCTATAATTTTATTAATTACTGTTAGTCACAAATTATAGTAGATTCGCAGTGTGTGTATTAAGTGTTTGCTTTTTTTTTTTTTTTTAATATTGTAGGTATTAAGCAGAAAATAATAAAAAGTTTTTATAGAGTATAATAATATTAATATTTTTATTAGTGAGAAGAAGTAGTTTAAAATATTTAACAGTAATAATCAAGCCAATAGGGTAGTTGACAAAGTCAAAAATAAATTACAATGTAATATTAACTTGATAGTGGAGCAAATAACTCAATGAATTAAAAAATATTTAATATGCATTGGATTAACTTTATTATGAATAAACAAACTGTGTACAAAAGTTTCTAAAAGTCACGTGACCACAAACAGTAGTAGCGGCGGAAATGATGTCATAAGGGCAAAAACAAACGTCTGGTATGATAGTGTCATGCCTCATCAACAGATTGAGAATCAAGCAAGTGAAGAAATCATCTAATATTATTGCTTTAAAACTAAATACATACTAGGTCAAAGGACAAACTGTCGGTATAATATAAACACCGTTATAACCGTGCAACCGCAAATAATAAGTTTGTTATACATTTTTATATTAATTAAATACCGAAGTTTATAATAATATTCAATAGTAAATTCGTTTTTCTTGTTATCACTGATGTTTCACATTTATGGATTTCAGATTTTTCTTTTTATGAATGAAAAAGGATGTTGACAGAAAGACAGACAAACAGACGGACAACAAAGTGATCCGATAAGAGTGGATTTGCCTTTTTGAGTTAGACAATCCTACATAGAACAAATTATGCGGCTAAAATGTAGGTTTATTTTTGTAACCGCAGAGTTATAAACTTTTTTCAAGTAGGTAGTTAGAGTCTGATCTAAGAAATGAGCCAGTTATTTAACTAAAGTTTTGTATAACTCACGTGGATGCATTACTAAAACTTGCTAACACGATTGATGAAAAAAAACAAAAATAAATAAATGTTTTATGATTTTATACACTTATAACTGACATTCGTGCACCATTGTGAACATCAACATATAATAATCCTTCACTATTACTCCTCAAAACTTGAGAATAAACGCAAAATAAAACAAATGATAATAGTCATTGTTGATTTTTTCCCACCATCTGCATGTTCGAGTAAGCAACCTCCAAACAAGCAAAACGAACTATAATCACAACACTGTTTTTGCCTTAGTGACGTCATACGACGTATAAGCCGCTATTGTATAATGTTTTAGCGCCAATTTTAAAAGTTGAAATACTCATAAAAAAAGTTTTTTTTTAGTTTAGAGTTGTTTAAAAAATATGCCAGGTGTGTATTTCGGTGTCCTGATTAATTTAACGTAAATAAAAAAAAAATGGTTAACATCCCTATTAAGGCGCGGTCCATTCCTATTTTTAAAATAATTTACGATGCTTTACATAAGGTTGAGAATTGCTTAGCAGAATGGACGTTTTAATGCAAAAATTAATTTGAATACGTGCTAATACTTTTTATATTTATTTCATACAATCAAATGAATAAATTTTGATGATAAAAGAGCCCATAGTTCACTAGCAAATTTCATTGGGAATTCGAATATGATACATTTATTAAAATATATTTGCCCATAATTGAATAAAAATGCTTTTTCTCACGAAGCACGTAAGAAAAATTGCAAAATTTAGGGAATGTTGCCGATTTTTTTTCAATCGAGCCAAGTTTTCTCAATCGTGTATTGGCTCCCATACTTCATAAGGACGTATATTCAATTTACACTAGGTTTTTTTTCGAACTTCGGTTATTAGGTTTAAGCGTCGAAAAACTAAGTTTTCGCGAAGTCGAATCATGAAAGTTGGAACTCATTTCGCCTTAACAATCATAGTGTCAGACAAAATTACCAGTGGGATCCAAACTAGGCACGAGGCCTGTATCTTGGGTCTCAAGAGTCACAATACCAAAAGAACATTAGTCAACTGTGGGTAGCTACTCTTAAACATATTAAATGCATATATAATTATATAATAAAATTACAAAATCTATTCTTGAAGCTGTGTGTGGTGATAATGCGTGCGTTTAATAAGTTGTATATGAGTGTGTGAGCGAGTGTAGTGAAATTCAGTGTCGGTCTATAGCAACTTCTCTGTGTCGATAAGACAAATTCAGTAATCATTGCTTGATGGTTCTTTTACATGAGAAGACGGAACACTCCGTAATATCGCAACACTGACAAACGTTAGTACATGTTTTGTTCAGAGAAAATTTTGGGCAACATTTTTCTAAACATGAAAAGGCTGTTGGAAGAAGTCTGAATACACGCTTTGCCAGTATTTTGTTATAGTCAGATCGGAATTGGACTCTTTTATGTACTTTCATTGTAGCAGTTAGGATGAACAATTGACGCACACGTAGAACATTAATATGCAAAAATTCCGTGTAGAGTAAGTCAGTAGAAAAGCGAAAGGGTTTTTTGCGTTACTTTAATCAGAGTACGTTGAGCTTTCTATCTCTATGAAATGTGTTTCTACTGAAGCATGTTTATTTTTGTATTTAAGTTAACTTGTGTTTAATTTACCAAAAATCTTAGGTTTAGGTTTAACGATGTATTACTCATAAAGAACGCAGTTTACTTACAATGAGCTTAAAATTCTAAAAATACCTAGTAGTAATCTTACCGTATTTGTAAGTAAAGAAGATAATATATTAGCCGGATCAGAATGTAGTTATTGAATTGCTTTCATTACTCAACTAATTTAAAACAAATCTGCGTTTAAATTCCAGTCAATCTTTCTAAATTTCAACTCTGCTTGTAACTCAAACTTTATTCATTTACAAAAAACACACATAAAGGCTTGCTAGAAGACATAAAAGACAATTCAATCCCTTCCTTTAAAACTTTATGACTCCAGCCTTATACGCCACAAAGGCCCGAAAAAAGACAACAGGGAAAACGCTGCAAAATTCGTTGTTTCAACCGCCTTCATTTGTTTATCACTACAGCGTCAGCCCACGATAAATACTCGTGTTTACGTATTCTGTTTTCACCGCAATTTTCTAGAAAACCGGTTACGAGCAGTTCAGGGCGGTGTCTAATAAATTACTAAGGAAAGACTTTTTGTTTGTTGTGCTCTATTATGGTAGAGATCGCTTAGAGTCTCGGAAGTGTAAATGAGCGTCGGTAGAGAATATATTTAGGTATATTCTTCAAAACCTGTATACAATACCTTAATTTCGAGAAATGTATGCAGAATATTAAAACTCTGTGAATGCATTTAATGCGAGAGGCAGGGCAGTGTACAATGCATCTGGGCCATTAGCATTTTTACCAGAGAAAGTCACTAAACAATTACTTCTTAATATCGTTTTAAAGCGATATTGTGAACGAATCAGAAATGAGGAGATCCGTAGAAGAACGAAAGTCACATTACACCAGAACAAATGGCAGATAGGGTCGGAAGGTTCTGGAGTGGAGACCACGGACCGGCAAGCGCAGTGTAGGTCGTCCACTGACACGGTGGACAGACGACCTAATAAAGGTCGAAGGATGGCGTTTGATGCAGGCCGTTTCCAACCGGTTCTTTTGGAAAATTATGTGGGAGACCTATGTTCAGCAATGGACGCCCTACGGCTGAGATGGCTGAGATAATGATGATGATGATGATGATCGCTGTAAGATTACTTAACGTTTCTGAAAGTTCTCTATATTATATTCTATTTTGTTTAATTGCATTTCATAGCCTACATTATTTGGGTCAGAGTACGTAACGGAGCTTATTATAAAGCTTAAAAAACAGCCCTTTAAAGCTGAGATAGATAAAACAGACATACTACGTTTGATTAATGTGTAAGAGGTGTAAGAGAGTTCCGTACTAGACTATGGTCCTAGTAGGATCATAGTCTAGTACGGAACCCTAAAAATATAATAGTTGTAGTACAACAAAATTTCATAGAGATCATGTTGAATATGTGAGTCCACAACCGCATGGTCGGACCGAGACTCGGGCCGTGTGGCAAGTACAAAACACATTACAATATCAAAGACCCTTTAACAAATATTTCATGTCATCACGTGAGTATTCGCCCTGGCTAAAGATCGTACCTGATATCCCGCGCTTCGAAGGCTGGATCACTAACAACTGAGCTAACGGAGCCGTTTACTAATAAGAAACTAACATGGCATCTAGGTAAGTGAACGTTTCGATACATCCTCTTGTAGAATTGTGCACTATTTGAATTCTCTCTATCAGTGATAAGAGAAAAGAAAAGAAGCTGCAACGCAAAAAATATCTACACAAATAATCAGCCCATTATGTTCTCACTGCTGGGACTCGAGCTTTCACAGAGTTGGGCATGATCTATCACGCATCCCCAATGCGGTTTGGTCAACCCATGTCGATGTTATAAGGCCGCCCGAAAGCCATCGACACAACCTAACAACTGTTGTCCTAATACAAACAACCGGGACCGACGGCTCCATGTGCCTTCCGAAGCACGGAAGCGCTTAGTCAAATAATGAAATGTATGAAATGCGAGTACTAAGACTGAAGGTCCTATATACTCGCCGGAGATATGAAACTTGGTCCTTCGATACCTTTATGAACTTATGCCACTAGCAGTCCCATCCAACTCTTGACCACAGCAAGCGTTGCTGGACTTGTAGTTCGGTTAAAATCTCTAAATCAAGGTCCGCTGCGAGCGCTTCACAAATATAATTATACTACTTATTATTTATATTGATCGTAAAGTTTAAACAATTATTAGTCACGTTCAGAATTTGTCACTTCGAAGGGTACTTGCAAACTTTTCAGTTCAACTTGAGGCCACTCTGAATTAAGTTTTGAATTTCGTCTTTACAGCATATTAATTTATTTTGATTTGATATACCCTCACCACTATGGCCTAATACATAATATTGACAACAAATCGTGTCACGCCCAAATTATGAAAAAATATAAATACTTTCAGATGACTTTGGTAGAAAACAAGTACAATTTGAAAAAATTAAACCGACTTCCATTCTATTCAGTTATTAGAGTGTAACTCATAAACAAATGAACTGAATTTGATGAAATTTAAATAGGACCACACGGGAAGTACTATCTTTCAAATAATTTTGAGAATCGGTTCAACCAGTCGAAAGTTCAGGTCAGAAAAAAAAAATACTCGGATTGAGTACCTTTTCTTTTTTGGAAGTCCTAGTCGGTAGAAAAACCCAACAATGATTATTGTTAACCAATAAATCCTTGACTCTGATCAACGGTGTACCAACCACGACGGGATCTTGTACAAGAGGCCGATATAACACTTAGAAAGTCGGGTTTCCTTGCCTCTACAATTCACATCTCGACGGCGGGAGGAATATTCTTTAACTCCGTCCTGAAAAAGTAAAATTTAGTAGCAGTTAGTGGTATTTAGTTAGTAAGTAGTAAATTTTATGCTTGTTACCCGATTGTGGCGAAGCCTTTAGGCTTCCTTTTAAGGATGATTATGTGTTTGACTTGTATCTATGAATGTGCGTATGTCTGTCTCTATGTCCGTTCGTAACTACTCAACGGGTCAACCAATTTTTATAATTGTCACATACTCGCAAGTCACAAAAAAACTTAAAAATTAAAATAGCAATTTTTTTTGTGCAGAAACAACTTCCGTAGTAGGATTAATATAAATATAAACATACTCGTACTTTTCTACCGACTTCCAAAAAAGGAGGAGGTACTCAATTCGACTGTATTTTTTGTTTGTTTGTTACCTCATAACTTTCGATAGGGTGAACCGATTCTCAATTTTTTTTGTTTGAAAGCTGGTGCTTCCCATGGTCAAGAAGTTTTTGAGTTCCACTCCACTGAATAGAATGGAAGTCGGTACTAAATTTTTCAAATTGTACTTGTTTTCTACCAAAGTTGTCTGAAAGTATTTAGCTGAAAGTATTTATTTATCAAATTGTATTTGTTATCTACGAAGTAATACTATTATTTCTTCGTAGTTTGTTATATTTTTTCTAGTTTTGAAAATTTTTGTGTTTTATTTGCTTGACTTTCCTTAAAATATTAAAGGTCCAGTAATTTATCTGGCTTACCACGAGCAGGCACTTAATTATGCCTTTATCGTTCCCATGAGCATCCGTAGCCATAGTTAGTTGTTAAATTAATTCCAAATATGCTTGCATACGTGATTTAGGGTATGTTGACGTCATAATTAATTAATCTAGTTAACTATCTGAACGCAAAATTATTTGGTGGAGAACATTATGTTCTCAATGCTGAGAATCGATCCTTCCTCTCAGAAAAAGGAGTTGAGCCATCCACCATGAGGTTCCAATGCGGTTTGGTGGAATAGTGGCCAACCCATGTCGAAGTTTTCAGACCGCCTGCAGGCCTTTGACATGGCCTACAGACTGTTGTCCTAAGACAAACAACCAGAACCGATGGGTTACCGTGTCCTCTAAGTCTAAAGCATGAAAGCGCTCAGTTGAATAATGCTTCTGGTCATCCATCCAATCCCTGCTTTGCTGTTGCCGGCTTCTAAGTCAAGCTAGAAGTCAAGTTCCACGGCCAGCACTTCAAAAACAAATATATATTAATATTATACATCAAAATAACAGATAACCGATACTAATGAAACAAAGCTATTGTATCATATGATTCCATTTACCGCACAATCTAATGAAATTGTCAAGCTAAATGAATTACGCAATATTACCGTTCAGCGATAATAATTAATTCTCGTATATAACACACATTCGAGTCCTACCTCTGACGTGCTGAATTAATTACAACCAGAGATATAGTGTTTCTGTTCCACGATAGATCGGATTTCTCGTTTCATCTGTAGTCGGTCGTGTGATACTCGTTTTAGTGACATGGTAATCTAGGGGTGCGTTTTTATATAGCCCGATGATGCCCGGTGACGTCGTAAGCGTTTTTATATGCTCGGGTCAATCGCTAGATGAAATATTATATATAATATTACCATGCCCAGAGCGTTCTTTTATGTTGCTCGACGACGCACTGGTCAACCCTCGAACCTTGCTCTCCGAGTGAAATCGGTGAATGAAAATCGCACTGACCTTTCATTTGACAGTTAGTTGATTATTGAGTTGTGTTGTGCCGCGGCATACGTTAATTTGATCAACCTCTCTCTTCTTCGAAACAAAACACAGCTCACGCTGAAATAATTATTAATTTTAAATCAAGAGAATGCATGAAATTAACAAGTAAAATTTGAACATTTTAATGCCGTTTCCATTCTATTTATTGGAGTTCTATTTAGTTATTGGAGTTCTATCTAGTTATTGGAGTGTACTTCAAAAACTTCAGGAATTTGATGAAATTTAAATGGGACTACATGGGAAGCACCAGCTATCAAACAAAAGAAAAAGATTTTTGAGAATCGGTCTACCCGACCGAAAGTTATGAGGTAACAAACATAAAAAAATACATTCGAATTGAGTACCTCCTCCTTTTTGGAAGTCGGTAGAAAAGTGGTTATGTTATTAATTGTGAACAATAAAATTATACGCTGTAATTGTGAATAAAAAATAATTGAATCTCTTGTTTTACAACAGGGTCTTCGCTGAATATCAGCGCTGATTGTCACAGACATTCAGCGAAAGGCTGAGCTAGAGGCCATTCAACGTTTTTTTCGTAAAAATTCTTTATTTTGTATTGTTATTTTACTGTCGTGTTAATTTCAATTATTTACTTTGCCGCAGCTTAGACATGGAGCTCAGATATTAGTGGGAAATAGTAATCCAAACAGGCTGAATGTGGGTTGGCATCTAAGCAGCCTCAGTCAGAGTTATCGGATCGCCTAATCGCCCATGACACAACCACGACTGTTGTCCAAAGATAGGCCATGGCTTAACATGTCCTTCGAAACACGGAGAACGCTCCGTCGATAATACTTCGTGGTGAACCATCCAAATAAGGTTAAGCAAGGTTTGCTTAACTAAGTTGAATTACTGCGAACTGTTATATGATACCAGAGAGATTGCTTTTATTGTATTACCAGAGTGATTAACAGCCGTTAGGCGTGATAAACTAACAATCAGACAGAGAGACAGAGTTTCATATATATATGACACTCTATAAGCTGGACCAAACAGTAAAAAAAAATGTATAGTGCCGTACATACTTTCATATGCATTTAGTGAAAAGCTGTTAATTTGGAATTACAAACAGACACTTCAATTTTATTATATTATATAGATGTATGGATAGAACAAATAAATTAAGAGTGTTTATAATGGACCATTACATAATGAAATGTAACGGTAAAATAATGACGTCATACAAACATAATGTCAAATGAACTACTAAGAAGGAAAAAAGTGTTTTGATTTATGAACATTAGGTAACGATATTAATACTTTTGTATACCTTTATTGTACTCTGTGGGTGACTTCAGTGAAATAATAAATAAGCCACTTCCATCTTCTTAAATTTCAATGACATCAGCAACACGCTACAACCCCCTGTGGAGCCAGCGGACTGACACATCCCACTGTGCCATACCCGAAATTAAAACATGAATATTCAATGTTGAAAAGAATTAAAGGTTTTTCTATATTTAAATACATTTCGTGGCGCACACGGATAAATTAAAATATGTACTTATCTAATACACCTGTACCTCTACCATGAGTTGGCAACATAAATGTCATTTAAAGTCGATACTCGATCTCGCCTACCTAGCTTGTGATTGCCATACTTGCTGTCAATTTTAGTTCTACAATTGACTGCGAGGTGGCACTGTTCTTTTTTCATACATTTTGTTCGCGGCAGCTACGAAGAAATAATGTCAGGAACAGAACAAATTCCACACAAAAGGTGGTCCTTCAAACCAAAACGATGTATGATTCCAAATACGAATTACTTCCGAGGTTCCAAATAGACATGTTCGGTGATTGGTTTAAATTTCAGAAGGAAAGCATGGATTGGTCCAAGCGCGTGCTGCAACGTCTACTATGACAGCCGAGTCATAGCGGCGTGAACGATGTTATTGATTTAGCACGACTTTTAGTGGGTCATTTTTTTAAGGCAGTTACTCTCGTTAGGCTAGTTCTTCGTAGCGCGGACCTCTCCTTGTCAACCATCTTAACAAAGATGGTCGACGACGAGAGGTCATGGGAGGCGATGGTCTCTTTCTGCGAGGTCGTGATGTTGCAGAGAGAGGCCGAGGAGCGAGAGAGGGAGATAGATCCCGTCTCTCTCCCGCTCCGGAGAGCGCGGACACGGAGGCGAGCCGATCGGGCTCGCACTCCGTCTCCGCTCAGAGAACCTGTGGTATCGGCTGTGGGGACAGCCGGTGCCCCTAATTAGGGTTAGGTCCTCACATGGTGTGGATGGCCCGCGTGTTCCGGGGCATCCCACACACCCTCCCCAGAGGCTGGGCCTGCGTAGGCGGGCAGCGACGTCGGTGGGGGCTGTGGTGAATACGAATGGTCCCACGGTTCCCGCCACCAGTCGATGACGATGGAACACCGTCCCACACGCGCACCAGCTCTACCCCTTGGGCTTGTGATCAGGATATAAAATCTTCCTCTGCGTAAAAAAAAAAAAAAGTTCTTCGTAGCGCGGCAGTCGATATCGAGCATCGATTGGTGTCAATGTTGTAAGCTAATGGTAGACCTACTGTATCTTTCGTTTATAAAGTGAATAAAAATAGGTGTTTATTATTAACCTAGCCTATAAAACTTTTTAATGACTGTTTGAGAATAATAAACCAAATTGAGAATAATAAACAGAATTCTTATCCAAGCTAGACTCTGTACAAAAAGAGAACCGTCGTCGCGTTACGGAGAAATAACATATAGATTTATATATGACAGCCCAATCTTTATTATCTGTCCGTCACACAACTGTCAAGTGTAAACTTCCATACTCAATACAACTATGAAACAGTCAATTAACAGAAATTGTATAAACCTTATTATATTTACTATAAGTAAAACATTAAATTAGCATACGCGCTTTCTCAATAGGATACATTTCTTTTTGCAGACTCAAGTTCTTTGTTTATAGGTTATTACCCAATATTCCATTATACCAGTTTTTGCGCGCGATTTCTTCCGTGTGAAATAAAATTATGGCGATTCCTCAGGCACTACCCATTAGACAGACAAAAGTAACCTATACTTTGATTCCACGTAGAATCTGTGTTCATTTAAATTTTCTACCGATTACCAAAAAGGAGGAGGTACTTAATTCGACTGTGAATAATTCGATAGGGTGAACCGATTCTCAAAATATTTTTTTGTTTGAAAGTGGCGCTTCTCGTGTGGTCCCATTTAAATTTCATCAAACTCGGTCCAGTAGTTTTTGAGTTACACTCCAATAGCTGAATAGAATGGAAGTCGGTATTAAATTTTTCAAATTGTACTTGTTTTATACTAACACGCATAGAGCCGATTCAGCCTGCAGAAGTAACACACATTCAGAGATACATTAAGCCTTTCCTTTAGCACACTTTACTGGTAAATTGCTAGTTCAATTTACTTAGACAAACGCAAATCACTGATATGAAGAATATATTTTTTTTTCATCATATGTGCGAATGTAAATCCTTCTTTGCTGAAAAGTTTGATTAAATTAGTTTAAATGCAAGGAGTAGAGTCTGTGCAAAAAAAAGTGTCGTAATTGAGAATGTGCGTGCGCTAATTTACTTTTTAATGCTATTAAATAAAAAAGCGAACTGTTTTATAGTTTTATCGAGACGAAGTTGACAGTTTCTTGACAGAGAGAAAATAGCTGGATTGGGCTGACATATAAAACTCTGCTGTGCGATTCTCTAATCATTCGTCGTTGCGTTCAGAGACATAGATGAGCTCGTCGACGAACGCAATTAAAACGTAGTATTTATATTCATACTACGTTTTAGTTGCGTTCGTCGACGAGCTCATCTATGTCAAATACTTTATGAGATATCGCCCTTGTAAATAAGGTTATTTTTCCAACGTATCTTGTCATCCCGTCATTTTTTTCACGGATGTTGCCAAAGATGCAACGATGTTTGCTCTTACGGCCTTATTAATAAACTTGGCTTAGACCCGGAGTAGTTAAAACATCTATCTGTCAATTTTTCGCTTGCAGTAAATGTCACGCGTGAAAGCAAGACAAAGCATGTTACGCCTAATATAGATTTACGCAACGTTTATTAATAAAGGCCTTAGAGAATTGCACGGCTGAATCTATTACTTCAACGTACGACGGTTCTCTTTTCGCAAACTCTAGTATAAAGTTACATAAGTATAAAAAAAAGTTTGTCTAGGAGTTATTGTTTACTCTATTTTTACACTACATTTTTTAATATATTTAATTGAAATATAGAAAAGCAAAACACAGCAACAAATTAACGCCAGCACACTTGACTATGATTCTTTTAAACCATAGAGCATTACTTTTTTATAGACTAGATACGACAAAAACAAACATGTTTTCAGGAAAACATCATAATTCAAGACAAATTGAGTAAGTCACGCAAATCTATCGTCAGCGTTCCGTAGCAATCATAGATAATATAGAATGATATTAAAGAACAGTATTGGTATATATTTTACATACGATATATTCTAGTGTAGCCGTTTTCACATATCTATACATATAATAAAACTAAAACTAAGCCAAATATTATTTGACAATTCTAATTGGGATGTGCCTACTTTGTTATCGATATAGAAACTAGTGCAGAAACAAATCACTAAACGTATAGAAAATGTGGGGGAAAGGAGTAAGGGGGCGTGTTAGATGCCAGCCCTGTATATCGCCGGCTGGACAGCTAGCTACAACTATGAGTGGTGTGAACATCGCCCGCGCATCAAGTACGTCACGGTCTGGCGGTAACAGAAACCAAAAATACACTTTTTAAGTTTTTACATTTTTCGTCTGTCTGTCTAAGACAAATACAATAACCAATCTAATTTATTGACTTTATTATTAATCTTATTTATTGACTTTATTATTAATCTAATTTATTGACTTTATTGATAAAATAATTCAAAACAAACAAAATGTTAAGAATCCATAGGCTCCTGAACTATGTAGTTTAACCTGTGTTTCAGGAGCCAGTGGCGTCTCCGACGTACATTCCAATGTCTTAAGTCTACAAAGATTTGTTTTAGTTGCGCTGTAGTTGTTTTGTTTTAGTCTCTTGTACGCGCATTCCTCTGAAACTAAGAGAATTATTTTATGAAACAGTAATAACTAATATTATGGTGTAATTAAAGGATATTTTTTACGCATAAAACGAAAGAGTTGTTCTAGAATAAGGGATGAAAGTTAAATAAGTTAAGTGATTTACTACTTGATGGATTTTTATACCATTTTCTATGTACAGTAGCTGAAAGTTAAACTAAAATTCTAAGCCATATTTCATCTCCCTATGATATCAAAGTGGGTAATACACCGTGTTGAATACTGGGGCTGATCAGTAGAATAACAATGTCGAACTCTCTGTAAAGGTTAATAGCAACGATAAGCATATTTCATTATCCCTTTCCATGTATCAGTGGTGTAGGCTGAGAGTGTGCACTTCAGGCGCTAACAGTCCATGGTTCGAGCCTCAGACTGTTTATTGTCTTTTTAGGTTTTCCTTTCGTTGTTTTTGTTGTCTACTTTAAAGACCCATATAATTTATTTTGTGTTAAAAAAAGCCCGTACTGTTAATGCGTAATACGATAGGCGATAGACGCGCAGCTCAAGTCACCTAGGTGTACATAATGAGAAAATATTGTATTATAGAATGTAACACGTATTTAGTTATCTTAGCAAAACTACCCCTAAATGTATCGTATTAGCGCGAACGCAGCCGAGGTCGAGATATTCGGTTATACCTACCGCGTAAGTTAAACCGTCAAAATAACATTAAAATACCCCTAAATGGTGTGAAATTCTGAAATTAATAATATCGAAAAGATCATTACTGTTGCAATTCACCCAAAACTTAGTGAAAATAAACTTTAATAAATTAACATGTTGTTTTTTTATACAACATAACAAATCGTGACGCTTATATCCTCGAAGGGGTAGACAGCGGTGTTTTAAACACTTACGATTCGCCAGAGGGATATGATTTTGGTCAAGGAACAGGGGGCGAGCATTTGCCATCTACGGAGCACTGTTTCAGACTCTGGACTGCTATTGAGAATTTCTGCGTCAGAAAAACCCTATAACTGCCAGACCCGGGTATCGAACCCCCGACGTGGAGATTCAAAAGCGGCGTTCCCACCACTACACCAAGGCCAAACTAGCGAAGCCGCTGGCGAACCAGCTAGTACAAAATAAAACTGCTGAACAGATTCTAATGAAACTTCGCACTAAAATATTATTATTCATGCCCCGACCTGGCTACGCCAATGAGGGTAGGGAAAAGATTTATTACTTTGGAGATAGTTGCACTTTGCAAGAATATAAAAACTTTGTTGGAAAAGTTGATAATTAACAAGCCCAAGCCGAGGTCCGTACCTTAGTGGTGCCCTTGAGCAAGTCGCTTACTCGTCTCCTTGCGGCGAAGCGTCTTCAACGCTCGCCTTAGGCGGTGCGCCCTCTGCGCCCGCATCTGGCTGAGTGCCATCTGCGCTCGCTACCCGTACGGTGACGCTGTAAATGCCGGTAGAGGCAAACAGCATTAGTCCGTTCGAAAAAAAAGAAGATAATCAATTAAACATTTATGATAGATCATCAGTATTTGGTTTAGAAACTAAAAAATTAATAAAACAACCACTTCTATTTTGCGTAAAAATATTGTCGGAAAACCATGATATTTGCGACTAATAAATTAAACTGTTTGT
The DNA here is from genome assembly GCA_917880725.1 of Selenia dentaria. Taxonomy (NCBI): domain Eukaryota; kingdom Metazoa; phylum Arthropoda; class Insecta; order Lepidoptera; family Geometridae; genus Selenia; species Selenia dentaria. The sequence continues at coordinate 11,465,740 of OU862885.1, forward strand.
AGCCGTTTTACAATAAATGTTGTTGCTGCAAAATTAACGCTAGATCGTGATATACGATATAGTATTAATTTCAACTGGGATATTTCAATTTGGCTTACACCATAAATTTAAAGATGGTTCTAAGCATATTTGAAAATATAAATTAATTTTTTAATGTTAAAATTGATGGGCTGCTAACATTATTATTTGTTATATCATTTCCGAAATTGGCGATACAGTCCGACATTATATAGAAGATAAAGATGCTTGGAATACTCCACTTCTGGCAAGCTGTCACTCTGCCACCTATAAAATTTAATATTCGTAGTACCAAAGTAGAAACATTGTAAACATCTATATATAAAGAATGGCCTCGAGTTTCTTGCCGCTTCTTCTCGGTAGGCTTTATATATTTTGGTAAAAGTGTAAAAGTACATAATAATGAAAAATTTACGTTTATAAGTGCGTATTTGATGCCTAAATTGGATAAATAATTTTTGACTTTGACTTTGACATTGTAAAACTGACGAACGAGTCGGTCATCGCTATAAAGTCCAAGGGCGGTTTGAAGCTGCACGATAGCGTTCCCCATGCAGTTGGCTCGTTGCAGTTTCGCGGCACAACGTGAGCTTTATTTACCACTCAGATGACAAGAATGATGCCATTGGAAGGTTTGTGAGGAAGGCGATGGTTGAAAACCCAGATACCATCCGCGAATATTACCTGAAAATGGCCATCAGAAATAGGAACGGGGTGGTGATTGGAGGGCCATCTGAAATGGGATATGGGTAATCAATCCTCTAATTAGGTTTCCATAAATCAAGAAAAATTATACCTACATATATCTGTGTGTCTAGAAATATAAGTTCATCAGTAGTTACCTAATAATTTAATGAGTAGACATTAGCATTCCGATCAGTCATGCTCACGAAGAGGTGTTGACAAATGGCGGTGTCGTGTGTCGGTTTGCCATCTTCCCTCAAATACGGTTTAGGAAGGCGATGGCTGGCACATGCGTCAACTCGTGAACGGGTGCAGCTTGCGGAGAGCGGTCTGGTCAGAATGCTAATGAATATCTTAAACAGTTTGCAGTTTACATTTGTATTTTTAATTGTAGGTAAAAAAATATTAGTTTAGTCTATGTTCCCCCCTTTGTATGTTAGGAAGTAGTAAAAGTAAAAGTTTAAGTTAAACATGGCACGATCCCCGGAGTCTTTGGAGATTAGACTAAAAGACTTTTTAAAAGAAAAGAGATTCGATAACTGGCGGGGACAAATATTTGTGTGACGAGCAGAAATGTTTGTTCTCGGGTGTAGGATGTTGTTATGCGTTATTGTATGTGTGCATGCCGCCCGCTACACAGCGAGTCCCAGCATTTGGACAGCAATATAACGTTATATTGTTATTATTAATGCATTATCTACACTTTAAGGTTCTATATTTGCATTCACGAGTGCCCAGAAAAAGCCAAACTACATGCTATTATTATAAGTACCTTTCATTTAACAACACCAAATGTCTAGTAATATTTTTTAAATTATATTTATTGTTTTGTTTGCAGACCTCTAGCCCTAACTTTTATATAATATATGAAGCTGTTAAGCGCCGTCCGCCACAACACTGTTGTGGCTGGATAGTGCACTATGGTTTTTAGTATTTATTATCAAAACGTTAGAGGTTTGCGAACAAAGACAATTCAATTTAAAAGGAACTTACAATTAAATAACTATGACGTGGTAGTACTAAATGAGACGTGGCTTTTGGATGGAATTAAAAGTGAGGAGTTGTTTGGTGACGTGTACTGCGTGTGGCGGCGCGACCGTGACTATGCGGAGAGGGAGCAGTCGCGAGGTGGAGGAGTCCTTATCGCCGTGCGCCGGCGCCTGGCTGCGCGCGTGCGCCCGGAATGGCACTCCACGGCAGAAGACATATGGGTCACTATTGTTTTAAGATCGAGCGGAGCTAATCCATCACTTAACTTCCACATAGGTTGCCTTTATTTATATAATCAAAATCAAGGCCTTTCTTTCGCTTCACAACTTGTTAACTTTTCGAATAAAGTTCTATCGATCTCGGCGGGTAATCCGATTGATAAAATTTTATTATTGGGTGACTTTAATTTAAGCGATATTGTATAGTTGCAGTTGAACTACAGTAGATCCTTAAGACCTGTATTTAATTGAGCTAATTGTAACCATGTAGAATTGATGGATCTCATAAATTTGTGTAATTTGTACCAATACAATTATATAAGAAATTGTTTTGTTTGGAAAACTCGACCTGATTTTGTGTAATGATGAGGTTTCAGTTTCACGCTGCCCGGATTCACTCGTATTAGAGGATAACTACCATCCAGCTTTAATCATCATCATCATCTCAGCCGTAGGACGTCCACTGCTGAACATAGGCCTCCCCCATGATTTTCCAAAAGGACCGGTTGGAAGCGGCCTGCATCCAACGTCGTCCTGCGACCTTTCTCAGGTCGTCTGTCCACCGTGTCGGTGGACGACCTACGCTGCGCTTGCCGGTACGTGGTCTCCACTCCAGAACCTTTCGGCCCCATCGGCCATCTGTTCTGCGTGCTATGTGCCCTGCCCACTGCCACTTCAACTGGCTAATCTTCTGAGCTATGTCGGTGACTTTCGTTCTTCTACGGATCTCCTGATTTCTGATTCGATCACGTAGAGAAACCCCGAGCATAGCCCTCTCCATAGCTCGTTGTGCGACTTTGAGCTTATCTATGAGGCCCATAGTAAGAGACCACGTTTCAGTGCCATAAGTCATCACTGGTAACACACATTGGTCGAAGACTCTTGTCTTGAGGCACTGATGTATTTTTGACGAGAAGACTTCGCGAAGTTTTCGGAACGCTGCCCAGCCGAGTTGGATTCGACGATTGACCTCTTTCTCGAAGTTGGACCTGCCTAGTTTGACTGTCTGTCCCAGGTAGATATACTCGTCAACAGCTTCGAGAACTGAGTTCCCAACTGATATTGGGGTAGGTACAACATGGGCATTAGACATAATTTTCGTCTTGTCCATGTTCATCTTAAGACCTACCCGTTGGGAAACTCGATGGAGGCCTTCGAGCATTGTACTGAGGTCTTCCATGGATTCTGCCATGACTACAATATCGTCGGCAAATCGAAGGTGAGTGATGTATTCGCCGTTAATATTGATGCCAAGTCCTTGCCATTCCAGAAGCTTGAAGGCGTCTTCCAATGTAGCGGTGAACAGTTTCGGAGATATAACGTCTCCCTGTCTCACGCCTCTTTGCAATGGAATTGCCTTCGAACTCTGCTCCTGTACTCGGACTGACATGTAGGCGTTTTTGTACAAACACTTCAGCACTTCAATATACCGATAGTCAATACGGCACCGCTGGAGAGACTCAAGCACTGCCCACGTCTCGATCGAATCAAAGGCTTTCTCATAGTCCACAAACGCTAGACAAAGAGGCAAGTTATACTCTTCGGTCTTCTGTATAACTTGCCGTAGCGTGTGGATGTGGTCTATGGTACTATAGCCTTTTCGGAAACCGGCTTGTTCCGGAGGCTGGAATTCATCAAACCTGCGACTGAGACGGTTCGTTATGACCTTCGAAAACAGCTTATAAACATGGCTCAAAAGCGAGATGGGTCTGTAATTAGCTTTAATATGTAAACCTCATTTTGTTCAAAATACATCCCTTTCTCCAGGCCCGAGACTTAAATATCTCTACGATAAAGGTGACTATCTGGCAATTTCTAATGAGCTTAATGAAAACGACTGGCAGTTGCTTTTGTCTTGTGGAAGTGTGGATGAAGCAGTTAATACTTTTAATTCAACTTTAAAAATTTTAAGAGACAAATATATACCGTTTAAATATGTACATGATAATAAATACCCCGTGTGGTATACACCTGCACTGCGAAACATACTCAAAGAAAAAAATAAATTCCATCGGAAAACTAAAGTTTATCACAACAAGGCGGACAATAACTCTTTCAAGTTACTTCGCGAGAGGGCCAGAAAGGTTGAGCAGGAATGCTATAACAATTATATAGATAGAGTTGAGAGGTCGATACGTAACAATCCAAAAGTGTTCTGGTCTTACGTCCAGGGTAACGCACTTAACAACTCTTATCCGTCAACTATGTTATATAAGAACAAAGACGTTGCCTCGGGAAGTAGCATTTGTAATGCATTCGCTGATTTCTTTAATTCAAATTACCTGCCTTCGGTAACGCCTGCAGCATCATCTCCTATTTTGTCTGTAGTGCCTAGTTCTGCATCTGATATCTGTACTATCGAAATAGCTGAGACTAAAATATTTGAACTCCTGAGAACACTCGACTATAATAAATCGGCCGGGCCTGATGACGTGCATCCTCGTTTATTAATTAACTGTGCATCTAGTTTAGTAACTCCTATCTGCATTTTATTCAAACGGTCTAATAGTAAAGGAATAATGCCGAAAATATGGAAAACTGGAACCCCAATCCACAAAAAGGGCTCTAAGCGTGAAATTTGTAATTATAGACCTATATCTAAATTATGTGTACTAGCTAAGATATTTGAGAAAATAATACATAATCAAGTCTATGATGCCGTCAAGAACTCTTTTATTCCTCAGCAACACGGTTTTTTAAAAGGAAGATCCACCACAAGCAATCTAATTACTTTCACAGATGCTATTACGAAGGGTATGGATGCTGGAGGCCAGGTGGATGCAATCTATACCGACTACAGCAAGCCTTTTGATCGTATAGACCACGGGGTTTAACTGGACAAGCTCTTAGCAGCCGGGATCCAAGGAGATCTGCACAGGTGGTTTACCTCATATGTTAATAATCGCTGCCAAACTGTAGTCCTCAATGGCTTTGCATCCATCTCGTCTCCTATCCCATCCGGAGTCCCACAAGGATCAATTCTGGGCCCATTGCTTTTTGTATTATTTATTAATGATGTGGGAAAGTGCTTCTATCATTCAGATTTTTTGCTTTTTGCCGATGACATGAAGATTTTTAAAGTTATCAATTCAAATGAGGATTTCGATCTGCTTCAGCAGGATCTCAATCGCTTTCGCAGCTACTGTGCATCCAACAAACTGGATCTCAATGTAACTAAATGCTCCTGCATAACATTTAGTAGGTCTCCAACTCCTTTGCAATATGTTTATAAAATCAATGATCAAGTGCTTACGAGAACTAACTCTGTGATAGATCTCGGTATTACTATTGATAGCAAGCTATTGTTTGATGAACATATTGAGAAAATTGTAGCTAAGGCTTTAAAATCGTTGGGGTTCCTGTTTCGCATTACCAGAGATTTTGAAACTATCAAAACATTAAAGATTTTGTACTGTTCATTGGTCCGAAGTAATTTAGAATATGCATCGCAGGTTTGGAACCCATGTTATGAAATTTATATAGAAAGGTTGGAGCGAATACAAAAGAAGTTTCTTAGCTTCATTAACTTTAAACACAAAATTCAAAGCCTTGATTATGTTCAAAATTGTAAGCGACACCATCTTTTACCTCTTGCTAAACGTAGAGAAGCAGCTGATCTTACTTTTCTGCATAATATTCTTCTAAATGTGGTAGATTCTCCCGATCTTCTGTCGTTGATTAAATTAAAAACTCCTCTACGTGCATTTTCCCGACGTAACTTTCTACGTATTCACACCCCGAATTATTATATATATTATAAGTATTCACAACCAATTACCGGAAAATCTCTTATCTCGTACGAGTCGCTAACGTTTTCAACTCTGTTTACTCACCAAATTCCGATCTGTTTAAGATGAGGCAAAATGAATTTAAGTTAATTGTGAATAAATTATTCTTTACTTAATTATACCGTATTATAGTAAATTTGGGGCTTGATGATAACTTTTGAAATTGTTTTATGATTGTGATTTATATATACTAACTTAACTTAACTGCAACTCATATTATGTTAAAATTTGATAATTCTCTATTTTTCGAATGTATTCTTTTTCCGAGGACACTGTACATTTATATTTATAAGCGAAAACTGATAAAAGTAAATTTTTACTATTGTTTCATCGAATATTAACTTTGTTGATTAAGAATGTTTGTTTTCCAACATTGTAAAATAAAATAAAATAAAAAATAAAATAAAAGTATAAAAAATGTTTGTAAAACTTAGCTACACTGAATTGAGTTATCCTTTCCAAGATCGTACCCACGATCTCAGACCTAGAATCTACGAAGAAATAATGTCAGGAACCATAACTGAACTGGAACTGGGAAACTGGGAACTGGTCCTGATAGTGGACGACCAGGTGCCGCCTCTACGCTGGCGCATGGGCCGCATCACCAAGACGCTCCCAGGAAGGGATGGCGTCACCCGAGTGGTGGAACTCAAGACGACCTTGGGCATCTTGACGCGACCTGTCCTCAAGATCGCCCGCCTGCCTATCGATTGAGCACCACACCACACCTTTGCCGCGTGGGGAAGATGTTCGCGCGAGACCGCGCGACGTCACCACAATGAATGCGCCCCCCGCTTTTCCGTGACACATCGTCACACCTCGAGTAAGCCCGACCAGTCACCATTTCGGGGCCGTCCCGTGCGCACGGCTCAATCAGCATCCGTTATCAGCTCAATCAGCTCCGCGTCACCGCGACCGCATGGGAACCGCCACCGGCGCGAATATATGTGATCGGCATTCCTAATCAGCTCCGCGTTTACGCGTCAACCCAGTCACCCGTACGGTATCAGCGCGCGCGCACGCCCAAGCGGCATTCCTAATCAGCTCCGAGTTTACACGTCACGACACGACCGGATCCGCCCCCATCTTTACCAGCGTAGAAATACGTGACCGCGAGTGTGCGTTGCCATTGTGCCCACGGGGCAAATACCCGAATTCCTACACGATACATTTTACCGTCGCCGAGAACGAACGATCCGCTAATCAGTTCCGCGCCGCAGTGTCACGACACGCCGGTATCCGTCGCCATTTTCGCCCGTGCAAAATACACGTGTATGCGAGTGCGTGTCCTAGTGCACAAACATTATACAAAGTGATACAGGCAATCAGAACCCTTCAGCTCGCATTCCTCAGCAGGACGCCTATCCAGAGGAAGTCTCACGGACCTCCCGCATTCCTGTGAGTACCTATCCATAAATACCTAACCTTACTCCTTAAGAAATCGATGTATGGCACTCGCTCCGCCACTTTTAATTGGTCATTTTTTTAAGGCAGTTACTCTTCCTGATATTATTTCTTCGTAGCCTAGAATGCTGTTGAATCTGAACAATAGTTGGTGGAACATATTATTCCGTACTCGTGGTGACTAGGTCTTAGTTTTAGGATTCTTGTGCATGAAGCCATCTTGATTGGTATCGCCGCAGTGCCATATATTTTACCGCGAAGCAATAGTGCCTCCCTTTACAACATAACCATTACTGTGTTATGTTGTGAAGGGCGCCGTAGGAAGTAAATTTACTGCGTGAAAGAGACTCAAAAACCAATGTCTGGGGTTGACCAGCACAGTTCAGTACCAGACCAAACTGCAGTTCTAAGCTCTGGGTGGCACTGCACCTGTCATGGGTAAGTCAAGGGTGGTGCTTAACATTAGCTTACAACTTGCCTTGTCACTTAAACACGTCGATGGAATTGAAAATTTTACATTAATCCATAAACATTTATGTTGTATGTGAAACATATTTAGCTTTACTTATAGACGCTGCTTAGATTTTAATAACGTCATTTAGTACCGTGCAGAACAATTTTGCTGTGCGTAATTCTGAATAAGGACATGTAAAACAGCATTTATAAGTAAAGGCCATTGTGTTGAAGTATCTGTGTCTGACATGGTTTATTTTATTATTTATTTAAAGGTGTAAACTTAATATACTTTCTCAATATGGAGAGAAGAGGAAGAAAAATCTTGGTAACATTTTTTCTAACACTTCACTCGAACATTACTCATGGAATATGAAACAATTGATCAAATACACAAGTCAATTCTTAATAGTTACAGGAAAATGTTCCTAGGAGACTATAGATAGATATATAAGAGATATGATGTGCAAACTGATTCAGCATGGCATGGTTTGTTTATTTGTTCTATTATAGTTGAAAACTTTATAGCAAAATATTGCTTAGACTCTAGGTGACGATCGAAGAACATAGCCACACCTATAACGCGCCATTCATCCCTAAATCGGCATTTACGTCATTCAAAATTTTAATCCAGAACATGATAATTTTCTTAAATCATGCTATACATATATTCCCAAGCAAACAGAGAGCACAACCGAGTAAAACCAAGTAAGAAATAAATCGTCAGCTTAAATCACAGCTCACAGTGCATTTTCTATTAGATCAGGGACAGGTGCGAGGAACAAAACGGGATGTCAGCGTTGGCGTCGCGGAAGAATGAACGGACGACCGGGAGAACGGAGAATCTGCATGTAGTCGGAGTTACGAAACGTTCTGGAGAAGTTACAAGTAGATATATAGATAAACTCTTTATTGGAAGGCCACATTATAAAATACAACAAGCAAAAAAAAACTTAAAATGTCACAATGGGCGGTCTTATCGATCAGAGATATCTCTTTCAGACAACCATGCACGGAAAGAGATATGTATACAAGTAACGGTGGTGCATAAAACAAGTACAATATAGACGACTTTAAAAATTAAGTTACAACATATATTATATATATTAAACATACATAATATTATACAAATAAAAAAACGTAAATATTACATATATAATAATAAATAAACATACACTAAATCTTATCCAAATTAATAAATAATATAATGTAAACAAGTTGTAGCAATGTAGTACAAAGGAAGCTGCACATCTTATTTCTACAGGTAAAGCGTTCCACAGACGAACAGCTTCAATGCTAAAAGAGGAGCCGAAAAAAGTGGTGCGATGTACCGGGGTTCATAACATTAAGTTCGCTGATGACCCTAGGGAAAAAGAACTTCCGACATGAATAACAAGTATGAATCACAAGAAAAATAACTAAAAGTCTACCCAACTAGGGAAAAAATTGGCCGCACAACATCCGCCATATGTACCCAGTGACACTCGCGCCATTATGGCGAATCTAATGACGTATCAGTTATCAACATTGGTTGATTCATAGATATAAATCATACTGTTCGAACACATAACTCTCCTCGCGAACTTCGCCCCAGTCGAGTAAAAAGGTAATGTTCACATACTCCACCCTTGTATTTGTATTCCCTGGGATATGGGAGGCGTGAATACGTACATAAAATACACCACTAATGCCCTTGGGACAGGTGTGAGGAAAAAACTGTGATGCCAGCCTCGTAGAAAATGAACTGACAAACAGCCGAAGCAACCATAAACGCTGGAGCCACGAATCTCTGTTAGGACGAGCGTTATTTCATTTTAGCTTTCGCACGGGTAGCTAGATCATTATATTAAAATGCAACGCATGCCTGGAAATCATCAGTGCCTGAGTTTCCTGTCATTTTATTGTCTTGACAATAATTATGTATCAAGTTAAAATTGAATTAATTATACAACACTTACCTAATCTCTCTACATAGAGCATACGTACAAACTTACCTCTTTTGAATCGTATTTTGATTATTGAAGCTCGAGTCTAACCAGGGAATTTCTCATCACTTACAGTATATACGCATCTCGTCCAAACATACTTACACATACACACACGAAAAACTCAATCCTTTAACCCTTTACGTCCCTGAGACGTAAATATACGTCAGTTTCATTCGTAAATCTTTTGTTTTAATTATCACGGTATAGGAAGGATTAAAGGAGGATTGTCCAGAAGTTATTCAGGTTAATACTATGCCATATTTTTTGTAATTTTGAATTTTCTTTTATAATGCATGTGCTCGAAAAGAGCGTTTTTCATGCTGTAAAATGGCGTAGAAAATGCTAGTTTCCGCACTAGTTCTATAGACGTTTCCGTTTTTTTATTTCTTTACTCCGTAGTCAGCTTGAACGAAAGAGATTTGAATATTTAAGAGTTTATTCTACAAATTAGTCAATTACAGACTTTATTTCATAAAATACTTTAAACTTAGAAACTAAGGTAAACTAAGGTACTTCATTAAATATACTATTAGTCATTTTAGATTTAGATTTTAATCAATCAATAAACACTAAAAAGGTAGACTAGCGGGTTTTTTTCTTTAGTTTATTGAATAAGTAAAAGCCTTAGAAGGTAGGTTTAACGGCTTCTCAAAACGCACGCTACAAATTCTCTGAGTTTACTTGCCTTCTCACGCATACACAAGCAAACACGTATTATATCCAATAAAATGTTTTCCCATAACACTTGGGTGGTTGATTGGTAAAAAGTGTGTTCCATACATTGATTTAAAAGTACACAACTATAAAAAAATATTCAAAAGTACAAAGAACTAGCGGTATATATTAAAATGTATGGATACATGTGCGTAGAGATGACTTCCGAAGTAGTATCAGAAACAACTATAACATGTCTATTTGTAGAAAAAACCGAGATAAGCTTGTTATTCTTACTTCCACGGCACAATGTAGTCACATCGCATGTGATGTGACTACTGTAATGGAAACAGACTACGGTGATTTCATACCGTGCACGTACGTGAATACTTACATTACATCTTGGGGTATAATAAAGAATTTCCATGTGAAATCTGTTTTAAAATGGGTATCAAATAAGCTTTATATTTCAATGTACGAGTAGCTTTATTCTACTGACATTGTAATGGAATAACTAAAGAACGTAGAGCAGCAGGGCGATTATATAGCTCAGTAAGTAATACATGGACTGCTCGAGCAGTTAGCCAGTCATCGACATACATGGACCGCTCTTGCAGTCATAGTCAACAGCTTGAAGCTGCCATTGATAACTGCTCATGCAGTTACTTTTAACTACTCAACAAGTCACAATTTCAATTCAGGGGCGGTAAGCGCGTGCGACGTGGAATAAAGAGCACGGCCGGAGGTAACTGCGCGAGATCAGTCGACAGCTCGAGCAATCAGTGTCAGTATGAAGCAGTCCGTGCTGACTGCTTCAAGCTCGTGTATCTAGGGCTTTAGAATCAAATGTCAATTCAAAACTAAAAGAGTACCGGCTTTATGTCACTTTATTCAGCACCAGTCATCAACTTACTAACATTTTTGCTTGCTAGAGAGGTCAAAACATACGTTATTCTTTCAAACATCTCAGCCGTAGGACATTCATCCACTGCTGAACATAGGTCTACGGGACCAGTTGAAAGCGGCCTGCATCCAACGTCGTTCTGCGTTTATTATCAGGTCGTCTGTCCACCTTTATCAGGTCGTCTGTCCATCTTTATCAGGTCGTCTGTTTACCGTTTCCAGTGGAGGACCTACGCTACATTTACCGCCACGCTCTACTCCAGAACTTATCGGCGCCATCTGTTCTGAGTGCTATGTGCCCTGCCCACTGCCACTTGAACTGGATTATCTTCTGGGCTATGTCGGTGACATTCGTTCGTCTACCGATCTTCTCATTTCTGATTCGATCGCGTAGATCAATTCCGAGTATAGCCCTCGACATAGCTCGTTGTGTGTCTTTGAACTTAATTATGAGGTCCATGCTAAGAGACCACGTTCAGGGCCACATGTTATCACTGGTAATACTCATTGGTTAAAGACTTGAGGTACTGAGGTATTTTCGACGAGAAGACTTCGCGAAGTTTCTGGAACGCTGCCCAGCCGAGTTCGACTCGTTGATGGACCTCTTTCTCGGAGTTGGATCTGCCTAATTATACAAAACTAACGTATAGCTGCCATTTTTCAAGATTTCAATCAACATTTGATAGTAACTGAGATACGTAATTGCCCTGGCAAGGAGATATCATCGCTGTCACAAATGCGATTATTACAGTACCAGTTCAGATACCAACTGCATGATTGTGTTGCAAGTCACAACGTAATTAGCTAATAATTTCGCCAGATCCATCTACCGATTTTATACGTAGCGCTCCTGCTACATGCAGGTTAGTTAACACTTTCGCATCTTTTATCGAAGGGGCTAAATGCTGTTTGTTTTTAAAAACCAGCAATTTACAGCGACATCGTATGGGTGGCAAGCGCAGATGGCATTTAGATGCCTGCAATCCACCGCCTAAGGCGAGCGTTGAGGACGCTTCTCCGAAAGACGCTTTGCCGCAGAAACGCTTCGCTGAAGTACTACCTCCTAAGGTTGATACCACAACAGTGTTAAATATTCTGCAAGGAACCTGAAGTGTGAAAACACTACTGTTTTGCGGTAGAAGGACAAATAAAATACATAGATGACTGGGACTTAACAGCTACATCTCGGGTGATGAGTATATTGCCACGCAGAACATTACGGCTTTATTCTATCAATCTGGGTAAAATAACAACTGTCATAGGCATGCGTAATACTTATATTTAGGCGAAATTTTTGCATATCCGTTCAGTGATGCACGAAAACCTTGCAGAGGATAACTTCCTATGCCAAGGGATAGGCAACATACACTTTACCATATCAATCATACAACACAAATCTCATCACACAAATATTTGGCTCCAACAAGGTAACGAACCTAGAACCCTTTGCTTTGAATGCACTGTTAGTTACCCCTAACAGTGCTGCCAATAATAACAGTCTAAATAACAGTTCTTGTCATACTTTTCAGGTTGCTAATAACGCACTGTTTAAACTTATTTTAGTAACAATGTTTCTACTATAACACATGTTATTTATGTCAGAACACTGGCGTGTACTCGTACAAAAATATATTGTTTACAACTTTTTGTTGAACAAACTCAGACTCGTAATCCATATGTCAGGGTTTGCCATTCATTCACACAACTTTTAAATTTAAAATGAGGTTTGTTCCGAGCTCGGTTGTTTTTGAAACCCGAGTTGAGGAATTTCAAATTAAATTCGGATTGCTTCTGAAATAAATAATGGCTTTGTCTGGAGCACGACTCACTAGACTTACTATATATCAATGCAGAATACCTTCGGTAGCTATATATGTGTAACTGCACTAATAAAATTGTAGGCACTGGTAGAAATTCTCTTGTTCAGAATACCAAACTAAACTAGTGAATTAAAATATATTTCTAGCAAATGATGGTAATTATTATTATATGTTTGCTTAAGTTCAAATTCGAATTCAAATCTTAATTAATTAAATTCTCTTACGAATTGCCGTTTCTGTCATATCGTGGATATGTTTATGCAAATTTTACTTAATGCTCTCTAAACTGAAGTAATACTACCCACGATTGAATTGGAGTCATGGGAAGCCGCTGGTGTGGGACGCAACTTGTGCTGACACACTCGCGCCTTCTCACCACGAGCAGTTTTCACGGACGGCAGGTGCTGCTGCAGAATCTGCAGAAAACCTCAAACCGAGAAAATATGGAGCTAATTATATTTTTCTTCGTCCGAGCATGAGCTGTCCAGACGCCTCAAAGAAATTACAGGTGACCAAAGAGCGGTACTTACCCCGGGCAACATATCAGCCGGACTATTCAAAGAGGTAACTTTGCCAGCTTTTTGGGCACTCTACCCGTAGACAGGGACTTAAATTCAGTTTTTTATCTATAATATATCTATAATTTAATACTTAGGTAGATTTATTATATATTAGTAACGTTGTACTTAGATTAAATTTATTTATTGTTGAGTATTACAAAAAATAAAATTAAGAACAGAATATAGGTATAGATATATAAGGTACAATTGAATGGGGTAATCATATTTTTAGGATTGTCATTCTAAGTGTTACACAAATGTGGATTTTAGTAAAGACAGAATAAGAAGTACCATAGTTTAGAGAATTGTTTAGAAAATAGTTTAGTGTTCTCAATAAGCGAATTGCTACCAATATTTAGACTAAAATATTCTGGTTTTTATACAGAAAACCGTTAATATATGATGATTGGAATTTCTAATTCTCGTTGGCTATTGATTCCGCAATATCAATCAAATGTTTTTTAATCTATTTCTAAACTACTAACTATTCTTTGTACAGTGTTGAATAAGATTCGTCTTTGATCTTCTACATTTTGTCGTTTGTTATATATTGCATGATATTAGGCTACCTAGTATACTATACTAACCAAGTTTACCTAACTGTCAATGTGATCTAGCGATTCACGCTGACAGACTTTGATAACATTACTAAACGTAAAAACCCGAAATCAAAAATATATTAGTTGGACAGTAATATTCGTTTATAATTTACTTCATCATAAATCAATATGTTACCGTCATAACAACATTATTATAAAAACTTTCTTGGTTTCTCATGTATAGTTTTTCCAAGCTTAGGTGTATTTATTTATTTAAGGCCTCCTTTTAGTGGTTTTAAATATGACTTCAATGTACTCAATAAAAAATACCATAACGAAAACCAAATGTGTGCGGGGTTATAGATTCAAGCTAGACTAAATGCCATTTAGCCAATAAATTCTATACCAGCATCGATTCATTCACAGATGGCGTCGATCTGAAGATTTAATAGACGCATTAAGACCAGTTAAAACAATTAAACTTTTCCCAGACCTTCCATGTGTTATATCCTAAGCTCTTACTCGATTTTATTTATATAATACGGTCTGTGTGGTCCAATTACTAGATTCCCAGTTTTTATGCAGTTGGGACCAATCCAATTTCTAGGCGAAGACCAATCAATCTTACTACTTGATGGTAAGAAATGAATAAAATACTATTCTATTAATCTTTCAGGATTGGTTGTTTACAATTTTGCATGTAGAGATTTATCTTTTAATGTACAATAAAACTCTGCGGATTCACCCGCGTGTGGATGGATGACGATGGTGATGACGAATCAAATATAGCGTACGTTACTCAGGCATAATGTAGATTTGTACTGGTGAAAGATTGTTTGAATTAGTTAAGCAGTTTTTGCGTTTATCCATAACAAACAATCAAATCTTTCCTCTCTATGATCAGAGTAAATAAGCATAGAGGTACAAATAATGTGGCCTAGTTTGTACTGGCGCACAATTGCAAATTTTTACATGAAATAGTAGTTATTTTGCCATAACTGTAATAGTTAGACATATGGTGTTGCAGAACTTTTTGTAGACAGTGATGTCTTTTATAATACTCTTTCACTTCACTTTGCTCTATTGTCAATAGTTTCCGCCGCATACGCAATATACAATTTTTTTGGATATTTGTTTTCACCTTGGATTACATTACCGAGTTTTCATACGGATTCCTAACTTTTTTGAAAATATTATCCCTGATGGGATAATGTAGGATTATAAAGATGAAAGAATTTTTGAAATCAGTCAAGTAGTTTCGGAACCTTTTAAATTTAACAAAGAAATATTTCCTCATTATATTATGAGTGTAGATATACTCGTAGATATAACCAATATGACAAACACCCACGTGATGTTCTAAACCTGAGAGAAAGGCCCATATATCAATCCCAGGAATGGCAGCCTAATTAGCCTATTAATGCGATTCTCAAACATGGTTGAAAAGTTTCTCGTATTTATTATGCCAGTGGGCCAACACAAATAACTTAACTTATATGTACAAATGAGTATTTCAAGGATTAGGTTCTTTGCCATTGCACATAGTGATGGATGCAACTGATGGATTCCAAAACCACACGTCAAAATAAATCCACTGGATCTTATCCTGATAAGATAACCTTCCAGTGTTTCCCCCAGTTTCTGAACTAATAATAAGATTAGGATCTCTTTAGCTTGCTCACTTTTTAAGGCTTTTATCCGCAAGATAAACTTCTGATCTGTCTGCCAACGGGAATGTTTGAAAAGTTGGGATTCTGGACTAAACATAGTGATTTTTTCTGAAAGAATTCTGTACAGGGCACTAAAAGTACCTTAAATACTCGTAGTTTCGCATTCGCAAAGTTGCATTTACATTTACGTTGTTAATTCATATATAATTATAATAGCTGCGCCCCACGGTTTCACCTGTGTGGAGATGGATGATGAGAATAATGAAAAATCTTATGTTCTTTACCGGGATAGAATCTATATCCTTGCCAAAACTAATTACGGTTTGTTAAGCCGTTTAGTCGTGAAAGCGAAAGTAAGTCACATTCGCATTTATCATACTAAGATATTTAGTAAAAGACTACATTCACACGGCACGAGATATTCTAGTGTTTGAACAAGCGTACCTAAATTTATACAGCTATTAAAGTCACTCAACACCTAGAACCCCTACAAATGCGTAGAACTATAGCTCTAAGCGTTTTTTCCCGGTTGTTTCATGGCGAATGTTCTGAAGAGTTTTTAAATCTTATTCCTTCCTCACCATTCCGATCCCGAACTACTCGTTCCGGCCTAGCATTGCATCCATATACTGTTGAAAACCAAACCAAAAAGTTTAGCAGTTCCTATCTCTGTCGTGTAATAAAATTGTGGAATGCTTTGCCGGCGTGCGTATTCAAAATAACTTATTAAAATGGTCAAAGTGAATGATTGCTTGTGCAAAATGTTTCCGATTTGGTTGAATTTAAATCAAAGAATTCGAGTCACACTTAAAAAAAATCAATGAAGTAACTTATCTCGCTTTGTACATGGAGCAGATTACCCTGCGAAATTGGCAGCGTTTCCTCGACCAAATTTCTATGGGTCTATGATTGCCAGTTTTTGCACCAGGTAAGCCAAAACGAAGCGCTACTAGTGGGAAGCGCGTAGCGGAGCTCGACTTGGCGATCTTAACCGATCAACAAGTTAAGCAACACTTGCTCCAGTCAGGCCTATCCAAGTCCTAGCGCTAGTGGCATTATTCAACTGAGCGTTTCCCTGCTTCGGAGGGCACGTTAAGCCGTCGGTCCCGGTTGTTTGTCTTAGGACAACAGTCGTTAGGCTATGTCGAAGGCCTTCGAGCGGCCTGAAAACTTCGACATGGGTTGGCTACTAACCCATCCACCAATCCGCCAACCACCAACTGGGCTCACGTGGTGGATTATGGCCCAACTCCTCTCTCTGAGAGTAAGGCTCAAGTCCCAGCAGTGGGAGCAAAATGGTTTTTGATTGATTTTGATTATTATGAAGCAAAATTTCTTTTTGGTCGTCCTCCCTGAGTAATAACTTACTTATAAGACATACATATTAGAAGACAAATTATGAGAATTCAACTTTCTGTTTTAAAATAAATGCAATTTATTATTGAAATTTTCTATTATTTTTGTTCAAACATTTCGTTACATATATGATCCAATACCAGTAAATAATTAATCTAAGTTTCCTAAAGAGTTTGCAATAAAAAAGTTTACCGTTGTTCCAAATACCTTCGACGGCTTTAACTAACACAAACAAAGTTTCCTCTTTACTATATTACCGTAGATGTTAATTATTTCCCTTCATAACCTTTATAACCTGCCAGTTACAAAATTGTCAATTGAGTTTCCAAATAGTAATGAAGTATATTTCCCCGAGGATGAGACGCAATAATTGCTGTGTAAATAATTTAATATGCACATGCCACAGAATATTCAGGGCGGTTTACCGAATGAGAGGAGAGAGATTTTTGTTTACATTTATTTTTAATAAAACATTTCACATTTACGAATGATTTATCCGTCTCGTCATATCTATCTATTTTATTATTTGTCTGATAGATTTATCGACGCAGAGCTAAAAATGTTTTCTACCTAAAATAATGAACTTTTATATAGTTGTTCAGTCTTTCTTGTATGTCATATACTCGTATTTATTTACACTCTAATGTCATTTATTTTTAATTATATTCCGTATACAGGCACATTAATTAATATGGTAAATGGTATTTATTATAATGGTAAATAAACAAGTTCAATTTGAAAAATTTTATACCGACTTCCATTGTATTCAGTTATTGGAGTGTTACTCAAAAACTACTAAACTAAATTTGATTAAATTTGAATAGGACGACGCAGGAAGAACCAGCTTTCAAACGCAAAAAGAATTTTGAGAATCTGTTCACTCAATCAAAAATTAAGAGGTAAAAAAAACAAAAACATTCGAATTGAGTACCTCCTACTTTTTGGATGTCAAAAACGCAACACTCGTTTTTTCTGTGTCTTTAACTAAAGACGATATCTGCTGCGAAGAAACTGTGCGCTAGAATTACTGTGTTAGGGTACGAAATATACTGTAGCGCAAGTGAACGGAAATTACCGAGTGAAAGAAACTCAAAAACCAATGTATCGCAGGGTGGTGAGTACAGTGCAGTGCAGTACCACTCAAAACTACAGTTAAGCTCTGCGTTCTGCTACAATTGCTATGGGCAGACAAGTAGGCAGATATATAGAAAGCCAAAGATGCAGACAGGCAGCTACACGCAGACGGACATACGAATAACGTTGGCTTAGTAATAACAACCAATAAAAAAAAAATAAACGAGACAATATTGAAATGACAAATTTAATTTAAAAAAAGTACAGGTCAGACCTTGATCAAATCTGATAAATGGAGAAGCACCAGCTTTCAAATAAAGAAGAAGAATTGTTAAAATTGGATCACTTCGAAAAAAATATGAGGTAACACACATAAAACATCTTTTTCGGAAATTGGTTGAAAAGTAGGTTTCATGTATACACATTTATAGAAAAAATATTTACCGATAGCACGACCGACAGAAAGAAGTGTACGTATGCTAGAGTCGTTAGCTAGGATTAGAGATTTGTTATATTTGAATCTTGCTAAAATGGTTGGGTCACGCTTTAATCCGTGCCCAAGGGCTGTAAACAGAGGAGATGACCTTCTGTGTCTGTATTTCTAAGATACCGGTACACTGTGACGGCGACGTAGTCCGCTCCAGGCACAGGTATTAAAATTTGAGTTTATCTAATAGGATTTGAAGCTTGCGGTCCAGGTGTATACAAACATACCCTATCTGATTGCCTATATATTTTGTTTGTTATTTCTTTAGTGGGTAGTTTTTATAGACTAGCCGAGCCGCCCGTGGATTCACTTGTTTGCTTGCCTACATAATAGTAATAATAATTGAACATACTATCGCAATTTTAGAGAGAAAACTACACATCCTCGGATGGAATTCGAACCTGCTCCTTCCGACAATCTCTAGCAGACGCCATGACCGCTAGACTACCGAGACAAACTGTCCGAGCATCGAATTTTAACTCTCTATCTGATTTTAACCGTCGTATGGGGACGAAGCGATAATAATCTGTGCACGAACAATTCCCGATATTCTCATAAAACATGAATACCCCAATACGTCATATAATATATATATATATATATATAAGAAAGAATGTAACGGATCACTGTCCATACATAGAAGACATGAGAGAAAAAAAGTATTATGGACTAAATGATTAAAGAATGAAATAAAAATATTGTTAGTGTTTTTGTCTGCTATTTAGATAAATAGCAGACAAAAACACTAACAATATTTTTAGACAAACAGATGTTTGTCTGTGCGTTTGTGCACGCTAATCTCAGAAACGACTTATCATGGTGAGCTTTACTTAACATTTAGTGTTTGTTTGTGTCTGTTCGCAATCGGTTAATTTATTTTTACCCACTACTCTGCCTGTCCATATGTCTGTCTTCATAGTAGCTTGTATATCGTGGGTAGTTCAAGCACATCGATAATTCAACGGTAACCTTTAAAATAATTATCTTTGTGAACCTTTTTGTAGCCTTCTATGATTTGACCATAAACCGTCTGTGTGTATGTTGTTTTGGTATGGTGCAATTCTAAAACTTCGCATTGATTTACACTATAATGAGAATGCAGATAAACAAGCCTATTTACACTAACCTTCCACTAAGAGCTTCTGTTGTTTAGGAAAAGCTACGTCGGCACGCAAGCCTACATTAACATAGTAAGCTCCACTTAAGGCCTGATTAGTAGGCGGCATGCAAAGCAGTAATATTTGTTTTCAACGAGTGTTGACATAGGTAAGATATGTTCGGATGCGGTCATATCTTTACTTACTTGATCACGCTAGCCTAATGAGAGTATGGTCTAAATTGTTGCTATTTTGAATTCTGAAGATCTGCTTTGAAAATCATAGTACGTACTTATCTAATGTTATCATAAAGTGCTAAATTCGACTTCTTACTTCTGACATACTATCTAAATAAAAATTACTTAATCCATATTTCCTTGGTCACGCCATAACTTGAGAAAGACTTTACCGATTACCTTAGACTTTACCCACTTTTTTCTTCTGATACTTAGTAGAAGGTTCGTCCGCTCAAAAAAATAAAGTAGCGCAAACATTACAAAATTATAGAATATTTACACCTCTCATATTCGGTAAGTAGGTCCTTATTACCCTAAATGGGGCTTGTAGGTGACCAATTAGCGCTCTAGGTAATAATGTAGCTAGAAAAGCCCTAGGGCGGTAAGTTATTAAAATAACACGGTAAGTTATTAAAAACACTTCTCTCTTTCAAAAAGTTCGCGTACATCTAACCATCATACTGGCAATAGACATCATGCATTCAGCCCAATGACAAAAGAGGTCGCTTCGCTATTCAGCCTTGTCTGCGTATGAGTATAATAGTCATCAATTTTATTTTTGTAATGCCGGTTTTTTCGTACTTATCTCACAATCGAGATGTAAAGCAGAGTAGTTAGCTCGGGTGTAAACATCAATTGCAATCAATGCCTTACAGCCCTTGGCTACTAATATACTATTAACGTTTATCTATACATCCCCGTACCCGCGGGACGCAGCTAGTATTACGAGTATATTAATATTATAATAATCCTCCATGTGCCGTGATGATTAAAACAAAAGATTAATGAATGAAACGGACGTAAATGTACGTCTCTGGTACGCAAAGGGTTAATAGACTTCACGTGTTTGGGGACAAGCGAAAGGAATGTCACGCTAAGTCTCAGTTTACAGCGGTAACTAGTGTGGCAAGTACGAGTATCAAGGTAGGCGTGACTATAAATCAAGGTTTCTTACACAGTAAGTTGGAAAATGCACCTTCGGTTCGTGGCTGAGGAAATAATGATCAACAACCGGATCGGAATGCGACCACAACTGAGAAGATCCGGCAAGAAACTCAGCGGGCTTGTTATTTACATACATTTTTATCGCCACTTAATATAGTTAACAAATGTCCATTTATTTTTAGCTCCAGTGTGTTGCCCTATAAAAGAGTTCATGATAATGGTATCAGTAAGGCAAGACACGCTACACTTTGACATCGTAATACACGAGTAGGTCCTGGAGGATCCTGGAGTGATTAGTCCCAAGCTGTTTTATCCTCCAAGTAATCCGAAATGTTGTAATAACCTTTTTGGCAGAGTTTAGTTTTAATAGTAATTTTAACTTATTAATAGGCAAATCTCGGATAACATTGCGAAGTTTATTATAGAATCGTAAACATTGTCCCAAAATAGAATTAATTATTCTGTGGAGACGCGTTACCTGTACGGATAGCTTGTGTTTGTTCCGCGTGTTGATAGAAATATATAATTGTATATATCTCCAAAACACCCTTAATTAATAAATGCATCAATATTTGGCCACTTATTTCAGAATAGCCATTGCACAGATGAACGCATACGCATACAAACACCACAAAAACTTGTATTAAATTAATAATACCCATTTTAATCGTTTTAAATTATGATTCATCATCATCATCATCAGCCGGAAGATGTCTACTGCTGAACATATGCCTCTCCCATAGAACGCCACTTGGACCGACTATCCGTTTTCTGCATCCAGCGATTCCCCGCGGTTTTGACGAGGTCGTCGGTCCACCAAATTATGATTATTCCTCTATGCTTATTTAAAAACGCCATTTCGTGTTTGCCGTGATGGATATTAAAGTAAATGTAGCATTAAAAATTAACAAGTATCTTGTATAACGTGAATAAATCCACGGAATATTTAAAATATGACAACTTTTACCATATCGTTTATATCCATTGGTACTAAGATTCTTGTTAAGTTCGAGAAAGAGATCTATCGTCAAAACCAACTCACAGCGTTCCGGTTACTTCGCGTAGTCTTCTCGTCAAAAATACCTCAGTGCGTCAAGACAAGTGTCTTGCATCAAGACAAGTGTCTTGCATCAAGACAAGTGTCTTTAACAAGAGTGATGACTTATGGCACTGAAACGTGGTCTTTTACTATGGGCCTCATAAGCAAGCTCAATGTCACACAACGAGCTATGGAGAGGGCTATGCTCGAGGTATCTACGTAATCAAAACAGAAATGAGGAGATCCGTAGACGAACTAAAGTCACCGACATAGCCCAGAAAATAAGTTAAGTTATAAGCCAGTTGAAGTGGCAGTGGGCAGGCCACATAGCACCCAAAACAGATGGCCGGTGGGGCCGAAATGTTTTAGAGTGGAGTCCACGGACCGCAGCCTAGATCGTCCACCAACAAGGTGCACAGACGACCTAATATAGGCCGCAGAGTCCTCAACTTTTAATGCAGGTCACTTCCAATCAGGCCCTTTAGAAATTTGTGTTTGGCTGAGATGATGATGATGATGCATTTGTAACAAATTTATTTGTTGCTAGAAAGTGATATTTTAGACGGACACGAACTTAAACCCATTTTTAAATACTATATGTAAATATATAATAATAAAATAATTAGTCCATTACATTCCCACTGCTGGGTCCTTCCTCTCAGAGAGATAAAAGTGGCCATAATCCACCATGCGGGTTCAGTGAGTATTGAGTCATAACCGCAGTAAGGGTTACTTAACCGTGTTGATCAGTTGTTTTTCATTACTTAAGATCCAATGCGGCACTGTGCGGTGCCACGTCTATAATTTATATAAAATTACACACGTTTACCGAAAAGGGTAGGGTGAGACGGCACATTTTTATATGATCCTGACATACAGTATTTCCTTTACCCACCCTTATCATATTTTACACAAATGCTCGTCGATTAAGATTATTCTTGACGTGGATTTTCAACAGAAAGTTTCTAAATGATATTCAGAACTCGCCCACGACGTTTAAAAGTGTCTCCACACATCAGTCATTGTCTAAAGCATACAAAACCTCAACCATTCAGAATATGCTAAAACAACATCATAAGAAATTAGTTAGAAATTAAAAATGTACCAATCAGTGGATTGGCTTGATAGTCAATAACAATGAAACAACTTGTATTTCAATGAACATCTATATAATTTACTTTTTAAATGAAATTAAATGAATTATTCCATTTAACTTTTAACCGACTTCATAAAAGGAGGAGGTTATAATTAGGTATGTTCGATAGATTGTTTTTTGTGTTTGTTTGTTCACCGATATCTACCCGTTTTGTGGACCGATTCTCTTTTGTTGTTTGGTAGAGTATGCTTCCGAGATGGCCCCATCCCATCTAAATTTTATTTGGTCAAGCAGTTGTGGTTACACTAAAATAGCTGAAAAGTGTTTTGCTTCTCTTGATGATATCGTTATTGACGGTGAATGACAATCGTTTCCGTAAGTAGCAAGGATCACTAAAATAAATGAAAAAAAAATATAAATAGTCAAAAAATGGAACCGAATTCAATACTAAAAAGTATGGGTTAACTGGTCAAAGTCGGTACCATGTGCATAATATTGTGATAATAGGTACTTATGAACTATCATGGTACCGACTTTGACAAGTTATTTCACACATTTTATAGTTGAAGTCGGTTCCATTTTATGGCTTAAACATTTTTGTAACGATCAAATTCTACACAAAACCAAAGTAAAACACATTTAGCAACACTTCTCACAAACTTGACACTTCTAGTTTTATTTTTTAATGTTCCGTGGCCTGTACGGTAATTCTTCACCCTCGCTCATCCCAGACATTTAACCGCGGTCACGTAATTTTCATATTTTTCGTAAATTTTTCAGGTCTGTATTAACATATCTAATTTCCGAGGATTTTCCCACAGAATGTCAGGATACGGCCGCTGTCCGCAATGTTAAGCAGTGTCGAGTGTTACGAATATATATATACTGTAATAAAAACTAAACACAAATATACCTTTGTCAGAATATAACCTATCCCCTAGTCAAATTTCATCGTAATCGGTAAGGTCGTTCTTAAGTTATGGCGTGATCAAGAGGCAAAGATAAATTATATATATATATACAGACTGACTGGTTGAACACTTTACATAAACAAGGACATGATAATTCATGGTCACATGAAACGTTTAAAAAAATAAAAATTAAAAAAATACCGTTAAACTACAGACGAAACCTTCATTCTATGAATGTGCTATAACTCGAAAATTATGGACACCGTCCGAACGGGGTTAATGACCCAAAGCGCCGCGCCGCGTTCAAAGGAATCAAGCTGCGTCCGAACGGGGTTAATGACCCAAAGGGCCGCGCCGCCCGCGCCGCCAAAGGATGCCGCGATCGTCGGCCGCCCGCCCGGCCGCGCCGCGCTTTTATTACTACACGCGCGCCGCGAGTGACCATGTTTATTGTTTAATAAAGCCGTTTATTTAATTAAAGTTAAATTAGGTAAATATTAGGCACCTATTTTTTTTTCTTAATTAGAACGAGAATCGAGTACTGAGCACTATATATCAATATGTAAAGTGTTCAACCAGTCACCCTGTGTGTATATATATATATATATATATATATATATATATATAATATACGATGAAATTTGACTAGGGGATAGGTTATATTCTGACAAAGGTATATTTGTGTTTAGTTTTTATTACAGTAAACTACGTCTTCATTTTAACACATTAAACCAAAGCAAAGAACAGCTAGCTTACCTACAAAAGCAGCAATCAGCACCATAGAAACGGTGGAGTTAAAACCGTGTTTAGAGCACACAGCGATACTCGTATATATACGCACGCACTCATCCGTAATAAGCCGAAATATAACGACTCTCAGTCTGGTTAACACCGCCGCCGCCGGCGACTAATAAATAGAATTATAAGCACCGCCACCGCACCTCGTTTCTTTCGTGCCCTCGTTTCTACTAGCATGGAAGTGTAGGGAGTATTTTGTTGATTTTGCAGTAAGTAAAAATCTGTCTTTGAAGTTTCAACAAATTATTGGTTGTGTTTCGATTCTGGCTTGGAATTAATTTTGCTTGTTTAGCACTCCTTTTTATTATTCCACATGTGCTATTGCTCGTTTTTAGTGTGACGACAGAGTAGATTCCGTACTACAGTACGTCGCTGAGGGCTTGCTGGGATCATTTAAGTCCCCACTTTTTTGTTTCTTTGTTGCAATTTTGGCTAGAGTCTGCGTTCCTATTTCCTGGGCATGAGTCCATGCTACACAAATTCTGTTTCTGTTTGATAATTTTTGTAGAGCCGCGTGACACTCAGCTCTTGACCTGGTTACTGGCCTTCTGAGTGCATGACTGCTGCGCCGTCCAAGGTTTAACAAGTTGTTCTTTCTCTTTAGATATTATGGTGCCCACCTCGTCTCTATGTGATATAGCTTTTGCTGCTAACAATAGGCCTATAGCCTCTGCTTGTGTTGGTGATGTGGTCTTGTTTAAGGCCTTTCGAATCTGAGATACCAAGTTCCGGCGAAATATATTGGCAATCTGCCCCCGCTTTATTTTTTGCCCCGTCGATGTACATGTTGTAGGACTGTGAAAAACCATCCAAAACAGTCATCTCAGTGGCCAGCTCGCACCTTTTTTATCAAGGTACTTGCTGACTATCCTGTCAGTGCCTTGAGTAGATTCTAGGATATTTTTGTACCCAATTCGTAGTATTCTACTGCGATTTATATCAGGTCCTGTGTCTTTCCACTGGCCTGTAGACTTTATCCGTAGTGCTGATGCTATTGCTTCCTTATATGTTAAGATGCAAGGGCGTTAGGCCTAAGATTACGTCTAGAACAGGTTTAGTTTTCGTGCATCCACTAATAAGAGAGCAAGCCGGTCTTTGGGTTTGATTTAGTTTAGATATTGTAGTTACCAAATTTGTTCTTGGCCACCACACTACACCTTTGTAGGTGTGAACTAGCCTCAATATGACCGTGCAAAGCCACCGGCATAGCTTCTGTATTATTCCCCAGTACTTTCCCTCCGCTCTCGTGTTCCGCATGAAAATATTTGTAGCTTTTCTGGTACTATGTTCGCGATGTCTCCTCAACAAAAGTTTACAACCCATTCAAATACCCAAGTACTTAACTTCCATAGTAATAGTTTGTTCTTTGCCAAATACGGTAGGAAGTTTAAGTTTGGTAAACTTTGTTTTAAATTTGGATACTACTCGTATTTCTGTTTTATTAAAGTTTACAAATAAATTATGGTTGTGACAACATCCCTCAACAATTTGAAGCGCTTCCTGCATTATTTCGCAGAGAGTCGTCTCGAAGAGCTCTGCCATTATGGTCAAATTATCTGCATAGCCAATAGTGACCATACCATCTTTGTTTAACAACTACAAGTTTGTTGGCTATGACTGCCCATAACAAAGGTGATAGGACACCTCCCTAAGGGCATTCTCTCTTTACTCGACAGCGTGTGGTGCAAGAGTTCTCAATGCTTGGGACTCCGTTGGAGAGCATGCTAGTTACAAATCTGTTATCCACGCATTTATCTTTTAGCCCGATCTCGATATTACTGAACTCTCACTAACATCGAGATCGGGCTAAGATTGTCTTTTGCTCGAGCTTGGTTTATCCATCCGATCCTAGTCATTTGAAAAGTTCTTAGCCTAACATGGTTAAAGTCATTGGTTTTTTTTTATAACTACCCTCATTTTGTAGTTACATTATTTAGCAACAAGTATGCACAGTTTAGTTTATTCACAGTAACTCATTGTTCGTTTACACGTGATACCGTAAGTCAAGTCAGAGCTATTTTTGAAAATGGATAAAATTGAACATCGTGTAGTGATAAAATACCTGAATTTGAAAGGTTTAACTCCAAAAGCTATTCATGAAGACATGTCTGCTACTTTGGGTGAGTCCGCTCCTTCGTATGCGACTGTTAAAAACTAGGTGGCAGAGTTTATACGTGGTCGTGAGACTATTCAAAATGAGCTCCGTAGTGGCCGGCCTTCGACTGCTTCCACTGATCAAAACAAAGAAAAAATCTGTGATTTAATTTTATCTGATCGAAGATTGACTGTCGAGGAGATAGCTAAGACTGTAGGCATCTCATCCGAGCGAACACATCATATAATTACTACTGAACTTGGATTCTCTAAGGTGTCTGCGCGGTGGGTACCGCGACTGCTTTCAGTGGAACAAAACGCAAGCGACTCACAACTTCTCGCGACTGTTTACAGTTATATGAAGCTGACCCAATAAAATTTGTTGAAATATTTATAACCACGGATAAAACCTGGGTTCACCACAATACATCTGAGACAAAAGAACAGTCGAAACAATGGAAAGGAGCAGGATCGCCCACCCCAAAGAAGGCAAAGGTGGTTTTATCGGCGGGCAAAGTCAGTGCATCCGTTTTTTGGGATGCAAAGGGTATAATTTTCGTGGATTATTTAAAAAAGGATGAAACAATAAATTCCGATTACTATTGCAACCTGTTGCGTCGTTTGAGAGAAGAAATCAAAGAAAAACGTCCAGGTTTATTGAGAAGAAAAGTCTTGTTTCATCAGGACAATGCGCCCGTTCACACCTCTGTGCAATCCAATGCAGAAATCCATCAATGTGGCTTCGAATTGTTACCTCATCCCCCATATTCACCGGATTTAGCACCGTCCGACTTTTATCTGTTCCCAAAGCTGAAAAAATTATTAGGTGGTAAACATTTTTTTTCAAATGAAGAGGTCATAGCCGCCGTGGACGCTTATTTTGAGGAGTTAGACGAAGATTTTTTTAAAACGAGTCGATGGAAAAAGTGTTTTGAGCTCGGAGGAGAGTATGTTGAAAAATAAAAATAGACTCAAAATCGTGTGGTTTCATTAAGGTTAAGAACTTATCAAATGACCCTCGTATTACTTGCTGTTCACAATCACATGCTTCAATGAACTCATACAAGCTACAACAATAAACGCGGTCAGCTGTTCGCTGCTCACAAAATGTAGTATTTATAAGAAGACAGTTTTTTTGACAAGGCCAGCGTTGCCAAGTCAGGCGCAGTCAAAAGTTGCCATGCTATTTCGAACCTAGTGCGTAAGGGAAATTTCCTTCCGTAGTGTTTTCGTGACTTAACAACGTCTCATGTTTATTAAATAACATTCAATTCAATTCAATAGTTATTGTTATTTTCATATCTTAATCCATATTAAGGTATGACAAAGTACAATTAGAAAAGTTTAATACTGACTTCCATTCTATTCAACTGAATTGGAGTGTATCTCAAAAAACTACGAGACCGAATTTGTTGAAATTTAAATGGGACCACTCGGGAAAAAAAAGGAATTTGAGAATCGGTTCACCCAGTCGAAAGTTATGATGAGGTATTGTTACCTCATCATAACTTTCGACTGGGTATATAGAAAAAAAAACAGTCGAATTGAGTACCTCCTCCTTTTTTTGGAAGTCAGTAGAAAATAACAATAACTAATAAAAAAATAATTAGGAACATAGGTCTAACTGTTCATCAGTTGCTTCATGATACAAATAAAAAGCTATTACTAGGAAGTTTAGTTACTGTCTTCTTATTACACTGTACATGAACCTGAAAAATGTTTACATTTGCTTTTCATTAAAACGCCAACGCAAAACCGCAATTATAGTAAAATGGAATAATTATAGCAATCTCCATTAGGATATTGAGGTACCCTTAGAATATTAGATTACTTTTGTAATTTAGCTTCTGTAATAATTGATGCGTATAAAAAATAAACAAGGCAAAATTAAATTTTGGTGTAAAATCTGGTGTTCTAGCATTGTGGGTTCAGCACAATATAATTAGTTTAGTCTAGCTACTAAGAAATGCTTAGTCGTATAACACAGCATTAGTCATGTTGTGGAAACTATTATGATTTGTCTGTGACACTGTATTAAATAAATTAGTTGTACTAAATTCAGTTGTTTTTATTTTACGTCAGCGATACAATAGCGTTACACTTACGTCAATTTTGCCTAGACCTATTAAACAGTCTTATATTATATATCGCACCGCGAAGGATGAGACGTAACGAGCGTCAGTTGGGATCTTGCACAGGCACAGTCGTGTACAAAATAATTATCCATAATTTGTATGTCTAATCAGAGATTTTTTGATGACATTCAGAATTGGATGTAGCAATACTATAGTAAAATTCTTATTCTTATGATGGCAGTTCCTTATTCGTTACATGGAAGATGGGAATTCATTTTATTATCACTTTGGGACACTCATTAGTGAAAGTTTGGGCTTTAAACTTTTTTCCGGGTGTGCTTAAATTGGCAGTAACCCGGAACCATTTGCTTCCTTCACAATTATTTTTACAGCAATTAATGACTTTTTAGTTGCGACCGATATATGCATTTGTACCTGCTTCAAATTTTGTATACTTTCCTTTGCTTCGTATAACATAATACGAGTATATGTGTACACATCATAAACCGTCTTCTTAATGTTATACTTCGAAGCATAATCAAAATGTTACTAAGTTGCAGTCGTATACAATACCACTATAAACAAAGTAAAAAATGTTTATAAAGAGGTTGCACACGTCTATACTACTACGGAGTCGAGCGGTGCGTGTGCGGGGTGAAGAGAACATGGGGCGACTAAAGCGCGCCGTGCTGCGCCTCCCGCACTCCTTCCGCCGCCCCGATATTACCTGGTTTCTTCCCGCCTCAGACCTCATTCCGCTAAACCAAAGAGACCTATAAATCGTCTATTGCGCAAGTCAAACCACGTGGTTTTTCTACCGACTTCCAAAAAAGGATGAGGCACTCAATTCAACTGTATGTTTTTCTTTATGTTTGTTACCTCATAATTTTCGACTGGGTAAACCGATTCTCAAACTTCTTTTTTTTTGAAAGCTGGTACTTCTCGTGTGGTCCCATTTAAATTTCATCAAATTCGGCCCAGTAGTTTTGGAGATACATTTCAATAACTGAATAGAATGGAAGTCGGTATTAAATTTTTCAAATTGTACTTGTTGTTTATTAAGTCTCATATTTTGTGCCACGTTTTGTACAATTGCATGAGAAATATATGTCTGCAAATAATTTTAAAGCATTTTTGCTAGCGCCATATATCAATAAACAATTGCTTTTTGCACGTAAGCATCCCGCAACAGACAATTGAATCTTTTCATATTCGTCTACAAACCGCAACGTCATCATAACTTACGATTATTATGAATCATAAAACCACAGAAAACAAATAAAATCATGATCTATGCGTGTTCCCGACGAGTCATAAAACAAAACGTCCGTAGGCGGAAGTGACTGGGATTTGTGATTTCGACGGTTTGATGTTCCGCTCACACTTTACGAGCTTTGTGCCATCGTGTACCAATAAAAACAGGTCAGTAGTGGGGATAGTTGTTCCACGAGGTACGAGTACTTTTGTCTTGATAGGTAGTTTACCTGTCAATGCGAAAATCTTTTTCCCAAGGTGCCATCTTCTAATGAAGGTCGGCGATCATCAGTGCAATTTGAACCCTCGACACAGCAGCTCTGAACAATGAACGGGCGCTTTTAGAATACCACTGGCGTAAGTTTTTCAGCCAGGATGTTTTTCTCCTACCAGCACTGCGTTTGCCTTGTACCTTGCCTTGAATAACTGTTCGTATACGTTAATTCGTATTTGGGAATGCGAAAATCAAAAGCAATTTAATACCATAAAAGTTGAAGGCGCTATGTTAGAGTCGAATCACAACCTCCAGATCTATGGTAAATGCAAAAACCCCAAGATTAATATTGTTTCATTTTCCTAGATTTGTGTTTTTCGACTTGTGATGTGTAATGGTGATAACGGTAACTCAAACAAAGGAAAAAGTACCTTACCTGCAGTGTCTCCAGATTGTGTTTCGTCTCGTGATTTTGGGAAAAAAAATACGACTTTTGGTGAAATGAAAAGCGTTGTGTTAAGAGAAATAAAGAAAAACGGGGATAACTTTTTTGCCAATTTGTTGTTTTTTTTTGTGTACTATGTATATGTAGATTTGCGTTCCAGAGTTAGCTTCAATAACTCAGAGTCAACTGCTAAAACAGGGTTTTATAGTTAATTTATCGTGCACCATTAAAGGTTAGGAGTAAATCTAAGGTTATTTATTGATATTTAACCCAGCAATGTGCGGGGGGGGGGGTTAAGTCTTTAACTAGGGTTAGTGAAGTTATGTGTCAAAAGAAATTGAGGTTACATTCTGCTGTATAATGTACTTTTTGGACGAATGACACGAGACAATACGTATAGAATAAAGGTCGTCAAATTTCATACAACAAAAGATTGCAAAGAAAGTCTATAACAAACATTGTACTGTAGTGCCAAAGAGATAGATATAAGTTTCACTTATTTTTTCGATTCATTCATTATTGGTCAGGTTACTAAGCGCATAGACAATTCAATGTTCCCATCTAAAGATTAGAAATGTCAGTTTAGCAAAACCATTGATCTTCACAGACAATTATATGTACTAAGTATGATCTTTTTTAGTCGTGCAAGGCAAAGGAGAGTTAAAAATTGATATGACTACCGCAAGTTTACAAACTCGTAGACTTATTTATTCAACCCGAGCAAACGTGCAAGTGGGCCTTTTTTTTTCGATTTTTGGATTTTAAGCGAGAGGATGGATTTCTGAAAAAGTAAACGAATTATTATTTTGTAGGTTGGATTGATGCTATAAGGCCAATAATAATAAAACGCTTATTACTATGTGTCATATATTCCCATTGAAGAATGGATTTTGAAATGGATAGGATTTGCCATCGACCATGGAGCCATTGGGCTTGAGAAGGACTGGCTCGATGCCATAGGCCAATAATAATGAAGATTTCGCCGTTATAAAAGGGACTCCGTAAAGTGGAACTTCGTCAAGTCACGTTATAGAAAGAGGGACTCCATAAAGTGAAACTTCGTCAGGTCACGTTATAGAAAGAGGGACTCCATAAAGTGAAACTTGGTCAGGTCACGTTATCTATTTAATATATTTATATTACTAATCTTACTTTTTATTTATTATTAGCTAGCTAGACCTTCAGCTAGGTATTCTTATCTATGTAAGTATCTATTACGTTAAAGTATTTAAGCCTAACCAAATTTATAAGACTAATACTGAAAATTATGATGTCGTACCGTTGTTAGCTGAATTCAATATATACATGTAATATTTCGATTCTACGGTAATTTAATTACAGTGCAAATATTTATAAATATGTGTTATGGAGCACTTAACACAAACCACCCACACAAGCACTGTATCCTTTGACTTAAAGTTGCCAAAATAGTATCATTTTGGGTTTTTCCTTTTCATGGATAAATTTCTAAAAATTCGTTTGAATTTCCATTAAAATTCAACTATGGTTCATAGTTTTTTTATCGATGACCTTCGCGCCTTTTATTACTATTTATTTTATTACTATGTGTTACCGAAATCACAATATACTCACATCAAAAAGATCAAGTTCACAAGTGCCACGGTTTCGTACTTCTAAGGCCGTTTCAAGTTAGATCGCTTCTCCCCTTCCATTTCGATCAAACGGCGTACAATGTAGGAGTGCTTCGGAACTTCGCTGGAACAAGTGTCATTCAGCGAAGTTTTCTTGTTTGTACAAATCGGGAATGTATTAACTGTTTAGAAGTAGGTAGGTACTTACTGGAATGTGTAATGGAGAACTTTTATCTTTTCTTATCGTCTTCTTTAGTATTACTACAGTGATGAAATGAGACCGAAATTTATCGTGGTTTTCAGGAGTTTTAACAGAAATATTCTGTAATTCAAAGGCCACATAGTTGCAGCCGGCCACTGATGACAGAAACAAGGGAGATATAGAAAATTAAATCATTTTTTTCCAACATAGCGTGTCAAATTTAACTGACATTAATTTTGTAAACCATAACTCATCAAATCTTAATTTATTTTACTTAGCTAACTTTAATTACTTTGATTTGTGCTTGCGATGAATAGCACTTTGCAAAAAAATGTATCAAAACATTTTCTACTTTTTCGAAAAATGTCGATTATCGCTTCGCTAAATACTGTAACGTTCGTTTTTCGCTCCGTTACACGTTGTCGATTCTAGACACGTATATCGGTTTTAAATTGCTAATCTATGGTGAAATTTATTCTATGTCAACTTTTTTACTACAAGAGTAACACTTTTTGTAGCCCCTGTAAGGTATTGTCTCTGTGGACATCAGTTTTTTATCTGTATAATTGGCTGTGGTGATCTGTGTAGGGGCTGACGTTTGGTCGATGGGAAAAAAGTCGGATCACTTTTCTACAAACATCGTGATGTGAAGTCAACATGTAATTTTTAAATCCGTTTGGATAGATATTTCCTTGGACATTCCCAATATGGGAAGTCGCAATTACAAAACGCAAGCCAAGTGCTTTGCAGTTTTATATTGATTTCCTCTAAATCATGGATTTCGAGTACGGCATTCCCGCCTACGAAGAAATAATAGTCAGGAACTGTAACTGCGTTAAAAAAATGACCCAACAAAAGTCGTGTTCAAGTAGGCGGGGCTTAAAAGTCGTGTTCAGTACGTCATCAGTCGGACATTTTTCTTGCAAGCGAGCACACTTCAAATCTTCGCGTACATTTTCTTTTTTATCATTGTGAACTTCAGTTGTGGATCATCATGCCAGCATTCGTTGTGAAGTGGTGCAGAAACAATACACGATTAAAATGTCCAGGGATCACTTTTACTAGTAAATAATAGCAAAATTATAAATATTCAAAGATGTTCAAATACGTAAAAAAATCGAGATGGTCAATACAATGCAAAATAAAGTCAGTAATTTTTTATTTAATTTAGGATGTATTTTTTTCTTCAGGACTAAATATTGAAATGTATGTAATGTGCAATGGTTTTGCTTGTTATGTTTTATTCTCGCTTGCTTGCCGATTCAATGCGGCAAAATAAGTGACTAGCTGCACTTAAGCTAGAAAAACAAGAGTATGACTACCTGTGAAATCCAGCATAGTTAAACTACGTAAATTTTGACTGAAAATAAAAAAATTATGGACCATGTTACACAAAACTGCAGTACCTACCTACCACTTGGTACAGTAAGTACCTAATGTTTTTTTAAATTATACATAAAATATCATATTTATCTTTTTATGCTGATGATTTGTCCCGAAAAAACATCAACATCTTTAAGAGCCTTTATTCTGCGCAGCGCTGCACGAGTTTAGGTATTTTACATTAGCGAGTTACTTACTAGCGCGACTACTACTACTACTTACTAGACATATTTAATTTTTAATATCGACATTAATTAACATAATATGATAATTATTAATCATGTACATGTTATCTACAAGAGCATAGACTATAAAAAATTAAGATTTAACTCATGTACCTACCAAAAAGAGATGAGAATAGCAAATAAAACAACCATCAAATAGTTCCTGATACAGTTTCTGGATCCAGCATCAGGTCCTGGTCACCAGCTAGAAAAAAGGTATCGCGAAGACGATTCATACGATCCCAAACACGGTGTGTCTACTATTAACCATCACATAGTTCCTGTTACCAGTTTCCGGCTCCAGCATGGATTCCTGGATACCAAATATAAGCATAAGAAATTTGGTTAATAGTAAAATACTAGCCCCTTTAAGAGTCGATGTCATTATAACAATGAAATTTCTATTGTGTCTGACCTTTGATGCACTAGATGTCATATAAAATTATTTGTTAGAATCTCACTTAGAAATGTTACCTCAATAAGTATCAGGTAGTTTTGAGCGCACTAATATTTAGTTGTGTAAGTGCGGGCGTCAGAGCGATACGTCCTCTGACCTCTCTCTAAGAGGCCTCAGTCGCGTCTGACGGTTCGTGACTGGCGCGACCGGTTTTATGATTGATTTTAAAAACGTGTGTGTGTAGAAACCGCTCGGCAATAATCAACTAATAAACAATTTCTAAATGTAGTCTATGGAACTTGAACTTGTTAATCAAATAATGTAATAAGGTAAGAATAATTGACATAATATACTATATCAATCATTATTATGTGACACTTAAAACACTCAGCAAAAACGCGAATTGGTGCTTCCAAAGCGTTCACTCTAAAGAAATACTACAGACAATGAACAATAAACGATTTCCTCATATTGGTATGTAATATAGGTAACTATATAGCATTAAAAAAACAGTTCATTGTTTGGTAAGGTTAAAGCACGTTTAATTTTTCAAGCTAATGAAAATTCACCATCTGCAAATTTTAAAGTGGTTTAGCTGAGTTGCTAATTAATTTGTCAGTAACATCAACACAGTGCTTTTCTAAAGTAATTCTATAAATTGATTGAATTTTCTAAATTGATAATGAAGGTATTCTGTGACCACTGAAAAACATCCAGCTGGCAAATAACGACTTATTTTTTTTTGGTAAAATGTATAAGCCTAAAATGTTTCATAATCTTTCTTTACTACATTGTAAAGAATCTCTTCTAATGTCTTCTAGACAAAAACTTAATAAATTAATTATAGTTCGCGAGACATACGAGATTTACCATTGATATATTATTAAGTTGGTCCAGTCCACTTGTTGCATAACATCGTCCACGCCGCTATGACTCTGCTGTCATTGTAGACGTTGCAGCACGCGCGTAAACCAATCCCTGCTTTCCTTCTGAATTTAAACCAATCACCGAACATGTCTATTTGTAACCTCGGAAGTAATTTGTATTTGGAATCATACGTTGTTTTGATTTGAAGGGCCACTTTTTGTGTGGAATTGGTCTGAATTATGCTTCCTGACTATTATTTCCTCGTAGATTCCCGCCGAAGAAAAACGGTAAGTCTGGTGCTCCTTGCTTGAGGTCAAACTGTGATTTACTTTGGAATTTGGACATTATTTTTAACGCTAGCTTTTTATTGTTTCAGCCACTGGCGTTTTTCTTCATAGTTTTTTCTTCATTACTTTTTTTTGCAAGGTTTTTTCTTACAAGCATTTTTCTTACGAGTATATTTCTACGTAATTTTCCCCCATGAGATTCCCGTGGAAATTATTTACTTGGAGCGGACCGCCATCTTGAGGTTTCATCTGCGCAGGAGGCAAGATTCCTTTTCCGCGTGTCACATCGTCCATCATAAGGAAGGAAATCCAATCGACGTAATGATATTTCCTCAGGTTCCAATTCCTTAAAGGTATCATCATCATCATCATCAGCCTGTAGCAGTCCACTGCTGGACATAGGCCTCTCCAATTGCACGCCACTTAGGTCTATCTTGGGTAACGCATTCATAATCTTATACGACCCATGCCTTGAGCATGTGCAGTGTAAAATCATAAAAATAATTAACTTCTTTTAAATCAAGGTGCAATAACGATAGTTGAACAATAACGACAGCTAATAATGGTGTACGCCTTCAGCGACGAAAATATCAAAATTAGTAGTGTGCAGGCTAGTTTTAATAAACCGGTATCTGCCAGGGTCCTACAGACTCTGTGCTATCGCACATAAACTTTTCCTAAAATAAATGTTTAAGCTATTGTAACGCTTGTGCTTCCCGGCAATAAAGATAAACGAAACTGAATGATTTTTTTAGTTATTTATCTGCCCCCGCTTAAAGATCAAAAGAACCAAGGCTCTATCAAAAGTTATTCCAGGTGAGTTAAATATATATATATATATATATATATAATAATCTTTGTGTGAGGTCGCTCCAGGCGTCCGAACTTAATTTTTTTTATAATTTACTAGAGATTTTGGTGAGAATATCACTTTATAGGAGCGCTCACATCCATATTTTTCAATGATACATTCACACTTACTTACAATAGATTTTATTTATTATTACAGTACTTAACATGGATTTTTTTTCTTTATATTTTCTATTATTTATCTTACATATTCTCTCGCCCGGTACTAGGTTATCGTTGAGTTTCGGATCACCGATATATATATATAATGCATAAGATTTTTTAAATAGGTGGTGAATTGTACATGTACGCAGTATAACCTTCCAAGTACTCAATACAATTCTTATGCAGATTAAAGAGGAGGCCCCTGTGTGTTTGCTAGCCACCAACACCTCACAGTTACGTACGAAGTATATACTACTACTTGCATTTTTTATCCCTTAGCCAGCGTTTAGGACAATTTTTAAGAGCAAGATATCCTAAAAGCATACGTATAATATCCGTTTCCAAAACCCTACAGAGAGAAAACATGGGCCATAATCCACCTCAAGGTCCAATGTCGGTTGGCGGATAGGCTCATGACCAGCCGTGTTTGAACTTTCAGAGCACTTTGCATTCTGCTTCCAGTTATTCTAAGATTAACAACCAGGACCGGGTGCCAATTATTCAACCATAAAGCAGCAGTTGCAAGCATTACTTTGTTTCGTTGAAGCGCAATGTGTCCAGTGAAGTTGCAGGCAAGAGACTCAGAGTGATGAGTGCAGTGCATTGCAGTGCAGGGTTATGAACTTTTGTATTTTCAAATTAGGAATGGCACTGATCTGTTGTCGGCAAACATAACAGTTCAGTGCCTCAGGCTTGACTCGTCGCCGAATGACATAAACAAAAAGTTGAATGCTACAAGCCCACCCATCCGTAACTGCAGTTTTGTTTGAACTTATACTTAGTAATGAGCGAATATGTCATTTGATTGGCGTTAATTTATGTTAGTTAGCTACCGTTGTTAGGGTTCCGTACCCAAAGGGTAAAACGGGACTCCATTACTAAGACTCCGCTGTCCGTCCGTCCGTCTGGCACCAGGCTGTATCTCATGAACCGTGATTGACAGTTGATATTATTACAGATGATGTATTTCTGTTGCCGCTATAACAACAAATACTAAAAAACAGAATAGAATAAATATTGAAGGGTGGTCCTATACAACAAACGTGATGTATTTGCTCGTTTTTGCTCGATATTGATAACGGCAAAATGGAACTTGAATGAACTTGAACACTTTAAAAATAAATAATTAAGTGAATTAAAATAAAATAAATGTTTAAGTGGGGCTCCCATACAACAAACGTGTATTTATCGTTTTTTTAGGGTTCCGTGCTCAAAGGGTAAAACGGGAATCCTATTACTAAGACTTTGCTGTCTGTCCGTCCGTCTGTCACCAGGCTGTATCTCATGAACCGTGATATATAGTTGAAATTTTTACAGATGATGTATTTCTGTTGCCGCTATAACAACAAATACTAAAAAAAAAAACCAGCCAAGTGCGAGTCGGACGATAATTATAGAAAATGGCACGGAACCCTTCGAGCGCGAGTTCGACTCGCACTTGACGGTTTTTTTCAGTGTTAATAACGATAACAGGTAGAACCTTGAAACATTTATTATAGATAATGGTACGGGACCCTTCCCTGCGCGAGTCCGCCTCGCACTTGGCCAGTTTTTTATTTTCGTAAATTTGTGTTTCTTCAAGTTTTGACGTGTAATGGTGGTTGATTATAAACCGTTATATTATGTAAGTGTTCATGTATTGTCCTCTTCAACCACCTTATAAAGTTCTCGTCTTGCATCCAATGCTTTACTAGAAAGTGATTTAGAGAGGACAACGCCTTAACCCTTTGCGTCCCGGAGACGTAAATATACGTCAGTTTCATTCGCAAATCTTTTGTATTTATTATCATGGCATAGGAAGAATTAATGACAGACTTATCTATGTGACTGTGACTTGACTCCACCTAACTTGAAGCATCATTAAGTATTACCTTAATTAACTTGAGTAAGCTAAAAGTACAAACGTAAACGTAAAAGTCAACTTTTAAAGCACAAAAGGGACATACTGGATTTAGGAAATTATAAATTATTAAAATCCCACAAAACAAGTGGAATTAATTCATTTCAAATTATGTATTGCGAACAAAGGCCATACAGAGATCTTATATTAAACGGTTTAAGATACTCTATTCTGCCTCTAGTAAAGGCCGAATAGATTAGTCTATTCGGCCTTTACTAGAAGCCAAATAGAGTATCTTAAAACGTTTAAGTCTTTATTTAACCTCTAGTAAAGGCCGAATAGATATAGTCCATATGTGTACCAACAAATTAAAGCTAGTAACGAATACATAAATCAAATTGAATATAAACTGATTTACTCTCACCAGTCCTAATTGATTAAATATTGTTTTATTAAATCTTCAACAGCTGGGCGCACGTCTGCTGTATGAATATTATGCTATGAGCGTTTTAGTAGCTTCGTAATATTTTTATTTTAATGCTAGCGACTGCCCGCGACTTTGTTCGCGTAAATGCTGGGCCTTTAGCCTCAAAGACCTCCGGTCTTTTCTTGGTTTTTCCTTCACAAGAACCTTCACCTGACAATAATTAACACGACAAAAATTCGCGTGATTGTTCCATCCGTTCTCAAGTTATACGAGTAGCGTGACCAGAAGAAATAGGGGTTCATTTATATATATATATATATATATATATATATATATATATATTATGTGACCAGGAAAAATAGGTTCATTTTTAAAATATAGATAGATTTTCAATAGATACAAAAAAGAGTTTGGTAACAAACAAATATCTATTGGTTATGGAATACTCGACCGAAAATCTTTCATCTTACTAATATTATAAGTGCAAATGTTAGGATCGATGAAGGTGTGTTAAAATACATCCTGCATTATCCCTTCAAGGGATCGACCCTCAGGTCATTATAACAATGAAATTTCTATTGTGACTGGCCGTGCGACCTTTGATGCAATATTGAACTAGTGGATTCTGCTGCTGATATAGATTCTGTTGCTGATAAAGATCAATCTTCGCTTATTTTTATATTATTAATTAAAGTAGGTCGGTATGCAAAGTCACAAGAAGTTTATTTAAATTAATTAAATTTAAAAAAATAAGATTCGTTTTACACGCGTATTTTAAGCCTGGAACATTGGAACACTGCTTGTGCATCATGATTTTTTATATGTACCAATAGAGCTTTTAAAATAAAATTTCAATTGCGCAAAAGCCAGCTACGCGCAGTATATCACATTTCTTTTTTAATGTTATTATAAAGCCAGCAATTGACTATAAAACCAAAAATGTAAGGGGAGATGATTTTAGCTCGTCCTCTCAGTTTTCTACAGTAATACACAAAATAAAAAAATAAATTTTTTTTATACATTACATGTTATTATTACAGAGATTGCTCTAAGCGATAAGACTGCCCATTGTGACACTTTAGATTTCAGTATTTAACTGTGAAATATTTTGTGTGTATTTTTATTTTATTATTATTTGTTTATTTGTAACATATATTTGTATGGGTGTTTCAATAAAGAGTTAATCTATGTATTTATCTATCTATATTATTTATTTATTTCAATTACATAAGTACTAACAGCTTACGCCAACACGTACATTAAGTCATGATCCAACTAACATCTGGATACAGTAGAGTCAATACCAATTTACTTATAAAACTACGACACTCACTATCAAACAACTTATATGTACAATAGAACACATCAATGTCTCTGTTCTGAGCAATAAGGGCATTGAGCAAGATAACAGCTTGTGACGTAGGCGCGAACTGTGCGGTTCTCGTGCGCACGGATATCGTCGCAAACAGCGGACGAGCCCTGCCTTGGGTGTGCTTGTTGACATCGCCGGAGAGACGCGGCGTTTGTTTGCGGTTTATAAACCGCCGCTCACCCTACTCAAGCCCGAAGAAATAAGAAAACTTCTACACGCCACTGAACCCACCATCATTGCTGGAGACCTCAACTGCAAGCACACCCACTGGAACTCGACCAAAACAAACCGCGATAGGAGAGTTTTGCATCAAGATTCGGTGAACCATTGCTATGACATCATAGGGCCAGACGAGCCCACCCACTATCATTATCACGACGATGGTGATATACTAGACGTCACGGTATACAAGGGACTGAGGACGCCGCCTAGCCAGACGGTGTTACCAGACCTGCCATCAGACCACCGCCCGGTACTCCTGACGCTGACGGAGCTCCCAAGCAGAGTTGCCATTCCCGCCAGGAAGAGGAAGATCTGCTGGGAAGCCTTCCAGAGAGAAGCGCAGAAGCGTACAAAGACGAGGCCGATACGCACACCAGAGGACCTAGAAACGGCCACTGAAGAGCTGACCGCAGCTATCCAATCCTCCCTCGAGGCAGCATCGCACACCGCCGCGCCGGTAGAGAGAGCGCAACCCCTTTCGGCGTGGATCAGGAACCTTATTAGCGAAAAAAGGGAGAAGAGGAAACTGTGGCAACAAACTCGCTGCCCACGTCTTAAGAGCGAACTGAACGCGCTGGTGGAGCGCGTTAAGACCGCCTTACAAGATTACGCCACGCATAGATGGGAAGCGCACTTAGACTCGGTGGAAACGGAAGTTCCATCAGTACACCGACTTTGCCACCAACTATCGCGCACCCCGGAGCCGACTAGACCACTGGTCGGGCGGGACGGCCTTCTGAAATTTGTCGCCACAGACCGATCTGAGATCTTCGCGGACCACTTGGAGGCGCAATTTCAGCCCAAGCCGACCAGTGATGACACACACATATTGACAACATCTGTAGATAGGTAGAACTCTACTTGTCTACACCCCCGGACGTGACTGAAGAAGAGGAGGCGCCCATCATCTTCTCACCTGGACGGGTGCAGAGGCAGATGAGGCGCCTACCGAACAAGAAAGCCCCAGGGCTCGACAGGATCTCGAACGAAGCCTTGAAGCATCTACCGCCAAGAGCCCTGGCTGCGCTGACCAGAATATACAACGGAGTTATGCGCTGTGGCCATTTCCCAAGGACGTGGAAGACTGGCGTCGTTATAATGCTCCCTAAACCCGGAAAGGACCCGAAGAGACCGGATAGTTACCGACCCATCACGCTGCTTAGCACCTTATCGAAAGCTTTCGAAAGGTTGCTACTACCGCACCTAACGCCGCACATCGTACCTCGAGAGGAGCAGTACGGGTTTCGGAGAAGGCCTTCGACCGCGTATGGCATGAGGGCCTGCTGTACAAGTTGTCGAAGAGCCCGATGCCGAAGCCCATGATAAAACTGATACGATCTTTCCTAACGGACCGACGAGTCACAGTTCGAGTCGAGGAGGCCTTATCTACGGAAAAGCCGGTACGTG
This sequence comes from Selenia dentaria, assembly GCA_917880725.1. Classification (NCBI taxonomy): domain Eukaryota; kingdom Metazoa; phylum Arthropoda; class Insecta; order Lepidoptera; family Geometridae; genus Selenia; species Selenia dentaria. The sequence goes on from OU862885.1 coordinate 11,507,784, forward strand.
CCGGGGTACCGCAAGGAAGCTGCCTCTCGCCCAGCTTGTATGCTTGGCATACCAATGACATCCCACAGATAGGCAGCACCAAGCTTGCCCTGTATGCAGACGACGCCGCATACTACGCCTCCTCGATCCGAACAGAAGCCGCCGTCAAACGAGTAGTGCCCGCGCACGCCTGACGCCTATACTACGTTCGAAGCTGCCACTCCGGGTGAGACTGATGATATACAAAACGTATATCCGGCCAATACTCACCTACGCCGCCCCGGCGTGGTACTCCCAGATAGCTACCCACCTACGCACGTAAATGCAGAGCCAGGAAAACCAGACGCTGCGCGCTATTGTTGACGCCCCACGCTACGTCAGGAACGCAACTATAGCGAGAGACCTCAAACAAGAGACGCTACAACAATTCGTCGAGCTACTGGCGATCAAAATGTTCGCCAAAGCGGACGAATCAAGACTGCCACATATCAGGGGCATAGCCCCCCACCATACCCGAACGCCCGATCAAGAGGGCAGAAGAATGAAGCCGTATCCCAGGGACCTACTTCCCAGAGAAAACCAGGACGAGATAACAGAAGAGAGTATGGATGCCACGGCTGTATCAGTGCTGCCCCCAGTGGCCAGCGACTGTGTAGCCGATCGGTCCGCTGGGCTTCACCCGTGTAGGTGAGGGTTCCACCCGGCGCGGCCTTGATCGCTCAGTTACCTTTTGGTCACTGGGGTGGCAGTACAGTGAGGCCGTGGTAAACCCAACCGGGTCTCTTGGTTGGGTTTACCACGGTTGTGGACGGAGAAGTGCCAGGGGCAGAGGGCATACCCCTGACCCCCTTTCCCCGCTCAAACCGCGCATTTGAACAAGACGAAGACCCAACGACGAGCCCTACACTCGCGCGACAGCCCGTGCCGGTACGGCGCAGGCGCGACCAGGGACAGGCGAGCAAGCGCACTCGGATTATAAATGTGACCATTAAGAAGCTGATAAAAATGCATTAGTAGTACACATTTACGTCTTAAAATCAGCGTGTCAATGCCCACCATTCCAGACATGAACAAAAAGGGATATAAAAAAGGATAATATCCGTATAGTTTTTTATACAAATAGCGAGCGAACTTTCGCTGTATACGTTCTAACATAAGGGCGTATTTCTTTTCGTGTGGATCCCAGATAATTGAGTTATATTCTAACCTACTGCGTACATAGGCGAAGTATAATATAACAACAGCGCTCCGCTAACAGCTTACAGATATACTTTATCAAAAACGAAATTAATGCGTCTGCCTTACGGTACCGAACTTACAGAATACTCGTACTATAATTTTTATCGTTGACCACAAATAATATTTATCGTAAACCTTCAGTACTATCGGAAAGCCATAATAGTCCAAATAGCAGAATGGACACCTTGATTGATATTCAATGGACGGAGATTTAAAACTGCAATTTCGATTTTGGCAAACGGTTTTCCTGTCCCAAATAATACAATCAATCTTAAACTTTTCAGGGTAATTTTACAATGTTCAAACGACTTTGAACCGTAAATTCATTTATTTATAAGGTTTAACGGAACTGCGGAAGTATTAAGGCAAAATAAATCTTTAACCATTGTGGACGCAAGACGTTGAGCTTTTTATAGAAATGTCACAACCGATTATAACACGTTGGACATGATTACATTATTAAAATTAGGAACATAATCAGATTTACTATTCAGAAAGCGTAGTTTAACTACGTGCCTCAATATTTCTTCAGCATATGGTTTTAATGTTTTAGTCAGCAGTGAAACGCTCGCAGCAGAGCTTGACTTGGCAATCTTAACCGATCAACAAGTTAAGTAAGTTGTTGCGGTCAGGACTTGGATGGGTGAACGCTAGTGGCATTATTTAACTGAGCGCTTCCGTGCTTCGAAGGGCACGTTAAGCCGTCGGTCCCGGTTGTTTGTCTTAGGACAACAGTCGTTAGGCTGTGTCGAAGGCCTTCGGGCAACCTGAAAACTTTGACATGGGTTGGGCACTAACCTATCAACCAAGCCGCACAGGGCCCGCGTGGTGGATTATGGCCCAACTGTACTCTCTGAGAGGAAGGCTCGAGTGTTAGCAGTGGGAACGAAATAGGCTGATTATGTTATGTATATAATGTTTTCTTGTCCGAAATCATTCATTATACGGATTCATTCCATTCGTGGATTTTTTCCTTACGAATGTTTGCCACTAAGCACATCTATAAAAATGAGAAATCGATGGTCGCTCTACGCTTTACTACTGTATCTGTCTTTTGTTGCCACTCAGTTTAATTGCTTCTGGTTTCACTGAATTTTATTGTGCGTGAAATCTCATAAACTTATCATCTACAATTTTCGAATGTATAAGATGGAAGAAAACGAATAAAAACCGGTCAATTGCGAGGTGAACTCGTGCACCGAGGGTTCCGTACATTATGAGAGCTAAAATTATTGCTCTAATTCAAGACAAACTAGGATATAGGACAAACTAACTTTGCCGTCCGATCGCTAGGCACGATTATTGCCCCAACGCAAATAAAAGTTTATAATAGTGAACGGAGCGATAAAATGTTATTTTAAGCCTTTAATGGCGTGTTAATTGTAAATTAATGTAATAGTCAAAGTAAGAAAAATAAAGGTTGTATATAAATATATATAAAAGGTTTAATATTATAAGGATACGGGGACCTAGTGTCTGTAGTGTAGGGAAGAGGGAAGAGGTATTAGTACACACTGCCTCTCCCATCCCCGCCAGTGGACTCGGACATAACCTCAGATATACTGCTCTTCTGCGGTATCCATAAAGGATTTCCTTCTCCCGAATCTTATAAAAAAACTTGCTGTTTGTGTTATTTTCTAGAACGAGACACAAATTCACGGTTTTCAGAAGTATTTGCCGTAAGATATTGCTTATTGTCGAATTTCATGATTCTAGTTCAACCCAGTTGTGTGTGACAGAATCAGTCATATACTTGGCTTACACGTTCGACTTATGGAGACACACAGCTGAAGGAGACCGTAGACTTGAGTATTTGATATCAATTTCAACTTGATACCTCTGAACGTCCATGAGAAAACGGGTCTTGACAGACAGACAGGTGGACAACAAAGTGATCCAATAATCCATATATATTTAAAATAGATCCCTCCTTCCTTTTGAGTTACAGAATCCCTGGGGCCTTACTATGAGCTCTTAAAGCAGGACTTCTAGAAAACTGCCCGGCTTATTCGTACCATGACAACGTTAAAGCAGGCCTGCTATTCAAGAACCGTTGAAAAACCGTTCACCTGTTTTTTTATTATGGACTCTCGTTAACATGACGATCTATATCCACTCAGTTTATCAACTTACAAACATCTAGGCGTCTGCAATGTTGGTTAAAGTGAATTGTTAAAATGCCAGAGACAATTTTATCCATTCACTTTTGAGAAAACAATATTCAAACAGTTCACCTAAACGAGCATGCAATTGTATGATTCCATTCAAAACTGTTTATGCCAGGTTTAAGAACTGCACGGAACTTGCATGGTTTTTATGAAGCTGATAGTAAGGCCCTTGAACATTAACAATTTCAAAACAAGCATGTGGGTTAATTTTAAAATAGGAAAAGCATTATTTGATATTTGAAATTCAGAGTTTTCGTCCTTATAAATGTGATGTGACTGAAGCAAATGAGATATGCTAGAACAATTGTAGGAGTAGTAGTAGTAGTATAGGATGATATTAAGGTACCTTTTAATTCAAACGTACGAATTCATTTTCGTACTAAACAATCTTCTCGTCGTAGTTTTCATGCCTGGAAATCGCGTACCTGCTCAGTTTCAGTTCAGATATCTATTCATAATAGTAACTTTTAAACTTTCGCGATTTGAACACATAGTTATATTATATTAACGGGGCTTAATCGCGTTAGTAATAGTATTTATTTACCTCGACGTTTCGATCAAGTTGCATTGATCGTGGTCACGAGCGGACTGAAGAGGCGGGTGTCACTGTCTTGAAGTATGGAGATACTTTTTAATATACCCCCAACAGTTGTTATAAAAAGATGATAGAAAAAGATATAATGAACTAAGCGTAAAACATTTGACCTCCATCCATCCAAACATAAAGTTCACTTACGAACTCGAGGTAAAGAGAAGCTTGCCTTTCCTGGACGTGAAAGTGATGGCAAAACCAGATGGCTCGTTAGGACATTCTGTTTTCAGGAAGCCCACACACACTGACAGATATTTGAACGCCGCATCTCATCACCACCCTCGTCACTTACAGTCAGTAGCCAGGTCCATATTAAACAGAGCTCAGGATCTATGTGACCCTGAACATCTAGCTTCTGAAATAACGCATGTTCAGGAGGTTTTAAAACGAAACGGCTATAAAGTAAGTAGAGAAGTGCGTTCATCTAGCAGATTTAAAAGGAACAGAGTAGAAGTCGAGAGACAGCCGGCATTCTTACCGTATGTGAAAGGGATAACAGATAAGGTTGGAGCAATACTACGGCAATTCTCCATAAAGACTGTTTTTAAACCCTTATATAAGTTGGCAGGATGTGTCAGGTCACCGAAGGACAAGATACCATTCCAAACACCGGGTGTGTACAGAATTGATTGCAGCTGCGGTAGTTCGTATATTGGACAAACTAAGCGAACCATTGCTGAACGAGTCAAAGAGCATATTGCAGCTGTAAAGAACCGCCAAATAAATAAATCTGCGATCGCTGAACATCTGCTCGAGTCAGGACTTAATCACTGGATTGAACTTCACGACCCCAAAATCCTCTCTACGGAGCGTCACTATTACTCGAGAATGGTACGTGAAGCGGTTGAGATTAAAAAACACCGTAACTTCAACCGGGAGGATGGTTTCAAACTGGCGGCAACATGGAATCCAGTGATTAAAAAGTGTTCCCGTCGCGATTTATCCTCAGCAAAATCTGTCGATATCGTTAGTGTTGTGTGTCGGGACAATGACTTTTTATAACAACTGTTGGGGGTATATTAAAAAGTATCTCCATACTTCAAGACAGTGACACCCGCCTCTTCAGTCCGCTCGTGACCACGATCAATGCAACTTGATCGAAACGTCGAGGTAAATAAATACTATTACTAACGCGATTAAGCCCCGTTAATATAATATAACTATCTATTCATAATAATCGGACAAGCGCTAGTCGAACCTGCGTACCACTGGGCCGAGCACGAAAACCTGTTTAAGTGTAACGTAATCGCATCTTTAACGTATTTAGTACAAATTGTCATTTATCTAGTGCAATAGTGGCACAGATAAGTCTTAGTTATACTCGTATCATCATAGTCAAACAATCATATTGTATTATTTTTAAGTCAAAAGTCAATATAATTTATTCAATTTTGGCATCAAAGTCGCTCTTCTGAACGTCAATTATTAATTATAATATACTTAAAAGTCTCTACCGCCGCGTTCCAAAATATATAGAACTTACCGGGAAGAAGCGGCAAGAAACTCGTTGAGATAAGATATCAAGATACAGAACATTAAAGAATATTTAAAGTGTCGGTTACCTATCACGGCTTAAACATATACTTTTAAAGGTAGGACAGCCAGACAGACAACCGGTGTGAAGTTAGCGGCCTTTTATAAACCGACCAAATGAAGTTGCTCGTAATAAAACTTGAGTTTTATTAGTTATATTACCAGCAGATAAAACATATTGCCAAGGGTGGTAATGGTATGAAAATTACCGACAAAAAGCTTATATGTAAAAAATCCTAAAGCAGTTAGGACCTGGGAAAATTTGATTACAATCTGTTTGTCTGTCTGACAAACACAGTGCAGGCTTAGATACAGAGTACCGTGCCGTAGTTTCGAAACCTTAAAATGCTGCTAAATATTACGCAAACAGCATTTCTTTCGTTTCTTTTTGCCCTCGTACTTCTGGTAGGCCTAGCACGAATAACTGCTTAAGTGTAATGGTTACATTAGTCTGATTCACGTAAAACAGTACAAACTGTTATTTATCTAGGGAAACTGTGACACAGATAACTCATAGTTTGTGCCCTGAAACTTGACATGTTGACTGTTACGATGTGAATACTTTTTCGCGAATTGTTTGTGTTATCAGAATCTAGCAATAATCACATAAATACAAATCTCATTAAGTCATTGCCCTCTCTAAGTTCGTTCTAGTAATGCGGAAGATTTATGGAGGAAGCCACCCCTTTCCTCCATGGGTGGATGCAGTACTAAAACTATCAAAGGCGATCAACGAGGAATACGTAAAAAGGTTTCATGATTATGTTCACTTTGCCTACACTCATGCATCAATGCGAACAATTAACGATTAACACTATATAACCCACTACTATTAGGTAGTACTAAAACTCAAAATTCGAACTCGGGATTATAGTGTTCGATTTATTTGAATATATAGACATTATAAGATAAAGAAAATTTGCATAACAATACACAATACATAATGACATAATACATAATATAATAGAAATAAATAATAGAACCTATATTTTATAACATTTCGGCTTTGTATTTATTGTGTTCTATGGGGCACGCCTATGTTATGGGGGAGACATATGTTCAGCAGTGGACAGCTGAGATGATGATGATGATGACATGTATTCTAGCAACGAAATTGTTTGATTTGATTTGAACGAAACATTATTTTTAATAATAAATAATGATGAATAAAATTAACCAAAATCACTGATATCCATTGTGTTTTTTTCCGACGTTCTCGCAAACAGTATTATGTAGTAAAGTATGAATAAAGTGTAGTCCGTCCTTGTCATTTAAATATTAGTAAAAGAAGATGTCAATAGGTTGAAATACTATTAAGTTTAATTAGGTTTATGAGGGTAGGTAAATGATCTCATTTGGGATATACAATATAACACAAGTCAAAATTATAAATTAACATATTTATTAGAATCAGTAGCAGCCATTACTCACTTGTGACGCGACCTTTGACTTCGGGGATTGAACTTGGTTCTCCGGGGAAATACTCCTTGTCTTGTCTTACCACGTTGAGTTTAATCAAATACAGTACTATAATAAATAAACATAAACATTAAACCACGCCTGTATATCCCCAAGGAGTACATTCGTATAAATCCAAACGCTTCGAAATTTATATTTTTAACTAGCTCCGCTCGCGTTTTTACCTGCATGGCTTACAGAAAGATTTTTATGCGCTAGACCTTGGCTATTTTTCTAAAATAAACGTAGCTCCGTTGACTCGCACTATATTTGGCCAATAATACAATAGATTTCGCAGAAGTCAACCTACTATTCCAGGAACTGCAACGTGTGTGGTTAAATTAATTCTTATAAAATCAGTTTTCAAATAACCAGTTACTCCATAAACACCCAAGATCCGAGAACCAACCTTTCTGCTCATAAAATTGATCCTTTCCCCGGCTATAAACCGAACCTGGGAACCTCACAGTACCAACAAAGCTTCCTATTTTCGTTCCCGTTGGTAAACATTCATTGCGATGTACTATGCCTAGTAGATGAACCTAAACGTACCGGGAAAGGCCAACTTATTTAGACTAGTATTAATAATTTGTTTTCAGTACATACGAAGACGTCTTGTTTGACCTAGAAACCCCTAAAGAAGACCTAAAAACTGAGATCAAGAGCATATGTGATGCTTATTCTGTATACTTCCTGCATGCATTTTATCCGGAAGAGGGAGGGTAGTGCACACTGCATCTCTGCCATGAGCATTTTTCCAGCGAAAGCATTATTAAAATAAAAGTTTAGTATGTTGTAAAATAATATCTAAGAACAATATTACTGAAAGTCGAGTGAAACGACAACCTTGTGGCCGCTGCTGGCTAATGCTAACATTTTCGCGTCTGTTTTGTCTGTTCTTTGCTTCAAATGAACTTGTACAATATATAAGATAAAAGTTACATTAAATTTAATATGAAACTTCACTTTGTTACGGTATTCGTCAATTCTGTGTCAATGTTAATTGAGCCATGGAACATTTTGATTAATATATAATAGGCGATACATAAAAATAAATGCCTTTATAACAGACATCGCTGTCATTTAGTCTACCCGCGAACATGTCCACTGAAAAGTGTTCGAAACGTCGGAATGTAATAATATAAAATTAACGGATTTTAACCCGTTTAAAATTGTTTAATTTCAAGGTGTCTATGTCGTTCAATGTCAAAACAATGCAATGCAGACAGAATAATAGCTGTCGTGCGATTCTCTAAAAGCAAACATTGTTGCATCTTTGACAACATCCGTGAAAAAAACTACGAGATGACATTGAAAAAACAAACTTATGTACAAGGGTGATATCTAGTGTTTGACATCGGTGAGCTCGTCGACGAGCGCAACGACGAATCATTAGAGAATCGCACGGCAGTTGCACACTAAAAATAGGAAGATAGCGATTTAAAATTCCCGAAATAAAGTATGCCAAATGCTGACGCATCCCAATGAATAGGTTACGATCCACTCTCTCTCGAAATACCTAGCCCCTTATTGATTTTCTTAGCTCTTTTAAAGCTAGCTTGTGTAGGTGGATAGGTTGAATTGCTATGTGAGAAGGTCGGAGTCGTTACATATAAACTTAATATTAAAACTGCATTTCTTAGCAAGAATTTTTTGTCAGATAAAGCAACACGTAATAAGTAAAAGATCTATGGTAATTTTTGGGTCTCGAGTTGTTGGAATATCGAATATTGTATTATATATATGATAAACTAAATAATCTCTAACAAAAAGAACGGATACCCGGCAATACCAAAATCATTTGAACAGTAGGGCTATAATGTATCTCAGTTGGTAACAAATGTTGATTGGAATCGAAAAAAATGGCCGCTCTATGTCACTTTTGTCAGCTCCAGTCATCAACTTCCTAACGTTTTTGCTTATTGTAGTTGTCAAATGTGACATAGAGCCGCCATTTTTCAAAATTTCAATCAACATTTGTTAGCAACTGAGATACATAATAGCTCTAAGGATCAATTATTCTAGGGCTATTTTGTATTTCAGTTGCTAACAAATGTTGATGAAATCAAAAAAAATAATAAATAATAAAGAAAACTTGGAATTTAAATTTTTCTTTTGTATTTTGGCTTAAACGCTATCCGCGGAAAGCCAAAAAAATAAATCTCATCTATTTTAGTCAATGGCCGATCGCCATGTTTAGATGCGCGCGCATAGGAAATCTGATATTTTTTTCCCGCTGTTAAATTAAATGATTTTTAGTATTAATTTCTTCACAAGTGTGTTGAAAAACGTCGTATGATACACGTGTGTGTATTGATGATTACCGTCCTCGGCTCTCTTAAGACTCTAACCTAACGGTTCGGATCTGAATAGCGCCTCAACGGTAATCACCAACATTACACACTTGTACCTGTACTATTATTTACTAGTTTCATACAATATTTCGTCAATTTCTAAGAATTTATTTGTTTATGAAACATGTTTCAAGGTTTATAAACCCATGAAAAAAATCGCGCAGGTAGCATCCAAAACGATCTTTGAAAAAGCTCTTAGACACGATGTTTACAAATAAATCGAGATATATTTGAAAACGTTTTATGTAGTACAGTTAATTAACACTCGTATTATTTTATTAGTTATTAGTCAGTTAGTTATTAGTACTATACTTCTACTATTACACTTGTCTTGTTAACATTTCAGTTTTTAATTTTTATGAATTATTAGCAGAGATATTAATGTTTTTCACTCAGTTCTCGAATCAGATTTTAGTTTCTTTTGTTTTTATGCTATGCATAAATGCTGCAAACTTTTTCAATTACAGCTGTGTGCGGCTTGAAACTGTGTTTCATTATTATTTAACTTTAAAGTGATTGTCAAGGAAAAACAACCAGACGTGTGTCTGACGGATTGTGGATTTAAGAGGTAAGTTGGATACCTGACTTACGATGAAAAGCTGTGAAGCTGCTTATATGGTCTTTTTACTTGGAGTATAAGAATGAAATTTTTCCGATATGTGAATAAATTTGAAAATGAATAGGCTCAAGCTAGTGCTCAAGCACTATAACTAATTAAAAGTATTTATCAATCATCATCGTCATCATCAATCATCAATAGTCTGTGTCATCCAGCTAGACATAAACCTCTCCCAATGCGCGCAACTGACCTGATAAAGGTCATAGGACGACGTTGGATGCAGGCCGCTTTCAATCGGTCCTTTTGGAAAATTATGGGGGAGGCGTATGTTCCGAAGACGTCCTACGGCTGAGATGATAATGATGATGAATGCGCGCAACTGGATCTGGTCTTCGGTTCTGCTCATTCATTGACAGCCAGCGACCCTGAACAGATCGTTACTCCATTTGGCTGAAGGGCATCTCAAACTAATATTAACAATGTAAAAATAGCAACACAATTTATATGAACTCCAAAATCTGTGCAGATATTTTCGTTCATTTATCTCTCGACGTCACCGGGCTAGCTTTTCCGTTTCGAGTTTAAACTTCGTAGAACCGGAGTGCCACTAAAAGGCTTTTTCGTTTAAGCTCTTATTTTGTGGGTATTTAATGTAAATGTTGGACTAGATTAGATTTAAGTTGCGGTCGTGCGGATTTGAGTTTTCATAAACAAATTGGATAAAAAAAACGGTATTGTATTTGTAAAGTATACACTCATCTAGATTCTATACGTTATATATACTAGATACGTCTAGATTCTAGATCATCGTCATCATCTTAGCCGTAAGAAATCCACCGCAGACCATATGATACTCAGTGTCAAATCAAATACAAACCGTGCGACTCCTAATGCACGGGCGACACGAGGCCAGTTTTTCAAGCCAGAATAGCAAGACAGTTTTCTACTAAACTGTCCTGGTTTGCTGACCTGGCTTAGAACATACAAGTTGTGTTTACATGAGGCTTCATTATTTTAAGCCAGTACTATTGCAGTGACTGAGGTGACCACGCGTCCAACATGAATTGCATGCGAAAAAAACTTTGAAAACTGTGCCAATTCGTACTAGACGAAGTACCTAGAAGATAAATTACAAAAACGGTACGCGGCAATACCCACTTTTTTTAATTCGCCACACATTTTTGTGTACTTGATCACGTTTATAATTGTCTTTATAGTTAAGAAGTTAAGCATGATTTATTTCAACCACCAATAATGCCTACAACATTCTTAAAACTAGTTAATTTACATGATATGTAACAGATTCAGTTATTTATTTTTTGTAAGCCCTGGTCTTCACACTAGGATTCCCTGTGTTCATCCCTGTGGAGATCAGTTCCTCACAAATTGGGTTTAAATCTAGTTGCGTTACATGTATGTGCTTTAATTTTTTGTTAAGGTTACAGATAGAAATTACTTAAGTTATCCTGTAAAAGTCCGACAGTCTAAACAGTGTAGTCGCAACTTCATATAACTACCTACGCAGTTGATACTTATAGCAACAATAAAATACTACTATAGTAATATACTCCAACATTATAACTGGGAAGGGTGGCGTTCCACAGAAATTAATGGTCTTGGTACAGTTGTATAAACTTTAAATTCATCTCCGTACTTAGTTTTTAAAAGACCACTTGATTTGATTAAGTACAAAAAATAACACGTGCCTGCGTCCTTATTTATGGACTGTACTAAACTCGCACGTCTACATGTCGGCCAGTTAAGTTGGCGGGGTGTGGGAGACATGAGATAGGGGCCTACTTCGCACTGGACTTGCCGAAAAATAGGATCGCGATCTATTCAACTCAACTTAATTAACAACTTACTACTTAACTCGCTTGTGTCGTTCAAACTACAATAACAACTTAACTCGCCTACGTCACAAGTTAACTCGCTACTGTACTTACTGAAGTGTAAATCGCGCTTAATTACTGTAAATCCAACGCCACTTCAAAGTTTGTCGTCCGTTTGGTCACGACCAGCCGTGCGATTCTCTAAGAGCAAACATTGTTGCATCTTTGCCAACATCCGTGAAACAAATGACGCAATGACAAGAAACGTTGGAAATACAACCTTATGTACAAGGGCGATATCTCATAAAGTATTTGACATCGGTGAGCTCGTCGACGAGCGCATCGACGAATTATTAGATAATCGCACGTCTGTCAAGATCGCATATTCCCCAGTCGGGTAAACCCCAGAATGAAGCTAGTACAATAGTATATTTCATTACAAGTGGGGAAAGGCTGTCATTGCAAAGAGTTCCGACAAATGTCTACCCGAGCCGAGGCGCAGCTGAAGGCGAGGGTTGACAGTCGGAACAAGCTGCAATGACGTTTCCGCACGTGTACTGAACGACTATTTTTAATACAGTTGCGAAAAAATGAAGCAATTTAATAAAATAAACTCGCAAAGAAAATTTCTGGAAATTGGCGCCAACCGTAGAATATAAGCAGAGATTTTTTTTTCTTCGCCCATTCTGGTAGGCAAAGGGAACTATGCCCATACAGCCAAGTCTTCAGTAGAATTTTTTATTGATATAAAATGGGAATGAAATTTAATGAGATGAAATGAAATGAAACCTAACCTAACTCATTCAATCAAATCATTAAATCTGATATTGAAACAAATTAGTAGCTTCTTTTTAGAAATATACGTATTTCCATGAATCATAAAAACTTCTATGAATTTTTTTTAGTAAAAACTTCATGGTTAGTTTTTCTTTTTAATAGACATTATTTTGACAGTTGATGAGACGCACGAGTTCGGGAAAGGTAAAAAACAAGCACGAGTATGTAATAGCCCACATCCCGAACGCTATACGTCCCTGCAATACGCATCTTTTTGAGCAACAATATTAAAAATAGAATTTTGAAAGTATCTTACTTGGCGATCCATTTAATACTTACTTCGACGCCAAATTAACTCACATTACGTACGTACTTATATTAATTTAATGTACGGCTAATTAACCTCCTTGTACGTTCTACCCTTGAGGGCCCTACATATCTACAATCTATTTATATTCAAGACACGTTTTATTTAATGAGCAAACAAGCAGATAGGGATAGGAATCATTTCCGGCAAGTACTTATCTCTCATAACAGTTGCTTTGATCGTGATACTTACACAATTATTATATAATAATTATGTATATATTATATCGCAGTTTTGTTTATATTATTCGATGAATCTAGTTAAATAAACTACATTTTTTTTTTATTCTAAGGGCGCTACGAGTATCAGACAGAGAGCGGTCACGCGTTCACGTGGTCACATTTGCGTTCGTTGTGTTACATAGATATACCCAAAAAGGAGGCATTCTGACCGCGTCGGTCAACTGTAGGTAGACTGTGGGTACGTAACGTAATACAACACAACGAACGCACAACTGACCGCGCGAACGCTTGAACGCGTGATCGTTCACTGTCACAGCACTCTAAGCAATAGATTGAAAACAAGTACTTAAGTCATTATTTAAAAAAACACTGAACTGATTTTTATGATTAAATGTGTAGAATCCATACGACACGTTTTATTTATCTACTAACGTTTGAAACAATAATATTATCATCTGAGTAGGAAAACAGTTTCTTCTGCTATTGAGCAGAGTTAAAACCTATAAAAAAAGTCAACCGATATTTATAATATTTGTAATTTTAGAGTAAAAAATACACTTTATTAGACGGGATTCGAACCCACGTCTTTGACAATCCATGTCACATGCCGACCGTATGCTTTGAAGGCGATCCGTCCAAACATAGAAATTAAATCTTTTGACTTTAACCGTCATATGGGGACGGCTTCATAATCCAAAATTACTATTTACTCTAGTAATCAGGATCATTCAGGATCTAAAATTACAAGGCTTGGTCTCGCTAAGCAGGCGTTAGTGCTTAACAAAAATCATATAATAAAAATCAACATTAATAATGTTTAAATGTGATCATCTTGGATCTTTAACGTATCCGACCAAAACACTAATTAAGAATGAATCACCGAAATATATAATACGAGTATATTTAAAACAATGTATACGCGTAAACATAATGGCCAGAAGTTCTATTAGTATCTAAATAAAATACCCTACTAGAAATCTATTACAGAATAACTTTTCGAGGACTGATGAGCGTATCCGTATATTTATTGAAACTCTATCCGTGGTTGTCATTTTAGAAATAAAGATTATTCATTTTTAAACTATCACGGTTACCTACTCTTGCGAGGGTTAACATTAGAAACAGGATATTTACCATAATGCTTTTGTGTGACAGTGGTAGGGGTGCTAAGTAACGCAAGAGGTAGAGGGTAGGTCGTTTCGTTTTTTTCTTAGTGTCGCTCACCCGCATGTGCTTAAATGATTACTACTCTTTACTTACTTTATTTACTCGTGATCATGGCACTTGCAACAGTGTTTGTAATATCGGGAAATCAAGCAAAAAGGATCACACGGGAAATGTCCCATTTCTATTGTTAACTATTGCATAAACTGTATTATTTGTTCCTTATACTACTTCTACTACTCTACCTTCAGAGAGGAGTTCGCCAAATTTTCGCAAATAGGTACCTAAATTATGTTTAGGCAATATATCAGTTAAACATTGTGATCTGACAAGATTTTTGACACATTTTATAAGATTACTTATACCAAAACAACGTCGACGCTAGAAAGGAAATGTTAAACGTGCTTTTTTTTCGTGTCAATGGTACCACTTTGATTAAAGCTTGATTTATAGTTGCAGAGTAACCAGAAGTCTACAACTTTAAATCAAGCTTGAATAGAATTTCGCCAATTTAATTCCGTCGTCTGTGGCATTAAAGAGGTCGTCCCTTGTGCAGATGGTAGGGCAGAAGGAACAAACGAGTAAATGTGACATCGTTTGAGTGGTGAAACCGCAATCGCAAACAGTTTCAGTGTTGTCACGGTAGCCCCATTTGCACATATTGTGTCTACAGCGGCCAACTGTCTACAGCGGCCAACTTGCGTCCTAAGTCGGTTGATGGACTTCCAAACAGGCCCTGAACGGAAGCTCACGTCCTGGGGGTAACTGTCCTTGCGCTGTGAAACCAACCAACTGTTACGGTGTTGGTGGGTTTTTTTGTACCAAAGAATGATCCTGTGCGAGGCTGGATGGTGCTCGAAGGCTGTAGTTGTGTGTAGGAAGTTTTTACGACTCTTTAACCGAGCTCTTCGAGGCTGACGTCTGTGTATGTAGAGGTGTCGATGGTTCCTTTCTTGCTTTGACTTTTCTAATGCGTATGTAGTATCTCTTTGCACGGATGGTGGTGCAATGCCCGCGAGCGGATAAAGCATATTAAGAGAAGTCGGTTTTAGGCAGCCAGTTATCATGCGACACGTATCGTTCAGCGCAACGTCAACATGCTTGGCGTGTGCGGAGCGGTGCCAGACGAGATTCTTGACACATTTTATAAGATTTCCCATACCAAAACAACGTCGACGCTAGGAAAGAACTGTGAAACTTGCTTAAGTGTTACATCTCATCTAGCTGTTCTAAAACGTTTTACTGATAAAGAATTCAGACCTGATTTATATTATTTAGTTATAATTCAAGGCAATAGTTAATAATTTAAAAAGATTAAGTTAAAAAGACTGACGGAGCACTGATGTATTCCTAACATACGTTTGGTGGAAGATATGGGTAGCAGCTTACCAGGGCACGATAGTAAAATATACTATTCAAACTTATAAAAACAATGTTAAAATAAAAATATTTTATCTTCGTAGTAAAATATAGTAATTAAGTACCTACATTAATAATTAGATTGTGGTTCAATAGGTCACTAATTTTAGGAATTCTTTTGTGCTATGAGCCGCACAGCCCATGAAAAAGTACAATTCCTGGAAGCGCGAATGTACTGGTTCAGGACGGTTAATTATCGATCTCTTAATTTTTTTTATCATTAGATTTAAAGAATAAATATCTAAAATGTATTAGTGAAATTTATAATATGTTTAGAATAAAAGAGGTTAATCACCGATCTAAAATAAAAACACCAATCTGCAAATAACTTCTACCTACATTTTTTATTTTTTTTTATAATTTGTTTAAAATAAAAGAGGATAATCACCAATCTAAATCAAAAACACCAATCTGCAAATATAACTTCTACCTAATTTTTTTTTTCATCACAAATACCCATCTATTCCAATACTCGAAATGTTGTAACTTAATAAACATTTATTTAAAATATTATTCAAAACAGGTTTTAGAAAACATCATTCCCGATTTCCTGATTCCCAGTGAGCAAATAATTTGAAACACAAAGTACAAATTAAAACGACATTATCGCGGATCCGCGGGTACATTTTCAGTTAAGATTTAAGATTGCCTTTATAACTAAATTAAAGCGATATTCAACATTGTATTGTAGCCTTTAAAGGCCTTTTTATACAGATTGTATACAGGGTTATTGGTAAATCAACCTTTTCCCGTTAAGGGCGTGTAGTTTACATCGTTTCTGACTGATTTGACTATGCAACACCCTATCCTAAATCTAACCGATTTCGAGATATTTGAATTTAATTGAAATTCTTTTTATTACTAATATTATTTGATTTTTACATGGAAAATTTGATGCTTTAGGACCTCAATAACCAATATTGTACGTAAAATTAATAAATAAGTCGTTATAGACAATAAAAACGTATAAGAACTTATATTATTATTATAATATATTATAAATAATAATATAATTATTATATAGCAAATAGATTATATTTGGGAAGAACTTACTTGAATATAATCTAGATATTTGTTATTATAGAACTTATACACAACAATCACAACAAGTAATATAAAAACACTGGCCCGACTGCAAAAGATGGCAGAAAAAAAACATTGACTCGATAGGTTTAAGTTTTCCAGATTTGTGTTTGTATGAGTTTTGACGTGATATAGGTAAGTTTTATACATTTTGTATATTAATGAAGAAACATATACGATATAACTATTCGGTAAGATTTGATAAAAAACTTGTTTCATACGAAATACACTATAGCATATAATAATTATATGTATACTAGCGACCGCTCGCGACTTCATTCTCATATTAGACAATAATAATATTAACACAACAAAAAAAAGAATAACCAAGTTTGTTTCATCCGTTCTCAAGTTATAGCGTCACCAAAAGAAATAGGGGTTCATTTTAATATATTGTATTGGCTGTTCGTCGGATAAACCTGCTATTGTATAACTGTTCAGTATTAAAGCGCTGCAAATATCTGATGAAAATCTTCGAAAATCTCTGTATTTGTGTACTGTCTACATCCACCTAGTGTTCCTCTATACCACATCTCCCAGGGTCACATAAACTTTACCAAACAAACTCTTAGTGTAGCCGAATTACTTAGGTACAAGATTAAACGATTTAAGATAAGATAGGGTTGGCAACTCACACAAAACAACCGTAGAAGTAAGATTAGGATCTGTGCGCTGGCCGAAGTAAACAGATTTGAAAATGAGACCAAAGTTGGTCCAGTCTTGGAACTATAGGCTTACTCAAATGTTTGTTGCCTTAAGTGACGGATAGAGGATATTTACATTTTCATTAGAACGTTATTAGTGTGTTATTACATCCCTTTCTAAGGTGGAACTTTTGCACAAACCAGTTTAGATTTTGTGATAAAATAAACATGGTTATCTAGACCGTCGGAATTTAGTTGAGAACTCTTCACTTCTTGTTTTCAGATTCAAATCCATCCCTTTATCTCGATATTGGTGGGCATAGGTTGCAAAAGCATAACAACAATAAAAGTTATTGCGAAAGTAGTTATTTAGCAGTTGACTTGTTAGAATAGAAATAATTGACACTAAAAAATTAAGAAGTTATTTGAAGTTTTTGGATCACTTAGAACTCAAGGACGATGAGTGACCGTTGATTGAAAAACTAACCATTTTAATGGTACGTTACAACCTAAAGTTTTTTTTTAAATTATTTATAATTTAAAAAAAAAACTTAAGGTTGTAACGTAACTGAACGTGGTAGGATTGGATGAAATAGCATTTCATTAACATTTAGAGATATTATTAACGGTTAATGTAAATATATTGTAATAAGAGTTCTAGAAACTGTGCGTAAAATTCTATAGCCGTAGATAATTTCATATAATATGTATATATAATATTATATTACACATATTTTATATACATTTAAGTCTATAAAATGAATGTAGTAATATATAAATTATATAAGATTAATGTAGTAGGTAATCAATTCCCTGCCGCTTTCGAGTTTATGCTCGCCTAGTACTATGCATATTTTTTATAAAAATATGCATATATTTTAATCCTTAACTACATATATATAATAAAAAAGTTAAGTAGCTGCGCCCCACGGTTTCATCCACGTGGTGAGGGAAGATGATCATGATGAAAGTATCCTATGTGAATGTAGTACCTCATTTATCTACAAACCAAAAATTCTCCTATTGCATTCAGCCTTCTGGCGTGATTAAGTAACACACCTACATCAATCCAAACATGTGTACCTATTTATAATTATAAGTAAAAACGTTAAACCAAGATAAAAAATAATAAAAAGTTAAACCAAGATTTTGTAACAGTGGACCACAGAAAAAAGTTATATATAAGGCACGAATACAGTTTCTCATTATAATTAAATAAGTACCTTTATCGCCTGATTAGTGTTGCTGATGTTCTGGGCTTCTGATGTTTTACTTCCAGTTGTAATTTGCCAAAGAGATGAAAGCGAATTGATTTAATAAATTTTCTTTCTCCTTTAGTAATTAAAACTGACCAAATCACTATGGGAAGTGGCACATTTATTTTTTTCCACGGCCATCGTTGAAACTTTGGGGTGAGTCACCCCAAAGTTGAGTACAGTTAGTTAACACGGAAATTAACGTATGAACGTTTTTTTTATATATACAGTCTAAGATAAGATATAATACCTCGACACCTCGAGTTATGAGTTAAAAACTTAATAATAGTCATCATGTAGTCTACGTAAATGAAAATGCGTTTTCAAATATATAGACATTAATACATATTTTATGGCGTAGTCGGGTTGGTTTATAATATATACATAATATATATATATATATATATATATATAAATGTAATAATTACACCATAAAATAATAATATTAGCAAAAAGGACCTCGTAACCTGCTCAGGCGCAGTTGTAAACAATCCTAGGCCTGTGATTGGCGGACTCGCTGAGAGCGTTTATCCTTCTGAATCGGATTCAAAGCCACGGCGGCGACGCGACAGGGATAGACATTATTATATTATATTTACAAAAATTGCGCCAATTTTGTTCATTGTCTTTTACCAATGGTGGTAAATGATTCAATGTCTTAACCCACAAGAAACACATACACAAGAGAGAGAGAGAGAGAGAGAGAGAGAGAGAGAGAGAGAGAGAGAGAGAGAGAGGTAGCGGAACTGACACATACCGTAGATAACATATTGTTGCCAGTAACAAGTGACAATACGTGCACAAATAATATTATATCTACTTTTTCCCTTCTCTTTAACTCTCCTTCAAGTGAAATTTAAAGTCTAAGTATACTTTAATTATAGGAATGCTCGAAATTATTATCTCACACTAATAATATAATTAAAACTGTAATTTCCATACTTAGCTATATTTTCTCAAAGTCTACGTAGGGGACGAAATTGAAGAATTTTTGACTACCATAGGGATCAAAATCTCAAGAGTTGGGGAAATCCGACTTTCTAGTGGTAATTCTAGTGGTAAATGATAGTTAGGGCTCGTGGCAGTGACAGATATTCTGCAATATCGACTGTTCTGATCTACTTAACAAAATTACCTTCTATGCGCCTTTCAAGTCCTTACGTAACAAACAACTGTTAAGTCTACCTCTAGCATCTACTTGCTATAGGCAGAACAGCTTTATCAGCCGAACATGTAGTTCTTATTCACTTTGTAACGAAAACAACGTTGACCTTGATTTATTCTACAACAGCATACCTACGTTAAGAAAACAACTTGATGAGAATTTCTTCAATATGTATAGATGTAAGATGTAATAAATAAGTATATCGATAGTACCTAATTCACAGAAAGCGAGATCTATCTTCCAATGCTAAAATACTAACTTGTAATTGTACGTTTAATTCCACAATATTGCTAACAGTGGAGACTTTTAAATGACTTTATGTTACCTATGAAAATGCACAAGTTATTATTATATAGTCGATAGTCTTTCTAAAAATAAATTAATAAATATCCTGCACCTTTGTAAAAGTGAGACTTTCCTTTTTTCTTACAGCTATCTAAAGCATTGTCGCAAATGAAATTATAAACAAATGTATCGGGGTCTTACAATCCTGCTTCAGAACTTATTGGGTAAATACTTTTCCTTCTGCCTTATTCATTGCGTGCACTCTAATTGTATTCCTATTCTACCCCTGACACGTAAAAACAGCAAGGTCTTGCTACGTCTTGCTTGTCACGCTTTTTCAATAACGGACTATCCCATCGATGTCGTATTTTTATTTCACTATAGTCTTTTTGTGGTAGTACTTTTGCAGAGACCACTTGCGGAATTATCACACCTTTGTCTGTTACTCAACCGTGAAGCAGTAGTGTGCAAACATTACTGTGAACTGGTTTGAAGGGAACTTCACTTGTAACGCACCTATTCTAGGTAGAAGTTACCACTTAATACCAGATGAGCCTCGGTGCCTGTACCGTTTCCTAATTAATTAAAAAAATATTTTATAAGAGTAGTCAAGCGCTAGCCTATCAAATAGTGTTTGACCAGGACCACTGTTCTGTGTTTCACTCGCTTTTTGGCAGCTGCAGTCGAAAGTGGTATCACACAGAACTAAAATAGCATCCGGCTCTCCAGGACAATTGTCAGAGCACACTGTTAGTATTTAGTTACAGCTTTTCAAATTTGAGGGTGGTAGCTACCCAAGCCCACCAAAAGTGCCCTACCACCATGCTCTAGATCTTTTCATGATGTTACTTTCACCGAAAGTTCAATCCCGAAGTGGGATTTGAACCCGTGGCCGTCTACTTTAAGGCTGACCCTTGTTACCACTGCAATTATCGTTTCATCCTTTGAATTTGATTTAAGCCGAATGTGGTCAAAACTATAATCGGATCTATCCGATAAAAATTAGTTACGTGAGTATTTCTAAATAAAAATTGATTTAAGCCAATGAATAGTCATATGCCTTTGTGACCTTGAAACAATGCAAATACTTTGTGTTCACTATCATGGCAAGCTTCACTGTAAAATAGTAGTAGTGAATGATCTATTTCTGCTCGAGAGTATGTCTAAGCCCTCCGCTAAACGGACGCTACCAGGGCATCCAAATTGATTTTCATACAATATTTCTGGCCTGCTACGGAAGGCAGAAATTAAATTCCACATGAGTTTTCCCGCCGCACAGTTATACGGGAGAAATGACAAACTTTGTAACCCGTTTATGAACGAGTAATGAGACACTTGCTGAGTAAGTGTTGTATAAAAGACATATCCATGATTTCTTACTTCCATGTCTAACCCCTTCACGGCGCAAGGGGAAAGGTTGCCCTCTATTTACGCCTTAAGTAAAACTACAATAGATTATCACACAAAAGGCTATAAAGGTCATAATACGACCTTCACGTGACTTGATTGTTAAGTTCGTTCAAGGAATTAATAAAGAAATTCTATGTCGTGCTTATTAAGTTCCTAAGTGAATGGATATGGAAAACAAAGGAATATTAAGAAGGTTGTTGTGTGGGGTGGATATTTATTATTCTAGTATAGAATATTTTTTAGAATGAATCAGGTGAAGGTTTCAATAGTAACAATACCAATTCTTCTTTCCCCTATAATGAGGTCGGAGAATCAATGTCATGATTCTTTATTGGAGGTAAGTAATTAACCTATAAACACGCGCCGGTACACCGGTGGCCAAATCTATACATTGCACAAAGCGGCGCTGGTACACCGGTGTACCGCTGTCAAATTCCATATCAGGACTGAACTTAAACGTTAACTGTTCAAATATATAATACATTTCGGTTTATCAGATGTTTTTTTAATACTAATAAGCACCTAGAAATCATTTTTACATAGAAATATAAATTATTTTGCTTATCAGTAGGCTATTAAAAAAAACAATGGGCGTCGATACCATGTCACTTAAACTTTCGTAGCATGTGCTAGTGTATTGTTTTCGTGAATAAGTACCATTTCGAGGTAAAAACCTAAGAAAAAGCTTATAATCCTCTTATATTATGGTTTTGTGAGCAATTCCCGTAATTTGATAAAGGCAGCCGCCATATTGTTTCAATAACGAGTGGGACTACGATTTTGAGATCTATTTGGTTAGCGTTAGAGTATATGTTTGTATGCCAATTTGTAGATTTATTGTGGATAATTTATAAAATTGGTAGTATAGGTTTTCAAAGTCTATTACACTGTTGTGATTGTATGCTTACTCCTTTTACACCTGCTTGAGAGATAAATTTGTCTTTATAGAATTTATTTCATTTGTTATTTTTTTGTTGCGGTTCAAGTTTTTATGTGTTTTTTCGGTTGACTTTACCTCTATAATTTGACTAAAAAGAAACAGATAACATAATAATAGAATAAAGGAAGATGTACTGGGTAACCAGTGTAAATTTACGCCGTTTACAGATATAAAATAGAACAAATAGCTGTTTTACTACGATTTTAGTCCTGCAAAAGTTTGCGGCACGCGCAAATTTTTTAAATAGTGAATTTTCGCGCGCTTTTTCCATTGGATTTGGCGCCAAAAAATTTTTAGTTTTACCCTACCTAAAGGGTTAAACTATAAAGTGGATGACGTCACTTATACGGCTGCAGAAACTGGTTTCTTGGAGACAATTTCAGTTTCCTAATTTGACTTGTTTTTTGGATTTTCATTATCATAATCAGCTCATTTTGTTCCCATTGTTGGGACTCGAGTCTTCCTCTCAGAGAGAGGAGTTGGGCCATAATCCACCACGCGGTCCCAGTGCAGGGCTTGGTAGATAGGTTAGTGGCCAACCCATGATGAAGTTTTTTTTCAGGCTGCCCGAAGACCTTCGACATAGCCTAACAACTGTTGTCCTAAGACAAACAACCGGGACCGACGGCATAACGTGCCCTCTGAAGCACGGAAGCGCTCAGTTGAATAATGCCACTAGCGGTCACCCATTCAAGTCCTGACCGCACCAAGCGTTGCTTAACTTTTTCATCGGTTAAGATCGCCAAGTCAAGCTCCGCTACGAGCGCTTATTGTTTTTGGACTTTAGTTAACCTGTGTTCCAAAAGTATCGAATTTTTGTATGCTATTTATTGTATCCACTCTAGTTCAGATTCTGGAAGACTGTAGTCTTTCTGGAATACTGTGCCTAAATATTAGAATCGTCTTGTTTTTAGACTTACAGAATTTTAACAAAGTTTAAAACGATCGCTACTGATAGCAATTTGCTCGTTCAGCACAACAAACTAAACTATTGAATCAAAACCTAATTCTACTATCGCAATATATAATATATATATAGTATATGTATATATGTTTGTAACTGCAATTACATTGATTGTTACGATAACGCGAAGTTCACTATTCTAAAATATGTGTAATTTTTTAAATATTTGATTTAAATTTTTAGCTATTATTGTGCGCCCGGTTAAACAGTTGATACTTATAAGATTAATAACTTAATTTGTAAAAGTTGAACATTAGTCAGAAAAAATACCGTCTAATCATATATACTTATTAAATAATAACTATATATCCTTCCTATTAATAAACGTGAAAGTTTGTATGTATGGATGTATGGATGTTTGTTACTCTTTCACGCACAAACGGGGGGGCTAATGTTGATGAAATTTGGTATGGGGGTAGATGAGGCGCTGGATTAACACATAGGATACTTTTCATCATCATCATCATCATCATCCATCACCACGCGGGTGAAACCGCGGGGCGCAGCTAGTATTGTATATGTATACTATGTCTTATAGATAATTTCCTTGCTTGGATTTTGTACCTACTACGGCTTATTTACTTTACATTTCCATGCT
Source organism: Selenia dentaria (assembly GCA_917880725.1). NCBI lineage: Eukaryota > Metazoa > Arthropoda > Insecta > Lepidoptera > Geometridae > Selenia > Selenia dentaria. Next base: position 11,531,752 of record OU862885.1, read on the forward strand.
AACCGTCCTTCTTCACCTCGACAACAATTTGCGAAAAAATTTGCATCGAAAGCGTCAATATGTCACGCTTCAGCGTACCAAACTATTAGTTATCTTTACCACAGTTGCCCTAGATAATTGATAGTTTGTACTCTTTCCCGTGAACGACACGTTACGTTACACTTACTCAGTTATTCGTACACTAAGTTCCTTAATGTGACCGAGCGCTATCACAGCTTCACTAAACCAAATCGCTAAACCAAATGCCTCATAAATGTCTCTTATCCCACATTATGCCATAATAAATTTAAGTGCTTATTTGTCGGATTCATGATATTAAACTAGCATTACGAAGATCATATTTAAATTTTATTATCACAATGTGAGATTACTCTAAGCTATGAATATAACTTTAAGTGTGTAGTCGGAAACACAATCTGATGTTAAGTATGAGTTTGTTTCAAGAGGCAAGGAGCTATAAAAATATATTTTTTTCATTTTGCAGTTAGTTATGTGGTACTCGCCTTCCTCGACCATATTTGAGGGAAGAGGCGACCCGCCACACGACGCCACTGCCTGCCGACACCTTTTCGTGAGCGTGTCTGCTCTGTATGCTCATACTTACTCTTTGTCCACTTCACTTTAAAGTAGATAGAGTCACTTCCACAAGAGTTCTTTAAAAGTACTTACATCAAGGCTAAAGGCCTATTCAGACCTGGGCGTTATTCGCTACCGCGAGCGATAGAGAAATCCGAAAGGTTATGCGTTAATTTCGCTGTCGATGTGTGTATCGAGCGGATATCGCTACCGCACGCGGTAGAGATATCCGTTGGCATGGAAGCATGTCGCTGTTACTTGCTCCCGCGTCGCCCGGCGGAACTAGTTTCGCCAAACAAGAGAAAATACCGCCTCACTAAGCGGTATTTTCTCTTGTTTGGCTATTTACCCATCGAGTTCCACGTGGTAGCGAATAACGCTCAGGTCTGAATAGACCTTTAGCCTTTGTATTAGAGTCAGAGGCGTTATGAAAAATATTGCGGGGTTGCCACGTCCTCCAAAATATGTACAGATAACAAAGTTAGGCTAATGTGTGTGCAGCTTGAAAGCAATAGCAATAGCATCTCTCTGAAATATTCAGTCGTTTAGCAGATATTAAACACTACAGTTCGTATGCAAGCAAACAAATGTATGTACTTATTCATAACGTGGAGTGAACTTGCAAATAAGGCCATTGTTTGCGTAACACTTATATTTTTAGTGATAATATGAATGGGTAGTGCCGCTTGTGTTATTCCTTTGTAGACAGTTCTTTTGTTCCTATTTTCATTATCCATGGTAGAATGGTATTTATTAAAGCCGGAGAGAAAGGGATGTTTTGTGAGTTATTTCTTCTGTATAGTGTATTCTATAGTCTGTATTTTTCTTTCCTAAATTGCAATGTTCTTTATATTCACTAAAAGTTACTTTATCTGTTATTGCTAAACAATCAATGCACAATACTTGCTTTTCGACTAATGCTAAAAGATGATTTGCTTGTATTAATCTCTGGCTGGACGTGTTACCTCGTCACGTGGACCCTCTGACTTGTTGTATCCACAGCTTGAGGATGTATAATAAAACTCAGTGCCGTAAGATCTTCAAGAAGGCAATAAACACTTGTATAAAGTATTGTAATACTGATAAAGATAACTCGAGATACTAACCTTTTAGATTATAAGCAAGTAGTAATTGAAATGTCATACATACCAAATTGACATTTGATTGAGTGTTTTCAATATCGATACAACCTATAATATAGTCGAAAAGATCATGATATATGGTGTATTTATTCTGACTGATGACTAACTCTGCCCCTAATCCAGTGTACAATTTATTTTCTTCCTACCTAACTTATTTCTTACTTGAAAAAGGATAAACATAATGAACTAAGACTTTGCAACGACTGTTAAAGATATTTGGGTGTGACTTCCGGTCCAGTGATCCCACTGATCTACTTCCCTGATCTAGTGTGCCCTTCTCTTATTATTTATTTCCCGTGCCTAATTTGGTCGAGAGAAGAGATAGTGATGAGAAGAGATAGTGATATCACTTAATTACGAAACAAAATTAAAAATTCGAATTGAAAAGAGATAAACGTAATGCACTGACAAAACTTTACAGTGATTATTAGAGATATTTGAGTGTTAGCTTTGATCCAGTGACCCCACTGTTCTAGTATGCCTCCTTATTCATATTCTGTATCAAGGTAGCTCGGTCGAAAAAAGACTCACATACGAAAATAAATTAAAACGTCTACTTGAAAAGAAATAAACTTCATGCTCTAATACAAAACTTTGCATTTATTATTATAGATATTTGAATGTAAGCTCTGATCCAGCGATCCCACTGATCAAGTGATCCTTGATCTAGCGTGCCTCTTTTGTTATTATTCATTTCCCGTACCTAGCTCGGTCGTGAAAAAGGACAATACTGTTACGAGAAACATAATTAAATTCCGTACGTTGCTTAGCACCTGACAGAGACAAATTGAAAAGAGCCTTAGTAGTACAAATAAATATTAGAAATAATACAACATTATTATGAAAGAAACATTTTATTTTTATAGTTTTATTTCACTAACAGTGCATTCACAGTTAAAGTTTCTCGGGCAAGAAACATTTTGACATCAAGATAGGAAATAATACAGTTCCAATTTAGCGTGAAATACAAATAGCTTACATAGATAGTGAATAATATATTAAACTCTACTTCGTATAAGACTAGAAGTTTCGTGGCTATACACATTAACATCTAATAGAAGGCCGTGTACTTAGGCAATAACTAAGTGCAAGAGTTAACAGAGAATATGACACCGCAAAACAAAATAACATAAAAAGACAAATTGTACTTCAATTGATGTTGTTATATTGGACTTTTTAGGAGCCACACTGCTAATTTCTGAACGCGTCATTTCAAACAGCATCGTCGATAAAGAAAAATAAACGTAAAACTGACGTAACACTGAAAATCATGGGCCATATAAACCAGCAGTAATTAATTTCTATTTTCTAGTTTGGTTTGTCCTTGAGTTTTGACGATTATAGCGAACTATTAACCGTAAATGGTTGTGATGGTGCACATAAGCAGTTACAATATCGTGAAAACTTCTTTTTAAGTTCTTCCCAAGAAAGTTTTAGTCATATTATCTACAGACCTAATTGATAAATATGTTTGTATATTAGTTATTTTTAGAGATCTATGATGTCGTATCTTTTTTATTTTGCATTCAAGTATTATTTCAAGCTGTTGTTGAACCTTTTATAATACACTCGTAATATACGGTTGGAGATTAGGGGTAGTATTATAACAAGTCTTTAATTATGATGTATGTTGTTATAAAGTATCATATTATCTGTTAATAATTGCCATACACTTATTTATGTAAGTCGCAGACAGAGACAGAATATAATATTGACTTACAAATACTTAAATTTACATAATTTAAACATAATTACATATGATGAAGATGAATTTTTTTACAAATCAATAAGATAAGTATGAAACGTCAGCGTGAATTTATTGCGAATGACGTGTTTTTAATCCTATTGTACATCATACAAGTAGACGAAACTTAGTACCAAATTATGTACTAAAAATATTTCTACAGAGTAGAATTATTTTAATTTCATTTCTACTACTACTTATAGAATAAATGAATTAATTTGTATGAATTTTGAATACAAATGATACATTTAGAAAAATTATGTTTCTGAAATGTTATTGTCTAATTACTATTTATTTACTATTTAAATAAAATAGAGGTTATGTTAATGTTCCAAATCTGGAGAAATATATTTCTTTGGTACCACCATGAAGTAATTGGTCAAGTAATCATAGATTAGATAGACTTTAAATAAGTCTTCATGTTTACAAAATTCTTCTGTAAAAAAATAAGGATATTCATTTATTATATATCAATTTAATCAATACGTTTTATGAGATTTTGAATCAGGAGATCATAGGCTTCGTATCGTTCGCTTTGTATCGACCATGATTATTTAAAAAAAAACGGTTAAAAACAGAATAACGAGAAGGAAGGAAAAGCATGCTAACTAGGTCTAGGTATATTGAGAATTACTAAATAGTTTCAACTTATGGAGTAGTTTCAACTGTATACAATTTCTCACACACCGTTTCCTTTCCTTTTTACTTTTACTACTACTACTACTCCTTTCCTTCAACATTCCCTTTAAATGGTGAATGTTTTTATTACATAAAATAAACTCAGACAATATATATTCATAATTATTACGAATTTAACAGAAGTTGCCAAATACCCATATTAAACTAATATATACCATCTGCCATCATCGAAGGGTCAACTTATGATACTTAATGAAATGCTGCTGCGTTCCCGGGAAATCCAGTTATGGATTATGCAAAAATCACACCTACACCTCAAGGCAAACCAAGTTGGAAGAAAACTAAAAAAAGGGGAACGAAACTAATCATTCCCCTTTATAACTCCAGCTCGTTTTCTCGCAGAGGACTGGACCAAATTGAAATGTCTAGAACGATCCTAAAAAGAAATGTGAATCAATCTCCATTTCTGGCACCTTATAAACTACAAAAGTCAAGACCATAGCCTTATTGGGGGCTTCTGGTCTCTTCCATATGGACAACACCATTAATAAGATCTATTGTAACCTGAGAAACATCCTACTCCTATTTTCAATGTGTACTTTGTAGACCGTAAAGAGTTACTATTCAAGTTTTAAGAGGGTACGGTTTGTTCTTCACGTAAAATAGGTGTTGACATTTGTTGACTATAATTTAGGAATATTTTATACATTATTTATTCTAGTGACTAGATGAAAATGCTATCGTTATAATCCTACGCGATATGTGCATTATGCATTACTTTCAAAGCACAGCAATAAAATCCTTATCAATATGCACATAGTGATAAATAATCCTAAATCACAACACAGCGGTTTTGTTTTCAAAAGGTATAAGGAATGTATGAGGCTACTTCTATTTTAGATATTACTAATTTATAATGTATATGATAGAATAAGACATTCTACAAATGTGAATAAATATTTGGTCTAGAAACTTTAGGTTCTTGGAGGCAAAACAAGCGTTTGGCAGAAGCGTGAAGTGACCAGAGTGCATTGGTTTTGTTTGCAGCATTCTGAGCACATGTCTAGGTTACTAAATAGTTTTATGTATTTTTAGGTATATTATGTGACGTATAATATCTTATATGGTATAATAAATTATAATAAATAATGCATTATAATAAAATCATAAACAATATGCCGTTAATGTCATTGCATTCACTTCATTTTGGTCAGAAGTGTGTGATACACACTAGCATAGTAATAAAAATAAGGTCTTATACAAGAAGTAATTATGGCACAATTTCGTAGTATTTATAAAAAAAAAGATAGTTTAATAAACATCTATCACCAATGTTACTATAATTAATTCCATTATGTAAATAAATAATTAAGTTATATCATATAGAATATAATACTCCATGTCAAATTTTCCATTAAATTAAATATGACTTATGAATTAAAAACTCTCGATATGATTGGTGACATAATTATCCTAATTTAATTATAGGCTCCACCTAAATTTAAATCAAGTTTTTGTATTTTAGTACATTGCAGAAAGCACATTAACTACTTTAGAACATTCGCTTTTTTCAGTGTGTATATGATTTGGAATTACCCATATTATATATTATACATTAATTTAACAGTAATGTACATTACATATTTAGACTAAATAGTACATATCCAATAATAAGTACAGGCTATAAGTACATTAAATTGCGACTAATGCAAGTAAATATGTGTATTTATGAACTTGAGTAAGTAAAAGTATCCAACTATGCAATTATATAATGGAACAGGAATAGAAATTCGAGCGATGTAAGGAACGTCATTTAGCATTTAGATATTAATATTCTCTCAAAGGTAAAATTACTTTTTAAAATAAGTAATCAAGGAGTTTGGGAACGTCTCGTCCGGGAAATACAGATAATCGGTCAGTATTGAGGATGCTTTTAAAGAGTCTATTTTTCTGCACTCTCCTTGATAAATATCACCGAATGCGATTGAAACTATAGTTGGAAACATCTGACTTGTTTACGTTAGTAATTCCCGTTATTCATATAAAAATGTGTGTAAACCACGTTTGTTTTCATTATAAGATTCCTTTTTTTCGACGTTTGGCTAGTTACCTATAACTAGTGTCTATATCAAAACTATCCTTTTTCAGATTTGTAGATAGATAGTAACATTGTTTTTCTATTCGTGATACCAAGAAGATTATGATATTTAGTATAGATATTTAATGAAACAATTAATTCAAACCTTATGTAATTAAACAGAAAAAAATGTCATGTAGACGATCTAACTTTAAATACAAGTATCTTTGCAAAAAAATTAAGTCGGGCTAGGGTACGATTACGCGAGCTAATTAATTCTTTCATCTCGGTGCTCGCTTACACTAGGGCTTCTCGAACAACAATTCAATGCATGATGCAATTTCGAATCCTGTCTAATTTCAAGAAGTTGCTTTTTCAACCTAACATGCATTTTGTAAATCATTGCAATGAAATAAATCCAGACACCTGCAGGGCTATTAGGCACATCAGTTGCAATGAAATGCGTTATCTTTATCTAAATTATCTTAATCTCTATCTACATGGCGGATTTGTGTCACTTTTGTCAGCTGTGGCTCTTTTTTTCCAAAACTGACTTATGTCACTATTCTTTATCAGATTTCAATCAACATTTGTTTGCAAGTGAGATACGTATTGCCCTGCCAGTGTCTTTTCAAAGCAGCAGTTATAATTTCGAGTTTTGTGAATATATAATGATTATGAATAAGACTAGTATATATTATATAGTAACAACTACAAGCATACAACGATGCCATTGTCTTAAAAATTATCTACAGCAATTCGCATTATATCTATGTAAGTCGTAATTATCCCGGATTCATTTTATGTACATTTCCTTATAAACGAGATAGTAAAGCATCACATAGGTCACTATTTATTAAATATACTATCAAAGTTATAGTTTACAAATTCGATAGCATTAAAAAGTTACGAGATTAACTTTGTTATAATTAATTTGTGTATTAAAGGTATTTAAACATATCCTCAGCGTGATCGACTGACATTTTATAAGAATAATATTACATTAGTATTAAAATGTCACTCTTGTTGTACCACTCGGCGAGTCAACGTCTCCTGAGAATGCCTCTTTTAGAGACTAAACACGTGTCGAAGAGTTTTTGGTTGATCGAGTTGAATATGTGTTACTTATTCTGTATAATTTCTGCATGCGGGAGTGAGAGCACTGCACACTGCATCTCTGTCATAAGCATTTTTCCAGCAGAAGTACTCGTATCACTAAAATATTTCTTTTTAATATCATAGTACTAGTTTGTCTTAATGAATTATGTCTGGCGAGGAGTCTCATCCAGCTAATTAAATAACAACCATGTTATCCCGAAATTCAGCTTCTACTCAAAAGTACGCCAAAGAAAAGTAGGACGAAACTTCAGGATATTATCTTCAAAAGTAGAATTTTTAACGTCTAACATTTTAATGAATAAAGTTTTTGAATCAACAGTTTGCGAACAAGTTAATGTAACACAAGTATTTACATTGTTTGCGATTTTCCTCCTGCTAAATATTGCTAAGAAAAATAATGTTAATTGTAGACGTTTGAACTAAGTTGGTTCTTCACTGTCACCTGGCTTTGACTGCCCTATATTGTATTCTTTTAAAGCATCTTCTATGTGTTGTACCTGTTGAAACAAACAAAGTTTAAGTAAATTGAAATAACACCGCATTCAATGTTATTGAAACTTACGTTCATTATAATTTTTGTAATAATATAACGGGATTTACGTATGACCCCAGATACACAAGCAGTCCTGCAGACTGCTTCAAGCTGCGACTGCACAGTGAACTACAGTCTTTTACGTATACACATACACGAAACCGCTCGAGCAGTTGCAGCAGCTTAGGGTGGTTGGCGGTCAAGCTGTCGCCAGGCATACACTGACTGCTCGAGCTGTCGACTGCTCTCACGAGCTACCTCTACCCGCGTTCTTTATTCCACGTCACGCGCGCTTCCCGCCCCCGAATTTAAATTGTCACTGGTTGAGCAGTTAATACCAACTGCTCGAGCAGTTATCAATGGCAGCTTGAAGCTGTTGACTATGACTGCAAGAGCGGTCCGTGTATGTTGTTCATTGTTTAACTGCTCGAGCAGTCCGTGTATGTCGGCTCTAACCAATGCTAAAGCTAGAAACCTGCAGCCAAAACAATTGTCGATCGAGATATCGGCAACGCATAAGCCTCACGTTAACTCCGTTTTATTATTACAAAATATCGCATTTTTTATACAAAATCTTTAGCTTTTATAACATAAATAAACTCTTTTTCTTAAAATAATACCGCTTGTTAATCTTAAATTCATTTGACTTTTCTTTAATCGGCCTATTGGGATCAGAAGTATGCTTTTCAAAGTAAAAAAACTAACCTCCAAAGTTTTAAAAAACCTGTTCTATAAAAGAAAATTGTTATAAGCGAAGTCCATTTCTGCAGAATTATCAAATTCCAACTTTTATACTTAAAGATAAAGTCTAAAACGGACCCGGTGTTTAGGGAAATGTCTTCGAAAGTTCATGAACTGTTTTTAGTCTTAAGGTTGTAAGCGAAAGGTTGAATTTGGGATAAATTGTCTTTAAGAATGTCCATTAAGTTACCTGCGACGCGTTGGGGTCGGTCCCTGGATGTGTGTACTTGTGGAGGAAATAACATGTCCCAGGTATGTCTTTAGGGAACGAATTTGGCAGGCACGACCGATCTCGTGGCTCCATCTCGAAACCGGGGAATTTTATCAGCCACCTGAAAAATATTTGTATTATGTCGGAGCAAATACAACGTGTCTACTGATAACATGTTATGAACAGTTAGTCTTCATACACGCAATTACATGTTAAAGTAAGGATCGTATATCTATCTATTATGCACTTTTTATTTTGTATTTTATTTAAGGCATCGATCACTGAAAAAATCGCAAATCTTTAAAATCGTTATATATCCTATATTTTGTGCAACGTTTCGACTGCGTTTCATATACTTAGTGAATTCCAAAATTTCATTACATTTCGCCTCATTATGGTAATATGAAATGAATTTGTTATTTAGGGGTGAAAAGGGCTATTCCACTAGCGCCTTCCAAAGTGGGAAAGACTGTATTTTTATTCCATCTATATCTACTGGTATTCATGGAAATTCACTTTTATATATTCCTACCGATGAGTTTTTATCAACAATAGGTAATGTCTTTATGAATAAAAATATTAAGATTTATTAATGACATATTATTATAAGATGACACGTGGTGGATTATGACCCAACTTATCTTTCTGAGAGGAAGGCTCGAGTCCCAGCAGCGGGAACATAATGGGATGATTATGAATGAAGAATACTATCTTAGGGTGGTCTATATATGAACGTAAGTTCTAGATGATTTCTTCATGGAAGTATTTAAATTATTTCGGTTTTATCTACGTGCTATAAAAATTCACTCACACCAGGGATACGTTGGTAGGGACTAGTGGAGTTGCACGAAATTTACAGATCTTCGAACGGGATTGACTCAGACGCCGCGACCGACTCAAAAATCATTTAAAAATAATTATGAAATGATGATAACATCATTTCACAATTATCAGACCAGTATTTTGATGATCAAAAAAAATTTGAAATACATTTTTGCAACAATATTTTACAAAATTTAGTTTAAGGGGAAACATAAGGAACAATGATGACATAAAAATATTTAAAAGATATAATAATGGTTTGCAGACGTCATGACTCAAGAAATCAAGAATTAAAATAGTTTTTCTTTCGTTTTTGCATAATAATACCTACCTATTTTTCCTACTTCCTACTAATATTATTACCGCAAAAGTTTGTGTGTTTGGATCTTTGATACTCTTTCACGCTCAAACGGTGGGCGCAATTTTGATGAATTTTGGTATGGAGGTAGATGAGGCACTGGATTCACACATAGGATACTTTTTTACATCATCATCATCCTTCACCACGTGGATAAAAAAGCGTCATATGCTTGGGCACAGCATATACAAAATAATAAGATCACCGCCTACGTCAAGATCGTAATGATGGCAGTTCTGTCAAAGTTTGTGTCAATTTCTGATACTCGTAGCTTAGTCAAAAGCAAAGGCAACATGTTTAACAGCTCAGTTTTCAGACAGTTTTTTTCCATGGTGATAAATTTTATATTTGTATGTACGTAAGTCCTGTATTTTATATACTTAGTACTTAAATGTACTCATATAATACTATTATAGCAATTGCGTTTGACCATGTACATATTTTATGACATTTTGGTATAAAGATAGATTATGCCCATAGAGAAGATAATAAGCTACTCGAAGTACTAATCCTGCGCAAATGTAGTCGGGGGCACCAGCTAGTTATAAATATTTCCAATTATTTACCTATGTACAATATTTATCCTGCAGCTGTTCGTCTATGCCAAGCTTACCATGGGCAATCTTTTTAAAAGTCTAAAATAAGTAACTTGCAACTTAAATTTCAACGTACTGATTCATTGTTCCCATGATGGGTCTTTATGTTGTAAGATAGAAAGGCTCTCAAAGATTCCTTGAATATTTCATCTCTGAAGGAGTTTTCGCAAAGTTTTCGAGTTTCTTTGTTCCAATTATCCTTTGAAATTAAATCAGATGGAAACAAAATCTTTTTAGACAACAACTTACAAACACGCTATAATAAACCGTTTCGATTTTTATACTCGTTTTTTAATAGATCTATTTTAAATATCTACACAAATATCAATCATTCAAAAGTCAAAACCAGAACTATAAAATCCTACTTCTTCCTTCCTCCTACTAATATTATAAACGCGAAAGTTTGTGAGTATGGATGTATGGATGTTTGTTACTCTTTCACGCTCAAACGGCTAGCCCAATTTGCACGAAATTTGGTATGGAGGTAGATGAGACGCTGGATAAACACATAAGATACTTTACATCATCATCATCCATCACCACGCGGGTGAAAAGCGTAATTTTCTTGGGCAAATAAAAAGATCCGCCTACGGCAAGATCGCAAGGACGACAGTTATGTCAAAGTTTGTGTCAGTTTCTGATAGCTTAGCTTAGTCAAATGCACGTTATCTTTTTTGCAGCTGTTGTTCGACGTTTGACGGATATCGGGTTTTCTACGAAAGTGAAAAAGCAAACAAATGCGGTCAAGGGTGATGAAATTTAACACAAGTACCGTCAAGGGTGGTTAAATGTAATGACAGTTTTTTATATAGTGATTAATTTTATATTTGTATGTTCGTAGGTACTGTATTTTATTATTAGTGCTCTCAGATTGATTTCTTAAGTATTTAAATTTACTCATATAATACTATTATAGCAACTGTGTTTGACAATGTAAATATTATATTTATTAAATATATATTATATTATTAGGAAATGTTTAAACAAAATCTTACATACGAACATAATTTTTACTAAAGCCAAGCATTATAGTAAGCGTAGTCACCGTCGAGCTAGTTATTTAGTTTTGCCCCGAGCTAGGACAAATTATGGTAAGAAAACTGTTACGTTTGAAGGAGCACAATTGTATAATAAGCTACCGTCACGCATAATAAACATGCACTCATTCAGCGCATTTAAAAAGCACCTTGCTGATTATTTGATATCGGACATCAAGCTTTTAGAATAGTGTTACAAGTGATGTAAAGTGAGTATAGTAAACAAATCAAATGTGTGAAGTTGGCTGTTAATATTTATTGGATATGTATTGCAAAATAGAATTTATTTTAATGTATTTTTAGAAATGATATGGCGAAGTATATTTATAAATAGTTAAGTTCTCAAGTAAGTGACTCTGTATGTGTCTTATTGAGAATAAATGTCTTTAAACCTTATATGACTTGTTGGTGTATTATCGCCTTAGAGAAGATAATACGAGTAAGCTACTTGAAATACTAATCCTGAGCAGACGAAGTCGCGGCCATCAGCTAGTGTACAATAAACTCAAACTACATCTTACTACACTTCAAAAAATCATTGGAAAATTATCAAAGACTGATCTGTAAGTATTCCATTAAGCGCTTTATACAATTTCAGTGATAATACAAAGATTTCTTAGAACTAAGTTAATTATGTTTAAGTTTTGTCGTTATGTATCAGGCGAAAGACACTCTACACAAACTAAAAAGGACAGATTCAGAGCTAGTATCACCAATTGGAGTGGAGACCACGGACTAGCAAGCGCAGAGCGTAAGTCGTCCACCGACAACGTGGACGGACGACCTGATAAAAGTCGCAGGACGACGTTGGATACAGGCAGCTTCCAACCGGTCCGTTTGGAAAATTATGAGGGAGGCATATGTTCAGCAGTGGACGTCCTACAGCTGAGATTATGATGATGATGAAATGTTTGAGTTCTGTAGAAATGGATCAGGCGAGAGACACTCTGCACAACCTCAAAAAGATAGTCAAGATAGAAAATCTTTGTCTTTTTCTAAAGTCATAGTGTTATGATAGACCGGAAATAGTCCAACAAGGGCCGTCATTGATATTGTTTGTTCCTAGATTTGTGCATTTTCATGAATATTGAATTATACTACTGATGGTAAGTTCGTGACGGTACATGAGTATTGGAAAAGTTTACAATATCATGATATGATGTTGGTGTAAAGACAGACGATAAGTGGCTCTGCTTTTATTTTATTTTAACGTGCAGGCGGCTCATATGATGGAGATAACATAAAAAAACAAAAATAATAAGATATTGACATCAACAAAGTTATATATTTGAAATGTGTAAATTTGTTCGGAAATACCCCAACTTTTTTAATAAAAAAGCCGACCAACCTAGACCCTTCGTGACTAGATACGTAATCTTGCGCTGCCAGCTTCAAAATAAAAAACACAGCTCAGGCACCAACAAAATGGCAATAAAAATATAGAATAAAATACCCAACACGATAAAAAAAGAAGAAAAAGACACTCATTTTTGTAACAATCTTAGGATGTTTTTAGTCAACAAATGCTACTATACGATGAACGAGTTTTTCAATGACAAAGATAATTAAATTATAATACCTATCTTAACCCGTCAAGCTGCCTTGGCATACCTGTATGCCAAGGCCAAATCAAATAAGGATCAAATTAAAAATGTTATCATTCCAATATACAATAGATTTTAGCTAATGTTTTTTTTTTGATGCTGTAAAGGACCTGGAATTTTTTTTTACATAACAATTTATCATTTGAAAGATACCGGATCGGTAATATCAACGAAAAAGTCACTTGTTTTTTGCGGGGTTTTTGCAACTCTGGTTTGCAAATTTGATGATAGTCGGGAGCTCACTAGGTTAATTTACTAATGTACCTGCTCTACATATTTGATTGAGTTCAGAATGATTCGGTCTCATATCCTTGTCCTTTAATATCTTACTTGCTACCACTATAATAATTATGTTGCTATACCCTAGTAGGGTCATATGTTTACTTTAGCACAATAACAACTGTGTCTTTCTAACATTTATAAATATGTGTGCAATAAATGAATGATTGATTGATCACCGTCGCGCACGGACATCCTCAATCAAGATACAGAACATTAAAGAATATTTAATGTGTCGGTTACCTATCACGGCTTAAAACATATACTTTTAAAGGTAGGACAGCCAGACAGACAACCGGTGTGAAGTTAGCGGCCTTTTATAAACCGACCAAATGAAGTTGCTCGTAATAAAACTTGAGTTTTATTAGTTATATTACCAGCAGATAAAACATATTGCCAAGGGTGGTAATGGTATGAAAATTACCGACAAAAAGGTTATATGTAAAAAATCCTAAAGCAGTTAGGACCTGGGAAAATTTGATTACATTCTGTTTGTCTGTCTGACAAACACAGTGCAGGCTTAGATACAGAGTACCGTGCCGTAGTTTCGAAACCTAAAAATGCTGCTAAATATTACGCAAACAGCATTTCTTTCGTTTCTTTTTGCCCTCGTACTTCTGGTAGGCCTAGCACGAATACCTGCGTAAGTGTAATGTAACGTGTGATTCACGTAAAACAGTACAAACTGTCATGTATCTAGGGAAACTGTGACGCAGATAACTCATAGTTTGTGCCCCGAAACTTGACATGTTGACTGCTACGATGCGAATGCTTTTTCGCGAATTGTTTGTGTTATCAGAATCTAGTCATAATCATCATAAATAAGAATCTCATGTCATTGCCCTCTCTTAGTTCGTTCTAGTAATGCGGAGGATGCATGGAGGAAGCCACCCCTTTCCTCCATGGGTGGATGCAGTACTAAAACTATCAAAGACGAGGAATACGTAAAAAGGTTTCATGATTTTGTTCACTTTGCCTACACTCATGCATCAATACGAACAATTTACGATTAACATGTATAACCCACTACTATTAGGTACTAAAACTCAAAATTCAAACTCGGGATTATTGTGTTCGATTTTTTTTAATATATAGACAGTACAAGATAAAGAAAATTTGCACGTGGCAGACAGAATACATTGTGACCTATCACTACATAGTATAAAACAAAGTAGCTGTCTGTCCGTCCCTATGTATGCTTAAATCTTCAAAACTACACAACGGATTCTGAAGCGCTTTCTTTTAATAGATAGAGTGATTCTAAAAGAAGGTTCATATGTATGATACATGTATAATATTGTAGAGAAACACTGATGATTTTACAGGTTTCTAATGTGATGTCGTAAATAAACACATTTTTTGCGCTTACATTGCAAACGCTGACTGAACCCCACGAGATAAATCAAAATAATGTACTACGGTATTGTACACCTTAAAAAGTTCAACAAAAAAGTCCGCAATGGTATATGTCTATCTCTTAAGGATAACCCACAATAACCATTATTTTTAGTTTTTATTTTACGTGAAAAAATGGCTTATTTAGGAAGTTATTTTAAGCAATACAGCATTAATCCTTATCCAATTAAGTACCTTAAATACATTGTCCATTAAATATAGATCAATATGGCCCTTTACATTTCATTCTGTAGTAGGTAGGTATATTATTTAGTATTAGCATTGCACCCGTGCTAAGCCGGGGCGGGTCGGTAGTATTTTATACGATCTCCACTTTGTACATGTGTTCTAGCAAATAAATTGTTTGATTTGATTTGAAAGAAACACTATTTTTTAAAATAAATAATGATCAATAAAATTAACCAAAATAACCGATATACATTGTGTTTTTTCCCGACGTTCTCGCAAACAGCATTATGTAGTAGTCAAGATTAAAGCATAGTCCGTCCTTGTCATTTAAATGTTAGTAAAAGAAGACGTCGATAGGTTGAAATACTATTTAGTTTAATTAGGTTTATGAGGGTAGGTAAATGATCTCATTTGGGATATACAACATAACACAAGTCAAAATTATATATTAACATATTTATTAGAACCAGTAGCAGCAATTACTCACTTGTGACGCGACCTTTGACTTCGGGGATTGAACTTGGTTCTCCGGGGAAATACTCCTTGTCTTGTCTTACCACGTTGAGTTTAATCAAATACAGTACTATAATAAATAAACATAAACATTAAACCACGCCTGTATATCCCCAAGGAGTACAATCGTATAAATCCAAACGTTTTGAAATTTATATTTTTAACTAGCTCCGCTCGCGTTTTTACCTGCATGGCTTACAGAAAGATTATTATGCGCAAGACCTTGGCTATTTTTCTAAAATAAACTTAGCTCCGTTGACTCGCGATGCGCTTTATTTGGCCAATAATACAATAGATTTCGCAGAAGTCAACCTACTTTTCCAGGAACTGCAACGTGTGTGGTTAAATTAATTCTTATAAAATCAGTTTTCAAATAACCAGTTACTCCATAAACACCCAAGATCCGAGAACCAACCTTTCTGCTCATAAAATTGATCCTTTCCCCGGCTATAAACCGAACCTGGGAACCTCACAGTACCAACAAAGCTTCCTATTTTTGTTCCCGTTGGTAAACATTCATTGCGATGTACTATGCCTAGTAGATGAACCTAAATGTACCGGGAAAGGCCAACTTATTTAGACTAGTATTAATAATTTGTTTTCAGTACATACGAAGACGTCTTGTTTGACCTAGAAACCCCTAAAGAAGACCTAAAAACTGAGATCAACAGCATATGTGATGCTTATTCTGTATACTTCCTGCATGCATTTTATCCGGAAGAGGGAGGGTGGTGCACACTACATCTCTGCCATGAGCATTTTTCCAGCGAAAGCATTATTAAAATAAAAGTTTAGTATGTTGTAAAATAATATCTAAGAACAGTATTACTGAAAGTCGAGTGAAACGACAACCTTGTGGCCGCTGCTGGCTAATGCTAACATTTTCGCGTCTGTTTTATCTGTTCTTTGCTTCAAATGAACTTGTACAATATGTAAGATAAAAGTTACACATTAAATTTAATATGAAACTTCACTTTGTTACGGTATTCATCAATTCTGTGTCAATGTTAATTAAGCTATGGAACATTTTGATTAATATATGATAGGCGATACATAAAAATAAATGCCATAACTTTATAACATACATCGCTGTCATTTAGTCTACCCGCGAACATGTCCACTGAAAAGTGTTCAAAACGTCGGAATGAAATAATATAAAATTAACCGATTTTAATCCGTTTAAAATTGTTTAATTTCAAGGTGTCTATGTCGTTCAATGTCAAAACAATGCAATTCAGACAGAATAATAGCTGTCGTGCGATTCTCTAAAAGCAAACATTGTTCCATCTTTGACAACATCCGTGAAAAAAACTATGACATTGAAAAAACAAACTTATGTACAAGGGTGATATCTAGTGTTTGATATCGGTGAGCTCGTCGACGAGCGCAACGACGAATCATTAGAGAATCGCACGGCAGTTGAACACTAAAAATAGGAAGATAGCGATTTAAAATTCCCGAAATAAAGTATGCCAAATGCTGATGCATCCCAATGAATAGGTTACGATCCACTCTCTCTCGAAATACCTAGCCCCTTATTGATTTTCTTAGCTCTTCTAAAGCTAGCTTGTGTAGGTGGAAAGGTTGAATTGCTATGTGAGAAGGTCGGAGTCGTTACATATAAACTTAATATTAAAACTGCATTTCTTAGCAAGTATTTTTTGTCAGGTAAAGCAACACGTAATAAGTAAAAGATCTATGGTTATTTTAAGGTCTCGAGTTGTTGGAATATTGAATATTGTATTATATATATGATAAACTAAATAATATCTAACAAAAAGAACGGATACCCGGCAATACCATAATCATTTGAACAGTAGGGCTATAATGTATCTCAGTTGGTAACAAATGTTGATTGGAATCGAAAAAAATGGCCGCTCGATGTCACTTTTGTCAGTTCCAATCATCAAATTCCAAACATTTTTGCTTATTGTAGTTGTCAAATGTGACATAGAGCCGCCATTTTTCAAAATTTCAATCAACATTTGTTAGCAACTGAGATACATAATAGCTCTAAGGATCAATTATTCTAGGGCTATTTTGTATTTCAGTTGCTAACAAATGTTGATGAAATCGAAAAAAATGCCGGCTTTATGTTACTTTTGTCAGCTCTGTCATCAATTTACTAACATTTTTGCTTACTGGAGTTGTCAAAATTGACAAAGAGCCACCATTTTTCAAAATTTCAATCAACATTTGTTAGCAACTGAGATACATAATAGCTCTAAGGATCAATTATTCTAGGGCTATTTTGTATTTCAGTTGCTAACAAATGTTGATGAAATCGAAAAAAATGCCGGCTTTATGTCACTTTTGTCAGCTCTGTCATCAACTTACTAACATTTTTTGCTTACTGGAGTTGTCAAAATTGACAAAGAGCCACCATTTTTCAAAATTTCAATCAACATTTGTTAGCAACTGAGATACATAATAGCTCTAAGGATCAATTATTCTAGGGCTATTTTGTATTTCAGTTGCTAACAAATGTTGATGAAATCGAAAAAAATGCCGGCTTTATGTCACTTTTGTCAGCTCTGTCATCAATTTACTAACATTTTTGCTTACTGGAGTTGTCAAAATTGACAAAAAGCCACCATTTTTCAAAATTTCAATCAACATTTGTTAGCAACTGAGATACATAATAGCTCTGCCGAGGATATTAGCCAATATGTCATGTTGTTATTAAGACGCTGACAATTTAATCATGCTACTTTACATAAAAATAACAATCGTTTCAACACACTTGCTCATAAAGTGGCTCTAATTTCACCGCAATTGGGCACATAATGTAATCAAACTATGACTTTTTAATTGTTATTATGGCTTCAAGTGAGTTATAGAGATTTTTTATTATTGGTTGAGTTGCTCTGTTCTTAAAAAGTTTTACTTCAAAAAAGATCGTGTTCAATAGTGCAAATAAATTAATGTACCTACTGCTTGCTCATTTCATGCAAATTCATTAAAAACTTAAATAGATAATTTTAACTTGTACGTATTTAAGAAACAAAACTTTCACTCATAAATTTTGTTTTCTCTGTAATAAAAAAAATAATAATAAAGAAAACTTGGAATTTAAATTTTTCTTTTGTATTTTGGCTTAAACGCTATCCGCGGAAAGCTAAAAAAATTAATCTCATCTATTTTAGTCAATGGCCGATCGCCATGTTTAGATGCGCGCGCATAGGAAAACTGATATTTTTTCCCGGTGTTAAATTAAATGATTTTTAGTATTAATTTCGTCACCCGAACCGTTAGGTTAGAGTCTTAAGAGAGCCGAGGACGGTAATCATCAATACACACGTGTATCATACGACGTTTTTGTGTGTTGAAAAACGTCGTATGATACACGTGTGTATTGATGATTACCGTCCTCGGCTCTCTTAAGACTCTAACCTAACGGTTCGGGTCTCAATGGCGCCTCAACGGTAATCACCAACATTACACACTTGTACCTGTACTATTATTTACTAGTTTCATACAATATTTCGTCATATTTCTAAGAATTTATTTGTTTATGAAACATGTTTCAAGGTTTATAAACCCATGAAAAAAATCGTGCAGGTAGCATCCAAAACGATCTTTGAAAAAACTCTTAGACACGATATTTACAAATAAATCGAGTTATATTTGTAAACATTTTATGTAGTTCAGTTAATTAGCACTCGTATTATTTTATTAGTTGTTAGTCAGTTAGTTATTAGTACTATACTTCTACTATTACACTCGTCTTGTTAACATTTCAATTTTATTTTTTTTGAATTATTAGCAGAGAAATTAATGTTTTTCACTCAGTTCTCGAATCAGATTTTAGTTTCTATTGTTTTTATGCTATGCATAAATGCTGCAAACTTTTTTCAATTACAGCTGTGTGCGGCTTGAATTTGTGTTTCATTATTATTTAACTTTAAAATGATTGTCAAGGAAAAACAACCAGACGTGTGTCTGACGGATTGTGGATTTAAGAGTTAAGTTGGGTACCTGACTCACGATGAAAAGCTGTGAAGCTGCTTATATGGTATTTTTACTTGGAGTATAAGAATGAAGTTTTTCCGATATGTAAATAAATTTGAAAATGAATAGGCTCAAGCTAGTGCTCAAGCACAATAACTAATTAAAAGTATTTATCAATCATCATCGTCATCATCAATCATCAACATTATGTGTCATCCAGCTAGACATAAGCCTCTCCCAATGCACGCAACTGACCTGATAAAGGTCAAAGGACGACGTTGGATGCAGGCCGCTTTCAATCGGTCCTTTTGGAAAATTATGGGGGAGGCGTTCAGCAGAGGACGTCCTACTGCTGAGATGATAATGATGATGAATGCGCGCAACTGGATCTGGTCTTCGGTTCTGCTCATTCATTGACAGCCAGCGACCCTGAACAGATCGTTACTCCATTTGGCTGAAGGGCATCTCAAACTAATATTAACAATGTAAAAATAGCAACACAATTTATATGAACTCCAAAATCTGTGCAGATATTTTCGTTCATTTATCTCTCGACGTCACCGGGCTAGCTTTTCCGTTTCGAGTTTAAACTTCGTAAAACCGGAGTGCCACTAAAAGGCTTTTTCGTTTAAGCTCTTATTTTGTGGGTATTTAATGTAAATGTTGGACTAGATTAGATTTAAGTTGCGGTCGTGCGGATTTGAGTTTTCATAAACAAATTGGATAAAAAAAACGGTATTGTATTTGTAAAGTATACACTCATCTAGATTCTATACGTTATATATACTAGATACGTCTAGATTCTAGATCATCGTCATCATCTTAGCCGTAAGAAATCCACCGCAGACCATATGATACTCAGTGTCAAATCAAATACAAACCGTGCGACTCCTAATGCACGGGTGACACGAGGCCAGTTTTTCAAGCCAGGATAGCAAGACAGTTTTCTACTAAACTGTCCTGGTTTGCTGGCTTAGAACATACAAGTTGTGTTTACATGAGGCTTCATTATTTTAAGCCAGTACTATTGCAGTGACTGAGGTGACCACGCGTCCAACATGAATTGCATGCGAAAAAAACTTTGAAAACTGTGCCAATTCGTACTAGACGAAGTACCTAGAAGATAAATTACAAAAACCGTACGGGGAAATACCCACTTCCTTTAATTCGCCACACATTTTTGTGTACTTGATCACGTTTATAATTGTCTTTATAGTTAAGAAGTTAAGAATGATTTTCCAACCACCAATAATGCCTACAAAATTCTTAAAACTAGTTAATTTACATAATATGTAACAGTTTCAGTTATTTATTTTTTGTAAGCCCTGGTCTTCCCACTAGGATTCCCTGTGTCGTGGAGATCAGTTCCTCACAAATTGGTTTTAAATCTAGTTGCGTTACAAGTATGTGCTTTAATTTTTTGTTAAGGTTACAGATAGAAATTACTTAAGTTATCCTGTAAAAGTCCGACAGTCTAAACAGTGTAGTCGCAACTTCATATAACTACCTACGCAGTTGATACTTATAGCAACAACAAAATACTACTATACTAATATACTCCAACATTATAACTGGGAAGGGTGGCGTTCCACAGATATTAATGGTCTGGGTACAGTTGTACAAACTTTAAATTCATCTCCGTACTTAGTTTTTAAAAGACCACTTGATTTGATTAAGTACAAAAAATAACACGTGCCTGCGTCCTTATATATGGACTGTACTAAACTCGCCCGTTTACATGTCGGCCAGTTAAGTTGGCGGGGTGTGAGAGACATGAGAGAGTGGCCTACTTCGCACTGGACTTGCCGAAAAATAGGATCGCGATCTATTCAACTCAACTTAATTAACTACTTAACTCGCTTGTGTCGTTCAAACTACAATAACAACTTAACTCGCCTACGTCACAAGTTAACTCGCTACTGTACTTACTGAAGTGTAAATCGTGCTTAATTACTGTAAATCCAACACCACTTCAAAGTTTGTCGTCCGTTTGGTCACGACCAGCCGTGCGATTCTCTAAGAGCAAACATCGTTGCATCTTTGCCAACATCCGTGAAACAAATGACGCAATGACAAGAAACGTTGGAAATACAACCTTATGTACAAGGGCGATATCTCATAAAGTATTTGACATCGGTGAGCTCGTCGACAAGCGCATCGACGAATTATTAGAGAATCGCACGGCTGTCAAGATCGCACTCCTTCGTCGGCCGCACTTTATGTTACATTGTATGGTGAATTGACATAATGCACCGGCTGCTTTTATGTCACAAAAAATTTCTTTATTATGGAACAGAAATTCCCCAGTCGGATAAACCCCAGAATTAAGCGAGTACAATAGTATATTTCATTACAAGTGGGGAAAGGCTGTCATTGCAAAGAGTTTTGACAAATGTCTACCCGAGCCGAGGCGCAGCCGAGGGTTGACAGTCGGAACAAGTTGCAATGACGGTTCCGAACGTGTACTGAACGACTATTTTTAATACAACAATACAGTTACTTTGCGAAAAAATGAAGCAATTTAATAATATAAACTCGCAAAGAAAATTTCTGGAAAATGGCGCCAACCGTAGAATATAAGCAGAGATTTTTTTTTCTTCGCCCATTCTGATAGGCAAAGGGAACTATGCCCATACAGCCAAGTGTTCAGTAGAATTTTTTTATTAATATAAAATGAAAATGAAATTTAATGAGATGAAATGAAATGAAACCTAACCTAACTCATTCAATCAAATCATTAAATCTGATATTGAAACAAATTAGTAGCTTCTTTTTAGAAATATACGTATTTGCGTGAATCATAAAAACTTCTATGAATTTTTTTAGTAAAAACTTCATGGTTAGTTTTTCTTTTTAATAGACACTATTTTGACAATTGGGAAAGAGAACGCACTAGTTCGGGAAAGGTAAAAAACAAGCACGAGCATGTAATAGCCCACATCCCGAACGCTATACGTCCCTGCAATACGCATCTTTTTGAGCAACAATATTAAAAATATAATTTTGAAAGTATCTTACTTGGCGATCCATTTAATACTTACTTCGACGCCAAATTAACTCACATTACGTACGTACTTATATTAATTTAATGTACGGCTAATTAACCTCCTTGTACGTTCTACCACAGATTACTGATTACTGAATAAGAACAGATACTTCACTCAGTAGAAAATTTCCAATACCTATTACGATAATAGCCTACTCCCTCGCGTCAACAACCACTGTATGCTAAAATGCGCCTAAATGCTCAAGCGTACAGCAGTGATTGCTTCGCACCGCGCGATTCCACAGTAATCGCAGGGCTGCCTCTTCGATAAAATTAAATTAACATAACTTTTTATCTATGTTATTGAGAACTGTGAATATGTTCTGACTTTTATGTGGCAGTTAAAAATTTTATCATTTATAAAATATTTAACCAACTTAAAAAAAGGAGGTGATCAGACATACAGGCCAAACTGGTTTGTAGGTATGTATGTTTGTGCGCGATAATCTCGCGTTTGGCTAAACCGATATCGATGCGGTTTTCAGAAAAGGATTTGTTACATTTAGGAGAACGTTTTAAAATAAGTATAATACTTCTTAGTTTGATGATGATCTTCGGAGATGTTCACTAGAAATGAAAAAAAAAGCCTTAAAAACGAGAACTGACTTCAAATAAAGCACTAAGCTGTAAGTTATTTTATTAACGAGTGTAACACTCTCACACAAAAATACATAAACACTGCAGTTTTCGAAAGTTTTCACGCGAAAAGTCGATGGCCTTCAAAATAAAAAAATATATCTAGTTCCTAGTTGTACATATCTAGGTGTATTGTACTACTACCAATTATCACGAATCAAATTTATTAAGATTAATTAATTTGATTCGTTTTCTCGCAACAAGTCACCTTACAACAGACGCGGCTTGTTCAAAGGTTTTCATCGGGCGTAAGAAAAAGAACTCTCGCTACACAGACTTAAAGCGCATTTTGATTCGTTTCGAGCGCGTCAAGGACTTGTAGGCACATTTTTTGAAGGTCACGTCCGTGCTTTGCAATGTTTTATGAACATTATTGCAGTTGTTAGTTTAGCAGTTTATATTCGAATGTTTTCTTTCGAAGAGTGCATCTTCTGTACCTTGTACTATTAATTATTCTGTGGTATAACGTTTCTATGCAACAAAATTATGTAAATCTGTGTCTGAAAGGCAAGCTAATGCTTAGTATATACCTATTAAACTGTCAAATTCTAAGTGGATACCGGTGTCCGCACACCTACTGTCTTTTAATTATGTCTCTAATGACGGTATGAAAATGGAAAAAAATTTAAACGACAAAAACTAGTAATAATTTATCACTTACCATTCTTCATTGACAGGTAAATGGAAAAATGTTAGGTGTTTATCCCTTCTTTTGCTTGATTTACACCCATCTACAGCACATAAGGCACCACACGGCATCGTAATACGCGTACGAACGAACAGCACTATTAAAATTGAACGGCGTGCGCGCGCTTCGCTTGCGAAAACCGCACTGAATTTGAAGCGCCGGCGGACCGAGACCGCTCGGCTGGGCGGTAGGCAGTTATAGCGCGCAAGTACATGGAGTGACGGAGGCCTGGTTCTACCCTTGAGGGCCCTACATTTCTACAATCTATTTATATTCAAGACACGTTTTATTTAATGAGCAAACAAGCAGATAGGGATAGGAAACATTTCCGGCAAGTACTTATCTCTCATAACAGTTGCTTTGATCGTGATACTTACACAATTATCATATAATAATATGTATATATTATATCGCAGTTTTGTTTATATTATCCGATGAATCTAGTTAAACAAACTATTTTTTTTTTATTCTAAGGGTGCTACGAGTATCAGACAGAGAGCGGTCACGCGTTCACGTGGTCATATTTGCGTTCGTTGTGTTGTATTACGTTACATAGATATACCCAAAAAGGAGGCATTCTGACCGCGTCGGTCAACTGTGGGTAGACTGTGGGGTATATCTATGTAACGTAATACAACACAACGAACGCACAACTGACCGCGCGAACGCTTGAACGCGTGATCGTTCACTGTCATAGCACTCTAAGCAATAGATTGAAAACAAGTAAGTCATTATTAAAAAAAACACAGAACAGATTTTTATGATTACATGTGTAGAATCCATATGACACGTTTTATTTATTTACGACTGAAACAATAATATTATCATCTGAGTAGGAAAACAGTTTCTTCTGCTATTGAGCAGAGTTAAAACCGATAAAAAAAGTCAACCGATATTTATAATATTTGTAATTTTAGAGTTAAAAATACACTTTATCAGACGGGATTCGAACCCACGTCTTTGACAATCCATGTCACATGCCCAAGCGGAGGCCCGCCCGCCCATCAAGGATACCGCACGCCCATCGACATCGACGGCGAACATTTCTGTGGCTAGCATTAGCGCAGAGCCCTTGCCGCAAAGGCAGAAGCGCAAAGCCACGGAACATACGGACAAGCCATCGTTTGCGCGCGTTGCGCAAACCGAGAAACAGGGCGGTACTAAGGACACCGCACCCCTGCAACCTTCACAAATGGCCGCCAGAGCAGGACAGAAGGATACGCAGCCCCCCCCCCCAACCCCTGTAGACGGGAAGGAGAGAGCGGTTCGCTATCCTCCTCTCATAGTAGAGAGAATAAGCAACTGGACGTACCACTTCAAGCAGATTGCCGCCAAGCTTGGAAGAGCGCCAAATGGAAGACCCTTCGGGCAGGGCATCCGTTTCCTACCGACGGAGGAAAATGAGTACCGCGTCATCCAAGCGTATTTAACACAGCTGGAGAAAGACGAAAACATCAGTTGGTTCAGCTACTCGCTGCCTGCAGAACGCAGTTTAAAAGTAGCACTTCGAGGGCTGCCGGCTGACATGGACACCAATGAAATAAAAGAAGCCCTCGAAGAAAAGGGGTTCGAGCCTGAATATATAAAGAACATTCAGGCCAGGCAAGGGCGCCCTGGAAGTATATTTTATATACAGCTCAAGAAGAACGCACAGACCATACCTGCGATCTACGAAGTAGACGAACTACTTATGATGCCTGGCATAATAGTAGAAGCGTGGCGCGGCAAGAAGGGCCCCGCCCAGTGTCACAGATGTCAACAGTTCCGGCACAGTTCACACAACTGCCACCGAGTCCAAGCTTGCGTGCGCTGTGGCGAGGAACATTCGGCAAAAGAATGCCCGCGCCCCCGTGAAGAGCCAGCCACCTGTGCGAACTGCCAGGGCATGCACCCCGCCAACTTCAAGTCCTGCCCGGCCTTCAAAAAGGAGATTAGGAACAAAAGAGCGGGGACTGTAGCAACTACTCAGACTACCCGGCGAGGCGCTGCCCCGGTAGTCCCAACAATCGTCGATGAGACGGCAGAAGTCACACTTATGGCTCCGGTGAATTTGCCAAAAAGTGTTGGACCTAAGCTCACCAAAAGAAAGCCGAAGAAGAAGGCGCAGAAACAACCGCAACAACAACAACCACAAGAAGTCCCCCGCCGCGACTCCTTGGGCCAAACAATTCTGTGCCTCCTGTGCAATAGGATTTAAGTCGACTTAAATCAATATCGCGTTTTTAACAGTTCTATAAAGAACAAAAAATCTTCTTTTTTTTGGTCTAACTCACTTTTCGATATCTCGCTTAGTTCCAGAGATAGGTTGATACAACTCGGCTATTTTTTGCCATAAAAACAGTTTTTTTTGTGTTAAGAGATACATAACAAATTATATCATTGGAACAAAAAGCAATTTTGCACTTTTTTTGTCTTCAATGATTTAACTGTAATTGAATTAAATAAAGGTTCATTTTATTTTCACATATTTCCATATTTTGATACAAATTAAGTTAAAACAAATAACACCAAGACGTTTTGAATATGAGTTTGATATAACTTCACGTGTATCAAGTGATTTTTACCTCTAGCGTTAAAAAAATTTCGTGTTAAATGACACTTGTTGAGTTAAATCATTTTTACAATAAATAAGATTCGTGCAATATAATTTAACTCAGATGTATCAATTATCCTAACATTTTGTTACATAATAATGACAACAGTCTTTGGTGCAAAAAGATTCAACTCAGTGTGTAAAAGGCTCATGCGGGGGTGAGGTAAGGCGGGGCAGGAACGCGTTCGTATAGTATTGCAGGCGTCGCTTAGTGCCCCGCTGACATCGCCGAGGGAGAGTCGCGTCCAAATACATCATGGATCGTGAGCGGCACGTAAGTAACTCCTTAGTTATATCAATTGACACGAAATCGTTGTCGACTCTTATTTTGTGAAATGTTTGGAGATGTATCTTCAATCACAAAGTTACAAATAAAAGTGCTATATTATTGCTTTTAAGTGTTATAATAGAATATAGGGTATTATCATTATTTTATTTGTTGATAATTGCTTTTGTAAACATTATTTTAAGTACGGTTTTGGCTGGATTTTTAATTATTTTGCCTGTAAATTATTTCATTATTTCAGAGTTCAGTTTCGGTTCAATTTTTTTTTATTTATACATAAATTTGTTACGCAATAATAACATATTCTAGTGTACATATTTATCCTAGAATTGGCAATCAGATTAGTAATTTTTAACCCCGGACGCAAAAAGAGTGGTGTTACAAGTTTGACATGTCTGTCTGTCTGTCTGTGTGTCTGTCTGTCTGTGGCAACATAACTCCCGAACGGATGCAGTGATTTCAATTTAGTTTTTTTTGTATTAAAGGTGACTTATGTGCGAGTGTTCTTAGATAATATTATTATGTTTGATGGAAATGGAATAGACGGTTAAGATGGTTTTTTTAATTTTTAATTTAATGTTATTTGCTTCTTAAGTACGCTTCTATAAATTATTATCATTGAAATTAAATTATATTAGACTACATGAACAGTGAAATTGTAATGATTATGTATTAGAAATGAATTTCATTACATATTTGAAAAGTAACATCGGAAAATATTTATCATAATTATTGTAATAAAAAAACCATATATTTATTTATTTGTTTATGTTTTTCATATACAAAATTAAAGGTAACTAATTTTACTATTGTTTTAGGATGCAAGCAAATCAAGATCAGCAAGACTGCTTTCAATGGTAATTGAAAGCAAAAAAGAAAAATTAAGTGGGGAAAGATATTTAAATACCAAAGAAAAAGATAAAGTCAAAGATGCATCACTGACTACAAAAATTAATACCAAAAGTAATCTTAACTTAGATGTAGAAGAAACTGGAAAAAATAAAAAGGAAGTAGAAGTTACGCAAATACCTCAGCAAATGAACAGCAGGACCCAAACAAACATTAATACAGGGAATAAAAAAAGTGAAGAAAACAAGGAAAATAAAACATTAAACGATCCAGACATAAATATTAATATTTATTCAAACATTAATAAAGATGAAACTTATAACAAAGAAAATGTTAAAGATACAAACATAAAAGTTACTGAGCAACAAGACAATAAAACAGACCCAAATGTGGATTTAGAAGTGAACCCAAAAAGAAAAAAAGGTCATATTGAAAAGACATTACTAACTGTGCAAAAAGACAACAAAACTGTCTCAGACTTAGATGAAGAAAGAGCTGATATAACATCACCTTTTATGCTTCAAGATACTTTCCTCCAAACTAATGAAGTACAATTTTCATCATCAGTATTTAGCTCAAGCTCTGATAATGGAGATTTTGGACCGTCAAGCAGCGATGATTTTATTCTTGAAACAGGTGAAGATACAGACAGCAGTAGCAGTGGAGGAAGCATTCCGAAAAAAAAGAAAAAGAAGAAAACAGACTCTAAGACAAAAGCAAGTAACAAAAATATAATAATACCGGAATCAGAAGACTCCACAGATTCTAGAAGTATGTTACAAGATACACAGGACTTAGTTGGATGCTCATTTTGGGACGATCATGGGATGAATAAGGAAGGGAAAAAACGTAAACCCCGGAAATCCGATAAAGAACGACGAGAAGACAGACTGAAACGCCAATATTCAAGGAACAGAGGTTTGGAATACATTACGCAGAAAGGAAAAATTAAAAGAGCGCGTGAAATGCAGCCATTAGGCACATGTAGAAAAAAGTGCAACGAAGTCTTACAACCAGATTTTAGAAAGAAACTGTTTGAAGAGTATTGGGCTTTGGGTGACAATACAAAAAGAACTGCATATCTACAGAGGGGCATTGAAATAAACAAAAAAGCATCATCAAAATCATCGCCAAAAAAAAAGAAAAGAACTTACAGCAATAAATTCTTTGTCTATAATGGCGTCCAGAAAATACAAATATGTAAAGGTTGTTTGCTGCGTACATTCGACGAAACGAATAGGTTTCTGCAGTCTGCATATGAAAACAAACTAAATTATGACCAGATAAAAAAGAAAACAAGAAATAGTAAAGCTATACCAGATGAAAAGTTAGAAGAAATTAAAAGTCACATAAACAGTTTTCCGAGTGTAGAAAGTCATTATGGTAGGTCAAAAACAACAAAAAAGTTCTTAAACTGTGAACTCACCTTACAAAAGATGTATGACTTATATTCGGAACAAAGTGTTAACCCTGTTGGAAAAACCATTTACAGTAGAGTGTTTAAGTCACTTAATTTATCTTTTAAAAAGCCTTCATTAGACACTTGTTCCAAGTGTGATAGCATCAAAATGAAACTCAAATACACAAGTGGTGAAGAAGCTGATGCTTTAGAAAATGAACTCAAAAAACACCAGGCTGCTTTTCAGGCCGCTTATGATCAAAAAAAGGAGGACAAAAGACAAGTCCAAGAGAGTGAGAATGTAGCACTCATATGTTTTGATCTGCAGCAGTGCCTTCCGACTCCATTTTTAAAGACAAGTGTAGCGTTTTATAAGCGGCAGCTGTGGACATATAACTTAACAATACATGACATGAAAACAAACAGAGCATTTTGTTATATGTGGCCAGAATCCGTCGGTGGAAGAGGCGCCAATGACATAGCATCATGTCTCTATGATTTTATTACACAGCAGTTGCCCTTACTTCAACCAAGTGCAAGAAATTTAATTATGTACTCGGACAGTTGTCCTGGTCAAAACAAAAATTCAATTATTGTAACCATGTTGATGTTGGCTTTAAAACTATCTACTCAATTAGAGACAATAGAACATAAATTTCTAATACCGGGACATACGCACATGGAGGCGGATACTGATCATGCTCTCATAGAAAGAAAGAAGAAAAGAACTAACATGGATATTCATCTACCACGTGACTGGTACCAGCTGGTACGCAGTGCGGCAAAAACAAGTAGCAAATTCACGGTTATTGAAATGATTCAAGAAAAATTTTACGATTTTAATGATTTTATGAAAAATTCATTAACAGTAAAAAAATTTAACCAAGAACACGCTAAATTTGTATGGGCTGACGTCAGACATTTTCGATTCACGAAAGATTTTCCTCGTTTTTACTACAAAGAACATATTTCTGGCGGAAATTTTATTTCCATTGATTACACAAAAAGAGGAAAAACTTACGATTGTATAACAATCAATGCAATAAAAAAAAACTACTTAAACGGCAACCCAATATCCCAAGAAAAAAAAAGAGATTTGTGCACTTTATTGCCATTCGTTCATGAAAGTGCGCATCAATTTTACAGAAATCTTTTGTGTAAAGCGGATGCCAAAGATACTGCCGCTACTGATGATAGTGATGAAGAATAATATTATTAATAAAACTTTCAATCAGAATATTAAGACTATTTAGTTATTAAGCAACGTGTGAACTCGATTATATTATACCTATTGTGTGTTATATTATGTAAATTAATATTACCAACAGAAATTATATAGAATTAAGTATTTGTTAATTTAAAGGCCTTTGCTACTACTGTGCCTATAAATAAAAAATTATGTTGAGTAAAGTATTATTAAAAAACTGCAGTGTAGAGTACAAATAATTTTATGTATGTGGCTGTGATTTGATTATAAATATTTTCCTGTGCCATTTTGAATTATATTATGATGATTAAACGTTGATTTTCAATAAAATTATGTTTGTTTTACATTAAACTTAGATTATTATACACATTTTTTTCCCTTTTTACTTAAGATATAATTATAGATAAATTATCAACCACAAAAGAATCCACACCAAAATTTTAGGATAAATGATACATCTCCCAAAAAACTTGTTTATATTAGTTTTAGTAATGAAAAATAGAAACTTCTGAATATTTTTAGTATTTTTTGTTTTAAAATTGTTTTAAAATTGTGTCAAATCATAAAGTTATACTTCAAATAAAATAAGTGAATATCAATATTCACCAAGCTATTTTTTTTCTTTCTATTTGATATAAAAGCAGTTATATCATAAAACACGAAAAAAATGTTCCTTCAAAAATTAAGATTGATTTAACTGCTTATATTTCTGTGCCTCCTGTGCAATAGGATTTAAGTCGACTTAAATCAATATCGCGTTTTTAACAGTTCTATAAAGAACAAAAAATCTTCTTTTTTTTGGTCTAACTCACTTTTCGATATCTCGCTTAGTTCCAGAGATAGGTTGATACAACTCGGCTATTTTTTGCCATAAAAACAGTTTTTTTGTGTTAAGAGATACATAACAAATTATATCATTGGAACAAAAAGCTATTTTGCACTTTTTTTTTGTCTTCAATGATTTAACTGTAATTGAATTAAATAAAGGTTCATTTTATTTTCACATATTTCCATATTTTGATACAAATTAAGTTAAAACAAATAACACCAAGACGTTTTGAATATGAGTTTGATATAACTTCACGTGTATCAAGTGATTTTTACCTCTAGCGTTAAAATTTTTTCGTGTTAAATGATACTTGTTGAGTTAAATCATTTTTACAATAAATAAGATTCGTGCAATATAATTTAACTCAGATGTATCAATTATTCTAACATTTTGTTACATAATAATGACAACAGTCTTTGGTGCAAAAAGATTCAACTCAGTGTGTAAAAGGCTCATGCGGGGGTGAGGTAAGGCGGGGCAGGAACGCGTTCGTATAGTATTGCAGGCGTCGCTTAGTGCCCCGCTGACATCGCCGAGGGAGAGTCGCGTCCAAATACATCATGGATCGTGAGCGGCACGTAAGTAACTCCTTAGTTATATCAATTGACACGAAATCATTGTCGACTCTTATTTTGTGAAATGTTTGGAGATGTATCTTCAATCACAAAGTTACAAATAAAAGTGCTATATTATTGCTTTTAAGTGTTATAATAGAATATAGGGTATTATCATTATTTTATTTGTTGATAATTGCTTTTTTAAACATTATTTTAAGTACGGTTTTGGCTGGATTTTTAATTATTTTGCCTGTAAATTATTTCATTATTTCAGAGTTCAGTTTCGGTTCAATTTTTTTTTATTTATACATAAATTTGTTACGCAATAATAACATATTCTAGTGTACATATTTATCCTAGAATTGGCAATCAGATTAATTATTTTTAACCCCGGACGCAAAAAGAGTAGTGTTACAAGTTTGACATGTCTGTCTGTCTGTCTGTCTGTGGCAACATAACTCCCGAACGGATGCAGTGATTTCAATTTAGTTTTTTTTTGTATTAAAGGTGACTTATGTGCGAGTGTTCTTAGATAATATTATTATGTTTGATGGAAATGGAATAGACGGTTAAGATGGTTTTTTTAATTTTTAATTTAATGTTATTTGCTTCTTAAGTACGCTTCTATAAATTATTATCATTGAAATTAAATTATATTAGACTACATGAACAGTAAAATTGTAATGATTATGTATTAGAAATGAATTTCATTACATATTTGAAAAGTAACATCGGAAAATATTTATCATAATTATTGTAATAAAAAAACCATATATTTATTTATTTGTTTATGTTTTTCATATACAAAATTAAAGGTAACTAATTTTACTATTGTTTTAGGATGCAAGTAAATCAAGATCAGCAAGACTGCTTTCAATGGCAATTGAAAGCAAAAAAGAAAAATTAAGTGGGGAAAGATATTTAAATACCAAAGAAAAAGATAAAGTCAAAGATGCATCACTGACTACAAAAATTAATACCAAAAGTAATCTTAACTTAGATGTAGAAGAAACTGGAAAAAATAAAAAGGAAGTAGAAGTTACGCAAATACCTCGGCAAATGAACAGCAGGACCCAAACAAACATTAATACAGGGAATAAAAAAAGTGAAGAAAACAAGGAAAATAAAACATTAAACGATCCAGACATAAATATTAATATTTATTCAAACATTAATAAAGATGAAACTTATAACAAAGAAAATGTTAAAGATACAAACATAAAAGTTACTGAGCAACAAGACAATAAAACAGACCCAAATGTAGATTTAGAAGCGAACCCAAAAAGAAAAAAAGGTCATATTGAAAAGACATTACTAACTGTGCAAAAAGACAACAAAACTGTCTCAGACTTAGATGAAGAAAGAGCTGATATAACATCACCTTCTATGCTTCAAGATACTTTCCTCCAAACTAATGAAGTACAATTTTCATCATCAGTATTTAGCTCAAGCTCTGATAATGGAGATTTTGGACCGTCAAGCAGCGATGATTTTATTCTTGAAACAGGTGAAGATACAGACAGCAGTAGCAGTGGAGGAAGCATTCCGAAAAAAAGAAAAAGAAGAAAACAGACTCTAAGACAAAAGCAAGTAACAAAAATATAATAATACCGGAATCAGAAGACTCCACAGATTCTAGAAGTATGTTACAAGATACACAGGACTTAGTTGGATGCTCATTTTGGGACGATCATGGGATGAATAAGGAAGGGAAAAAACGTAAACCCCGGAAATCCGATAAAGAACGACGAGAAGACAGACTGAAACGCCAATATTCAAGGAACAGAGGTTTGGAATACATTACGCAGAAAGGAAAAATTAAAAGAGCGCGTGAAATGCAGCCATTAGGCACATGTAGAAAGAAGTGCAACGAAGTCTTACAACCAGATTTTAGAAAGAAACTGTTTGAAGAGTATTGGGCTTTGGGTGACAATACAAAAAGAACTGCATATCTACAGAGGGGCATTGAAATAAACAAAAAAGCATCATCAAAATCATCGCCAAAAAAAAAGAAAAGAACTTACAGCAATAAATTCTTTGTCTATAATGGCGTCCAGAAAATACAAATATGTAAAGGTTGTTTGCTGCGTACATTCGACGAAACAAATAGGTTTCTGCAGTCTGCATATGAAAACAAACTAAATTATGACCAGATAAAAAAGAAAACAAGAAATAGTAAAGCTATACCAGATGAAAAGTTAGAAGAAATTAAAAGTCACATAAACAGTTTTCCGGGTGTAGAAAGTCATTATGGTAGGTCAAAAACAACAAAAAAGTTCTTAAACTGTGAACTCACCTTACAAAAGATGTATGACTTATATTCGGAACAAAGTGTTAACCCTGTTGGAAAAACCATTTACAGTAGAGTGTTTAAGTCACTTAATTTATCTTTTAAAAAGCCTTCATTAGACACTTGTTCCAAGTGTGATAGCATCAAAATGAAACTCAAATACACAAGTGGTGAAGAAGCTGATGCTTTAGAAAATGAACTCAAAAAACACCAGGCTGCTTTTCAGGCCGCTTATGATCAAAAAAAGGAGGACAAAAGACAAGTCCAAGAGAGTGAGAATGTAGCACTCATATGTTTTGATCTGCAGCAGTGCCTTCCGACTCCATTTTTAAAGACAAGTGTAGCGTTTTATAAGCGGCAGCTGTGGACATATAACTTAACAATACATGACATGAAAACAAACAGAGCATTTTGTTATATGTGGCCAGAATCCGTCGGTGGAAGAGGCGCCAATGACATAGCATCATGTCTCTATGCCCTTACTTCAACCAAGTGCAAGAAATTTAATTATGTACTCGGACAGTTGTCCTGGTCAAAACAAAAATTCAATTATTGTAACCATGTTGATGTTGGCTTTAAAACTATCTACTCAATTAGAGACAATAGAACATAAATTTCTAATACCGGGACATACGCACATGGAGGCGGATACTGATCATGCTCTCATAGAAAGAAAGAAGAAAAGAACTAACAGGGATATTCATCTACCTCGTGACTGGTACCAGCTGGTACGCAGTGCGGCAAAAACAAGTAGCAAATTCACGGTTATTGAAATGATTCAAGAAAAATTTTACGATTTTAATGATTTTATGAAAAATTCATTAACAGTAAAAAAATTTAACCAAGAACACGCTAAATTTGTATGGGCTGACGTCAGACATTTTCGATTCACGAAATATTTTCCTCGTTTTTACTACAAAGAACATATTTCTGGCGGAAATTTTATTTCCATTGATTACACAAAAAGAGGAAAAACTTACGATTGTATAACAATCAATGCAATAAAAAAAAACTACTTAAACGGCAACCCAATATCCCAAGAAAAAAAAAGAGATTTGTGCACTTTATTGCCATTCGTTCATGAAAGTGCGCATCAATTTTACAGAAATCTTTTGTGTAAAGCGGATGCCAAAGATACTGCCGCTACTGATGATAGTGATGAAGAATAATATTATTAATAAAACTTTCAATCAGAATATTAAGACTATTTAGTTATTAAGCAACGTGTGAACTCGATTATATTATACCTATTGTGTGTTATATTATGTAAATTAATATTCCCAACAGAAATTATATAGAATTAAGTATTTGTTAATTTAAAGGCCTTTGCTACTACTGTGCCTATAAATAAAAAATTATGTTGAGTAAAGTATTATTAAAAAACTGCAGTGTAGAGTACAAATAATTTTATGTATGTGGCTGTGATTTGATTATAAATATTTTCCTGTGCCATTTTGAATTATATTATGATGATTAAACGTTGATTTTCAATAAAATTATGTTTGCTTTACATTAAACTTAGATTATTATACACATTTTTTTCCCTTTTTACTTAAGATATAATTAGAGATAAATTATCAACCACAAAAGAATCCACACCAAAATTTTAGGATAAATGATACATCTCCCAAAAAACTTGTTTATATTAGTTTTAGTAATGAAAAATAGAATCTTCTGAATATTTTTAGTATTTTTTGTTTTAAAATTGTTTTAAAATTGTGTCAAATCATAAAGTTATACTTCAAATAAAATAAGTGAATATCAATATTCACCAAGCTATTTTTTTTCTTTCTATTTGATATAAAAGCAGTTATATCATAAAACACGAAAAAAATGTTCCTTCAAAAATTAAGATTGATTTAACTGCTTATATTTTATCTATTATCTATTATTCTATACGATATATCTAATAACAACATACTACAGAATAAAATGTAGGATACTAAACATAACTTGATCTTAGATTTATAAAGCTGACATAAATAGAAAATGAGCTATGATTTTTTAAAGTTTGTTTTTGCTCTCCTGAAAAGTAGTGATTTTTGACTTAAATCCTTTTGCACAGGAGGCACAGAATTGGAGTACTGAAGGAGATCTTGAAGGCGGTGCAGAAAGGCACTGATCCCGAAACGGCCACATTACAAGGCCTAATAAGAATACTCAACACCAACAATGGGCAACAACGGTCTTAAAATATGCCACTGGAATGCCAGTACGCTCGCGGGGAAGAAACAACTGCTGACCATCTTCCTCCGCGAGCACAAAATAGACATTATGCTGGTCAGCGAGACACATCTCAAGACAAGCGCCGCCTTCAAAATCTCGAACTACTATGCGTACAGGAAAGATGAAACAAGCGCCGACGGAAAGACGTATCGTGGACTCCTTATCCTGGTGCACAGGAAGGTAATTCACCAGTTGCTTCCAATAGAAGAGTACAATTCCTTCCAAGCCATGGGTGTGCTGGTGAACGTCGCTGGGGTCAACCACCGGATATACGCCATGTACAGACCACCACTCTGCCCATTTGACACGAGTGAGCTCACAAAATTGCTTGATACCAATGACCCGACAATCATCGGTGGGGACCTAAACGCCAAGCACACCCATTGGAACTCCAGCCACACGGATGTGTATGGAAAGAAACTCTACGAAGAGTCGATTGACCGTGGGTTCGACGTCATAGGCCCAGACAAACCAACCCACTATGACACGCGGGGATCAAGTGTCATTGACTTGACCATTATCAAGGGCATTAGAACTCCGCCGAGTCAAACGGTCATGCCAGATTTACCCTCAGACCACAGACCAGTGATACTCACGTACAAGGACCTTCCAAGTAGAGTTGCCGCCCCCGCAAGGAGGCGGAAGATCTGCTGGGAGGCCTTTAGTAGAGAAGTCCACGATCGGACATATACAATGCCCATCACAACGCCGGAGGAGGTAGACGAAGCCACAATCGCCATGACCAAGGCCATCCGTGAATCTCTCCAAGCAGCATCGCACACCTCCGCGTCGGTGAAGCGACCCAACCCTCTCCCGCCGTGGATACGGGACCTAATAAGCGAGAAGAGAGACACGCGAAAGTTATGGCAAATAACTCGATGTCCACGACTCAAGACCAGGCTAAACGCCTTGATTGAAAAGGTCAAAGAAGCCCTCAGTACAAACGCCACAGAAACCTGGGACAAACACATTGAGGACATAAGCAGCGACATGCCCTCAATCCATAGCCTTTGTCGCCAGCTCAACCGATCTAAGGAGCCTATCAGACCCCTGACTGGGCGCGATGGTCAGCTGAAATTTGTGTCTATAGACCGGGCAGAGGCCCATGCCGAGCACCTGGAAGAACAATTTCAGCCAAACCCAGTCAGCGACCACCAACATGCCGAAGCCGTACACAAACAAGTACAGGAGTACTTGAGTGCACCCTCGCCCTCAGACGAAGAGCAAATTTTTTACTCTCCGAGAAGAGTGGCGAACTTCATAAGACGTCTGCCTAACAAAAAGGCCCCTGGATTAGACGAAATCACAAACGAGGCACTGAAGCACCTACCAATGAAATCCGTGGTAGCCCTAACACGCGTCTTCAACGGTATCATGCGCAATGGCCATTTCCCCACAAGCTGGAAAACGGGCAAGGTAGTTGTTCTCCCTAAGCCCGGAAAGGACCCCAGGAAACCTGCAAGTTATAGGCCAATAACACTCCTGAGTACCATGTCAAAATTGTTTGAAAGGTTGTTATTGGTCCAACTGACGCCGCACATAAAACCGAGAGCAGAGCAGTACGGGTTTAGGGCGGAACACTCGACAACACTGCAAGTCACTAGAATAGTGAACGAAATGGCCACCTGCGCAAACAAAAAGGAATATGTTGCAGCTGTCCTCCTGGACATGGAGAAGGCGTTTGACAGGGTGTGGCATGAAGGGCTCATCCACAAACTGTCAAATTCTACAGCGCCCAAGAAAATAGTAGAAATAATCGCGTCCTTTCTAAAGGACAGAAGGATAAGGGTATCAGTCGAAGACGCGATCTCTACTGAGAAGCCAGTAAGAGCAGGAGTCCCTCAAGGTAGCTGTATCTCGCCAGTTTGCTACTCGTGGTATACCGATGACATACTGGTCATTGGGCACGCAAAACTGGCGTTATACGCGGACGATGCAGCATACTACGCGGCTTCCTTTAAAACTGAAAATGCAGCCAGACGACTACAACCTACTCTGGACGCCCTACCAGACTGGTTAAGCAAGTGGAGGTTGACGGTAAACGTCACGAAAACCCAAGCAATCATATCAGGAAGAAGCAACCTACCAACCAGGTTGAAGCTCATGGGCCAAGACCTGGAATGGAAAAACGAAGTATTGTACCTTGGGGTTACGATAGACAGGAACCTCAACTTCCACCGACACACGCAAGACACCGTCAGAAAGGCAACTGGTGCCAGAATAAAGCTGCTGCCTATTTTACATTCGAAGCTGCCACTCCGGACCAAGGTCATGATATACAAGACGTATGTCAGACCTCGACTTACATACGCGGCTCCGGCGTGGTACGCTTACGCGTCTAAAACGAACAAGAAGAAGCTACAGCAAGTGGAAAACAGATGCCTTAGAGCAATAGTTGACGCCCCTCGATACGTGAGGAACACCACCATCGCAAGCGGCCTCCAAATGGAAACGATCGACGAATTCGTCAAGAGACGAGTCTCGCGGCGAGCGGTTGGTGGCGAGCCACCAACATGTTCACCAAAGCAGACGCGGCTGGACACGAGCATCTCAGAGGAATAGCGCCCCTACACGCGCGGCCGCCCGATGAAAAAGGAAGAAGGAAGATGAAACCTTATTCGCGGGATTTACTTTCCAAAGACACCAGACAAGAAAACAAAGACGAGAGGACGGATGCCACAGCTGTATCAGTGCTGCCCCCAGTGGTCAGCGACTGTGTAGCCGATCGGTCCGCTGGGCTTCACCCGTGTAGGCGGG
Organism: Selenia dentaria; assembly: GCA_917880725.1. Classification (NCBI taxonomy): domain Eukaryota; kingdom Metazoa; phylum Arthropoda; class Insecta; order Lepidoptera; family Geometridae; genus Selenia; species Selenia dentaria. The sequence continues at coordinate 11,570,640 of OU862885.1, forward strand.
GGTTCCACCCGGCGCGGCCTTGATCGCTCAGTTACCTTTTGGTCACTGGGGTGGCAGTATAGTGAGGCTGTGGTATAATCCAACCCAATGACTGGTCCGTCGTCACGGGCCAAGACTAGCCAGAGAAAAGGGCAACACGCCCTGTCACTCTTTCCCCGCTCGAACCGCACATTTGAGCGAGAGGAGACCCGAGCTCAGTCGTCGGTCAACCGCGTCGAGGGCCAGCTGTTTTTGTGCGGTAAGTATTATTGTTATGGAGTTATGACGAGTTGAACGAGTTGATGCGCTCCTGAGGCGTATGGTTATCTTCAAGATCGACGTATGTATGACTGTCTAAAAAAAATTTTATAAGGTACTGATTAGCTTTCCTAGACTTTATACTTATATTTGACTTATACTATACATATTAATAGTAAAATTCAATATTATATGATAGTTAAGCGATATTCGTGATTTTTGTTAGTTTTTTAGAGGTCTACTCATTTGGTTTCAATTATTAATAATAAACAAATATAAAGTACAATATTTTTCGTTTATAAAAATGTGTCACCTATAATACCATTTAAATTGTAAAATCAAATCACACAAATCTTGCTAAATAATATAAATATAAGCATTTGAATACCGTGCCGCCTCCATTATCTTTTATGTAAGATAGAATATGGTTATCTTTCTAGTTCTCTAGATTTAAAAAATAAATATCTAAAATATATAACTGAAATTTATAGTATGTTTAGAATAAAAGAGGTTCATCACCGATCTAAAATAAAAACACCAATCTGCAAATAACTTCTACCTACATTTTTTTTAAATAATTTGTTTAAAATAAAAAAGGATAATCACCAATCTAAATCAAAAACACCAATCTGCAAATATAACTTCTTCCTATTTTTTTTTCATCACAAATACCTATACTCGAAATTTTGTAACTGAATATACATTTATTTAAAATATAAGTCAAAACAGGTTTTAGAAAACATCATTCCGATTTCCTGATTCCCAGTGAGCAAATAATTTGAAACACAAAGTACAAATTAAAACGACATTATCGCGGATCCGCGGGTACATTTTCAGTTAAATCGCTTTGTTAATGGCTCCCTAGATTGCCTTTATAACTAAATTAAAACGATATTCAACATTGTATTGTGGCCTTTAAAGGCGTTTTTATACAGTTTGTATACAGGGTTATTGGTAAGTCAACCTATTCCCGTTAAGGGCGTGTAGTTTACATAGTTTCTGACTGATTTGACTATGTAACACCCTATCCTAAATCTAACCGTTTTCGAGATATTTGAATTTAATTGAAATTCTTTTTATTACTAATATTATTTGATTTATACATGGAAAATTAGATGCTTAGGACCTCAATAACCAATATTGTACGTAAAATTAATAAATAAGTCGTTACAGATAATTAAAACGTAAAAAAAACTTATAAATAATAATACAATTTATATATAGCAAAATATATAGCAATAATATAGCATAATAATATAGCAAAAAATATATAGCAAATATATTTAGGGAAGAACTTACTTCAATATAATCTAGGTATTTGTTATTATAGAACTTATACACAACAAGTAATATAAAAACACTGCCCCGACTGACAAATATGGCGGAAAAAAAAATATTGACTCGATATGTTTAAGTTTTCCAGATTTGTGTTTGTATGAGTTTTGACGCGATATAGGTAAGGTTTATACATTATGTATATTAATGAAGAAATATATATGATATACTACTCGGTAAGATTTAATAAAAAACTTGTTTCATACGAAATACACTATAGCATATAATAATCATAGGTATACAGCGACCGCTCGCGACTTCATTCGCGTAGAAGATATACAAAAAAATAATCAGTGACATTGTTTCATCCGTTTTCAAGTTATAGCGTCACCAGAAGAAATAGGGGTTCATTTTTATATATATACTAGCGGCTGCCCGCAACTTCGTTCGCGTAGTAGGCTCGGCCTTCGGCCTCGCTATAACCTTCCATCTTTTCATCGTTTTTCTTTTATAACAACCTTCTCCTGACAATAATTAACACAACGAAAAAAAATTGCGAGATTGTTCTATTCGTTCTGAAGTTATAGCGTGACCAGGAAAAATACAATACGGGTGCATTTTTATAATATGGTAGTCTTCATGCAATAACTGTCTACGAAGTATTAAAACATTAAAAAAATGAAATCAGTTAAGCCGTTCTCAAGTTATAACATGACCAGGAGAAATAGGGGTTCATTTTGATATATATATATAGATAACATATTGTATTGGCTGTTCGTCGGTTAAACCTGCTATTGTAAAGCTGTTCAGTATTAAAGCGCTGCAAATATCTGATGAAAATCTTCGAAAATCTGTATTTATGTACTGTCTACATCAACCCAATGTTCCTCTATACATCTCCCAGGGTCACATAAACTTTACCAAACAAACTCTTAGTGTAGCCGAATTACTTAGGTACAAGATTAAACGATTTAAGATAAGATAGGGTTGGCAACTCACACAAAACAACCGTAGAAGTAAGATTAGGATCTGTGCGCTGGCCGAAGTAAACAGATTTGAAAATGAGACCAAAGTTGGTCTTGGAACTATAGGCTTACTCAAATGTTTGTTGCCTTAAGTGACGGATAGAGGGTATTTACATTTTCATTAGAAAGTTATTAGTGTATTATTACATCCCTTTCTAAGGTGGAACTTTTTCACAAAGGGGAGAACCCAGTTTAGATTTTGTGATAAAACAAACATGGTTATCTAGACCGTCGCCGCGTCGGAATTTCGTTGAGAACTCTTCACTTCTTGTTTTCAGATTCAAATCTATCCCTTTATCTCGATATTGGTGGGCTTGGTTGCAAAAGCATAACAACAATAAAAGTTATTGCGAAAGTAGTTATTTAGCGGTTGCCTTGTTAGAATAGAAATAATTGACACTAAAAAATTAAGAAGTTATTTGAAGTTTTTGGATCACTTAGAACTCAAGGACGATGAGTGACCGTTGATTGAAAAAGTAACCATTTTAATGGTACGTTACAACCTAAAGTTTTTTTTTTAAAATTATTTATAATTTTAAAAAAACTTAAGGTTGTAACGGTACTGAACGTGGTAGGAATGTATGAAATAGCATTTCATTAACATTTAGAGATATTATTAACGGTTAATGTAAATATATTTTAATAAGTGTTTAAGAAACTGTGCGCAAAATTCTATAGCCGTAGATAATTTCATATAATATGTATATATAATATTATATTACACATATTTTATATACATGTTAGTCTATAAAATGAATGTAGTAATATGTAAATTATATAAGATGAATGTAGTAGGTAATCAATTCCCTGTCGCTTTCAAGTTTATGCTCGCCTAGTACTATGCATATTTTTTATAAAAATATGCATATATTTATACCCTTAACTACTTATACATAATAACAAAATTAAGTAGCTGCGCCCCGCGGTTTCATCCACGTGGTGAAGGAAAATAATCATGATGAATGTATCCTATTTGAATTTAGTACCTCATTTATCTACAAACCAAAAATTCTCCTATTGCATTCAGCCTTCTGGCGTGATTAAGTAACACACCTACATCAATCCAAACATGTGTACCTATTTATAATTATAAGTAAGTAAACCAAGATTTTGTAACAGTGGACCACAGAAAAAAGTTATAATATAAGGCACGAATACAGTTTCTCATTATAATTAAATAAGTAATTTTATCGCCTGATTAGTGTTGCTTGTATTCTGAGCTTCTGATGTTTTTACTTCCAATTGTAATTTGCCAAAGAGATGAAAGCGAATTGATTTTACAAATTTTCTTTCTCCTTTAGTAATTAAAAATGACCAAATCACTATGGGAAGTGGCGCATTTATTTTTTTCCACGGCCATCGTTGAAACTTTGGGGTGAGTTGGGAAAAATTAACACGGAAATTAATGTATGAACGTTTTTTTATAATATATGCAGTCTGAAATGAGATATAACACCTCGAGTTATGAGTAAAAAACTTAATAATAGTCATCATGTCGTCTACGTAAATGAAAATGCTTTTTAAAATATATAGACATTAATACATATTTTATGACATAGTCGGGGTTGTTTATAATATATACATAACATATATATAATACATATATGTAGGTATATATTACACCATATAATAATAATAATAGCAAAAAGGGCCTCGTAACCTGCTCAGGCGCAGTTGTAAACAATCCTAGGCCTGTGATTGGCGGACTCGCTGAAAGCGTTTATCCTTCTGTATCGGATTCAAAGCCACGGCGGCGATGCGACAGGGATAAACATTATAATAATAATAAACTGAGTTATAAATGCTAGTTAAATGTTAATAAAAACGGAACTTTAATATTTTTTTTGAATCCGTATATCTCAGTTCAGACTGATGTTAGGTTATACAATCATATAATAACTTTTGCTTACTATATTATTTTACACTCTAGGGTTTGAATGATAGGCGCGGTAAAAAAATTGCGCCAATTTTGTTCATTGTCTTTTACCAATGGTGGTAAATGATTCAATGTCTTAACCCACAAGAAACACATACACAAGAGAGAGAGAGAGAGAGAGAGAGAGAGAGAGAGGTAGCGGAACTGACACATACCGTAGATAACATATTGTTGCCAGTAACAAGTGACAATACGTACACAAATAATATTATATCTACTTTTTCCCTTCTCTTTAACTCTCCTTCAAGTGAAATTTAAAGTCTAAGTATACTTTAATTATAGGAATGCTCGAAATTATTATCTCACACTAATAATATAATTAAAACTGTAATTTCCATACTTAGCTATATTTTCTCAAAGTCTACGAAGGGGACGAAATAGAAGAATTTTTGACTACCATAGGGATCAAAATCTCAAGAGTTGGGGAAATCCGACTTTCTAGTGGTAATTCTAGTGGTAAATGATAGTTAGGGCTCGTGGCAGTGACAGATATTCTGCAATATCGACTGTTCTGATCTACTTAACAAAATTACCTTCTATGCGCCTTTCAAGTCCTTACGAAACAAACAACTGTTAAGTCTACCTCTAGCATCTACTTGCTATAGGCAGAACAGCTTTATCAGCCGAGCATGTAGTTCTTATTCACTTTGTAACGAAAACAACGTTGACCTTGATTTATTCTACTACAGCATACCTACGTTAAGAAAACAACTTGATGAGAATTTCTTCAATATGTATAGATGTAAGATGTAATAAATAAGTATATCGATAGTACCTAATTCACAGAAAGCGAGATCTATCTTCCAATGCTAAAATACTAACTTGTAATTGTACGTTTAATTCCACAATATTGCTAACAGTGGAGACTTTTAAATGACTTTATGTTACCTAAGAAAATGCACAAGTTATTATTATATAGTCGATAATCTTCCTAAAAATAAATTAATAAATATCCTGCACAACCTTTGTAACAGTGAGACTTTCCTTTTTTCTTACAGTTATCTAAAGCATTGTCGCAAATGAAATTATAAACAAATGTATCGGGGTCTTACAATCCTGCTTCAGAACTTATTGGGTAAATATTTTTCCTTCTGCCTTATTCATTGCGTGCACTCTAATTGTATTCCTATTCTACCCCTGACACGTAAAAACAGCAAGGTCTTGCTACGTCTTGCTTGTCACACTTCTTCAATAACGGACTATCCCATCGATGTCGTATTTTTATTTCACTATAGTTTTTTTGTGGTAGTACTTTTGCAGAGACCGCTTGCGGAATTATCACACCTTTGTCTGTTACTCAACCGTGAAGCAGTAGTGTGCAAACATTACTGTGAACTGGTTTGAATGGAACTTCACTTGTAACGCACCTATTCTAGGTAGAAGTTACCACTTAATACCAGATGAGCCTCGGTGCCTGTACCGTTTCCTAATAAATTAAAAAAATATTTTATAAGAGTAGTCAAGCGCTAGCCTATCAAATAGTGTTTGACCAGGATCACTGTTCTGTGTTTCACTCGCTTTATGGCAGCTGCAGTCGAAAGTGGTATCACACAGAACTAAAATAGCATCCGGCTCTCCAGGACAATTGTCAGAGCACACTGTTAGTATTTAGCTACAGCTTTTCAAATTTGAGGGTGGTAGCTACCCAAGCCCACCAAAAGTGCCCTACCACCATGCTCTAGATCTTTTAATGATGTTATTTTCACCGAAAGTTCAATCCCGAAGTGGGAATCGAACCCGTGGCCGTCTACTTTAAGGCTGACCCTTGTTACCACTGCAATTATCGCTTCATCCTTTGAATTTGATTTAAGCCGAATGTGGTCAAAACTATAATCGGATCTATCCGATAAAAATTAGTTACGTGAGTATTTCTAAATAAAAGATTTAAGCCAATGAATAGTCATATGCCTTTGTGACCTTGAAACAATGCAAATACTTTGTGTTCACTATCATGGCAAGCTTCACTGTAAAATAGTAGTAGTGAATGATCTATTTCTGCTCGAGAGTATGTCTAAGCCCCCCGCTAAACGGACGCTACCAGGGCATCCGAATGGATTTTCATACAATATTTCTGGCCTGCTACGGGGGGCAGAAATTAAATTCCACATGAGTTTTCCCGCCGCACAGTTATACGGGAGAAATGACAAACTTTGTAACCCGTTTATGAACGAGTAATGAGACACTTGCTGAGTAAGTGTAGTATAAAAGACATATCCATGATTTCTTACTTCCATGTCTAACCCCTTCACGGCGCAAGGGGAAAGGTTGCCCTCTATTTACGCCTTAAGTAAAACTACAATAGATTATCACACAAAAGGCTATAAAGGTCATAATACGACCTTCACGTGACTTGATTGTTAAGTTCGTTCAAGGAATTAATAAAGAAATTCTATGTCGTGCTTATTAAGTTCCTAAGTGAATGGATATGGAAAACAAAGGAATATTAAGAAGGTTGTTGTGTGGGGTATTTATTATTCTAGTATAGAATATTTTTTAGAATGAATCAGGTAAAGGTTTCAATAGTAACAATACCAATTCGTCTTTCCCCTATAATGAGGTCGGAGAATCAATGTCATGATTCTTTATTGGAGGTAAGTAATTAACCTATAAACACGCGCCGGTACACCGGTGGCCAAATCTATACATTGCACAAAGCGGCGCTGGTACACCGGTGTACCGCAGTCAAAACCCATATCGGGACTGAACATAAACGTTAACTGTTCAAATATATAATACATTTCGGTTTATCAGATGTTTTTTTAATACTAATAAGCACCTAGAAATCATTTTTACATAGAAATATAAATTATTTTGCTTATCAGTAGGCTATTAAAAAAAACAATGGGCGTCGATGCCATGTCACTTAAACTTTCGTAGCATGTGCTAGTGTATTTGTTTTCGTGAATAAGTACCATTTCGAGGTAAAAACCTAAGAAAAAGCTTATAATCCTCTTATATTATGGTTTTGTGAGCAATTCCCGTAATTTGATAAAGGCAGCCGCCATATTGTTTCGATAACGAGTGGGACTACGATTTTGAGATCTATTTGGTTAGCGTTAGAGTATATGTTTGTATGCCAATTTGTGGATTTATTATGGATAATTTATAAAATAGGTAGTATAGGTTTTCAAAGTCAATTACACCGTTGTGATTGTATGCTTTCTCCTTTTACACCTGCTTGAGAGAAAAAATTGTCTTTGTAGATTTTATTTCATTTGTTATTTATTTGTTGCGGTTCAAGTTTTTATGTGTTTTTTCGGTTGACTTTATCTCTATAATTTGACTAAAATGAAACAGATAACATATATATAGAATAAAGGAAGATGTACTGTGTAACCAGTGTAAATGTACACCGTTTACAGATATGAAATAGAACAAATAGCTGTTTTACTACGATTTTAGTCCTGCAAAAGTTTGCGGCACGCGCAAATTTTTTAAATAGTGAATTTTCGCGCGCTTTTTCCATTGGATTTGGCGCCAAAAAATTTTTAGTTTTACCCTACCTAAAGGGTTAAACTATAAAGTGGATGACGTCACTTATACGGCTACAGAAACTGGTTTCTTGGAGACAATTTCAGTTTCCTAATTCGACTTGTTTTTTGGATTTTCATTATCATAATCAGCCCATTTTGTTCCCATTGTTGGGACTCGAGCCTTCTCTCAGAGAGAGGAGTTGGGCCATAATCCACCACGCGGTCCCAGTGCTTGGTAGATAGGTTGGTGGCCAACCCATGATGAAGTTTTTTTCAGGCTGCCCGAAGACCTTCGACATAGCCTAACAACTGTTGTCCTAAGACAAACAACCGGGACCGACGGCATAACGTGCCCTCCGAAGCACGGAAGCGCTCAGTTGAATAATGCCACTAGCGGTCACCCATTCAAGTCCTGACCGCAGCAAGCGTTGCTTAACTTTTTCATCGGTTAAGATCGCCAAGTTAAGCTCCGCTACGAACGCTTCTTGTTTTTGGACTTTAGTTAACCTGTGTTCCAAAAGTATCGAATTTTTGTATGCTATTTATTGTATCCACTCTAGTTCAGATTCTGGAAGACTGTAGTCTTTCTGGAATACTGTGCCTAAATATTAGAATCGTCTTGTTTTTAGACTTACAGAATTTTAACAAAGTTTAAAACGATCGTTACTGATAGCAATTTGCTCGTTCAGCACAACAAACTAAACTATTGAATCAAAACCTAATTCTACTATCGCAATATATAATAGTAGTATATATATATGTTTGTAACTGCAATTACATTGATTGTTACGATAACGCGAAGTTCACTATTCTAAAATATGTGTAATTTTTTAAATATTTGATTTAAATATATAGCTATTATTGTGCGCACGGTTAAACAGTTGACACTTATAAAATTAATAACTTAATTTGTGAAAGTTGAACATTAGTCAGAAAAAATACCGTCTAATCATATATACTTATTAAATAATAACTATATATATTGTATATGTATACTATGTCTTATAGATAATTTCCTTGCTTGGATTTTGTACCTACTACGGCTTATTTACTTTACATTTCCATGCCAACCGTCCTTCTTCACCTCGACAACAAACAATTTGCGAAAAAATTTGCATCGAAAGCGTCAATATGTCACGCTTCAGCGTACCAAACTATTAGTTATCTGTGCCGCAGTTGCCCTAGATAATTGATAGTTTGTACTCTTTCCCGTGTACGACACGTTACGTTACACTTACTCAGTTATTCGTGCACTAAGTTCCTTAATGTGACCGAGCGCTATCACAGCTTCACTAAACCAAATCGCTAAACCAAATGCCTCATAAATGTCTCTTATCCCACTTTATGCCATAATAAATTTAAGTGCTTATTTGTCGGATTCATGATATTAAACTAGCATTACGAAGATCATATTTAAATTTTATTATCACAATGTGAGATTACTCTAAGCTATGAATATAACTTTAAGTGTGTAGTCGGAAACACAATCTGATGTTAAGTATGAGTTTGTTTCAAGAGGCAAGGAGCTATGAAAATATATTTTTTTCATTTTGCAGTTAGTTATGTGGTACTCGTATGTGCATTCTTATCATCTTCATTGATAATGACATACAAAAGAATATGGAAAACTATCTAGTGACTATTTGTATATTTATGTAGTTATTTAGTTTATAAATATAATTAAAAAAGACACAACAATACAAACTTAATTAGAGGACATAGGATTACTAAACTAACTGAAAAATTTACTAAAGGGCTATATCGTTTCTGAGTTTGCATCAGCATTCAGAGCAGACTGGTCTCCGCAGACAGCACCCGTTCACGAGTTGACGCATGTGGCAGCCATCGCCTTCCTCGACCATATTTGAGGGAAGAGGCGACCCGCCACACGACGCCACTGCCTGCAGACACCTTTTCGTGAGCGTGTCTGCTCTGTATGCTCATACTTACTCGTTGTCCACTTCACTTTATAGTAGATAGAGCCACATCCACAAGAGTTCTTTAAAAGTACTTACCTCTAGGCTTAGCATTGTATTAGAGTATATTTTTCATAACATAATGCCTCTGCATTATGTTATGAAAAATATTGCAGGGTTGCCACATCCTCCAAAATATATACAGATTAAATAACAGATTAACAAAGGTATGCTAATGTGTGTGCAGCTTGAAAGCAATAGCAATAGCATCTCTCTGAAATATTCAGTCGTTTAGCAGATATTAAACACTACAGTTCGCAAGCAAACAAATGTATGTACTTATTCATAACGTGGAGTGAACTTGCAAATAAGGCCATTGTTTGCGTAACACTTATATTTTTAGTGATAATATGAATGGGTAGTGCCGCTTGTGTTATTCCTTTGTAGACAGTTCTTTTGTTCCTGTTTTCATTATCCATGGTAGAATGGTATTTATTAAAGCCGGAGAGAAAGGGATGTTTTGTGAGTTATTTGTCCTTGCGCGTTAAATTATTATCCTATAGTTTTTCCAGGTCATCCACCTTCACATCCATTGAACACATTCATTAACCACACTTACCGCAATTCGTGGAAATGTAGTATGATTTCTGAAAAATCTTTTGTATTATTGGCCAAATGTGGCGAATGGCGAGTCTACAGGAGAGATATTACAAGAAAGATAATATACATTTTAATACAATTAATTTATAATATAATTAATGTAAGAGTATAATATATATTGTCACGGTATATTATATTATGTTATAATATATTATTATGCAAGTATATTATTCTGATACAAGTTTCTATACTAATAACTATCGACTACCCGCGACTTCGTTCGCGTAGTAGGCTCGGCCTTCGGGCTCGCCATAACCTCCCTTTTTTTTTGTTTTTCTTTCATAAGAACCTTCTCCTGACAATAATTATCACAAGAAAAAATAATTATCGAGATTGTTTCTACCGTTCTCAAGTTATAGCGTGACCAGGAGAAATAGGGGTTCTATCTACGAAGAAATAGACTATTATTTCTTCGTAGGGTTCTATACATATATATGATTTTTCAAAGCACTGACGCCTACCTAGCGAGACCTAACCTTGCAATATAAGAGATAAAAATACACTTCTTCGAACGGGATTCGAACCCGCGTCTTCTGCGGATAGTGTGATTTTTCAGGAAGAGAAAAATAAACTTTTCCTTAGGTTGGATATGATTGTGAAGCTGTTCAATAGATGTCGTGCCGTACCCATATGACGTTTAAAATCTAATAGAGTTACAATTTTGATGCTTGGATTGTATGCCTCGCTGACCTTGTGGTCATGGCGTCTGATAAGAAATGGTTGAGCAGATTGCTCTGCAACCATACAATAGTTAGGGTTTGTAAGTACCTGGTTTCCAATCGGGATGTCGGGAGACTTGATGGAACTGATGGGTAGGCATCCTGCTGTGGACGTCGTGCTGAAGGGGCTGAAGAACTGTTGTTCACTTGTAGGTATAATGTCTTTGTAGTGTTCTATTGGTTGTGCACTGGTTTACGCGTAAACACGGGCTGATTTAGGAGGTGGTGTGTGGCCGTGCCGAACACACCCTAAAGGTCACTATGGGCTGACGCGTAACGCGAAGGGTTTATGCTGATGACGGTTGCCGATTACGCCGTGCGGACGCGACGGTACACTTCGGGTCACTCGTTCGCGGTGGTAGTTTGCGGCTACCAATTTCGGGGTGCGCGCGCGCTGAATGCGTCTCGGTGTCTGTTGCGAGGCGGTTAGCGACTCGCCTGACGTTTACCGCTTCCCGCCAGTGGGCGACAGGTCGCGCGGGGGCGGCGGGGTGCGCGCGGGGAGTGAAGTGACGTGAATGAAGAAATGTGAATGACGGGAGTTCGACTCCCATCTGAGAGTCTGTATTTTTCTTTCCTAAATTGCAATGTTCTTTATATTCACTAAAAGTTACTTTGTCTGTTATTGCTAAACAATCAATGCACAACACTTGCTTTTCGACTAATGCTTGTATTAATCTCTGACTGGACCCTCTGACTTGTTGCATCCACAGCTTGAGGATGTATAATAAAATTCAGTGCCGTAAGATCTTCATACTGGCAATAAACACTTGTATAAAGTATTGTAATACTGATATAGATAACTCGAGATACTAAGCTTCCTTTTAGATTACAAATACAAATAATTTATTAATAACACCAAAAGTTACATGTCAATAATTGCACTTAGCAGACATTCAATTAATATTTAAAAAAAAAACTGTTGAGTAATAATATATAATAACATTATAGATTAAAATTAACATTTTAAAAATATTAATTAAAATAAATACGAAAAAATAAAAAATTCAAATTAATACAAAATTAATAAAAAAATAGTAATCTATTAATAGAAAATAATCTTCAATGTCGTAGAATTTTTTTTCTAACAGCCAAGCCCTAAGCTTACTTTTAAAGCACGCAGTGGACGCTGCATCTCGAATGGATGCGGGAATGCGGTTGTACACCGCGGGCCCGAGAATATAAACTGACCGCCTTGACTTGACGAGCCGGTGCGACGGCGTCAGACAGTTGATCTACTTTTATATTGCTCCGCAAGGCAATCGTTCTGTTAACACCGATAGTCGAAAAGATCATGATATATGGTGTGTTTATTCTGACTGATGACTAACTCTGCCCCTAATCCAGTGTACAATTTATTTTCTCCCTACCTGACCTATTTCTTACTTGAAAAAGGATAAACATAATGAACTAAGACTTTGCAACGACTGTTAAAGATATTTGGGTGTGACTTCCGGTCCAGTGATCCCACTGATCTACTTCCCTGATCTAGTGTGCCCCTTCTCTTATTATTTATTTCCCGTGCCTAATTTGGTCCAGAGAAGAGATAGTGATATCACTTAATTACGAAACAACATTGAAAATTCGAATTGAAAAGAGATAAACGTAATGCACTGACAAAACTGTAAGATTATTAGAGATATTTGAGTGTTAGCTTTGATCCAGTGACCCCACTGTTCTAGTATGCCTCGTTATTCATATTCCGTATCAAGGTAGTTCGGTCGAGAAAAGACTCACATACGAAAATAAATTAAAATGTCTACTTGAAAAGAGATAAACGTCATGCTCTAATACAAAACTTTGCAGTTATTATTATAGATATTTGAATGTAAGCTCTGATCCAGCGATCCCACTGATCAAGTGATCCTTGATCTAGCGTGCCTCTTTTGTTATTATTCATTTCCCGTACCTAGCTCGGTCGTGAAAAAGGACAATACTGTTACGAGAAACATAATTAAATTCCGTACGTTGCTTAGCACCTGACAGAGACAAATTGAAAAGAGCTTTATTAGTACAAATAAATATTAGAAATAATACAACATTATTATGAAAGAAACATTTTATTTTTATAGTTTTATTTCACTAACAGTGCATTCACAGTTAAAGTTTCTCGGGCAAGAAACATTTTGACATCAAGATAGGAAATAATACAGTTCCGATTCAGCGTGAAATACAAATAGCTTACATACATAGTGAATAATATATTAAACTCTACTTCGTATAAGACTAGAAGTTTCGTGGCTATACACATTAACATCTAATAGAAGGCCGTGTACTTAGGCAATAACTAAGTGCAAGAGTTAACAGAGAATATGACACCGCAAAACAAAATAACATAAAAAGACAAATTGTACTTCAATTGATGTTGTTATATTGGACTTTTTAGGATCCACACATGAACTGCAGATTTCTGAACGCGTCATTTCAAACAGCATCGTCGATAAAGGATATTAACGTAAAACTGACGTAATACTGAAAATCATGGGCCAGATAAACCAGCAGTAATGAATTTCTTTTTTTCTAGTTTGGTTTGTCCTTGAGTTTTGACGATTATAGCGAACTATTAACCGTAAATGGTTGTGACGGTGCACATAAGCAATTACAGTATTGTGAAAACTTCTTTTTAAGTTCTTCCCAAGAAAATTATAGTCATATTATCTACAGACCTAATTGATAAATATGTTTTTATATTAGTTATTTTTAGAGATCTATGATGTCGTATCTTTTTTATTTTGCATTCAAGTATTATTTCAAGCTGTTGTTGAATCTTTTATAATACACTCGTAATATACGGTTGGAGATTAGGGGTAGTATTATAACAAGTCTTAAATTATGATGTATGTTGATATAAAGTATCATATTATCTGTTAAGAATTGCCATACACTTATTTATGTAAGTCGCAGACAGAGACAGAATATAATATTGACTTACAAATACTTAAATTTACATAATTTAAACATAATTACATATAATGAAGATGAAATTTTTTACAGATCAATAAGATAAGTATGAAACGTCAGCGTGAATTTATTGCGAATGACGTGTTTTTAATCCTATGTACATCATACAAGTAGACGAAACTTAGTACCAAATTATGTACTAAAAATATTTCTATAGAGTAGAATTATTTTAATTTCATTTCTACTACTACTTATAGAATAAATGAATTAATTTGAATGAATTTTGAATACAAATGAAACATTTAGAAAAATTATGTTTCTGAAATGTTATTGTCTAATTACTATTTATTTACTATTTAAATAAAATAGAGGTTATGTTAATGTTCCAAATCTGGAGAAATATATTTCTTTGGTACCACCATGAAGTAATTGGTCAAGTAATCATAGATTAGATAGACTTTAAATAAGCCTTCATGTTTACAAAATTCTTCTGTAAAAAAATAAGGATATTCATTTATTATATATCAATTTAATCAATACGTTTTATGAGATTTTGAATCAGGAGATCATAGGCTTCGTATCGTTCGCTTTTTATCGACCATGATTATTTAAAAAAAAAACAAAACGGTCAAAAAACAGAATAACGAGAAGGAAGGAAAAGCATGCTAACTAGGTATAGGTATATTGAGAATAACTAAATAGTTTCAACTTATGGAGTAGTTTCAACTGTATACAATTTCTCACACACCGTTTCCTTTCCTTTTTACTTTTACTACTACTACTACTCCTTTCCTTCAACATTCCCTTTAAATGGTGAATGTTTTTATTACATAAAATAAACTCAGACACTTGCATAATTATTACGAATTTAACAGAAGTTGCCAAATACCAATATTAAACTAATACCATCTGCCATCATCGAAGGGTCAGCTTATGATACTTAATGAAATGCTGCTGCGTTCCCAAGAAATCCAGTTTTGGATTATGCATAAATCACACCTACACCTCAAGGCAAACCAAGTTGGAAGAAAACTAAAAAAGGGGAACGAAACTAATCATTCCCCTTTATAACTCCAGCTCGTTTTCTCGCAGAGGACTGGACCAAGTTGAAATGTCTAGAACGATCTTAAAAAGAAATGTGAATCAATCTCCATTTCTGGCACCTTATAAACTACAAAAGTCAAGACCATAGCCTTATTGGGGGCTTCTGGTCTCTTCCATATGGACAACACCATTAATAAGATCTATTGTAAACTGAGAAAAATCCTACTCCTATTTTCAATGTGTACTTTGTAGACCGTAAAGAGTTACTATTCAAGTTTAAGAGAGTACGGTTTGTTCTTCACGTAAAATAGGTGTTGACATTTGTTGACTATAATTTAGGAATATTTTATACATTATTTATTCTAGTGACTAGATGAAAATGCTATCGTTATAACCCTACGCGATATGTGCATTATGCATTACTTTCAAAGCACAGCAATAAAATCCTTATCAATATGCACATAGTGATAAATAATCCTAAATCACAACACAGCGGTTTTGTTTTCAAAAGGTATAGGGAATGTATGAGGCTACTTCTATTTTAGATATCACTAATTTATAATGTATATGATAGAATAAGACATTGTACAAATGTGATAAATATTTGGTCTAGAAACTTTAGGGGCGTGGGGGCTAAACAAGCGGTTGGCAGAAGCGTGAAGTGACCAGAGTGCATTGGTTTTGTTTGCAGCGTTCTGAGCACATTTCCAGGTTACTAAATAGTTTTATGTATTTTTAGGTATATTATGTGACGTATAATATCTTATATGGTATAATAAATTATAATAAATAATGCATTATAATAAAATCATAAACAATATGCCGTTAATGTCATTGCATTCACTTCATTTTGGTCAGAAGTGTGTGATACACACTAGCATAGTAATAAAAATAAGGTCTTATACAAGTAGTAATTATGGCACAATTTCGTAGTATTTATAAAAATAAAAGAGTTTAATAAACATCAATCACCAATGTTACTATAATTAATTCCAATGTAAATAAATAATTAAGTTATATCATATAGAATATAATTATCCATGTCAAACTATTTACATTTTCCATTAAATTAAATATGACTTATGAATTAAAATTACTCGATATGATTGGTGACATAATTATCCTAATTTAATTATAGGCTCCACCTAAATTTAAATCAAGTTTTTGTATTTTAGTAAATTGCAGAAAGCACATTAACTACTTTAGAACATTCGCTTTTTTCAGTGTGTATATGATTTGGAATTACCCATATTATATAATATTATACATTAATTTAACAGTAATGTACATTACATATTTAGACTAAAAAGTACATATCCAATAATAAGTACAGGCTATAAGTACATTAAATTGCGACTAATGCAAGTAAATATGTGTATTTATGAACTTGAGTAAGTAAAAGTATCCAACTATGCAATTATATAACAAAATTAAAAGTATGGAACGGGAAAAGAAATGCGAGCGATATTCCTTCAAAGGTAAAATTACTTTTTAAAATAAGTAATCAAGGAGTTTGGGAACGTCTCATCCGGGAAATGCAGATAATCGGTCAGTATTGAGGATGCTTTTAAAGAGTCTATTTTTCTACACTCTCTTTGATAAAGATCACCGTATGCGATTGAAACTATAGTTGGAAACATCTGACTTGCTTACGTTAGTAATTCCCGTTATTCATATATAAAACTGTGTGTAAACCACGTTAGTTTTCATTATAAGGTTCCTTTTTTTCGACGTTTGGCTAGTTACCTACTAGTTTCTATATCAAAACTATCCTTTTTCAGATTTGTAGATAGATAGTAACATTGTTTTTTCTATTCGTGATACCAAGAAGATTATGATAGTTAGTATAGATATTTAATGAAACAATTAATTCAAACCTTATGAAATTAAACAGAAAAAAATGTCATGCAGACGATCTAATTTTAAAAATCTTTGCAAAAATATTAAGTCGGATGATTACGCGATCAAATGAATTCTTTTATCTCGATGCTTGCTTACTCTAGGGCTTCTCGAACAACAATTCAATTCATGATGCAATTTAGAATCCTGTCTAATTTCAAGAAGTTGCTTTTTCAACCTAGCATGCATTTTGTAAATCATTGCAATGAAATAAATCCAGACACCTGCAGGGCTATTAGGCACATCAGTTGCAATGAAATGCGTTATCTTTATCTAAATTATCTTAATCTCTATCTACATGGCGGATTTGTGTCACTTTTGTCAGCTGTGGCTCTTTTTTTCCAAAACTGACTTATGTCACTATTCTTTATCAGATTTCAATCAACATTTGTTTGCAAGTGAGATACGTATTGCCCTGCCAGTGTCTTTTCAAAGCAGCAGTTATAATTTCGAGTTTTGTGAATATATAATGATTATGAATAAGACTAGTATATATTTATATAGTAACAACTACAAGCATACAACGATGCCATTGTCTTAAAATTATCTACAGCAATTCGCATTATATCTATGTAAGTCGTAATTATCCCGGATTCATTTTATGTACATTTCCTTATAAACGAGATAGTAAAGCATCACATAGGTCACTATTTATTAAATATACTATCAAAGTTATAGTTTACAAATTCGATAGCATTAAAAAGTTACGAGATTAACTTTGTTATAATAAATTTGTGTATTAAAGGTATTTAAACATATCCTCAGCGTGATCGACTGACATTTTATAAGAAACTATTTTATTACATTAGTATTAAAATGTCACTCTTGTTGTACCACTCGGCGAGTCAACGTCTCCTGAGAATGCCTCTTTTAGAGACTAAACACGTGTCGAAGAGTTTTTGGTTGATCGAGTTGAATATGTGTTACTTATTCTGTATACTTTCTGCATGCGGGAGTGAGAGCACTGCACACTGCATCTCTGTCATAAGCATTTTTCTAGCAGAAGTACTCGTATCACTAAAATATTTCTTTTTAATATCATAGTACTAGTTTGTCTTAATGAATTATTTCTGGCGAGGAATCTCATCCAGCTAATTAAATAACAATCATGTTATTCCAAAATTCAGCTTCTACTCAAAAGTACGCCAAAGAAAAGTAGGACGAAACTTCAGGATATTATCTTCAAAAGTAGAATTTTTAACGTCTAACATTTTAATGAATAAAGTTTTTGAATCAACAGTTTGCGAACAAGTTAATGTAACACAAGTATTTACATTGTTTGCGATTTTCCTCCTGCTAAATATTGCTAAGAAATAAATAATGTTAATTGTAGACGTTTGAACTAAGTTGGTTCTTCACTGTCACCTGGCTTTGACTGCCCTATATTGTATTCTTTTAAAGCATCTTCTATGTGTTGTACCTGTTGAAACAAACATAGTTTAAGTAAATTGAAGTAACACCGCATTCAATGTTATTGAAACTTACGTTCATTATAATTTATGTAATAATAAAACGGAATTTACGTAAGGCCACAGATACACGAGCAGCTTGACGACTGCTCTCGCGAGTTACCTCCACCCGCGTTCTTCATACCACGTCACGCGCGGTTCCCGCCCCCGAATTTAAATTGTCACTGGTTGAGCAGCCAACTGCTCGAGGCAGCTTGAAGCTGTTGACTATGACTGCAACAGCGGTCCGTGTATGTTGATCATTGTCTAACTGCTCGAGAAGTACGTGTATGTCGGCTCTAACCAATGCAAATCTTCAGCCAAAATTGTCGATCGTAATATCGACAACGCGCGTCTTACGTTAAGTCCGTTTTGTTATTACAAAATATCGCATTCGTTATACAAAATCTTTAGCTTTTATAACACAAATAAACCCTTTTTCCATAAATAAAACCGCTTGTTAATCTTAAATTCATTTGACTTTTCTTTAATCGGCCTATTGGGATCAGAAGTATGCTTTTCAAAGTTAAAAAACTAACCTCCAAAGTTTTATAAAACCTGTTCTATAAAAGAAAATTGTTATAAGCGAAGTCCATTTCTGCAGAATTATCAAATTCCAACTTTTATACTTAAAGAACTCTAAAACGGACCCGGTGTTTAGGGAAATGTCTTCGAAAGTTCATGAACTGTTTTTAGTCTTAAGGTTGTAAGCGAAAGGTTGAATTTGGGATAAATTGTCTTTAAGAATGTCCATTAAGTTACCTGCGACGCGTTGGGGTCGGTCCCTGGATGTGTGTACTTGTGGAGGAAATAACATGTCCCAGGTATGTCTTTAGGGAACGAATTTGGCAGGCACGACCGATCTCGTGGCTCCATCTCGAAACCGGGGAATTTTATCAGCCACCTGAAAAATATTTGTATTATGTCGGAGCAAATACAACGTGTCTACTGATAAACTGTTATGAACAGTTAGTTTTCATACATGCAATTACATGTAAGGATCGTATATCTATCTATTATGCAGTTTTTATTTTGTATTTTATTTTAGGCAACGATCACTGAAAAAATAGCAAATCTTTAAAATCGTCAATATCCCATACTTTGTGCAAAGTTATATTATATTAACGGGGCTTAATCGCGTTAGTAATAGTATTTATTTACCTCGACGTTTCGATCAAGTTGCATTGATCGTGGTCACGAGCGATTAAGCCCCGTTAATGTAATATAACTATGTGTTCAAATCGCGAAAGTTTAAAAATTACTTTGTGCAAAGTTTCGACTGCGTTTCATATACTTAGTGAATTCCAAAATTTCATTACATTTCGCCTCATTATGGTAATATGAAATGAATTTGTCATTTAGGGGTGAAAAGGGCTATTCCACTAGCGCCTTCCAAAGTGGGTAACCCTGGTGGGTACGACTGTATTTTTATTCCATCTATATCTACTGGTATTCATGGAAATTCACTTTTATATATTCCTACCGATGAGTTTTTGTCAACAATAGGTAATGTCTTTATGAAAAAAAAATATTACGATTTATTAATGACATATTATTGGTGGTTTATGACCCAACTTATCTTTCTGAGAGGAAGGCTCGAGTCCCAGCAGCGGGAACATAATGGGATGATTATGAATGAAGAAATACTAACTTAGGGTGGTCTCATATAAAATCGTAAGTTCTAGATGATTTCATCACGGAAGTATTTAAATTATTTCGGTTTGATCTACGTGCTATAAAAAATCACTCTTCCCCTTCCACTACCAGGGATAACTACTAGTGGAATTGCACCAAATTTACAGATAGATCTTCGAACGGGATTGACTCAGACGCCGCGACCGACTCAAAAATCATTTAAAAATAATTATGAAATGATGATAACATCATTTCATCATCATCAATTATCAGACCAGTATTTTGATAATCAAACAAAATTTTAAAAACATTTTAGCAACAATATTTTACTTACAAAATTTAGTTTAAGGGGAAACATAAAGAACAATGATGACATAAAAATATTTAAAAGATATAATAATGGTTTGCAGACGTCATGACTCAAGAAATCAAGAATTAAAATAGCTTTTCTTTCGTTTTTGCATAATAATACCTACCTATTTTTCCTACTTCCTACTAATATTATTACCGCAAAAGTTTGTAAGTTTGGATCTTTGATACTCTTTCACGCTCAAACGGTGAGCGCAATTTTGATGAATTTTGGTATGGAGGTAGATGGCACTGGATTCACACATAGGATACTTTTTTACATCATCATCATCCTTCACCACGCGGGTGAAAAAGCGTAATATGCTTGGGCACAGCACAGACAAAATAATAAGATCACCGCCTACGTCAAGATCGTAATGATGGCAGTTCTGTCAAAGTTTGTGTCAATTTCTGATACTCGTAGCTTAGTCAAAAGCAAAGGCAACATGTTTAACAGCTCAGTTTTCAGACAGTTTTTTTCCATGGTGATTAATTTTATATTGGTATGTACGTAAGTCCTGTATTTTATATACTTAGTACTTAAATGTACTCATATAATACTCTTATAGCAATTGCGTTTGACCATGTACATATTTTATGACATTTTGGTATAAAGATAGATTATGCCCATAGAGAAGATAATAAGCTACTCGAAGTACTTATACTGCGCTGATGTAGTCGGGGGCACCAGCTAGTTATAAATATCTTAAATTATTTACCGATGTACAATATTTATCCTGCAGCTGTTCGTCTATGCCAAGCTTACACATAGGCAATCTTTTCAAAAGTCTAAAGTAATTAACTTGCAACTTAAATTTCAACGTACTGATTCATTGTTCCCATGATGGGTCTTTATGTTGTAAGATAGAAAGGCTCTCAAAGATTCCTTGAATATTTCATCTCTGAAGGAGTTTTCGCAAACTTTTCGAGTTTCTTTGTTCCAATTATCCTTTGAAATTAAATCAGATGGAAACAAAATCTTTTAAGACAACAACTTACAAACACGCTATAATAAACCGTTTCGATTTTAATACTCGTTTTTTAATAGATCTATTTTAAAGATCTACACAAATATCAATCAATCAAAAGTCAAAAACAAAACAATAAAATCCTACTTCCTCCTCCTCCTTCCTCCTCCAATATTAAAAACGCGAACGTTTGTGAGTATGGATGTATGGATGTGTGGATGTTTGTTACTCTTTCACGCTCAAACGGCTAGCCCAATTTGCACGAAATTTGGTATGGAGGTAGATGAGACGCTGGATTAACATATAGGATACATTATATCATCATCATCCATCACCACGCGGGTGAAAAGCGTAATTTTCTTGGGCAAATAAAAAGATCCGCCTACGGCAAGATCGCAAGGACGACAGTTATGTCAAAGTTTGTGTCAGTTTCTGATAGCTTAGCTTAGTCAAATGCACGTTATCTTTGTCGTTTGGCGCTGTTGTTCGACGTTTGACGGATATCGGGTTTTCTACGAAAGTGAAAAAGCAAACAAATGCGGTCAAGGGTGATGAAATGTAACACAAGTACCGTCAAGGGTGGTTAAATGTAATGACAGTTTTTTCCATAGTGATTAATTTTATATTTGTATGTGCGTAGATACTGTATTTTATTATTAGTGCTCTCAGATTGATTTCTTAAGTATTTAAATTTACTCATATAATACTATTATAGCAACTGTGTTTGACAATGTAAATATTATATTTATTAAATATATATTATATTATTAGGAAATGTTTAAACAAAACCTTACATACGAACATAATTTTTACTAAAGCCAAGCATTATAGTAAGCGTAGTCACCGTCGAGCTAGTTATTTAGTTTTGCCCCGAGCTAGGACAAATTATGGTAAGAAAACTGTTACGTTTGAAGGAGCACAATTGTATAATAAGCTACCGTCACGCATAATAAACATGCACTCATTCAGCGCATTTAAAAAGCACCTCGCTGATTATTTGATATCGGACATCAAGCTTTTAGAATAGTGTTACAAGTGATGTAAAGTGAGTATAGTAAACAAATCAAATGTGTGAAGTTGGCTGTTAATATTTATTGGATATGAATTGCAAAATAGAATTTATTTTAATGTATTTTTAGAAATGATATGGCGAAGTATATTTATAAATAGTTAAGTTCTCAAGTAAGTGACTCTGTATGTGTCTTATTGAGAATAAATGTCTTTAAACCTTATATGACTTGTTGGTGTATTATCTCCTTAGAGAAGATAATACGAGTAAGCTACTTGAAATACTAATCCTGAGCAGACGAAGTCGCGGCCATCAGCTAGTGTACAATAAACTCCAACTACATCTTACTACACTTCAAAAAATCATTGGAAAATTATCAAAGACTGATCTGTAAGTATTATTAGCGCTTTATACAATTTCAGGGATAATACAAAGATTTCTTAGAACGAAGTTAATTATGTTTAAGTTTTGTCGTTATGTATCAGGCGAAAGACACTCTACACAAACTAAAAAGGACAGATTCAGAGCTAGTATCACCAATTGGAGTGGAGACCACGGACCAGCAAGCGCAGCGTAAGTCGTCCACCGACAACGTGGACAGACGACCTAATAAAGGTCGCAGGACGACGTTGGATGCAGGCAGCTTCCAACCGGTCCGTTTGGAAAATTATGAGGGAGGCATATGTTCAGCAGTGGACGTCCTACAGCTGAGATTATGATGATGATGAAATGTTTGAGTTCTGTAGAAATGGATCAGGCGAGAGACACTCTGCACAACCTCAAAAAGATAGTCAAGATAGAAAATCTTTGTCTTTTTCTAAAGTCATAGTGTTATGATAGACCGGAAATAGTCCAACAAGGGCCGTTATTGATATTGTTTGTTCCTAGATTTGTGCATTTTCATGAATATTGAATGATACTACTGATAGTGGTAAGTTCGTGACGGTACAAGAGTATTGGAAAAGTTTACATAATCATGATATGATATTGGTGTAACGACAGACGATAAGTGGCTCTGCTTTTATTTTATTTTAACGTGCAGGCGGCTCATATGATGGAGATAACATAAAAAAACAAAAATAATAAGATATTGACATCAACAAAGTTATATATTTGAAATGTGTAAATTTATTCGGAAATACCCCAACTTTTTTAATAAAAAAGCCGACCAACCTAGACCCTTCGTGACTAGATACGTAATCTTGCGCTGCCAGCTTCAAAATAAAAAACACAGCTCGGGCACCAACAAAATGGCAATAAAAATATAGAATAAAATACCCAACACGATAAAAAAAGAAGAAAAAGACACTCATTTTTGTAACAATCTTAGGATGTTTTTAGTCAACAAATGCTACTATACGATGAACGAGTTTTTTCAATGACAAAGATAATTAAATTATAATACCTATCTTAACCCGTCAAGCTGCCTTGGCATACCTGTATGCCAAGGCCAAATCAAATAAGGATCAAATTAAAAATGTTATCATTCCAATATACAATAGATTTTAGCTAATGTTTTTTTTTTGATGCTGTAAAGGACCTGGAATTTTTTTTTACATAACAATTTATCATTTGAAAGATACCGGATCGGTAATATCAACGAAAAAGTCACTTGTTTTTTGCGGGGTTTTTGCAACTCTGGTTTGCAAATTTGATGATAGTCGGGAGCTCACTAGGTTAATTTACTAATGTACCTGCTCTACATATTTGATTGAGTTCAGAATGATTCGGTCTCATATCCTCGTCCTTTAATATCTTACTTGCTACCACTATAATAATTATGTTGCTATACCCTAGTAGGGTCATATGTTTACTTTAGCACAATAACAACTGTGTCTTCCTAACATTTATAAATATGTGTGCAATAAATGAATGATTGATTGATCACCGTCGCGCACGGACATCCTCAATACCAGAGGTCTCGAGGATGCGTTGCCGGCCTTTTAGGAAGCAATAGGCACTTTTCTTAAGGCTCCCAAGTCGTATCTGTTCGGAAACACCTCAAGTGGCAGCTGGTTCCACATAGTAGTAGTGTGAAGCAGAAAGTGCCGTCGGAATCGCACGGTTGTGGACGCCCAGACGTCGACATGATCTCTAAATTTGCTGTCACTACTTGAATAAAAATCTCAATGCAAATGGCAAATATCCTACTAAAACTTTAGTTATAAAGGCTAAAAGACAGAAAGGAAAGAAGTAGTATGTCTAGATTAAACACTAATTAATACACTAGCTTAAAATAGTAGACCAGAGCACCAGGGTGTAATAAAATAAAAACTTCTGTAATCATGAACGCTGCAGTTACTATTTTATAGAAACTTCCCACCAAAACCACTCACACTAAACTAAATAACCCCATTTATCGTTACGTTACACTAACGGTCCATATATCTACTCGAAGTGGTTCAGGATAATGTTAAAAAATGTATGTCGAGTAATGCAGTAAAAAACAACCCTTTCAAGACTCACACTAATGGACCGTAAGTATTATACACAAAAACCGGCCAAGTGTGTGATGTACTACGTGTATTGTAGTGTTCAGTTTAGTAGCTAGGTAGTTTACAATGCATGTGCTCGAGGTATCGTAGGTATTTTTGTTGATCCAGTGACATTTTTAATCAAACAGTCACGGCCAGTCCCATAAATAAGTCTATCATTAATTCACTGTCCTGTCTAAAGGTCTATTCAGATCTGAGCGTTATTCGCTACCGCTGTGGGTAGCGAAAAATGCCACGCGGAACTCGATGGGTAAATAGTATGAAGTTCCATAACTGCAGCGAAACTTGTACCGCCTAGTGAGGCGGTATTTTCTCTTGTTTGACGAAACTAGTTCCGCCGCCCCGCTAACCGTTGCCAACGAATATCTCTACCGCGCGCAGTAGTGATATCCGCTTCGGTGTGAACAGTGAAATTAACGCATACCCGTTCGGATTTCTCTATTGCTCGCGGTAGAGAATAACGCCCAGGTTTGAATAGGCCTTAAGTCACGTTCTAGTAAAGCCGTGGATATGTCGCAGGCAATTTGGATGATTCCGCCGTTTACATACGGCGTCGTCAGTTTATAAACGCTTGCTGTTATGTAAAATGCCGAAGGCAAAATGACAACTCGTTCAATTGTTGTAATTTCAACGTTGGTTGTAGTTTTAGGGTGACCATGAAGAAAACACAGTTTGGACAAATCAGACTTTATTTTAGCAATCAGTATGCGCTTTGGTTCTGTTACTTAGTTAAAATATTTAAGTTACAAAAACTAAATTTATATTATAAACAACAATTAAACTTCCTAGGATAATATGGCACTTTCAATGTGTGTGTGTGTTTGTGTGTGTTATGTGTTGTGTTGTGTTTGTGTTGTTATGTTTGTTGTTGTGTTTTTGTGTGTTTTCAAGATTAGTAGACCCATATTAGTAGGAATGTGTGCACAATAGTATATTAGTACCTAATGAATTGGCAATGTCACTTGTCTGTGACAAACCTATAGGTTGGGTTAGGTTTGAACTGTGACCCACCAGGCGCGAGCCGAGCGAGCGTAGCAAGCGTGCCGCGGCAGCGGCCGGCGAACGCTTCATCAAACTACTTTTGTTCCAAATTTGTGCACAATAGTATATCAGTAGCTATCTAATGAATTGGCAAAGTCACTTGTCTTTTTGACCAGTAATATTGTGCAGGGGTCTTCCGAGAACCAGATTCTATGGACACCTTAGCATCTTTTAGGTGACGGATAACCTCAAAAATCTTCTCAGTTGTCCACGGCTTTTTTACTGCTCCCGCTTGAAGATCGTAAACCTTTTTCAACTCACTATAGTAAATGTCTTTAAAATCACAATTATTTTGCGAAAAGTCTTTTAAACACATAGTATTTGCACAGTTTTTAATCACTTTTTGTGTCACAAAACCACTACTTGACGCCATTTTGTTTGTTTTGGTCAACAGCGACGCTCGTGGTAAGAAACAGAACTAAATATTTCAATTTGCCGCGGCATTATGTAGATGGCGATTCAATCGTCAATCAAATCTTGAGGCATTTTAGATAAAGACACGGCATTATACATTTTGCCTTCGGCATTTTACATAACAGCAAGCGTTTATAAACTGACGACGCCGTATGTAAACGGCGGAATCATACAAAATGACTGCGACAGATACATTACCAACACTTTCTAAGACTAATGACGAGTAAAACACAAAAACGTTTTACGATTTTGTGCACTTTGCCTACACTCAAACGCCGTAACGAACATGAATTAATAATCCACTGCCAATGCTAACATGAGAAAAACTGGATTAAACTCAAATCTAGGATAATTAAACAAAATCAACGACAGCTAATAGTTTGGATTTTTCCCACCATCCTACACATCGTCATCATCTTAACCGAATGACTTGCACTGCTGAACATATGCCTCCCCCACATATTTCCAAAGGGACCGGTTCTTCGGTATTTTGACCTTTATCAGGTATCTCCATCTTGTCGGTGAACGACCTATATACGCTCCGCTTGAAAGTCAATGGCCCCATCGGTCATCTGTTCTGCGTGCTATGTGGTCAACTGGCTTATCTTCTGGGCTATATCCATCATGAGTCACTCTCTTTTTGTTTAAAAATTAAGGATGCTCCAAGTTTTAATTATCTAAGAGTTTTTGTTTATCGTTTCAAATATTATTTTTTTAATTCGTATTTAATGTTTTAAATGTTTATCGGGACTTATCACGTATTATTTAATATAGGTAAAAATATTTACCTTTCGCTCGACGTTTCGACCATGTTACAATGGCCGTGGTCACGAGCTGTCTCAGGTAAATAATACGTGATAAGTCCCGATAAAAATTTAAAAAATGTGTTCGAATCGCGATAGTTTAAAAATTCGTATTTAATGCCTCTAGTTGTTATTTCACATGAACTTCAGCAAAGTTTGTTTAATAGCTAAGGAATCATATATTTTTATCTTAATTTTGTATAATTGGTAGACTAGTGTTTCACTACCATCTGCCGTGCGATTCTATGATTCGTCGACGAGCTCACCGATGTCAAATACTTTATGAGATATCGCCCTTGTACATAAGGTTGTTGTTCCAACGTTTCTTGTCATCTCGTCATTTGTTTCACGGATGTTGTCAAAGATGCAACGATGTTTGCTCTTAGAGAATCGCACGGCTGACTTTATGGTCAATGTTTATGTGGTCAAAGGTGAAATCACACTACATCTAGACCTGCTGTCGAGTACAGCTGCAGGAATGCACTATGTCACTATGTTACCTTCACCGAAAGCTTAACCCTGAGGTAGGCATCGATACAGTAACCGAATTACCTTACCTCTGAGCTACCATCACTCCACAACTCTCATATAGTTTGTACAGGGTTAAATGCAACATAGGAAAAAGCTCTGAGACAAAAACTACTAAAACTAACAACGTGTATACTAGGAATCTTAATTAAGGGTTGAGCGGTCTCTTATTTTTTATAACTGCACATCGCGATGGCGACTTCCAACTTCCGACAACTTCCAAAACTGAAACACGTGGCAACTGGCGCTATTAGGTAAAATCTCAAATCTATATTATATACGAGTAATACTCGTGTTGGAAATATTTGTATGTATGTTTGTAACGAATTGGCTCAAAAAGTACTAGACCGATATCTAAAATTCTTTCACCATTGGAAAGCTACATTCACCCTGAGTAATATAGGCTATATAAGATTCATCATCATCCATCACCGCGCGGGTGAAACCGCGTAGAGGTAAAATAACAAATATGTAATTATGGATCGACTTAGATATAGTGATCGAATAATTTATGAATTCGACATAATGAATTGTTATAGTGTTTTCTGAGACCTTTTTGGTTTAAATTTAACCCTATTTTTTAATAGTGACCGTGTTTATGTCAAATAATCTTACTCATAAGTAGTGGGGCTAACGTTGATCTTCAGCGGTTCAGAGCCGGATTCGAACTTGTTAGCGAGGGTACAGTTATGGCCGAAAAGACAGTACTTCAGCATCGTTTTGCCCACGACTCCGGCTAGCACCGTCCCCGTATGCAGACCAATGCGCATCTGTGTGGGAAAAAAGATAGATTTAAAACAAAATGTTTCTTTTTGTATTGAAATTCAGGTGAATTTGACACATATTTAACTATTAATAATAACTGGTAAAACCAGCGGTGCCCGCCGGGAGCTCGCAGACGCCACTGTGCACTCGCCCTGAAGATGAGCATCGGACATGCTCGCAACCCGGATCGACTTATTCGATCCTTAACGTGAGTGTTTTGCCGGTTAATAATAATAGTTAACATTGTTTATTAATTAAAAGATATTTTAGATAAGTCATAAGTCTTACTTTTTTCATTTATTACCATATTAACAGTACTTTCATTTTAGAAGTAATATATAGCATTTATATGTATCTAAGGTATGTAGAGTTGTAAGGTCTAAGGTTGTATATAACGCTATAACGTTTAGTCTACAGAATAGCCAATAATTATTGCTTAAAAACAATCTGAACATAAACAATGAAATAGGTATAATTTAAGATATCTAAAATAAGGCTCTTTGTATATAACATATTTCGTTACAAACCTGTATTAAATAAAAAAACCTTAAAAAATTATAATAATAACTTTTAAAGTTGAATAAAATTATTTATTTATCTTCGTAAGTCAAGCAATGATCAATATGTTCTTCTTGAATAACTTATACTCATTAATTGTAACTTTAATATAAAATATCAATGTACAGAAAAAAATATATAGAGACTTAAATACAGAGAGATTTAGAATGTACCAACTAACTCTCAAACTTAAATAGTAGCACGTATGCCTACGTACGGGACCAAGATATTTTAAATAAGAAGTTGCCAATATTAAACTACTATTTACCGACAAAACACTTATGTTAGGGGTATTATATTATGCGGGGTATTATTGGTACAGTTCCTATTATTATGTGTCAAACTGACGATAATTTGAAATTACAATTAGTTCTAAGTTATGAGATTAATAATAAGATAATGGCTCAATAAATATTTCAGTTGCTAACAAATGTTGATTGAAACCGAAAACAGTCGCCTCTAAGTCACTTTTGTCAGCTTCAGTCATCAACTTAGCAACATTTTTGCTTACTTGAGTTGTCAAAACTGACATAGAGCCACCATTATTCAAGATTTCAATCAACATTTGTTAGCAACTGAAATACATAATAGCCCTGCATCAGGCAATGTTAATTGAAATCTTGAAAAATTCCATAAATCCGTGCTTGGAACTGGCGAATTTTATATGATCTTCAATTTATGAAAAACACATCTTTGAGTTGGAAAATATAACGATATACGATCTCACTAATTAAATATCTTACCGCTTTAAAATTCTGATACCGCCGAAGCTAAAAGTAAAAAAGGATGAAAAAGAAATGCCCATTTATATATTTCAAACAAGGCATTGATAACAATGCTCAACTTTAAGTCGGTTATAATTTACGAAGTGCCGACAGAATAACAAGCAAAGTAAATCAGAGTTAAGAAAATTTGAAGACGATAAGTTTAAGTAAATAAGATACTTCGTACTTTTGAACAATAAAACACCTGTTTAAACCACAAAGCTTCTGTGGTACCTACTTTAAAAAGTATATTTAGAGCGTACAGAGACGAAACGTCTTACGTAATAAGTGAAACATAGGTCGGGTCTTTTGCTTACACTATAAAAATAAATAATTTATAGGTATTGTATATAGGTATAATAAGTAGAAATGTAGTGATAGATATATGACGACCTTACGACATACAGTATATATAGGTCGTCATGTATAAAATTAAAATATTTGGGTTACTATCCATAATTAATTGTAAATCAGGAAACGTTATGTTTTTTGGAATGTTAATAAAGTTAAACCACACAATTGAAAGATCGGCTGCGTGGTGCGAAAGTAGGTGGGCATCGATACACAAGTAGTTATTGACCTCAGATAAATTTAAATGTTAATTGAAATATATTGATGAATGTAAGTTTTCCTATGATAATAAAAATAAAAATAAATAAATAAATAATAAGGACAAAGCACAAAACTTAGTTTTAAAGAGGGTTTTGCATTTATGTAATGACGTCTATTATGTCGTAACAAAGGTGCTAGCTGCACCTTCGTTGGTGTAATATATAAATAAATGTTGATGTGTTGATGTGATATAAAAATAAACTAAAATTACGAGGCTTATTCAATTTCGCAAACACTTTTAAACTGAATTGCCAAATTTTAACCGTACAAATTTATTTAAAAAACAAAAAAAAATTAAACTATCATCATACGACATCTCTATGCATAAAAGATAATGAAAGAGCTCAAACACTAATTAAATTCATGCATTATTTTTGAATTGGAAGTTTACCGACCTTGATGGGGTTGCCTTCATGTGTCAAGTGCTGTGCACAGGTTTCCACCATCCGTAGGGCCATCCAAGCAATCTGAGGTGCATGAGTATCAATCTTGCGGTGCAGACCACTGGCCACACAGTAGGCATCTCCTATTGTCTCCACCTACGACAATTATAAACATTAAACCATAGAAAGAATACAGTGCAAGTACTACGTAAAGAATGGCTAATTAGCCACTCGCGTTATTACGTTACACGTTGATATAGCGTGTAACAAAAGATCTTACTTATAAACGCTACTTAACTTTAAATGACGTGGTTAAATACTGTGCACAGCAACATTGTTCTGCGCCGTACTAAATGACATTATTTAAATTTAAGCAGCGTTTACAGTAAGGCCAAAAAAGGTTTAGTAATGGGTGTTATTTAAATGGTTAGCATAGTATTAGTATTTTTGAAAGAAGAAAAATATTATCTGTCAGCAGAAATAGCTAATTGGTCAGCAACTCATGGCCAGCAAACATTTCAAAATCAATCAGCAATTTATGTCATTCTGGATGGCTGTAATGATTTTTGTACTGCATATTAATTATATAAGCAGCCATAAGCTGTTCCTGTTTTATAATATTTGGGTAAGCACTCAGTCGCCGGCCGCTGCTGCTGCACGCTCGCATCACTCGCTCGGCTCGCGCGTTGTAGTCACAAGTAACCTAACACTCCTCCTCGCTACGCTCGTCGTCGTACATACGAGTATGACTTTGCCCTAGACTAGTATAATTACATATGGAACATATAGACATGTTTTCTCTGCTGATCAATCATAAAATCTTGCTGACCAAGTAGTTATTTTGCGGACCGAATGTTTATTATGCAAACTCATGGTATTGTTATGCTGCCTATTAATGATTAAATTTTTAACCATTATCAAAATTATCTGCGGAACAAAGATTGCTGCCTGATTTTTATTATTGCAGACAAAATCTTTGTATGCTGACTAAATCATTTCAATGCTGGTTTGGGTGGGCTCACCAAATTTTATAATTGCGTATCATTTAATTACTTCTCTTTAGTAATACTGAAGGTTTGCATATGAACCTAGTCAGGATACACTTAGCATAGTATCCAAATTTAAATCGCTTATAATGTTTTTCATAAACAATGAAAAAAAGTATCAGATACTTTTGGATTTTTTTAATTATGACTATTCTAAAAGTTCGTAAGGGCCAATGCGCACTGCAATCCCCACGCAACCTATTCATTCTCCGTCCTCCTAAGCTGAATGCGCCTTCTCACCGCGCCGCACCCCAGCCCAGGCCCCGCTAACACCCTTTGATTACCTAGTCTACGTTCTGGATGTCATTGCCGTCTTTGGCCCAGTTTTTTCCCGGATGAACCTTCTTGAGTATTATAAAAAACTTTGGTTACTCGTACCTCGGAATGTTTATTACTTCCTGGGACGCAGTAATTGGTTAAGTCCCAATTGTATTCAAGCTTCTGCGTATGTGGTTTTAGTAGCACTGCACATTTTTGTTACAGGCTGTTTAATTATTACTTGTCCTCAGACATTGAGATTCAGACGGTCGTGCGGCTTTATTCACCCGTGTAAATCTCCTTTAACATATATACATAGACGTACGCAGAGCCTACACCACGGTGACTACAAAAATGCTGTTTTGGCAGTTGTTGCCTTTTACCTTGCAAGCATCGACTAAGGAAGAACTAAGGAAATTTCATACCTAATGGGGTGAATTCAATTTATTTATCTGGCTTCGGATCACATAGACCATAAAAGCATAGCCTCTGGCGGGCTAATTATGATCTAACAGCAAGTTTAAGATCGCGGGCTCATAGGCTTTTCCCTGAAGCCTCCATCTGCATTCATATTGTTAGTGTTCCAAAATCGGGTATCTGAACTTTAAAGTTACTAAATCTTTTCGTTTTTTTTTGCTTTGGTTGGTTAACAAAATAAAAGGGATAAATTACAAAGCTTGCAATATTTGAGGGATAATTACAATTTTACACCCTCGGACAGGATTCGGACCTGCGTGTTCTGACTAAATATGCCAGATACTCTGATTGCTTGGCCGTTGATGCACCCACTCGATCACACATACATATAATGTATGGGATATATGTATATTAATTACGCCGGTTAATATTTTGTCATTTTACGCAGTGCACTATGACTTATTTGAGGGGAGATGATAGCTTGCAATAACTGTGACTATTTTTTTAAATCTTGTAATTATATTTTTGTTGGAAGTTCGAAACCGCGAGAAACAAATATTTATATGCTACTAACGAACCCTGAATAATGTAATAAATACAAGGTTTCAGTAACAGCTTACCTTATAAACATCTAGCTCTTCGCAGAATATATCGAACACGCTGTAGAGGTCTTCGAGCATATCGATCACCATCATAGGCGTGGCTGTAGCACATATGGACGTGAAGCCAACTATATCGCTAAACAGCATTGTGACGTCATCATGGCTCTTCGCTTCAATCTTCTCACCTTTACAAAAGACATGTAATTATTTGTAAAAAAAACAAAACTGACTGACGTACATATACGCCTGAAACTATAAAATTGTTGACAAACTTTTTTCAAAAGAAAACTTTAAGATTCATTGAATAATAATTCAACTAATCTCAAAGTGGTCTACATACGATGATGAAATTTAAATGAAACATTAAAATGCTAAAAAACTTGTATAGATATACAAAGTACTTTTAATATTTCCATTATTTGGCACATTGGTCCAGTTGTTGCATTTAAATTTTTTCAATCCATTTCCTAAGGATAACTATTGTGTGTGCACGAACGTTTTATTTACTACTAAAATACATAAATTCATTTTTATCGCACGCCTTTGACAGCCAATTTTAACATGACTAATAAAACAATTTATTTTAAAATCTGCTATAAAATGAGCGAATCCAAAATGTTATTATTCATTTTCAATATTAAGAGATTCAGTTGGGAATGCAATGAAATAACATGAAATAAATTTAATATGTCTATATAAAACAGGTTATAATATTTTAGAGCCCTGTCTGGTCTTATTTTTTGGAACGTAGCTAAGCTAAAGAAAATATTCCGCGGGCTTATGCACAGCTAAGCTAAAGTTGCCCTCCTGGTACTCTGGTAGAACACGTGCGAACTCCGCAAGCTTGTTATTTCGTCTTTCGTTTATTTAAAATTTCACCGAGAATTTCTTTTAGTTTACAGGTATGATTGAATTATTATTATAGAAAATTACTTTCGAAGATTATGTTTAACTGATCACCAAATTTACCACTGAATATAAAGTGTAAAGGTTTTAGGCAAGCGTGCTAAATATCAACTGCAGCATCACTTAACATCAGGTAAGATAGTGGTGAAACGCTATCTAAACGCCCATACATATATAAAACATATGACCGTTTATCCCCACATTTAGCACAAAATAAAATCATTAAATTATATATATGATCAAGAAATTAATTAATTAATTAACAATTAGTTTATCCTCGCTCGGCTCGCGTACGCCCAGAAATAACTATTGTGAAATTGACAGGCAACGTTTGTGACATAGGAAGCATCATAGCTTGTTTGCCCGCGCAGCAAATTTAATTTTCATAAAAACTATCATTGCGAATAACACAAGTTAGCATCATGTAAGTATTTTATGAAGTAAAACATTGACAATTTTACTAACGCTTGTTTTACACTTTTTTACACCGATGATACCTATTTCACAAATTAACTTTGTGAAATGAAACATTGTAACTTTCGCCAACACTTATTTTTCACTATTTAACACTGACGGCTCTTTTTTCACAATTTTAACTTTGTGAAATATAACATTGCCTATTTCACAAACGTTTGTTTTTCATTGTTTTAATTGACGGCTCCTATTTCACAATATTAACTGTGTGAAATAAAACATTGTCAATATAAAAAATGCTTGCTTTCTTAATTTTACACTGACCGCTCCTGGATATTGCAATGTAATCTACAATTGCAATTTACTCAACGTTACATAATAAAGCTACTCGTATGTCAAGTCCACATATTATAAATAAAATTAAAATTGAGTATTTTAGCATAGGTATGTTTGACTTTGCTTG
This sequence comes from Selenia dentaria, assembly GCA_917880725.1. Lineage (NCBI taxonomy): Eukaryota > Metazoa > Arthropoda > Insecta > Lepidoptera > Geometridae > Selenia > Selenia dentaria. Next base: position 11,605,602 of record OU862885.1, read on the forward strand.
CTTATATTTCGTAATGTATAATGTGAGATTGTCACAACATTAAGATTTTGTTATCTAGCGTGCATTTCGCTGTCAAATCAAATCAAATTATTTATTCTGTATAGGCCTACGGGTGCACTTACAAATTTTAATTGCTGTTTGGATTTCGTGGGAGGTCATAGAACCACTTTGGTGGCCAATGTGTTTGTGCAGCTTTAGAAATAACAAGATCGTACCAAAATATCCGTTTAAACTTCGATAAACAATAGTAAAATAGATGACGGGTGACTTACAAATACAAAGCTAAATGTTGTCCGCGTGAATAAATACTTGTATACGTAGTACATTATAATGGTATGTGCTTGTACAGCTACAATTGTTTTCTAAAGAATTGAGACAGAAGTTTTAAAGCAGTTGTAAATTCTAAAATATTAATATGCAGAATTTACAGATTAAACTTCTGGGTAACAATGCAAATATTTTGCTATCGCTTTAAGGGGAAAACATGTCACTTTAGGTTTAGGTTTAAAGATATTTATTCCCAATAAGACATTACTTGAGAACAGTGCTTAAACGTAAATAAAAACAATACATTCGTCATGCCGTCTAATACAGTTAAAACTATAGTAGGCACCCATTCAATGCATTCATTTACATAAAAGTTTATGATCTGTGATGACGTGTTGAGCTAGTTGGGTCTTAAATGCATTAAATGAGTAAACACTTTTAATTTTCGAGGGTATCTTGTTGTAGAGTTGTACTCCTTCAAAATGTGAGCATTTTTTGCCGTAATTAGTTCGACATTTTGGTAAGACTAGCACTTCGGTTACTACGCTTCCATATTCGTTTCAATAAAGTGAATTTCAAATTTGAATAAACAGTTTTGTTCAGACATTTCAATATTCATTATTTTGTGTCTTTATATTTTTTTGTAGTTTTAGTAAGATATAGATATTTGAATAGCATTTTAATAATTTTATTTTGTAGAATATGAAGTTCTGCTAGTTTCGTTTTAGTGGCATTGTCCCAAATTTCGATCAAATGCAGAGGATGTAGCTTTACTAAAGCATTGTAGATAGTATATATCAGCTTATGTGGGATACATTTTTAAGTATTACGTAAGGATCCGAGAAACGATAGAAGCTTCATTTTGAGGTATTCTATATGAGTATCTATATCGACTAGGTGGAGTGTTTGTTCTTCTGCAAAACATTTTGAATGTGAACATTTAAACCTTATATTTCAGATTTATTTATAGGCTGAATAAATAATATATTGAGCAATGTAACAATTTGTTTCATAAATGTATCGAAAAAAATTAAACTTAGTATACATCATCGGTATTTTATTTTGCGCATCTGAAGGTCGCGAACAATAGAGATGGAACTTTAAGGGCTAAGCCGTCCTCTCACGAAGTCTTTATTTAAAACAACGTTACATATTGCAATACAACCAAAACCTCCTTGTCACGTTAGCATTACAATCTGTTTATAAATAGCTCGAGGGATACTTAGCTTTAAGACATAAAAATTGGAATCACACCTGGCACTATAAAGCTTGGGCACACAAAATATAACAACATTATTCAAAATTCAAAAATTATTTATTCAGTTTAGGCATCATAGACACTCTTATGAACGTCAAAATTTTTAAATGATTATTTGAACGTCAAAATTTTTAAATGATATATTGAGCTCCTATTGTTTTTTAAATATTAATTTTTCCTCGCTTATTAACAGAATGACTATTTAGAGATGGGGTGATACGAGTAGGTTTGCAAACAGCGTGTAACAAAAAGGTGTAGTAATACGGAAAGGTGTGCATAATGTATGTCAGAATTCACACTTGAATCAAAATTTAAACCGCTTATATATTTTTTTCAAACATTAGAAAAAAATATTCTCTTTTTTCTACCGACTTCCAAAAAGAAGGAGGTACTCAATTCCACTGTATATTTTATATTTGTTACCTCATAAAATAAGGTGAACCGATTCTCAAATTTTTTTTTTCGTATAACAGCTGGTGCTTCCCGTGTGCTCATTAAAGTCCCATTTAAATTTCGTCAATTTTGGTCGGGTAGTTTTTAAGATACACTCCAATAACTGATTAGAATTGAAGTCGGTATTAAATTTTTCAAATTGTACTTGTTGACTTTCCTTTTAGACGCCTATTCTTGGTGTTCGTTGGGATTAATGCGCTCTGCAATCCCCACGCTACATATTCATACACATTCATCCCCTTACCCTGCACGCGCCCTCTCAAAGACGGCAATGACCTCTAGTAGTTCATGGCCGCCTTTGGCCTAGTTTTTCAGGGATGAACCTGCAGTATTACCAAAACTTTAATAACTCATAACTCGGAAGTTTTACTGCATCCTGAGACTCAGTAGTTAGTTCCCAATTGTATGCAAGCTTCTGCGTGTATGGTTTTATTATTACTACACCTTTTATTCACACGCTGTATATAAAGATTTAAGAAAGCGGTCCCTCTTGGAAAACATTTGGAAGGTCTTCAGTGCGTATATGGTCATATATATTAAACAACCTATGCTAATTTTTAAATCACAGATTAAAAACCTGCCAATGCCTCTTAAAAGTTTAGTTCGACCTTAGTTTATCAATATACTAATTGCTCTGGTATGCCTGAAACTTAAGGCAGAGTGCACAGTTGCGGCTTCCACCCAGATTAAAGTTTGTAATTAATATTGGTGGCGCAGCTGTGTATACACAGCTAAACTCAAAGATGTACATGCAAGGTAATACCGGTTAAGCTAGAAGGGATTTTGAAGTGTCTTTAACAAATTATCTACGAAATAAACAAAATATGATACAGCTCAGCAATGAAAACGACAACATTCCAATGATGCTTTATTTATCTATTAATTTGCATTCTCCAACTGTGATTGGATTTTTTGGCAAGACAAAATAATACTGTGTAGAACCAATTGTTATTAATGTGTGGATAATTTATTTTATTTTCAATTCACGGACACATCTAAAAAACCTTATACCTGCAGGGCTATTAAGTATCTCAGTTACAATCAACGTTTTATTTAAATCTAAAACAATGGTCACTTTTCCCAGCTCCAGTCATCAACTTACTAAATTTTGTTTATGAGAGTTGTAAAAAATTACATAGAGCCGACATTATTCAAAATTTCAATCAACATTTGACTGTAACAGAATTACGCTGCATTTTAATTTGAGGAAACGTACAAATAATCATGTGCCTACATTTTATTTAACAATTAGAAAAATTTTGTCGCGTAATGCTACAGAGGTTTTGTATAATCCAGATTATTTTGCTTTATAACCTCCTACCTATATGATACCTTGAAAGCACGGTGTTAGGCTGATAGATTATAAAAACACCGAAAGTCCCCATTTAACGGTTATAGGTACGGTATAAATAAATTAGAGAGTTGAATTCGATGCACGGACAGTATACCTCGATGGCCTGGCGGTCATGGCATCTGATACGGATTGTCGGAAAACAAACCTGAGGACGTGTAATTTTACCATATCAAATTGCAAAGCTCGAAAGTAATATGTTAAAACATATTATATATTAAACGAGATCTAATAATTAAATCTTACGTTAGTTTCTTATCTAACTAATAAAAGTCAAGGCCAAATAAATGGCTTCAGACTGTCTCCGCGAGGAGAAGGAGTCAAAGAATATATATCACCTCTACTATCGAGATGTGAATCGTAAGAGGCATAGGAAACCATAATAGGTATGGTCTGACCACAGAGCAACCAACACTACGTTTGGCAAACTGTGGTCACTCAAGAACTCGTCTACTGCAAACGATGATAGCCAGTGTTGATAGTGCTATAACTTAAAATATATATTACACGTAAAAACTAGCCAAACATTCTCTCCAGGCGGTTTTGTTACGCTAAAACTAGACCACTAATTTCTACATTATACTATTACACTTCTTGGCATACATCAGAATGAAGCTGCGTTCAGTGGTAATAAAACAAACATATTAAAAGTATTATAAGTTGAAAACAGAAGAATAACTTTGAGAGATAACTGTCACTGGGATCTTCAAGTCCCATGGCCAATCAAGGTAATTTTTTGGTGGGATTTTAAAGTCCCAAGCAGTGTTGCCAACTTAGCGACTTTGTCGTTAGATTCAGCGACATTTTCATATTAAAAGCGACATTTTATTTGCATTTAGCGACAAAATTATATATCGAATTTTATCAGTATTTAGATTTTTTTTTGTATATGATCTACTTATGTATGGCCAACACAACAGTGGCACGCTACAAAATCTAATGGGGTTTGCAACTCTGAATTCAATTTTAATGATCAGGTTTACTATAAAGCTAATGAAAAAGACATGTTTCAGCTATGAGCTGCCATTAGATGTTCTAAGACTTATTAGAACTAAGAAACCACATCCATTTAAAGATGTTCCACACGACTCACAGCCTTCAACTACAAGAATACTAAGTCTGAGCGAACCTGTATCCCTCATCGCTGATTCATAGCTCGAAACAGATAAACAGTGATTAGATATCGATAGAAAACTAGGTATAATTATAAATACCTAATTGTTCATTTATTATAATTTTTCTTAAATATATGACATACATAACTTTGATTATAACAAATAGCAAGAATATATATAGAATAGCATAGAATAGCAAGTGCCCGCGACATCGTTCGAGTAGTAGGCTTGGCCTTCTGCCTCGCCATATCCTACCTTCTTTTCTTGCTATATTTTTCATAAAAACCTTCTTCTGTCAATAAGTAACACAATCAATAAATTATTAGCGAGATTGTACCATCCGTTCGCAAGTTACAGCGTGACCAGGAGTAAAGTATTATAGTAGTCCTTATCCACTTGCTACTAAATATTATAAATATCAAAATTTGGAAGGATGTTAAGATGGATATTTTAAATAACGCCCAAAACATGATGTAAAAGGTAGTTAATAATAAAAATGTCTAGCGAAAGCTAGCGACTTTTGGATCCCAAATCACCCAGCGACATCTAGCGACTTTTCTACCTTATTAGCGACATTTACTACAGTCGAATTGGCAACACTGGCCCCAGGGCCTCGTGAGCGGCTATATAACAATTATATCACTAATTTTCAAATCAGTAACGCAGTTTATCAATTCGCACAGTTCTATTGCGTACCTATGACGACATTTCGCGGCCGCAATATTTTTTAAAGTTACCTTCTTAAACATACTCTTCTCGAGGAGCCTTTATATTCCGTTCTACCCGCGCTACATCACGTACTACACAGTAACTATTATCTGATCTGTGTATTCACGCAGATAGAATGCCGTGCAAATTGAGCAATGTTTCCTCAAAGTTTGGGTACATTCGCAAACAAAACTTGCCCTAATTCGATTAGTAGAACTTGTCGGCTGTCAAATACTATACTCGTACGGGGGAATACGTTAGTGTGAGTAACAGATACTTGTGTGATATTTGTTTTTTAAAAATGAATGATGCTCTATATTTAAAACAACCGGAAACAGGTAAGGTAAGCATTTACGAACAGTTAGACATTTAGTAGTCGCGTTTTCAGTTTGTGAATGTCTCTGGTCTAGGTCAACTTATGACGATAGTCAGGTTCCACAGTTTGGCGTGCCCTCCAAAAAAGAAAAACGGTGCAAACTTTACTATTAGGTATCTATAAGCATCATAAACGTTCAGAATTTGCACCAATATGCAAGCTACGGATCATATATCTACCGACTTCCAAAAAAAGGGGTTTTCTCATGTCGACGTGTATATTTTTTTTATGTTCGCGCAAAACTTGTTTGCAAAGTAGTCCGATTTTAATAATTCTTTTGTTATTATTTTTTATGGGATAGGTTGGCAAACGAGCAAGCGGCTCACCTGATGGTAAGTGATACCATCGCCCACGGACATCCGCAATACCAGAGGTCTCGCGGATGCGTTGCCGACCTTTGAGGTAGGATGATAGGAAGGAAGAGATAAAAGAGGTGAGGGTGGAGGAGGGGGAAGGAGAGGGAGAATGGGGAAGGAGTGAATCGGGCCTCCGGAACCTCCCATATACCGACGAAATGCAATAGCAAGCTATGTTACTTCACGTCGGTGTTATGTGGGAGTGTGGTACTACCCCGGTCGTACCGGCCCATTCGGCTGTGGGGTTACAGCGTGGCAGTACCACCATAAAAAATATTATTATTTGTGGCTCAAAGTAATGTTTGCTTATCCTAACTAAATAGTTAAAGACGATTTGGCAAGCTCCACTACTGATGGTTCAGTGAACAAAGTTCGTACATCCACTACAAAGATTCATAAAAAAGTTTTGTCGTTCCACATAAAAAGAACAAGTCTTATATAAAAAGTTATAAGATAACCTATAAATCTCGCAAGGTTACAAAGAGACCAGAAAAACTATCGTTCAGATAAAAATAGTTAAGGCATTTTGGGCTTTCTGTCAGAACACTCAGAATTTATTCGTTTATTTTTGCAACATGGAAGTTTTTTGACAAAACACTATCGTATATTTCAAGATTTTCTACACGAATAGGTTTGTAGATTCCCTATTCGGGAAAATCAATTTTCGTTATCAAATCAAAAGTCATCAAAATAGCAGTCAAAATTACGTTCACAAGAGCCTTTTTGAACGTGATGGTAACACGGGCTATTATTTCAACAATCATTAACGCAAATGCACTTTAGCCAAAAAACACTGCAACTTAGAGCATCATTGCCTTGAATAGTTCGTCAGTATAACACTTAGTCTGAGACAAACAATATCGACATATTTGGAGACATTATTAATAGCTTCAGGAAGTCCTTGAGGCCTCTGACCACACAAATATTTTTCTTCTTTTATTTTTTATCTTTTATTTTTCTTTCTTTTTTTAATTTGACTTATAAAGACTTTGTTTATTGACTGTATTTTGTTAACAACTCTTACCTACTATATACATGCTGTCTTTACTGGTAATTATTATGACATTTGATTTAACATATATTTTAAATTCCTTGTAAGTGTATTGATATGTAGGTGGACTTAATAAATAAATAAATCATTTTATTTTTGCGTACAGTTTAACAAGCTCAACTTATTTATTATAATTATGATTTGTAAAGCACTAAACCTTGCTTATCGAAATCTAAATATGCAAGATTAATGAGAGTAGATGACATATCCTCGGACCGGATTCGAATCTGCGTCTTTTCAAAATCAACTAGACAGACAAATTCGATGCTTGGATATTCATTTATTTGTTTCTTTAATGCATCATATGAATTACAATAGGTCTTACAAATGTTATATTTTACAGTGTCATATGACCCTGGAAGGGCGTAGCAATGTAGAGAAGAGCTGACCGATCTATTTTATTTCTGTCTTTATGTAAATTAACATTGAGAGAATTCGTCCAAAGTGAAATAAGTCCAAAAAACATGTTTCTATTAAGAAAGATTTAAATGTTTATAAGAATATATTATCATTTTGAATAGATTTTATGTCCTCTGGAATTTTATTATTAATTTTTATCGACATATGGAAACGTCCCGACCCGGATAGGTGCCTCGGTGGCCTTGTGGTTATTATGTTACGAACTGTCAGACTACACAGGTTCGAATCCCGTCCATGGATATTTAATATTCTCTCTCATATTGCAGAATCATAATATATGCTTGCATTGGCAAGTTTAGTATCACTCCATAGCCCATCTATCATACCACTTCAACTAATCTAACATTTTAGGCGTAATGTAATATATTGATCATTGGTTCTTTTCATGCTGATTGGTGCTTTTATGCATTGGCCGTATTGTTACAAGTTTACCATTGGTTCTTTTCGTGCCAATGTACTGTCGGTGAAACAGGTGACTTGCGAGGCTATTCGGTACATATAGGTAACAATTAAAAATGAATTTTTATGTCTTTAAATTAGAACCTAACTGGTCATCAAATTTAAATCGCAAACTAGCGATGTGCGAGTGATTTATTCAAAGACACAAGACAAACAAATTTGCTCTCGTGTGAAACATACAAAGAAGGATGGCGACGTTCCATACGCTCTCAGACCCATCATTTCTTTTGTCGTTCAGTCGAGATACTTTTCGTTACTGGTGATTTATGTTGTGAGGATGAAATAGCAAATTGAATTTAATATGTAGAAGTCAGGGGAAAATATTAATCAGAGGTTATTTACTTAACCCATACTATCGGTCATAGCATATAATATATATGGGTTTGGTGTGAAGTGGTTATACCTATAATATTGTGAGTATTTAATGGATTGTAAGACTGTGCTATTGCTGTATCGCATTAATTTATTTACCTACACCATTGACATTACAGGTACATCATACATACAAGGCGCCACCAAAGACCTTTATTCTCTTTTATGCTACAACTACGAGACCACAGAGTATTTCTGTTTATGTACGAAATTAAGGGTGGTTCCAGTCATCATCATCATCATCTCAGCCGTAGGACGTCCACTGCTGCACATAAGCCTCCCCCATGATTTTCCAAAAGGACCGGTTGGAAGCGGCCTGCATCCAAAATCGTCCTGCGACCTTCATCAGGTCGTCTGTCCATTGTGTCGGTGGACGACCTACCCTGCGCTTGCCGGCCGTGTTCTCCACTCCAGAACCTTTCTGCTGCGCTAATGACGACGCGATCGATTTCGGCTCAAAAAGGAATACGGCCTAAAGATAATGTTTCCTCAGTACCAACAGTTGGCACTGGAAGAAAATGATAATGAAGTTTTTTTATTTGTTTTCGATACTTTTACTTTTTATATTCTATCAGTTCAATGTACTAAAAGAGGCAAATTATTTTCAAAATACTTCAAGCATCCCGACATTTACAAATATAAAAATACTATTAAATAACGTAACAAAGGGTAACGATTCAAACAATATGTAATACATTCATGAACGCGACCTGTTTTTTTTGGTTTAGAAATCGCCATCCTTCTTTTCACATCTACCAGCGAGAAAAGTTGTGGGTAAAACAAACAATTAAGACAAAGGGTACTCGATTACGTTGTATTTGATAAATGCATAAAATATGACATTACTTAGTCTCGGTATAAGTTTTTAGCATCTATTGAAAGTTGCCATTTATAAATAATTCGATATTTTGACGTAACTTTTCTAGTAAAAAGCTAATTTAAGTTTCTAATGAGAAACTTGCTCTCTAAACTGTTTGGAGTTAGACATATTTTATCTTCATTGCTGGACGCACTCATTTTTTATAGGTATCACAAACGTAATTCAAATCACCCAATGCTGAAAAAAAAATAATTCCCGCCATTTCGTTTACGATGTTGCGTTCGGAAACTGAATCACCAATGCAAGAAATTTTGGCATTTTTATGAAATCAATGAATGAATTTGAAACCACAAAAAATATGAAGCAATTTTAGTACTATTGTTTACTAGTATTTATTTTATATACTATGCCTCTGAAAAGGCAATGATAAAACTATTAAATTAAATATCAATAAATAACATAGATACATGTTGTGCCTATGAGTTTGTTAGATCAAAATCAGCATTTGAACGAACTACCGCCTAGTCATTTTTTTCACCGTCATGGAATTTCAAAATTTGGATCACTGTGCTTAACAGCAAAAAACGATTATGCTGCGAGATTTTACGAACTAAAAGTGCCCTTTTGGTGCTGGATAGGTGAACATATTTATTTCAAATTGAATATTAAATAATATAAATAAATTAATATTTAATTTTATATTACGTTTATAAACAAGCAAAGCAGTGTCAAATTAAATAACATTACGGTTTGTAAAAAAGTTATCGGTATAAAATCAATAGTTTCACAACTTACCCAGCCAAAGTCTCTTTGCGATATGAGGTGGAAATATTAGATGGAGAAGACTGACGTTCTTCTCCCGTTCTTTATCGACTGCTTTACTGGCTTCTTCTATCGAGTTCTTCAGCTTATCCATACGTCTTCGTAGACCATCCTGGTACAGTAAAAGTATTTATTAAACAAGTTACTTTTAACACGATATAAATACAAAAATCAAACATTATACAATGTTTATACGACTCACTGGTCGAAGCCAGGTTTCAGAGCGTTGGACACCGGCACAAAGTTACATTAATATACGGCTTTAGATATCAATAATGCACAATACTGCGCCCACCCATAAGACACGTGGCAGAGAGAGAGAGAGCGATATAGTCGCTACATCCCTTCACGTCTTATCACCCAGCCTGGAGCGAATGAAAACACCACGAAGTATAGCTAAGGCGCACTGGGGTGGAATTCATTGTCTTTCCCGATAGGTACACCCTTGTGTTTTTCAATTAAAGTGATCAGATATCTTCTATGCTTGCCTGCAACTTTAGATTTAGACACCATAGTCGCTTATCAATGGTTATAAAAAGTCGAATAATAAAAATCTAAATATATAGGATTTAGATTTCATTCAAAAGTTTCTAACTTTAAATGGATACCTCCAAAGTTGAATATACTTTACCTAACTAGTAGTAGATATTTTAGCTTCTAAGCAAATTAAAAAGTAATCTGTAGCAGACAAATTACTAAGCAAACCAGTCAGGTGCAAGGGTCATTGTACACTGTAGTACAAGTAAATTTTAGTTTAGTTTGTAATATGACTGTGAATTATTCATATTTCATGTCAACTAAGATATTTTACATCTCTCATATTCGGTAAGTAGGTCCTTATTACCCTAAATGGGGCTTGTAGGTGACCAATTAGCGCTCTAGGGTAACAATGTAGCTAGAAAAGCCCTAGGGTGGTTTACATCTCTCATATTCGGTAAGTAGGTCCTTATTACCCCCAAATGGGGCTTGTAGGTGACCAATTAGCGATCTAGGGTAATAATGTAGCTAGAAAAGCCCTAGGGCGGTAAGTAATTAAAAAATAAACACTTCACTCTTTCAAAAAGTTCGCGTACATTTAACCATCATACTGGCAATAGACATCATGCATTCAGCCCAATGACAAAAGAAGTCGCTTCGCTATTCAGCCTTGTCTTCATATGAGTATAAAAGTCATCAATTTTATTTTTGTAATGCCGGTTTTTTCCTACTAACCTCACAAACGAGATGTAAAGCAGAGTAGTTAGCTCGGGTGTAAGCATCAATTGCACCCTCGAACTATAGGCTAAATATCTCGGGCTGCAATTGATGCCTTACAGCCCTTGGCTACTAATCTACTATTATTGTCCACTTGTTACAGGGTGCAATAAAGTATTTTATATTATATTTCAATAGCATGTACTGAAATTATCGTTTTACTTTGCAAAATTATATCTAAATGGTCATCTTTTTAATGACTTATTCTCTATATCTAAGATAAAAAATAAATTAAATCAATTGATTATTTAAATCTGTTTAGAAACTCCGCAAAATTACTTTTATTTAGGAGCCAGTGTCGAATACTTTATGTTACTTATTTAGTAGATTATTTAGTGCTGAACTGGCGCTTCGCCAGCCGCTGCCGCGGCACGCTCGCTTCGCTCACTCGCCTCACGCGTTGTGTGATCACCATTAAACCTAACTTTGTTTGTCGAGCAATGCCACAATATGTGCGAACCTATTGTGACATTGCTCTCATTAGATACTCCGGGAAAAGGGTTTTTTGGTGGCATAATATCTTAAAAAAGTGAAACTTAAATTATTTTTGTTTACCAAATAGTACGTCCGAACATAAAAGTGCTCATATACCAATTAGATTTTTGAGGATCTTATAATATTGTACCTATTTAAATTGTCGAAATTCGCATCTACCCGCTTTTGGATCGACGATGTATTCATTCATACTCAGCGTATATATCTATCCACGCAGCCACAGGGCGTCTCCACACTACGTTCGCCGGTTTGTGGTCTCTACTGAAAAACTTGTTACATTTTCTATCTCAAAAGCTATCGGTTTGTTTGTTGTTAAGTAAATATATACCTCGCCTAAACATAAGAACATTATACAATAAACATTATAATATGCACAACATAAAACCCATGTGTAATATTTTCCTCGTGACTTTTCAATTAATCTTTCGTTCAAAAACTTAACAATACAATTAATCAAAAATCATTACACTATATCCACATAAAAACTGCATTTGATAAACTGCGAAATTATGAAAACTGGCTTGTAACAATTTCAGTTGACAAAGAAAGTCTCAAGTGTCAGATGGGGTCACCACTCGGGTTCTTTCGATCTTCGTTCAACAAGTAGGGTATGTTTTTAAACTACTTCTTAAGAAGCTTCACGCTTCGTTTGATAAACTTAGTCGAACGTCCCACTTAGAGATTTATGAGAGAAAACTGATTCGAATAACTTATAAAAGTTTATAAAGGAGGGCTGGGAATTAATGTCGATGGTATAAGAGGCAGCCAAATCTGTTAAACACTATTATTTGCGATTTACGTCTTTAGTGGTGATAATTTTGATACGGCACTTTGAACTCAACATTTTACACTTTAATTTATATTTTACTGGGTATCGTATTTTTTATTAAAATAAAACTTTCTTTTCTCGTCACTTACTAGAATAAAAAATGGAACTACCCCAGATATAAGATTAATTAAGATTATGATTATGCAGTTGTAGTTATGCAATGAAGGTACAATGCAGGTCACATTAACTCGACGCATCGCTGGAATGCGGGTCCCCACCCGCTTCCCCCCGCATTCCCTTTTCTCGCCCGGCAAGTGTCAGTACGGTCAGCATCTTTGTTACCGATACACGCATCGATAATTTGAATATTAATAACGGTAACAGGTAGACACCGTAAATTTTCACAGAATATGTAGTTGTATGTTACCTTTCAAAATAAATAAATATTTTTTTGTTATTCATTTAACAAACTTAATTTTTAATCAAATTTTACTCGATCTTAATAAAGGCCACTTGGCCGGTTTTTTTTTGCACACCGTACTTGAGCGCCAAAATGACGTCACATGGTCTAGTTAATGTGACCGCGTTGTGATATCGCGATAAAACTCACACAATTGTGGTATGACACTTCCTAGCGCCCGCCTGGCCTAACAACCTAAAGATTGAAAACCTGTCGCTAATCATTAACGGCATAACCTATATATGGTACATCAATAAGTACGACGTAGAATCATTATTATCAGCCGCAAGACGTCCACTGCTGAACATATGACTCCCCGATAGAGCGCCACTTGGAACAGCTACTTGCCGCCTACATCCAGCGGTTTCCCGCGGTTTTGACGAGGTCTACGGTCTACTTAGCCGGGGACTGGCTTACACTACGTCTTCCAATGCGTGATCGCCACTCGAGAACCATTCTTCCCCATCGAAAGTCGGTTCTGCGGGCTATGTGGCCTGCCTATTTCCACATCAACTAGCTGATTTTGAGATCTACGTCGGTGACCTTAGTTCTCCTACGGATCTCTTCATTTTAGGTGTTATCACGAAGGGAAACACCAAGCATAGCCCTCTTCATTGCTCGTTTGAGCTACATTCAGGTTTTTAAAAGGGGTGAACAGTAAGACACCACGTCTCAGTGCCATAAGTCATCACTAGCACACACACTAGTCGAAAATCTTGGTTTTTAGGCTCTGAGGTATTGTGGACGAAAATATGGATCAAATCATCTCGAACGCTGCCCATCCGCGAGCTGAATTCTTTGCACGACCTCTTTATCAAAGTTAGACCTACTCGTATCTAATTGGACAGTCTCTCCCAGGTAGACGTACTCGTCCACAAATCTTTTTCACAATAAATCGGAATATTATAAAATGTCACCTAAATTTGAAAGTATATATGTATCTAGTACCTGTGCTCTTGCTTGTTCTCCAACCAAGATGACGTCTCTGGTTGCATCATGAAGTGGAATATCAGAGATGAACAGCCCTCTGCCTGTAAGCCCTTCAAGGCCGTCCAGGAAAGGAGATCCAACGAAGAGCAACGAGTCGGATTCTGGACAGTGTACCATCTGACCTTTGATCTCCAGACCCTGAGAAATAAGAAAGTGTGTGATGGCATTAAATTTTACAACATACAACAATGCACTAACACTATAAATGCAAAAGTTTGTGTGTGAGGTTGTGAGTGAGTGAGTGAGTGAGAGGTAAGTGTATGCTTATTACTTTTTCACGCTGAAACGGCTAAACAGATTTGGATGGTATGTGGAAACATGAGTTAGCGTATAGCTAAAGTAGTTAATTAAAGTGTAGGCTCTTTTTTATCAAAATATTGGGATGGCAGTAACCTTATTCCACATAAATAGCGCGGCAGAGGCTAGTGTAAATATAAAATAAATCAAAAAGAGTTAGTATTGGGTAGTTGATAGTAACCCTGTCTTTGAAACGAGAGGTCCCAAGTTCGATCCCTGGCTGGGGCAATAAATTGTGTGATGAGCAGAATTATTTGTTATGGGGTATTGGACGTTTGTGATATTGGAATGTGAATGTGTAATTGTGTGCATGACTCCCGCGACACGGGGAATAATAGTACGGGGGTAAGAGAGCGTAAAGGTTTATTTTGACTTTTCCACCCTCCACAATACATTTTCTTGGTACAGTCGATAAAATATATGATGTAATAGTTTTTGCGCTATTAAATGTATTATTTTACTACGGTGACACCAGCGAAATATAATAAAACCATACTTCACGTATGGTTCACTTCGTCTTGACCTAGAAACAAACTACGAAGCTTAGAATAAGTTAGACACTAGAGCTGTCCCAGATTTATCTTCCATCTCACCCGGAAAGAAACCTGAGTCTAAGTCAACTGTTGTTAACTCGTTGTTAACTGTTGTTAGCTCGCACTACAATATTTTTATGCAGTCAGAGTCAGCACAAACTTTAAAAAAAGCCTTACTGTTTATATTAATAGAACAAAATTGTGTTTATTTCATAGGTTTGCTTTTGTCCACTGCCTCACCTGATGATAAGTTAATGCGACCGAAGACGTGGCTGCTCGCTTAGAATATTGATACCTTTGTTGTTTCTGGATTTAAATACTTCGAAATTGTATCTCTTGGGAAACATAGATTCAGGTAAGGGTGTATCCGCATCCACGATAAAAGTAAAAGCCGAAGACGCATCATAAATCGCGCATCAAAATAAATATAGCTAACCTACTCTAAACAACAGACACTGGAATACACCGTGAGGTGAATATCGTTAGATTTTAAAACTTGATGATGGCACCACCATGCTGTGGATGAATTCAAGACTTTCGATTCCTTGTAAGGTCTATTCCAAAGATTTTTTTTATTTGAATTTATTTATTCACAAAATCCACAGCTCTTAACTAACAAAGATTAGATATGTATCTTATACCTATGGCCAATAATGGATTTAACCTACGAAACCGCGCCGGTACACCGGTGGCCAAATCTAGACATTGCATAAAGTCGCACTGGTACACCGGTGTACCGCAGTCAGAACTCATATCAAGACTGAATATAAACGCTAAATGTTTAAATATTTAATACATTTCGTTGTGTTACATATTTTTTGATACTAATAAGCACCTAGAAATCATTTTTACATAGAAATTTTAAATTTATTGGTTATCAGTAGGCTAGTAAAAAACAATCAGAGTCGTTACCATTTCTCCTAATCTTTCGCAGGTGCGCGTGTGCGAGTGTATTGTTTTCGTGAATAAGTACTGTTTCGAGGAAAAAACCTAAGAAAAAGCTTAAATCCAATTATATTATGGTTTAGTAGTAGTAAGATTCAAACGATTGCAGGTTTACAACATACTCGTCATTAGATATCGTAGTATATTGCAGGTTACATGGACATCTGTAACTGTCCTTGACTTGAATAGCCTCGACATCACACATTTTAGTGCAGCTTATTTTAAAGAAATACATAAGACGTAGACGTGGAATTTCAGATATAACCACCAACACAATAAAACACATAACACAATTGAACCAACTTTCCAGTTGAAAACTTGTGCAATATACCCTTAGCTTTATTTAATTTTATCTTCTGTAGTTTATTGTGAAGTTGAGGGTATAAATGTTAAAGTAGCGGATAGTACACTCGCATGACATTTACTGGAAATTTTGCTCCACCAAGTTTTGAACTTATTTCAAATTCTTCGTCTAGGAGTCAACTTTTTTGAACTTGATGCCCGTATCTATGTTCTTACATGCTTTTGTAAGTGATTTCTTTACTTAACATGTGGTATCGGTATGTATGACATTTGACATATCAAGAAAATCATGTTTGTACTAATATAAAATATCCTTTGTAGATCCAGTGCCTCATCTCACTTTAATAAAGTTTAATCGTTTTGGCGTGATTGAGTACCTAATAAATACCCATATATCCACCGGTTACGCTCCGCTTATTCCAATATTGTTCGCTGATGGTGATGTTACAATGTTGCTGTTTATCAATGCGTTCGATTAGCCCCAAGTTAGCGAAAATAACGCTAAAACGCTCACAAGGGCGTTCGAATTGGGAATCTGTGGGTGAAAATAAATGTCGTTTACACATTAAGAATATAAGTGTGATTTGATTGAGCTCCAAACGCGAGCTAGCTGCTATTGATCTTTCTGCCTAGTTGCTAATAACCTATCCTGCTTCAATAATAAACACGATGCACGAGAATGAAAAAAAAGCTGTAAATAAATTGTAATTCAACACACTTGTAAAGAAAATGATTCTTAAAACATTGTTTTATTTAGTAGCGGGAAAGAAAATTCAGTTTTCCTATGCTCGCGTATCTAACAATAAAGATCGGCTATAGACTTAAAAAATTAGCTTTCTTTTTTTTTGGCTTTTCACGAATAGCGTTTTAGCGTACAAAATGGGGAATTTTAAATTTTAATTAATACAGAGAAAACAAAACTCATATTTGAGTGAAACTTTTATTCACGCACAAGTTGATATGATCCATTTTAAATACGAAGTTGCATTAAATGAACAAGCAATATGTACATTAATCTGTACTATTGAACACGATCTTTTTTGTATCGAAACTTTTTTAAGAACAAAGCAACTCAACCAATAAAATAAAAAAAAAAACTCTGTGGGTAACTCACTTGTGAATAATAGCAATGCAAAAGTCACAATTTGATTACAGGTGTCATAATGTGCCTTATTGCGGTGAAATTAGAGCCACTTTATGAGCAAGTGTGTTGAACATTGTATTAATTGCATTGATTTGACCACGCAGCGAAGCCACGGAGCCTGTATTTCTTTTATAAAGTTATATGATTATTAACGGGATATTTACCGTGGTAAGGTTGTGGAATGAGCTCCCGATATTTCGGCGCAGTTACATGCACCATGTTCACGGGAAGACTGAAGAATGCGGGTGGTTGGTCAAAAAGTTTAAAAGTTAGGTGCAGACATAACGATCTACCCTCTTTCTTAGTCTTTTGCTACGGTTATCACTGGAACTCGAACTCGATCCTAAGTCCCGACAAAACACACTCACTGTATCACTGCGTATAGTATTTTGAACACATTTTGAACGCGGACTTTTAATTTTAAAACAACCTAATACTGGATTCCACGCACTGGCGATTTGAAAACCATCACCTCGATTGAAATTCTGGCATTTCGAGAACTCAATAGGGAGCTCATCCCACAACCTTACCACGGCAAATATCCCGTTAATAATCATATAACTTTAGAGAACAACCGTGATAGTTTAAAACAGTGTTTTATTTCTTTTATGTAATAAAGTTCTCACATTGTCTCACATTTGTATTCATATCAAATATCTACAGAGTTATTTTGGTCACAACTATTATGTACCAAGGCTTCATAGAGCAAGAGAGGTGTTGTTTACATTCTAGGTGAAGTGACCCGAAAACTTAGCGCCTACCCTTTATTTTGCGCGCTCTACATTCTAAGAAGATACACTTCTCGCTGTTGCGTAGCGACTGAATTATTCAATACCAGTTCTATTTCGGTTGATGGAGGTACTGTACCTACACTTTTTTACATTGGAGTCGTACTTTTGTACATTTGCCTTAATTATTTTTTCTCTCCAGTGAGATTGCCATACATGCAATGAGAGTCATGTCACAGTCACTGTACTAATTCACTGACCTGTCTATAAAGCCCGCTTTACACTTCAATAAGGTAGCGAGTTAAGTTGCGACAACAGCGAGTTAAGTTGATATTATCCTTTGAACGACAAAAGCAAGTTAAGTAGTAAGTTGTTGATAAGTTGGGTTAAATAGATCGCAATCCTATTTTATAGCTAGTCCAGTGTGAAGTAGGCCCCTCTCTCGCGTTTCCTCTCCCGCACCGGGCTAACTTAACTGGCCAGCATGTAGACGGGTGAGTTTAGGACAGTCCATAGATCTGTAGACAAGTAGTAATGGTAAATAAAACAACCGACGCGAATAGACCTATTCACGAAACGGTAACTTGTGACTACTTACTCGCCTACGTTTGAACGCTACTTACAACTTACTAATTGTTACGTAACTGACTGATTTCCTAACTGGCTACTCTACATAATCAAGTGTATTTCGGGCTTATGTCGAGTTCTAGTTAAGCCGCGGTGAATACATTAATAAAACTTTCCAAGGTGATTGACGAGGACACTAAAATAACTTTTCGTTTTACACTTTACAGACATTCGTGCACCGTTAGGAACACTTAACTGTTAATAACCCACCAGTATTACGAGTAAAAACTCGAAAAAACACAAATTATGGAGAGTTGAACAAAATCAATGCAAGCTATTGTTAGGTTTTGACAATAATCAACTGCCACTTTAGGTATACTGTCAAATTTGACGTTACAAATGCCGATCAAGAAATAACATCACTTGATAGATATACTGCTTAGATTATGCAGCAAAAATATATTAGTGGTCTGTGGCCCGAGCACGAACATTTGCTTAAGTGTAACGTTATCGTACCGTTGAAGTATACAGTACAAACTATGAATTATCTGTGCCTCAGTTGTACTAGATACATGACAGTTTGTACTGAATACGTCAACAATATGATTACGATTCACTGTAGCAAATATTCGTGCTCGGGCCAATTTGCGTAATTGTAACGTACTGCAATGTCACGCCGTCCGTATTATTGGTGACACTTAAGTCACTCAACACCTAGAATTCCTACAAATGCATAGAACTATAGCTTCTTTATGCGTTTTTACCGTTTGTTTCTTGGCGAATGTACATAAGAGCTTCTTGATCTTTTTGATTATTCCTTCCTCGCCATTCCGATCCCAAACTACTCGTTCTGGTAGGCCAGAATTGCATCATTGCATCCATATAATGTTCAGAACTTTTTACCACGAACCAAAAGTTTGGCAGTTAATATCTCTGTCGTATAGGTTAATTGTGTTTCCTTGCAGCTATGACCCTGGGTCTTTCAAGCGGGGCTTGAAAAGCATCTCTCAGGTCATCATATTGTGGTGGCATATGGGTGGCGATTAGCGCAGCTTACGGGTGCACTAATTGTCATCGCTTCTTGATTCCATCTTCGCTTTCCATCAGGTGAGAGGGAGTCACATTGATGAACCATAATAAAAAAGTGATCGTATCTTTGACGTATACAGTACAAAATATGAGTTATGTGCCACAGCCATAGTGACAAATCAAGAGATGGAAACACAGAGATCTAGAGAGATGCCAATCCGTACGCTGGGTACAAAACCTGGTGTCGCCAGCAGTGGCCGTATTCCGCGATTCAACGTATTGTTAGTTTCAATAAGTTCATTATCCACTCCGGTATTAAAACTTAAGGTTTGAATATCCGTAAGGACAGAGCAAGCATTGTAAACTGTTTACATGCAATATCGCGAACGGCATTCAGTCACATAATACAAAAAGTGGAGATGAGACAGTTTCTCGCAGGTCTTTTAATCTTAGAGATCCGAGACGCATTGCAATAGTCATGGGCAAGCATCATACAAACCACTTGCCCGAATCGTTACTTACTGGTATAAACAAAACTAGCCACATTCAGACAAATTGAATCTTCAATAAACCTTTTGGGCTCAGCTCGATTCTTTTGCCACACAAGCAACACAGTTAAGGACGTACAAACCCTTCTTTTATTTACATTCCGCAACAAATCCAAGTTAACGAGTTCACTTCAATAGGGGCTTTATTTTAACTCTCACAGACAATTTATTTTCAACTTGGTTGTCTCTTTCAGGGTTTACCTGTTTACAAAGTTTAAGAATAATCCTATTTATATTAAAAATATAAATATATCTGCTAGTCAATAATAACAATATACCTAAAAGTTTTGAAATAAATGTATAGTATTAACGTTTACATATAATATAAGGTACCCTCGATTCGACTGATTCTGACGTCAGATTTCCTGTGTCATTGGGGGCATGGACACACACATTAACATATCACAAACATCCAAGATCAGAGAACAATATTTCTGCGCACACCAGCCAGGGATTGAATCAACTGCACTAACGGAACGGTCACATTAAAATTTATTTACACTTAAGAAAAAAACATACAACACAAACTCAGGCAACTTTTTCACAACTTCTGAGATGTTTTATTTGGTTCATCTAAATCTATTCCCAGTATGTATAAACATATACTTAGACCTGAATAACTTAAATGTTTTATTTGGATATAAAAACTAGTTTAAATCTCCGCAAATATTTGTCCAAGTCTGACGAGTTACCAACCACATTCAGACAAAACGAATCTTCAATAAACCTTTCGGGTCTAGTTCAATTCCTTTACCAAACATAGTTAAGAATCTACAAACAGACCTATTATTTACATTCCCTAACAAATCTAAGTTAACGAGCCCACTTCAATTCTAGTATTCTAGTTTTATTTCCTTTGACATATTTTTTGGCTTCGGCTGTCTCTTTATAGGATTCTCTGCCAAAAGATGCCATACGAAATCATTTTACTGGTGTGGAGATAATGCCAGCTTATAGATCCATCTCACTATCACTGGTACAACTAGGTATCGGTCTCAGCCCTATATACTAACTTAAATGAATTAGTCGTTAATAAACCTATTTAATTAGCTACATATATATTTCTTAGCTGGAAGACATGTGTCTAATTGTTAAATCTATATCTATACTAATAATATAAAGAGGAAAGATTGTTTTGAATTGGAACTGCGAAACTACTGGAGCGATTTAAAATACTTTTTCACCGTTATAATCCTAAATTATCCCTGATATATAGGCTATATATTGATTCATTATCATCATCATCATGCTTAACCACGCAGGTGGAACGTCGGAACCTAGCTAGTAAGTTGATAAACCAAATGACTGAGCGAAAATGTCAAGTTTTCTTCTGCAAAAGTGACATAAAAATGTGTGAGAAACAGATCAGCGAGCTCCTTCTCCGTTGACGCAAAGAGTCTCGTATCGTCTGCGTATCTTAGGTTGCTGATTTTTTCTCGTCGTATTGAGATGCCTGCTTTCCAATCTTCCAAGGCTATTGTTATTATGTATTCACCATATATATATATTTAAAAGAATAGTAGACAGAATACATCCCTGCCGTACACCCTTTTTTGGTTTGAAAGGTCTTGAGATTACATCATTTAACCTTACCATGGACTCTCTTAGTATAGATTAGTGATCAGCGAAACGAGGTGTTGAGGTAAGTCTCATCCGATCACTAATAAAATTGAAATGTTCTATGTTTGGATGTTTGTTACTCAATCTAGCAAAAACGGCTGAACTAATTATATATAATATGCTACTTTATATACCTACCGTGTGATTGGATTAGTTTACGAGGGCATATAAATTAACGATAACCTTATTTGACGCTGACGAAGGCGTTCATGACTGTGTTCGTTCCAACTCATTTTCAGCCGTCCGATTCTCTAAAGATTCGTCGGTACGCTCGTCGACGAGCTCACCGATGTCAAATACTTTGAGATATCGCCTACGAATAATAATAAGTCAGGAACAGTAACTGCGTTAAAAAAATGACCCAACAAAAGTCGTGTTCAAGTAGGCGGGGCTTAAAAGTCGTGTTCAGTACGTCATCAGTCGGACATTTTTCTTGCAAGCGAACACACGTGAAATCTTCGCATACATTTTAATTTTTATCTTAGGGAACTACAGCTATGAATCATCATGCCAGCATGTGTTGAAAAGTGGTGCAGGATCCATACCAGATTAAAATGTCCAGGAACCACTTTTATTAGTAAGTAGTAGCAAAATTATAATTATATTTAAAGATGTTCAAATTCGTATACAAACCGAGATGGTCAATATTATGCAAAATAAAGTCAGTCTATTTTTGTTTAATGTATATGTATTTACAGAACTGAATATTGAAATGTAACAGCAATGTATTTTGCTTATTATGTTTTATTTTCATTTCCATGCCAATCCAATGCAGTAAAATAAATGCCTCTCTGCACTTAAGCTAGAAAGACAAGAGTATGACTATATGCCAGTGAAAACCTGCATTATATACTTACTCCGTTCATTTTGAAGAAAAAAAATAAATTTTAAATTGAAAGAAATTGTTATATGTACCATGTTACACAAAACTGCAGATTCTCTCAGTTTGTACAGTAAGTACCTACTGTTTTTTTAGTTATATTATTATGTATAACAAATCTTATATTAAGCATTTTAACGCTGATGATTCGTCCCGAAAAAAACATCAACATCTCTAAAAAATACTACAGAAAATGAACAATTAACAGTAATAACCGATTACTTACAGGTGCATAATATAGCATTAAAAAAATTGTTCATTGTTTGTATTGAACTGAATAACGTAAGTACGTTTAATTTTTTAAGCTAATGAAACTTCACCCGCTGCAAATTTTGAAGTGGTTTACTTGAGTTGCTCATAAATCTGTCAGTAATGTCAACACAATGCTTTTCTAAAATTATTGATAATGAAGGTATTCTGCGACCACTGAAAAACGTCCACCAGGCAAATAACGAATATCCTATCCTACTTCCTACTTATATCCCACTAATATCATAAATGTGAAAGTTTGGATGGATGATTTTAATGAATGTTTGTTACTCAATAACGGCAGAACGGCTGAATGGATCTGATTGAAATTTGTCACAGAGATAGATTATAGTCTGGAATAGCACATAGGCTAATTTTCATTATCATTAACATCCATCACCACGCGGGCCGGGTACAGCCTAGACAAAATAACAAGATCTGCACCGACGCCAAGATCGTAATGATGACTTATATTCTGTCAATAGAGTTCTGTCAAAGTTGTGTCAGTTTCTGATAGATTATATAGTGCGTTTGAATAGTTCGTTGGCGAAAATAACGCTATAACGCCCACAATGGCGTTCGAATCTTTTTGTTCACCGTTCGCAAAGCTAAAAGAGAGTTATTTATGCCACCGAAAAGTACAATTATTAACCGACGTCCGGAGCTCGTGTTTTTGATAGTTTTTTGACAACTATCTATTTGACAGCACAATTGTGCGATTTTAGGTCTTATGCATGGTTTAGCGTTGGAGTAGAGTGTGGGAATAGCGGCAATAATAACGTTTTTGAGCTTTACGAACGCTTTAACAAAAGAGCCAACAATTGCAACGTCACCAATGCCCTCATTGCTAAACGAACGCACCTCGAGTCAAAAGCACGCAAGGATTTTGCCAGCTCGATACACTAGACGTGCTTGGCGATAGAGTTGGCATGTCAGCCGTCTTTGTTGTTCAGCCGACTGTAGTCGAGCGATTCCGGCATCGCGACGGTTACATACTTACATGTTATTTTTAAACACAACATAACAAATGGTTTCGCCTATATATCCTCGAAGGGTAAGCAGCGGTGTTTTTAACGCCTATATTTAAGTTAAGTTTGTTTTTTTTTTTGGGCCTTTTTTTTATTTTATTAATAAAACTACACTCCACAGACTCCAGAGTCTGTGCCTTTTTTAACTTGCCTTATAAATTTATAACATACAACAAAATACATACATGAGGAACATATCCTTTTTTTTTTAAACTTAACTCATACAACATACATATAACAAAATACACTTAAAGTTATTGACACATTTATTCTGAGTTGGTGCAAGCATTCACAGCAGACCAGTGCCCGCAAACAGCACCCGTTCACGAGTTGACGCATGTGCCAGCCATCGCCTTCCTCAACCATTTCTGAGGGAAGATGGCGACCCGCCACACACGCCACCGCTTGCCAACACATTTCCGTGAGCATGTCTGCTCTGGATGCCCGCACCATCTCTGCCTTAAGTTTGTGTCGCACGCTATTATTTTGTCAGCTCGATGCACTATACTCAAGGAGGATGAAATGTAACACAAATACCGTCAAGGGTGATGAAATGTAATGACAGTTTTTTATGCTTATTTAGTTTTTTAATGATTAATTTTATATTTGTATGTATTCGTAAGTCCTGTCTTTTATTATTAGTGTTTACTGATTGATACACTAAGTATTTGAATTTTCTCTTGGATTTCTATTATAACAATTGCGTTTGACCATGTACATATTTTATGACATTTTGGTATAATGATAGATGGAGGTCTGGTCAGGGTGAGGCCTTGGAGAAGATAATAAGCTACTCGAAGTACTAACCCTGCGCAGACGTAGTCGCGGGCACCAGCTAGTTAAATATATAATTTTGATAAAATGAATATGCGATTTATTTTTAATCTCACTTCACTACATTGCGAAAAAGAGTCTCTTCTGATTACTTCTAGCCGAAAACTTAATATTTTGCGGGACATAAATATCACTGAATTTTAAAACGTAACCGATTTAAAAAAAAACAAATAAAAACATTGATTATATTATTGACTTGGTCCAATCCACTTGTTGCATTACATCGTCCACGCCGCTACGACTCAGTTGTCATAGTAGACGTTGCAGCACGCGCGTGGACCAATCCCTGCTTTCCTTCTGAATTTAAACCAATCACCGAACATGTCTATTTGTAACCTCGGAAGTAATTCGAATTTGGAATCATACGTCGGTTTGGTTTGAAGGACCACTTTTTGTGTGGAATTTGTTCTGAATTATGCTTCCTGGCTTATTATTATTCGTAGGATATCGCCCTTGTACAAAAGGTTGTTTTTCCAACGTTTCTTGTTCATCTCGTCATTTGTTTCACGAATGTTGTCAAAGATGCAACGATGTTTGTTCTTAGAGAATCGCACGGCTGTTTTGCTTACTAACGACATCGTAACGACAGATGCTTGAATGATAGATCTAAATAACCCATTATTATATTGCTCATGCCAAAATTTAGTATATGTATAGATGTATAAGTACGTGTGTATATGTATGTAAATTTCAATTCGGGAGCACATGCTTCAGGTGATGACAAAGCGATCCAATTCCTATCCTGAACATCCTAAGACGCAAGCATTCAAACTGGATTTCTCAATATAACATTGAAGTGCTCACACAACTGGGTTTTTGTTTTAAAAGCTGACAGCAATTAGAATTGAGAAAATTATTTGTATTCAAATTAAACAAATTAGCTGCTCTAATTTTGCTCTTTTTATTTAGGCAGTAATCTGCTTTTTTGTTTATATAATTGGTAGACTAATGTTAGACCAATACTTTTCTGATGATCAGTAATATATGGTCGAAGATGGTTCCATTTATTAACGTTCGTTACATTATATCACTGAAGAGGTCGACATAGGTGCACAACTACCTACATTTCGCCAGTTACTATTTTGGTCGCATGTAATATAATTTCACAAGTCTCATCATCATCATCTCAGCCGTAGGACGTCCACTGCTGAACATAGGCCTCCTCCATGATTTTCCAAAAGGACCGGTTGGAAGCGGCCTGCATCCAACGTCGTCCTGCGACCTTCCTCAGGTCGTCTGTCCACCGTGTCGGTGGACGACCTACGCTGCGCTTGCCGGTACTTGGTCTCCACTCCAGAACCTTTCGGCCCCATCGGCCATTTGTTCTGCGTGCTATGTGCCCTGCCCACTGCCACTTCAACTGGCTAATCTTCTGAGCTATGTCGGTGACTTTCGTTCTTCTACGGATCTCCTCATTTCTGATTCGATCATGTAGAGAAACCCCAAGCATAGCCCTCTCCATAGCTCGTTGTGCGACTTTGACACTTTCACAAGGCTATGCCTAAATATATATATATATATATATATATATTTAGGCATATGTAGGTGCTTAGAAAAAACCCGTTTCACCAATCTAAAATATATGATACGTTTCAGTCTCAACAGGAGAGTCCTTTAGTCTTTTCTATGAGGATTTAGTTATGTTTATAGGTACGCATAATTTTAAACCAAACATTATTTACCTAGCGAGCGAAACGCCTCTGCTTTAACTGGCCAAATTGACCTTAATCTGTTTTTCGTTGGTCTTCCTGTGTCACATTTTTCAACCAATGACGAAACTTGGTTTGCATGTTTGATAAAATTTGGTACACACATTAGATACCTATATATATGTGCACATAAATGTTTTTTTTTGCGTTCCGATACAAATAAAACATAGCATATATACAAATTGCTTATGAACCTGTTTGAAGTTATGTCAATCAAATACATATTCATTACTTTAAGCTACGACGTCATTTAGTACTGCGCACTACAAACTGTTCTGCATCCGTATAACGAAATTTTTTAAGCAGAATTTGCAAGTAAGGCCGCTGAAGTTTATATGACGTGCAAACTTTTAGATTGCATTGCAGACATCCTGTAAGACAGAGCAGATGCATATGTAGCCTAATTAAATACTAGATATATCTAGTTTGTACACAAATACAGTTACCTCAACATCAAAGAAAAACACATTTACTCGTACTAACCACCGTTTATGCTTAAACTAGCAAAGCTTTATCATTCAAGCAATTTGCTAACATGTGCACAGCGACAATTTTCTCTCAGACATTCAATAGAGCAAGCTAGAGCAGTGTCTGTAGTGGCCTTCACATGTTTGACAATGCTCACAGTTCTGTGTGACACACTTTCCAGCTATTGTAGTTACTCTTAGTTTCCGGGAATTTCTGTTCTATCTCAGAGTAATCTTTGAAATGTTGGGAAAATGGTTTTTGTAATATGCTTTTTGATTTGGCAAATGGATATCAAATGTTCCATATTTACTTTCCTTTTGTTTGATAATATTTTAGTATGATTTAATACTTTATCTAGATGTTCAGAAGATATTTAATAAAGCGGAGCTTGACTTGGCGATCTTTACCTATCAACAAGTTAAGCAACACTTGCTGTGGTCAGGACTTGGATGGGTGAACGCTAGTGGCATTATTAAACTAAGCGCTTCCATGCTTCAGCAGGTACGTTAAACCATCGGTCCCGGTTGTTTGCCTTAGGATAACAGTCGTTAGGCTATGTCGAAGGCCTTCGGGCGGCCTGAAAACTTTGACATGGGTTGGCCACTAACCTATCCACCAAGCCGCATGAGGCCCGCGTGGTGGATTATGCCCCAACTGCTCTCTCTGATAGGAAGACTCGTGCCCCAGCAGTGGGAACAAAATGGGCTGAATATGATAAGATATGTAGATATTTATTTCTAATAGAGAACGAATCTGTGATGACGTTGTAACTCTGCAAACCCACTGGAATGGAGGCGATAATTTTTTCGCGTTTAGGTATAGTTCAATTAAACTTTGAGAAATAGTGGAACTGACTCCATGCTGGCTTAATTTATGTTCCCATTCCTGAACAAGAAAACATCAAACGGCTTGCTGAAACTAACAAGACCTTCAACTTATGGGTGGTTTAATTACTAGACACTGCAATTTAAAGTACCACCTGCACAGAAATTAGAGCTAAAGACGGACCCCTGTTCATAGGTTGTATGCTGAGAGATGAGACTTTAGATCCTGTGCTACTGCAATGCGAGGATATCAAGGCAATGCAAAACGGAGGGCCAAATTCAACCAAATAGTGAACAACCAAGGAGTGACTCCTTCTTTCCAGAACTATCCAAATTACACCATTTGTACCAAGGGCCTAGAGCCATACTTCGATTCATAAGAGTTGGAATGGCTAGGCTAGCTGGCGAAGCAAAATATACCCCAAGAGGTATATTAAACGTGACAAGTAGGTTTCTCATGGATTTTACGCACGGTATTAATTTATGGGGATGAAGGCGGGGTGTTGGTAATAGATATGTTTATTGATTTTTTTTAAACTGAAGTAGTGAATCGTTAGTCTGAATGTGAGGAATTAGGAAAAAAATATATAGATGCGCCTCGCAGTTTCACCACCATGGTAATCGATGATGATGATGAAAAGTAACTTAAATGAATAAAAGTTAATTCAGTGCCTCATCAATCTACCTACCAAATTTCATACAAATCTTTTTAGCCGTTCTTGAATCGTAAATGGTGTACCTAACTCTGTTTGTGGTGTATTTGACTTTAGTTTTTCTATACTCTAACTTCTATGATATATAACGGTTTCTACCGCAAGGGATATATACGAGATCCGTCTTGGACAATTAAATTCCAAATGGAAATGGCAAGAATGGAAATAGGCACGCATTTTATAACATTTTGTAGACAATCCTGACAGCCATAACAAATAGTACATTATTGCAGTGGCCGGCAAAACATTGACAAAAATAAGAATATCAATGCCAAGTGCCGGCCAAAGCTCATAGGTATAGACTTTTCTCAAGCAATGTGCGGAAATCGCTACGTAACGCGTTACGGCGCAAGTCTGTCTGGCGTAAGTGAGAGAGGATATGTGAGAGAAAGGTCTCTCACATATCCTCTCTCACTCTAACCCACAGCGCTAGACTAGTTTACAGTCCCACCATCTTATCTGTTCAGGTGACAGCGTCGCTAGTGTAGAATTTTGGTATTGCAACCTAAGAAATTCACCAAGAAAAAAGAGAAACAAAACATAGGGCAGTCTTTCAAGCCACTCATTAATTTGCAAATTCTACAAAGAATCCTACTAATATTATAAACGCCAAAGTTAGTTGGTATGTACACTGTAGTTCCAATTTTGCCCACCTGAACAGATAAGTTGGTGGCACTATAAGTAAGTTCTGTCGGGTGTCCCGAGACGCACATTTTTTTTAAATTCATTTATTGCAATTTTCCACAATGCGAACGGTTTGCTTAACCCTTCAAGGGTCGATGTCATTATAACAATGAAATTTCTATTGTGTCTAGCCGTGCGACCTTTGATGCATTAATTTCGTTCTAAAGGCGTGTTTCATATAAGTTTTATAATTTCTTATCTGACAGATATCGATATAGAATTTTTATTTGGTGGCCACGCTGTAACCCCACAGCCGAACGGGCTGGCACGACCGGGGAAGTAGCACACTCCCACATAACACCGAGGTAAAGTAACATAGCTTGCTTTTGCGTTTCAGTCGGGTTGTGCGAGTTTCCGGAGGCCCAATTCCCCCCTCCCCTCGTCTCCCTATCCTTCCCCCTCCCCCTCCACCCTCACCCCTTCTATCTCTTCCTTCCTATCTTCCTTCTTCAAAGGTCAGTAACGCATCCTCGAGACCTCCGGTATTGTGGATGTCCGTGGGCGACGGATCCCATACCATCACGTGAGCCGCTTGCTCGTTTGCTAACCCAAAACATCCCATAAAAAAACCATATACTATATATAGGTACAATATATTTTAAATTTTACCTGGACGCTGGAGCTTATTGACAGGTCGTAAAACAGGCGCTATTAAGTAGGTATCTCTTTATTTAGTTTGGGTTAACTGTATAGATTACAGACCTTTGCAGTCTAATAACTTATTCTGTAATATAATATGACATTTTGCACAGTAATAGCACAGTAGAAACATAGAGAACAGTACGGAAACTACCTAGAAACTTTCGAAACGGCCCACTGACAGGACATGCGCATAGACGAGACCCCTAAGCGGTTCTCGCGGTGCCGTCAGCAGTGAGTGTTACAAACACGTTACAAGCTATTTCTACATTATAACCTTTTTTTATTAGAATATATAAAAAATGTTATGAAATGTCACACTTGACTGACTGCTATCATCATCGTTTGTTATGTTAGGTCACGTATTAGTTTTTTCCGCGATCTTTTTAAAAATGCTACGTGCGTATTGTGTATTATACGGCTATTTGAACTCTGCTGCAACAAAACCGGAGCTATATTTTTTAAACTGCCTGCTGAGTAAAATTTTAAAGGGGAGAATAATATATTGTTTTATACTTGTAATAAACTTGTATGACCGATCATAATAAATTCGTAAAACATAACACAAAAACAAATTTTAGATGGCGGCTGCAATAGACTATAATATTATGAACTATATCGTCATAGGTGTACATTTTTATGGTTTTTGAGGGATTTGAAGCCGATAAAGCTGACAAAATAGAAATGCACGGCGGCGGCTGCGCCAAAATATCAACTTTTTCGTCATGGGTGTCGTTTTAATGTTTTTCGAGGGTGTTGAAGCCAAAAGTGCTGACAAAATAGAAATCCAAGATGGTAGCTGGGCGAAATGATCCATTTTTTCGGCATGGGTCTCGTTTTCATGGTTTTCGAGGGTGTTGAAGCCGATAGTGCTGACAAAATAGAAATAAAAGGTGGCGGCTGGGCAAAATTATCAACTATTTTTGCAGTCAATAATTTGTAATTTATGAAGAATAAAGGTATTTTTATGTAATGGTTTTTAATTACTAGGTATCAAACGCTTTTTAGGGATTGAAACGTAGATACATTTACATACAGTTCAGCCCGAAAATGCGTAACAAACACTCGAAAATAGAGCTCATGAGCTGCCCCCGCGCCACCTGCGGCACCTACCGCGCGCCCAAACGCGACTCACGTGCGCTCCCGCCAAAACTTGTAAAAGGTTACGCCATAATGCCAAGTTAGTGGCCTACAAAAAACCAAAAAACCAACCAAATAAGAAAAAACAAATAAACACAAAAATCTACGAGTTGTTGTGTTACAATACTAAAATGTTTTTTATATTTAAAACTATCAAGATTAACCGACGCCATAATACACCTATATACATTTTATTTCTAAACTAGAACTAACTAGATTTGATCACTACAGAACATAGAATGTGCAATTGAAAAAAAACAACATAAAACTTTAAAATTGACAACCTTATTGCTTCAATGGAGCGTAGATAGTTATTTATGGGGGACCCCAATAATCTATCTATCCACGGTTTTCCTTACTACCGATAGAAATTTGACATAACTTCCATACAAATAGTGTCAAATATCTAACTCTAGTAAGGTAAACCGGCGATAGATAGATTATTGGGACCGGCCGTTAGAGAATCGCACGGCAGATCACAGAAACAAAGGAGATATGAAAAGAAGGTGGAGCCGGTGTCGCAACAATATGCCCAAAAACAGAACACATTGCTCACGGCGGTTTGCAACTTTCGTATGTGACTGAACACCGGTCGCGATATTGCATGTAAACAGTTTACAATGCCTGCTCTGTAATTACGAATATTCAAATGTTAAGTTTCAATACCGCAGTGGATAATGAACTTATTGAAGCTAACAGAATACGTTGAAGCGTAGAATGCGGCCTCTACTTGCGACACCACGTTTTGTACCCATCGCACGGAATGGCATCTCGCTAAACCTCTATGATTGAAAATATAGGCGCGTTATGGAACGCGCATAAATAAACGTTATTCCAATAACATTTCATATGCTATTTGTAAAGACCCGCATCGGATTCATTTCAAAGAAACAGGGTTTAGTATATAGAAAGCACAGGCTTATGTTTCAACCAAATACGCGTAACAGAGTGTGATATGCACGCATCAAGGCGCCATGCTCCATTGTCCGCCGTATCTATGTTACCCTTCCCTTTGTCGACGAGGCCCTCAGGTCGTTTCAAACACTCTCCGATTCCGAGGCCCTTTGTAGTGAGGCACTTACTGTGTTTACTTAGCAATATTAAACCGACGGACGAGAATTATTTGCTTTGACGTATGCGTGTTTTGGTCGGGACAGGGCAAATATTTTAGATGTCCTCGAATCCAAGACTGTTATGGTAATGTTTACAATTAACGTTGTTATATATTTGTGTTTGTTTGGTTAATGTGGTCTTCTGCTTGGGGTGTTCTATATAGGTTTGATAGTATTGCGAGTCTTAGTACAATATAACATTTACTCAGTGAGGCGGAGTTATAGAATATTGGTAGTAATTGACTTGTGCAGAACACTTAACTAAAATTCACTAAACTGCCGTAATTCTTATTCTGTTTATAGAAAAATCCACGTTTGTGTAACATTTAGAATGGCATTTAAAAAATTTGAATAATCTATTCAATTGTCGGTAATTCAACATGAGTTTAGCTCAGTAGCTGTAACACAGGAAATCTGATTACAGCTACAACGACCATGATATGTGTTTAATTACAAAACATTATAGTACATTACTGCAGCGGCCAGCAAAAGAGGCGTCCATGGACTGGACAAACGTGTAAACGATATAACGATTAATGACATAGGTACGTAAGTCCATCAATGCCTAGTTGTGGCCAAGCCTTGTACTCAGACAAAATAAAAAAGCCAAGACAGAATGTTGTGGACAGAGAAGTGAGGCCGGGTGAAACTACGCCTCGGCGTGTCCATACATATTTACATACAAAACCTACAACGAAACTACGCCTTGGCTCGTCAGTCGAGCTATCGCGGCGCGTTGAAGCAACACGTAAAGTTTTAATTATCATATAATTTAAATCTATTTATTATTGATATTTTTTTTAATAACTTTAAATTCGTTTTCATTACCATGACAGTACCTAGTCACGCACATGGGTAGTTTAGAAAACCAGCCTCACTTTTCTGTTCACAACATTCTGTCTTGACATTTTTATTTTGTCTGAGGCCTTGTATAGTACTTTTCCCAAAGTATGCGCAAATAAATAATCTAAGTAGTACGAATACATAAGCAGAACTTTTTTATTAAAAAACAGTTTATTAAAATACAGTAGTTGTATAACTTGGAAATTTAAAGTGCACAGTTCAGGGATTATGATGGGATAACTAACTAATGAGGTTGAAATTGTATAGTAGTCTCTTCAGTGTGATTCTGTATTTCAAAACTTTTCATAATCAATTACAAACAACGAACAAAAAATTTTTTTCCCGCGTTGAAGTGTTCATTTGTTTTTTTTATAAACAGCTTTCTATTTGCAGTTCGAAATTTAAATAAAACCTTTGATATGTTCTTGGTTGCTATGTTTCAGAGTAAAAGATCGTTTCATTTTTAAATTACACGACAGATATGAATTTACTATGTACCTAATTTATTTGGCCGATAAACCACGAAAAATATGGACTTTCATACATCTTTTGCCGGCCGCCGCTGGTTTGTATTTGGCCAGTACAGGAATTTTGATTCATATCGAAGAAGTTTGCCAAAATAATGCTTTATTTTTTAAGCATGTTTGAACAAAATAATTTAGTAAATAATTTTCATTAACTATTATCAATAATACCTAAATATGATAATGTTTAATTTTGTGTTATTTAATAAATAAACTATCTGAGTTTCTTGAATGTGTCTTCTGTAGGCACAATTGAAAATGCCAATAGACCTAATAGTCTATTTGAATATGGCCGAAAACAGTTACGAATAGTTACGAACGACAAGTCTCAGTCCAGTACCAGCGAGTATCGGGATCAACGGTACCTAACTCAATTCTATGACCGCGGACTGACTATTTTAAATTATAAACCGGATATTTACCGGGTAATCCGATTTGTTTGAGTGCCCGTACACTACGTAATACTAGTAAACAGTTTACTTGTGATCATGGTGCTTGCAACAGTGCGGAAATATCGGGAACTCAATCAAAAAGGATTACCCGGTAAATATCCTGTTTCTAATGTTAACCCTTGCATAAGTGACTACAGTGGAATTTCTACTCGTATAACTCGAAGCTTGTTAATTCGAAATCCTCAGTATGTCGAAAAAACGCACTCCCTTCTAATAATCCGTATCTCGAATTATTTAGACTTTTGTAACTCGAACAAAATGTTATTTCCCTGCGTAGGTATTGTAGTACATATATTTATACTCGATACCTCGAATATTAAAAATCAAATCCTGTAAGTTGAAGTTAAAACAATACTGACGTCTTACTTGGGATTCCCCGCATTTTTTTAAAGCTTCGAGATTTTTTAAAATGTGAAATTCCAATGTATTTGTATTTACAATTTAAATGGATTTGTTTCACACAACACCTCAAATATTAATCGCGCCTTCGAAATTTTAGCCATCAATACTTTATATCTCGGACCTGTTGTTAAGTCGAAGACTTGATAAGTTAAAGTTTTTTCTATTCCTTTGACATTCGAGATATGGAGATGCTACTGTATGTATATATATATATGAGTACAGTTCTGAAAACTCACCTACGTCAATATTACATGTAAAAGTGTCGCCTCAAATAGCTTCCAAAGAATTTAGCCAAAGGGAATCGTAAAAAACGTTCTCATCTTAAATCTGTGTTCGTAAGACATCCAATTTCAAAAGTGGAGCAATCCCTCCTAGCAAAACCTTTTGTATGTCAACAGCAATACAGGGGCCATTTTATCAAACTTTTTCCTTCTCTTATTATAAGGCTAAAAGTCTTGTAAAGACTTTGTGTTTCTCTTTGCTTGTTTTTGGAATCAGTCGTGTAACTTTTAATAAATTGAATTACAAACTTACGTAAATTAAAATTATTAATAATTGTATGTTATCTGTTTTACAACATACAATGGATAATTAATAGATCAAACGAGTGAAGTGAGTGAAGCTTTAACTGGCCAAATTGACTTTCATCTGCCCGTACGTTTGTTAGGTTGTTTTCAGTCGAAGCTTTCAACCAATCTTGACTAAACTAGATATGCATGTTCTACTATACAATATATATTTTTTGTCTTAGATGATTTTACGAGGAGGGAGGTACTTTTCCTAAAAGGGGGAAGTGTGTTGCGGCGCTTATTAGAGAACTATTTTGATAAAATTTGGTATACACATTAGATACCTGACTTCCAAGAATAATTTCGAATATGAGCATAATTGTTCAAGTGGTTTCCGTGATAATAGGTTGTGAAGTACTGCAATAAATTGCCGCTAATAATGCGCTCGCGAATTTTACTGTTCGCAGAATTATTAGTGGTAAAAGTATTTAGATCCTTAATAACAAGACAGTGGTAGTCATATATTCGTATATTCATAGCCTATTTACGTGTACCGAACTTTTAAGTTGAGTAGTAGGTATGTTCGTTTCTGTACGCACTACTTTGCTTTACTTTACTTATCAGCTATAATAAAACTATTATAACCCTAATATTGTACTTAGCAGCTATAATAAAACTATGTATTATATTCCTAAGAAAATAAATACTAGTTTAGTTAGTTACTCGAAGTGATTGTACAACCAGCTAGCGATAACAAAATACTTCGATGAAAAAACAAAGACAAAACCGCCTGTAATATTATCAAATCCCGCAATAACTCCGAAATTCTTTAATACCCTTCAAAATGTTTTCGTCCTTGTTTACCTGCGGGTTGAGGGTTATAGTAGAGTATTTGATTATATTTAATGACAATTTATAATCTTCTATCTTGGAACTTGATGACATTTATGGTAAGTGTAATAACAATTTGAATTATTTTCAAAAAAAGTGAGGTTAGATATAATTTAATATACAATTCTGAATTTGTATTTCTAGCGACATGTTTTACAAGTAAAGAGTATTTTGAAAAGTTTCCTTGTCTCGGAGAAGTATTGTTATTAACATTTTTATGGTTATTTTATAAATTCTTTACTTTTAAAATCAGCACGGCGAGCTTGGGTTGTCGATAAACAAAAAAATGACAGTAAATACAGATAAAAGACAACCCGCGATATAGCTGTCGCGGCTAGATCCATGCTAGAGACAAGAAACAATAGATAACAAATAGTTTATTACTGTCAATTTTTTTTTATCCTATGAAACACTTCGTGTACATTTCAAATTACGTAATTGCTGTTTCAAAGATAACATTTGCGTGCAAGTATTTGGGTAAATGTAATAACTGTATATACCTTATAAATAAAGGTATAGATAGACCTTACGTAGTAATAATAGCTCGATGGTACAGACTGCTTTTGCTTGCTAATGTTTATGACACATAATAAGCATGCATAATGCTGAACTTAGAAACTGAAAACTCTGGGTGAAACTGCAATTTTTATGACAGTCTCGTATCGACAATAAATTATAAAAGATGCTGAAACATACCACTACTAAGAATTTTCTTAACAGTTCCATACCAATGCACTTATTACCCCACACCCCGTAGAACGTTATTAAAACTTATTCTTAAATGACGAGAGAAGCACTTCATAATCAGCTCGTTATGTTCCCACTGCTGGGACTCAAGCCTTCCTCTTAGAGAGAGGAGTTTGGCCATAATCCACCACGCGGGCACATTGCGGCTTGGTGGCACATCATGCTCCTAATAATAGTAACTGCCGAGCCATCCAGAGCTTAAAACTTAATTTTTCTTGTAACTGCAGTGCGTTATCAGTTTCATTCGTCCGTAAGTTCACAGTGCCTTTTGATTCTTTATACAGTTTTAACTGCATACTAACGCACAGAACTGATGACCAATGTGCCGGAAAGTTTTTAATATGTGCCGATTATCCAATCAGCACTGATTAAAAACTTTCCGGCTAGCGTAGACACCACAGACTGGCAAAAGTAGCGTAGGTCAAGTCATCCACAAATACAAATAACTTAATAACACCAAAAGTTGTAAGTCAATAACTGCAGTTAGCGAACATTAAATTAATATGAAAACCTGTAAATAATAATATATCATAAGATTATACATTCAAATTAATAATTAGGTACCGTAAATTAAATTTATTAGCGATATTAATTAAAATTAATAAAAAAAAAGTCTTTTAATAGAAAATAATCTTCAATGTCATTGAATACTTTTTCTAACAACCAAGCTCTAAGCTTACTTTTAAAGCACGCAGTGGACGCTGACAAGGTGGAGAAATTATCTGATGAAGATCGCAGGATGACTTTGAACCGGTCCTTTTTGTAATTTATATAGCATAATGTTCAGCAGTGAACAGCTATGGTTGAAATCACAGATATATATGTACATTATATAACGCAAATGCGTGTACTTCCCGTGTCCGAACCCCGACCAAACGTCAAGGTTGGCCGCCACTACTAACGGTCCGCATGCGGTCTGTTGATGCAGCTGCGCGGCCGCGAAAACTACATTTCGTGATAATAAGCTGCAATAGCCAGCCACGACATATTTCCTATCACAGGTAAGATATTTTAAAATTATATTACTGTGGGATGACAGAATTATGAATGGAACGGAACGTATGTATGAGAGTGAGGGAAAGGGGTATGCGAGTGAAAGAGAAGGATGTATGGAAAAAAGGAATATGGCGAGAGAGACGATTACGACGATACGACTAACAGCACGATATAATTTTAAAATAGTTTCCTTAAAAGTTTATTTGATTTTCTTTATCAAAATATAAAGTTTTCATACGATACGGCCACATTATTTCACATCCCGATCCCACAAATATGGGGGCTCGTCCGGGATCGCGGTGAAATAATTGGATTTAAGAACGAAGACGCGAGAAGTCCTACGCAACGCGGCCAACGCTTATCGCTTACCCCAGAATCTGTAACCTACGACGAATACGACGATTACGAAGAATCACGGCGACAAAGGTGGTGAAGATGCCCGACAAGGAAACTCAAGACGATGCTCACGACGACGCCCAGGACGACTTTCACGATGCTAAGATGGCGCATGGCAACATGCTGTACCTTACCGAAAAGCTGATTAGAGAATTCAGTGCACAAGATGAAACATATACCGTATCTATGTGGATACGAGATATAGAAGATAACGGTGAAATATTCAATTGGAGTCCGACCCAACTACTGTTGGTAGCACGACGGTCGCTAAAAGGCACGGCAGCCTTATGGCTACGCGCCGAGAAAATTTATAAGTCGTGGGACGAACTAAAAGGCGCTATCAGCAAAGAGTTCACTGATACCGTAGATATCAAGAAGATACATGAGATTATGAGTTCAAGACGTAAGAAGAAGGATGAATCGTGTATTGACTACATGTTAATTATGAAAGAGCTAGGCAAGCGTGGACGAATGCCAGACTACGTAGCCATTAAATATATATTGGATGGTATTGTGGACGACGAAGTAAACAAAATGATGTTATATGGTGTTACGACCTACGCAGAGCTCAAGGAGAAATTTAAGTTATACACACAGTTCAAGAAAAATTCTGCTAAGGATACTCGCCGCAGTAAGCCATTAACTACCTACACGCAAAAAAATAGTGCTGATTATAATAGAAGAAACGCGGCTGCGATCACGCGATGTTTCAGCTGTGGGGAAAGAAGTCATATGTCGGAAAATTGTCCTCATAAATCGCAAGGAAGAAAGTGTTTCCACTGCAATGAATTCGGTCATATTTCTCCAAATTGCCCATTTAAAAATATGGCGGCAGCAAAAGCAAGTTCGACTTCGACGAAGCAAGCTACATCGAGCATTCGGCAGAGTTCGGGAACGATCAGAGGACACGAACAACTTCCTAAGGTTGGCACAACTGAACGTCAACGAAAACCGACCAATCAGATGTCAAAGCAAGCATTCTTCAATTTGTTGCAAGAGGGCGCCACCAGCAGTACGACGAACGATGTTCAAGGCGAAGTTTACATAGCGACGATTGATGTGAACGCAGGCACGAGTGGTTCGTTTTACGAGGTTGACAGTATGGAACCGCAGAGCAGGGCCACGATTGGTTATAGCGATAAGATGTCGGATAACTTCAGTGATAGTGATAGCAATGTTGTTGACGTCTGCAATGTCAACAAACATACCAGTTTCAGTGTAAAACGAGTGAAACCTTTTAAAGAAGTTATGATAAATTCTAAAACGGCAAGCGCACTGATCGACTCAGGGTGCGATGTGAATTTAATGTCGAAAGATCTATACAACGAACTTGGTAAGCCACTGTTCAGTATTCAATAATGTTAATAGTAAAAAGTGCATACATGGCAATATTTGTAATGGCAATAATTTTAAATTCCCGCCTAAAAAGCTTTTTCTGACACTTCGAAGTGTCATACGAGTCGAACCATTGTCGTTACACAGTACAGTTCGTTTTTTTCGAATCTGCCTTTTTTTCGTGATAAACCTCCGCGTCGTTAATCCATTAAATTGCTCTCGAGCTCGCTTGCCTAGTCGTAGAGGCAGAGCCATCTCATATTTCCGCGCAGGAGTGAAATTCCATAACTTCAGTGAGGCGCCGAATCTATCAAACTTCGGTGGCACCCGATTGTCAGCGGGCTACTACACTACACTGCATGACCGCCGCTGCTACGGGTAACGTAAGGACATATAGGTGAAAGGGCGCCCTAGTAGCTTTTCGTCTTACATCCCTAGGCAGGCTTAGAATTCCTATCGGTGAGTCTCTTTTTTCGCCATACTAATTCTCGAAAACTCTAAGTATAACCTACAGTCCACTATAAATCTCGCACATTATTTTGGTCTTCGAACCGTATCTAGTGAACAGTGCCTGTTTTTTCGTTAAATTTTCGTGTATAAGTATGTAAATTACCCTAATTACATTTACCGTAATTTTTGTAAATTCCAAAGGTGACATGCAAATCGTAACTTTTTTCTATGAAGGTCAGTCTTATATTTTCTCGCAAACATTCGGTATAAATTATTCATTCATTCTATTCTTTTGTCATTTCTTTTAAGATTAATAGATAGTATAGACACCTCTCGACATCAAACTGTACTGAGTAACTGTCTTATTTGCTCTTTTGCATTCACTCATATTTTGTACACACTGGTCTGTGGAACCAGTCATATTTCTCGTCTATCGTTCGATTGTGCTCCGTTCTGGTGTATAAACAATAAACATTGCAATAACCTCAAATAATTTTCGTTGTCAAGTTTGCAATTTGTTTGTGTTATAGTGTAATCAGTGATATATTACCCTACTCTTTGGATATAAATATGAGTGACTGTGAAATGCCATCGTTAGCACAAGTTGACATGAATCGCACGGCGAGAGACTATGCAATAATGCGCTTGGAATACTTTGCCGATTGCGACTGTGTTTCAATTAGCTTACAAGATTTGCATGAAATAGAAAACCAATTTCACGATGCTCAAGTCAGAATTCTTGCCCATCTCGATAAGATGTCGCGTA
The DNA here is from genome assembly GCA_917880725.1 of Selenia dentaria. Lineage (NCBI taxonomy): Eukaryota > Metazoa > Arthropoda > Insecta > Lepidoptera > Geometridae > Selenia > Selenia dentaria. The sequence continues at coordinate 11,645,703 of OU862885.1, forward strand.
AGGACGAAATGTGTGTGACCTTTCACTTTGAAGAAACTGTTGGGAAAGTGAAAGCGCGAATATTAACAGCTGAGCCCAAATGTAAAATACCACCGATAGACCAAGTGAAGGCACAGTTGCCAAAGATAAACATTAGACCATTTGATGGAAAATTAGAAAATTGGGTATCATTCATCGGGCTGTTTAATTCACTAATTCATACAAGAAATATAAGTGATGTAGAAAAACTGCATTATTTAATGGTAAGTTTAGAAGGTAAAGCTTTAGAATTGATAAAAAATTTCCCTCTCACAGAGAAGAACTACAAGGATGCTTATGAATTGTTGCATAAACACTTTGACAATAAAAGGCACATAGCAACTAATTATTATGAAAAATTAATAAATTGCGAACCTATAAAAACAAAAAGTGCTTCAGAACTTGAGAGGTTGCATAGAGTATTTTCTGAAAATTTGGCAGTGTTAGAAAAGTATTCCCTGCCAGATGCTAACTTCATGTTATTTCATTTACTTTGGACAAAGCTAGATAGGTCAACCCGGGAAGCATTTCAACTTGATTATAATAGTGATGAAATTCCTAGGTACACTGAAGTACAAGATTTTATTGAAAAACAATATAAGGCCTTACAAATGTCAAATGTAACTGTCAATAATAAACCAGCTGTTGTTTCAAAAACTTATCAAAGTAAGTCAAAGGCATCCCTGGTAGTTGCAGATTCTACATATTGTGTTTTTTGTTCTCGCAAGCACCACAGCCTCACATCATGTGAAGGCTTTCTAAAATTAGATCCAACCTCTCGTTTCAATTTTATAAAACAAAAGGGTCTTTGTATTTTATGTTTTTCCAACTCCCATAGAGTAAAGGCTTGTAAAGCATCGTTTCATTGCAACATGTGTAATTATTCTTATAACTCACTGCTCCATTTAGAAAAACCTACTCAGCCAATATTACCTCAGGCATGTGATAACAAAAGTGGCCAGGATAATAAAAATGTGGTGCTGACATCGGTGAGTAATGGTAGCACAATACTCTTTTCTACGGCTAAAGTGTTAGTACGTGATAGCACTGGCAACTTTCAACCAGTTAGAGCCCTTCTGGACTCTGCGAGTGCATGTAATTTCATTAGTAAGGATTGTGCTACACGGTTGGGACTCGACATCAACCAAAACTGTCAGTTGGTGAGTGGTATTGGTCACTCAGCTGCTGAACCTCTTGGCTCACTTGTATGTGAGATGAAACCTATAAATAAAAATTTATTGTCAAATTTTAAATTTGAAGCTTTAATTTTGTCATCGATTTGTGCAGACCAACCTTCTCGTTTTATAAATTCATCGAATTGGTCCCACATAAAACATCTGGATCTTGCTGACCCGGAATTTGCAAAACCAGGCCCAGTAGACATGTTGCTTGATGCAAGTATTTTCGTTTCGTGTTTGTTACCTGGGATCAAACGTGGTCGACCAGAACAACCTGTTGCATTAAACACATATCTAGGATGGGTTTTGATGGGTGCTTGTGATGGAACTGGTCCATTACAATTTTCTCGTTCTCGTGGCACTCCACAAAATTGTTTTTTCGTTACTAATGCAACATTGGATGAATCTCTCAAGAAATTTTGGGAAATTGAAGAAGTGAATCCTAAATCAAAATTTTTGTCAAAAAAGGATGAACTTTGTGTAAAATATTTTGTCGAAAATCATTCTCGCAATGAAGATGGTAGATTTGTCGTACCTCTACCTTTTGTTGAGGTGGAAAATAAACCAATTTTCCATAACTCTCGTGATATTGCTCTTTGGAGGTTTTCAGTTATCGAACGGCGTCTACAGATGAATCCTGAATATAAAGAGGCTTACATTTCGTTTATGGAAGATTATAAAGCCCGTGGTCACCTTGAAGAGGTAGAGCCCCCCTCTACTAAGGATGGAAACTTTTTTACATACCGCATCACGGTATCCTGAGGCCTGATTCGGTCAGTACTCCGCTGCGCGTGGTGTTTGACGCTAGTGCTAAGGATGCTTCAGGAATATCTCTAAATGATGTTCTGATGCCTGGACCAAAACTACAAACTAACATCTTTGATGTTTTGTTACGCTTTCGATGGCATGCGGTAGTATTTACCGGTGATATTCAACAGATGTATAGACAGATTTTGGTTCCAGATGAGGACGCACAGTACCAGCGCATAGTATGGCGTCCTACTACTACTGAGCAGGTCCATGATTACAAACTCAAGACCGTGACTTATGGCGTTTCCTCAGCTCCATTTCAGGCACTACGTACCATGGCCCAGCTTGCCATAGAGGCTGCTGAAGAATACCCAGCTGCCTCTACTGTGCTGGCTAAGGACATCTACGTCGATGACATTGTCACTGGAGCTGACTCTACTACAAGTGCTCTACAACTCAGACATGAACTGTCGAAAATATTGTCGTCTGGTGGTTTCCATCTCAGAAAGTGGACCTCCAATTGTCCAGAATTTTTAAAGGATATCTCTCCAATAGATTTGTACTCTGAGACTTTTAAAGGCTTTGAGGAACCAACTGATGTATCCGTAAAAATATTAGGACTCTTATGGCATCCTCACTCTGACACATTTGGATTTAAAGTGGCCGATAATGGTAATCGTCGTTGCACTAAACGCATAATTCTGTCAGAGATCGCTCGAATCTATGATCCTTTGGGGTTTCTCGGACCAGTGACATTCTATGCTAAGTACCTCATGCAACTTCTATGGACCATAGGTGTCGCTTGGGATGAAGATGTGCCAGATAACATCAGCTCAGAATGGTCCCGCTTTAAAGAGCAACTCTCGTCTTTAAAGTCGGTATCGATTCCTCGCCGGTTGATACGCAATTTTGTCGTGTTGCAGCTCCATGCGTTTTGCGATAGCTCGGAGCGCGGTTCATGTGCGATATGCTACATTCGTGCAGTTGACGCAAAAGGCGCCTGCTCGGTTCATTTCTGCTGTGCAAAAACAAAGGTCGCTCCAATCCGCAAACTGTCCATCCCAAGAATGGAGCTTCAAGCAGCTGTTTTACTGGCTGACTTGATCAAAGCTGTCACCAATGCCTTGGAACCATTTTACCATTTTGATAAAATTTTCGCTTGGTCCGACTCTACCGTGGCACTATCATGGATAAAGTCTTGCCCATCGAAATGGAAAACTTTCGTCGCTAACCGCGTGAGCCACATCCAAGAAATCGTGTCTCCGGATTGCTGGGGGCATACCAGCACTCTGTCGATGCCCGCAGATGTCGGCTCTCGTGGTGCACTCCCTGCTGATCTTGTGCGATGTGACATGTGGTGGCAAGGCCCCCCATGGCTTGCAGAGTCAGAAGATCAGTGGAGTCCTTCGTTCCATGCCTCTTCCACTCTTGCGGATTCTGAAATGCAGGAAGAGCAACGAATCTTTAGTCTTTTGTCCACTGTCGAAGTCAACATTGTTGACAATGTAATAAATAAATTCTCGTCGCTTTCGACCTTGAAGCGAGTTCTATCATGGTGTTTTCGATTCTACCATAATGCCAAATCGCCTCTGCATAAAATTGTCGGGCCTTTAGAGGTCAAAGAAATTCAAGATAGCTTCATGTTCTTGATTAAACATGCACAACAGGTGTCATTCGCTAACGAGATTTTTAAATTCAAAAATGGCTCTGCCAACACTCTACCCAAGAGCATGCGCAAACTTTCACCCTTTCTTGATCAGGCGGGTTATCTTAGGGTGGGCGGTCGCCTGGCGTTTGCCAAGGTCGACTTCAACGTGAAGCATCCGCTATTATTGTCACGTGATCATCGGTTGACGTCGTTGATCATTCAAGACTACCATGATCGCTTCATGCATCCTGGAGCTCAAACCCTTCAGAATTTGCTTGCGCAAGATTTTTGGATACTTTCGCCAAAAAGAGCCATTCGTACCATCGTTTCTCGCTGCATTAAATGTTTCCGAGCGAATCCTCAACCCGTTCCTGCACCTCTTATGGGAAACTTACCGTCTTTTCGAGTCAATCAAATCAAACCGTTTTCGTCTTCTGTTGTTGACTACGGAGGACCTTTTGATATCGCCTTGGGTCGTGGCCGAGGAGTCAAGACCTACAAGGGATATATTTGTGTGTTCGTTTGCACTTGCACGAAAGCAGTACACATCGAATTGGCCTCAGAGCTATCAACGGACGCCTTCTTAGCGGCGTTGAAAAGATTTATCGCTCGCCGTGGTCGGTGTAGTCGAATTATATCTGACCAGGGTAGAAATTTTGTTGGTGCTAGTAACTACCTGAATACTCTCATGCAAGATGCTGCTTCTTCGCAAGAGATTGAATTTTCATTTAGTCCTGCTGGCAGTCCTCATTTCAACGGGTTGGCCGAGGCCGGTATACGCGCCGTTAAAACCCACCTGACTCGTGTTTTGGGAAATCAGCGATTGACCTATGAGGAGTTTTATACGGTGTTATCGCAGGTGGAAGCTATGTTGAATTCTCGCCCGCTTACTCCTATTAGTTCGGATGCGAACGATTTAACTGCCTTAACCCCTGGTCATTTTCTAACGATGGAACCATTGTCAGCTCTACCTGAGGAAAATTTCCAGGATCAGCAGATAAGTTCCCTTCAACGTTGGAAATTAATTCAAAAAATGCACCAAGATTTTTGGCGTAGGTGGCACAATGAGTACATCCACACGTTGCAACAGCGAGCTGAGTGGAACAAAAATCGTGATAACCTTGCGATAGGCACTTTAGTGCTTATTGTAAATGAACAAACGAAACCCCTTAAGTGGGCTCTAGGAAGAATAGTAGCTCTACATCCAGGAGCTGACAAAATTTGTAGGGTTGCCACGGTAAAGACAGTGACTGGGGAGTTCAAGAGACCGGTTGTAAAACTCTGCCCCCTACCTGTCGCACTCTACAGCAACTAATACTTTGATTTATGTAATTCTCGCTATCACTAAATATTGTTTTTTTTGTTTATTATCTGCGAGTTAGTATAATTTATAGCTTATCAATTCAAATCCAAAAATTTATAATACTTTATTCTATAATCAACACAACCTTTCGTCTTTTCGTAAATACGTTGCATTTAGGTGGGCGGAATGTTCAGTATTCAATAATGTTAATAGTAAAAAGTGCATACATGGCAATATTTGTAATGGCAATAATTTTAAATTCCCGCCTAAAAAGCTTTTTCTGACACTTCGAAGTGTCATACGAGTCGAACCATTGTCGTTACACAGTACAGTTCGTTTTTTTCGAATCTGCCTTTTTTTCGTGATAAACCTCCGCGTCGTTAATCCATTAAATTGCTCTCGAGCTCGCTTGCCTAGTCGTAGAGGCAGAGCCATCTCATATTTCCGCGCAGGAGTGAAATTCCATAACTTCAGTGAGGCGCCGAATCTATCAAACTTCGGTGGCACCCGATTGTCAGCGGGCTACTACACTACACTGCATGACCGCCGCTGCTACGGGTAACGTAAGGACATATAGGTGAAAGGGCGCCCTAGTAGCTTTTCGTCTTACATCCCTAGGCAGGCTTAGAATTCCTATCGGTGAGTCTCTTTTTTCGCCATACTAATTCTCGAAAACTCTAAGTATAACCTACAGTCCACTATAAATCTCGCACAGCCACAATGCAATAAGAACTATAATATCACTCTAACCGGATTAGGTTATTCTCAGGTGCAATCTTATGGTGTTGTAACGTTAGATATAAGAGTAGACAGTTGTTTATATTGTGACATTACGTTCTATATATTGCCTAACGACTCTGTGCCATTTCCAATTATCCTTGGTAATGATTTCTTACGAAATGTTATGATGTTTATGAAAGATTGCAATGTTTGGTTATTGCCGAAAGATGACTGGATGAATCCTAGCTGTGAGTGGTTGCAAGATGTTGCATGTTTTTCTAGTTCTGTTGATTGTTTAGGTCATGTCAGTAACCCAGCTGTCAAAGAAGAAGTGTTGAAGTTAGTTACGAGTTACGTGCCACAGAAGACTAAGGAAGCCCCAATAGAATTAAAGATTGTGCTGAAAGATGACTTACCTGTGTCTCAGCGGCCACGACGTATATCATTCAAGGAACAGGAGGATGTGAATAGACAAATCCAGGAGTGGCTCGATGAAGGAATTATAAGGGTAAGTTACTCTGAATATTCAAGTCCATTGGTGTTAGTAAGGAAAAAGGACGGAGGCTTAAGAATATGTGTAGACTATAGAAAAATTAATAGTAAAATGGTGAAAGATGAATATCCACTTCCGATAATAGAGGACTACATCGACAAGTTGTCCTCAGCTAAAATATTTAGTGCATTAGACCTGAAAAATGGCTATTTTCATCTACGGGTTCATGAAGATTCAATTAAGTATACTGCTTTTGTAACGATGACCGGACAATATGAATTTTTATATGCTCCATTCGGTTTAGCAACCTGTCCCAAAGTTTTTACAAGATTTATCACAATCATCTTTGGTGACTTGATTCGCAGAGGTATTGTCATTATTTTCATCGATGACATTTTAATTCCAGCAAAAGATGAGTACCAGGCTCTAGAGCGCCTGAGGGAAGTGCTGAATACTGCATCAGAATATGGGCTGCGTATCAATTGCAAGAAGTCTCAGCTGTTAACCAGGACGGTAGAATACCTTGGCCATGTAATCGAAGGAGGTGCAGTGACTCCATCGCCAGGGAAAACAGATGCTGTTACAAAATTCCCTGAGCCTCAGAATTTGAAGCAACTGCACAGTTTTCTAGGACTTTGCTCATACTTCAGGAAGTTCATACCTAAATATGCATTGTTAGCACGACCTCTCACAGATATGCTGAAGAAAAATAGTAAATTTAAATTCAATGATGAACACAGAGCTGTTTTCAACGAGTTGAAGATGAAGTTGGCTACTAAACCAGTGTTGAAAATCTATGACCAAAGAGCAGAGACTGAGCTCCATACAGACGCATCATGTATTGCTTATTCAGCAATATTAATGCAAAAAAGTGATGATGGAAATTTACACCCAGTACACTATATGAGCCGAAGAACTACAGATGCACAGGCAAAGTATACGAGCTACGAGCTTGAAGCACTCGCTATTATCGAAGGTGTAAAGAAGTTCAGACATTATCTATATGGAAAATTCTTCAAGATTGTCACTGATTGTAAAGCTTTCCAAATGACGCTAGACAAGAAAGACTTAGCATTATCTACAAGAGTTGCTTGATGGATTTTACTCCTACAAGACTACGAGTTTACAGTGGAACACCGCGATGGTACTCAAATGAGGCATGCTGATGCATTGAGTCGAAACCCTTATGTAGCTGTCATAACATCTAGCTTACGCCAGGATATACAACGCACACAAGAAAATGATGAGGGCCTTAGCGCAATAAGAAAAATTTTAGAGGAAGGAAAGACATATAAAGATTACAATTTGAACCAGGAATTACTTTATAAAGGATTAGAGCAACAACTTGTTATACCTAGCACGATGGAAAACGAAATCATAAAGAGAGCACATGATAATGGACATTTTGGGAAAAAGGAAACATTAGATTTAATCAGCAAAGATTACTACATTGAGTAAATAGGAAAGAAGGTTGAAGATTATATTGCATCATGTATACCGTGTTTACTAGCAAATAGAAAAGGAGGAAAACAGGAAGGCTACCTTAATCCAATTGAGAAAGGAGATACTCCACTGCATACATTACATCTGGACCATATCGGACCGCTGACAGAAACGCGTAAGCAATATAACCACATTCTTACTGTTATTGATGCTTTCACGAAGTTCGTGTGGTTATTCCCATGTAAAAGTACGTCTACGAGGGAGTTATTGAATAAGTTGGAGATACTACAGCAGACGTTTGGAAATCCAGAAAGAGTCATCACAGATCGAGGAACTGCTTTTACTAGCAATGAATTCCAGCAGTATTGCACGAAGGAGAGAATAGAATGTTGTCATATTACTACAGGAGTACCTAGAGGGAACGGTCAAGTAGAGAGGATTCACAGAACTATTATACCGATACTTACTAAACTATGTATAGAAAAACCAGGTTTATGGTACCGACATGTAGGACGAGTGCAGATGGCGTTGAACAGTACTTATCAAAGAAGCGTGAACACGACTCCATTTGAGATGCTAATAGGAAAGAAAATCAAGAGACAAGAAGATATAGAAATATATGAACTATTACAACAAGAGGAACGGGCTAGTTACATGGGAAACAGAGAGGATCTGAGGAAGAAGGCTAAACAGCAAATACTAAAGGTGCAACAGGAAAACCAGAAGAACTATGATAAGCATAGAAAAGATAGTACAAAATACAATGAAGGAGAGATGGTTGCTATAAAACGAACTCAATTTGGAGCCGGAATGAAGCTTAAACCTAAATATTTGGGACCCTACAGAGTCACTAAAGCAAAAAGACTGGACAGATACAATGTGGAGAAGGTGGATCTCCAAGCAGAAGGTCCAATCAAGACTACCACTTCAGCTGATCACATGAAAAGATGGCCAGATAGTATTCAGGATGTAAGTCAAGTAAGTATGTAACATTTATGAAGTGAATGAGATAGTTATGATTGTGAGGTTTATGTGTTGAGTGTATGAAAGTGATTTATGAAAGTTGATAAATTTTGTTTTCATTATTTATTTTTGTTTGTATACTAAAACCTGTAATTAACACAACATTACACAGAGTTGGCAAATGTCACTAAGTTTAATAAATTGTAAGTTGTTGGATGTCACAATCTTTTATATTTATTTAAAGGTAGAGATATAATAAGAAAATATTAAACCTACAGTTCATTTAGTTTTAAGTCAATATTTAATACTTTTTATTTAAATCATGATGATGATGATGATGATTTAATACTTATGGGTTGACGATGCTTTGTATTTCTTTGTTATGTAAAGTTATTATAAGATGTTTCAACGGTTATGTTTACTAGGAAATAAAAGTTTTCTTTTAAGTGTCATTTATGTATATTAGATGTTTACATATAACATGTTCTTATAAATGTAAGGCTAAGTCGTGTAGTCTAAGATGCTATGCATTTATTGTTAAGGTTGTTGACGAAGTGTACGATGATTAAATGTGTATGATGATGTAGAGTTTGAAAGATTATGTGCGGTGTTGAATGAATGTATGTATGTCTGAGGGCAGACATTATGCAGGATGACCGAATGTGGGATGACAGAATTATGAATGGAACGGAACGTATGTATGAGAGTGAGGGAAAGGGGTATGCGAGTGAAAGAGAAGGATGTATGGAAAAAAGGAATATGGCGAGAGAGACGATTACGACGATACGACTAACAGCACGATATAATTTTAAAATAGTTTCCTTAAAAGTTTATTTGATTTTCTTTATCAAAATATAAAGTTTTCATACGATACGGCCACATTATTTCACATCCCGATCCCACATTACTTATGCGTAAATTCCCGTAATTCAATTCATTCAAGAGTCGGCACGCTTGTTTCAATACAAATCGTAATACATTGTACATATCTAAATATACATCTATACATCTGTGGGTGAAATTATGATGTTGATGAACAACTGCTACGAGGGAGATAGCGGGCAGGAGGACAAGTCTACTATTTAATAACTTTCAACAAATCGCTGCAACTGCAGTTCGACTCCAGTCATATTCGATAATTCGATAATTACCCAACAACCCATTCTACTATTTCCGTAGATAAATTACTACGTAATGTAACGTGAACGTATCGTAAACGCTACTATACAAAATATCAATATTAAACACAAATATAATTTAGCGTCATGTTCATGATCTATCGAGTTACCATAATATAAAATGTTATTCGGTCGCTGGCTTCAATAGAAACGTAACTACAGCTGCAAAGTTTTTCAATAGCAGAATAAGAATGAGTGTAAATCAGCTACGGTTCGATTGCAGTTGGAAAAAAATTTGTTAGTGGAATCTGCCCCCAGTGCGCTGGTTCCAACGATGACGGTCTTTTGAGTGGCTCTCTACTTGATATTAAGTCCTGCCTCTTAGTTTTCACATCCAACGATGGAAGGAAATTCTAGAACGTCGTCCTTCTACGAAGTACCTAAAGCTCTCTGAAAATACATCAGAGATCCAATGGAGATAAGTTATTAAGAGACCAGCCTCAGTGACCTACAAAGTTTGGCCGCGGGCTAAGCTATTCTCGAAAGTTCTGACCTCAATCGCTTAGACTACATCTAAAATGTAGTTCCTGCTGAGTTACATTTCTTTTTATTGACATGTAGAAACTTGTGAAATAACAAAATGTTACTAGTGGTACTATGTTGTATGATAATTTAACTAGCTTCGCTTCGTCTACGTGGAATAAGTTTATATCGATCATTCGGAAATTGTCTGTTAAACTGGAATATAATACAGGTGTACTATCAGTCCTAGGTGTTCTGTTACGAGACGAGTGAGTTGTTCGCCTGATATTAAGCGTCATGCTTGCTAAGAATAATTCAGTCCCATTCTAAATTTATCCCATTAAGATTAAGTAAATTAGATCCCGCTTAGTATTAGAGCGACGACTGGACGACGCCTTATTAGATTTGATTGTAATTTATTTAGAGATATGATAAAATTGTATAAAATTGGAAAAAGGCAAAAAATATAAGAGCAAAAATGAAAAGAGGAAAAACAAAAGGGAAAAAACAAACCTTTTTACTTTTAATTATAAGTTTGTGTACTGAATAAGTTAAGTAAGAAGTTAATAAGGAGTCGTTCATATAAGAAAATAAAATTACCCTGGAAAACTTTTGAACAGTAATTAAAGTACTGTGAAATCTTGTCTAGGACTTTAAATACATTAAAAATTTTAATATGTGTATATGAAATGATTTAAATCTTGTGTTACCAAGGGCCTTATGCCTTTGGACTTAGCAGCTACCAAAAAAACAGTATCCAATTTTAAGTTACAAGTATTTAAAGCATGTGTGGGAATGCAATGCGCTCGTTACTCTGATACATAAGGTGATTTCTTGCCCTGTAACTTCGATGGAAACCCTTTAACGATAAACAGTAATGTTTAAACATACTGATTCAGGATTGAATGACTCGCAAAGGTGTGGTACTTCCCCAAGTGAACTTTGCAGAAGTCCTACCACTACAGTGTAGGCCATTTATGTTTCAAATTATATTAATAATATAGTTTAGTTTAAGAAATCACCATAAGTAAAGCTCAAGTTAACCGGCTAAATGGCAATTTTATTTGGTTACACTCTGTAAACAGTTGATATCGCTATCGCGCAGTTCAAGCAGTTATTAAGCAATGTTTTTTTTAGCACCTAATCTTCAGTTTAATATTTTATTGTTTACGAACTATTTATACGTATAATTTAAATACCTAAAAGTGGAAATTTGTAACTGGATGTAAGTACATATTATAGTTATATGTTTATACCTGTAAGTTTCCCTAAAAATAATAAAATAAAATAAAACAAAAATAAAATCTAAGTCAACAAATGTATACGTCAAAAAATTGTATTTAAAAACCGTGACATCATATATCAGTATATATTTAACTAAGCCATAATAACGGTTTTCAAATATAACATAAAAAAGGATACATTTATATTATTACACAACATATTGATCCTTATAGGAATATATAAATTCATACATACATACATACATACATAAAATCACGCCTCTTTCCCGTAGGGGTAGACAGAGACCACGGATTTCGACTTACTACGATCCTGACATATCTCTTTCGCTTCATCTATACTCATCAATCCTTTGATACATAAGCGTCGGTTTAGGGTACTTTTGACCTGGCCTTTTTTCAGAACGTCTTCAATCTGATTTCGGAACGTTCGCCTAGGTCTTCCCCTTCCAACACTTCCGTTTACTTGTCCCATGTATACCTGTTTAGTCATTCTCATTTCATTCATTCTCTCCACATGTCCAAACCATATAAATTCATTACCTAGAAAATTATTTAGATTAATAGATTATACAGGGTTATCGGAAAATACTAATTATCCATTAAGGTTGTTTTCTGTTAAGCGTAACAAATACAATTACACGTACGTCTTTAATATAATAATATACTATACTATACCAAAATAAAAACTAAGATCTAAATAGTCGTCACTTTATGGTTACAACGTGCATCTACGTGCCTCTACGCTACGTAGAGCTGACTGAGCTACGAAGCTCGCTGGAGGCGTTGCGTCGTAGACGTCGAAGTCGCTTTCCCTTAAATAAGGCAGAGCTCAAAAGTATCAGATATGTACCACACATATTGAAAGTTTTTATTTTGAGAAATAAATAGGTTTTAGGAGCAGTCGTAGAATTAACGTTGTTTGTTGTGATTTTCTGAAGGTTAAGAGGTTGTCAGCATTTTTCCAATAACCCTATATAATTAATTATCCTAACCGACAACGCACAAACACAAATCGTCAACGCAGAGCCTATGCTGGGGATATAGGATGACTACGAGGAAGAAAGCCTAAAACTTGAAATTTTGGTAGATGATGCCTTTTATCTTGTAAACATTGTTGTAATTATAAAGGATTCGTGGAAATTTCCTAGAGATCCTAAGTCTCTAACGGATAAATGTAGTTGTAGATAAACTTTTACCGTTCCAGCCTGATCACTGGTTTATTAATTTTATAATAATATTAGAGTTTATTAATTTTATAATAAAGTTCTATTTAAAATTGTCATACAAAAAATAAAATAAAAAAGGTTTTTGTTAGGAGTGGGTGATACAACCTTCATGTGAGTTTTGTAAAACTTGGAGGACATAAATAAAGTTATGCGGTATGCAACACTTTCGACGGATATGTTGCTTTTGGAGCCATTAATAAACGTGCCAAATGGAGACATAAACCTTGGCTGCTCTGACCTCGGCCAAAACATGAAACTGTAAATTCTATTGCTCAGCAAAAATATTATGTAGAGTGCATCTAATATACTTAATATGGAAGGCGAGGCCAACACACATTTTAGTATCCAGCCATGCGATTCTCTAATGAGTCGTCGATGTGTTCGCGACGAGCTCACCGATGTCAAATACTTTATGAGATATCGCCCTTGTACATAAGGTTGTTTTTCCAATGTTCCTTGTAATATCGTCATTTGTTTCACGGATGTTGTCAACGATGTTTGCTCTTAATTGTTTGTTTGTTTTAGAGAATCGCACGGCTGAGCTTATCGTTAGGCAGAAATTTAGAAATACACTCCTCATATAACGGATAAGGTTTTAGTGCAGTTTTGGTAAATAGTTAAGTATGGCTACAGTCGTACGAAATAAGTCAATGTAAAAGTAAATCAAAGGAAAAGTTTTACGCTTTTCCCTGCTTTTCCTTTTAAAAAAACTTTGTTTAAGCTTTGAGCGCGTTGCGTTATTTGAGTAAAGTTCTTTCACACGTTGTTTAATTTCGATTACGTTAATAAATATTATACTACGACCAAACATAGATGTGTCATGTAAAAAAACTTAAAGGCAATATGGTAGGGAAGTTGTTTGGCTGTTTAAAATACTCAGCGTGCACGCATTAAAATTTATACTATGTGCTACGCTTATGCTTTTATAAAAACCTGAGCGCACTAAAGTATTCAATCAATATTTGTTGGGATTATATACATTCTTTTTGTATAAATATCTTTCATAGAAATAGAATGAAGTTGATTCATTCCATCGACGTCTTCAAGAGTGTTTTTGAGAAAGTTTGCGATTTTTTTCTATCGAGCCAAATTTATGTAATCGTGTATTAATTATCCGAATAAAGTATTTTTTCAATTAAACGTTTTTAAATGTTTAGTTTTATATATTCTTAAGGACGAGTTTTCAAATTTGGAGCATATTTCGCCTTGAAACAGTTGCAACTAGACAATTTTTTAATAGACCGTCTTAATTAGTAAGTAGAATGCTATTACTTTAAGCGGGATATACCGAATTATAGTGCGCGCGGAACTAGTTGGCCGCGCCTTAGGTGGCGACAGGGCCGAGGTGGGCGGGTTGCCTACTGCTCGTACGGCAGTACGGTGCCGAACTGAGTAATGACAACAAGCGCCCCCGCCTCTCCGTCCCATCGCACACATACCTAAGGTGCGGCCAACTAGTTCCACGCGCACTATTTTGATATTGCATATTGATATTGCGTTTGGTAATTATTCGATTTAATAGTTTGGTGCTTACTACATAGGCTAGGCATCATGTGACGAAATTTATAGCCTCAGGTCTTTCCATTGCCAGACAACACAAATAATTATATATTTATGGATTAGTGCTACAAAATGCTACTAGATAATTGTAAAAAAATCTACAAATCTTGCGAATCGCTTAATCAGCCTTACTATAAAAATCATCTCGCCAATCACATGTTTATCTTAATTAATTTAGAGAATTAAACATAATTTACCTACCTAATAAAACATGTTCTACCGACTTCCAAAAAAAGGAGGAGGTACTCAATTCGACTGTATTTTTTTTATGTTTGTTACCTGATAACTTTCTATTTGGTGAACCGATTCTCAAAATTATTGTTTTGTTTGAAAGCTGGTGCTGTGTGGTCCCATTTAAATTCATCAAATTAGGTTTAGTGGTTTTTAAGATACACTCCAATAACTGAAAGGAATGGAAGTCGGAATTAAATTTTTCAAATTGTACTTGTTTTTATTAGCTGCTAAAGTCGAGTTCAATCTCCCCGAAACTAGATTTGGGAAGAACAAATGAGATGGCCTAGTTCTTTTCTTTATGGTACGCGAAAAAATACAATCATGTTCGTTACACTAATTACTCGGTACAGAAGTCCCGTTCCGGCGGTCCTCGACTCTAATTACGTACGACTGGCCGCAGTGACAGGGTTGCCAGCTCTGATTTTTGTAGAATTGTAACCCACGCGATCGTGCTTTTTTTAATAATATGATACATGTTAACAAATTTAAATTAATTGTTTTTGAAAATTATTAAAATAATAAATGTATAGTATTCACTATTAATGGATTTAAAAATATTAATAGTCGTATTTTGTGGTAACTGTGATAAACAATATCTCTTTACATTTTGACCCAGAGTTTTAAGCGGAACATTTTAATCACGTGATGTGAATTTCATAAAATCCTACTAATGTTATAAAAGCGAAAGTTTGTGAGTATGGATGTGTGGATATGTGGATCACACAAATACCGCCTAGGTTGATGAAATGTAATGACAGTTTTTTTTTCCTTGGTGATTAATTTTATTATATAAATATTGTTTTCTGATTGATATACTAAGTATTTAAATGTCCTCAAACAATACTATTATATCAATTGCGTTTGACCATGTAAAAGTTTTTTGACATTTTGGTATTAAGATAGATATGCCCTTGGAGAAGATATAAGTTACTCGAAGTACTGATCCTGCGCAGATGTAGTCGCGGGCACGAGCTTGTATACCATAAATACACTTACTACAACACCAATGAGGATTTCAAAAAAAAAGATAATTGCACTCCACTATTTAAAATAAACTATTATAATAACTTACCTCAGCCAAAGAAGTCCCAGGTATTTTCAAACAGAACATGAAGGGTGTGTTGACCCTGTTGAGGATTTCACGGTAGTCGAGATTCACCCCTCGTGGTCTTAGGAGGCGGAAGTAGGTCCCTAGTGAAGACCCTTGCGACGCTAGGTGAGTGCCAAATAGACGCATGAAACCCGCACCTGGAGAGGATAAAATTGCATTAACCTGTAGATTCGCCATTCGCCATATTTGGCCAGTAATACAAAAGATTTGTTAGAAATCATACTACTTTTCCACGAATTGCAATGAGTGTGGTTAAGTTGAGGAAACAATAATATATACAGGTCAGTCCGTTCGCGTCCGTTTTTGTTCCTTTTGTAAACTACTAGCGACTGGCCGCGACTTCATTCGAGCAGTAAGCTCGGCCTACGGCCTCACCAAAACCTCCTATCTTTTATTTGTTTTTCTTTCATAGGAACCTTCTCCTGGCAATAACTAACACAACAAAAAAAGAATTAGCGAGATTGTTCCATCCGTTCTCATGTTATAGCGCAACCAGGAGAAATAGGGGTCATTTTTAACTGACTTCAAAAAAGGAGGAGGTTATATGTTCGTGTGTATGTATTTTTTATGTGTACTTATGTTACCCGATTTCTCCCCCGTTTGTGGACAGATTCTCAAAATTCTTTTTTGTTTGGTAAAGTATACTTTCGAGGTGGTCCCATTTAAATTTCATCAAATTCGGTTTTTGAGTTTCACTCCATTAACTGAACAGTGTTGATTTATCTTGATAATATCATCATTGACAATCACGTAAGTAGCAGGGTCACTAATAATGGTGAAAAATTTTTTTTTACCAAAAAATTGAACATACTTCAACACTAAAAACTGTGAAATATAAAAATTACAAGGGCCGCGATGTCAATACGAAAGTTTAAGTATTTCTAAATAATGCTACTTTCGGTTGGATGGTACTGTTAACTGTCCAATAGATGCCGCTCCGTCCCCGCAAAGACGGTTAGTCAAATAGAGAGTTAAAATTCGATGCTCGGACCAGAACCTCGGTGGCCTAGTTGGTCAATGGCGTTTGACACGGAGAGTCAGAAGACGCGGGTTCGAATCCCGTCCGAGGATGGAATTTTTCTCTCTTTAAATTTCAATGTTTGAGATCGCTAAAGCAGGCGTTAGTGCTTTAAAAAGTAATACTAAAAACTGTGAAATAACTTCTCGAAGTCGGTGCTAGAGGTAATAGAGGTTACCTATTATCACAATATTCTGCGCATGGTAACGACTTCGACAAGTTATTTCACAGTTTTTGGTGTTGAAGTTGGATCCATTTTTTGGTATTTTTTTAATATAAATAGAAATATATTTATAAAATGACTACCGTTTTACCTATTAACAACGGCTGTTAAAAAAACAAGTTCCTGAAACTATAAAAAAACTGCCTAACAACGCCTATTATCGTGTTGGAAATTACTGGCGCGTTATTTGTTTCTGCACTATAAAGAGCCGATTGACGTATTCTATGTTTTAGATAAGGCCGCATTTACTGATCATATGAGAGAAAAATAACGTTACGATCTATGTGTGGGTTGAACCTAATGAGGTTACTTAACACTAACACACACGGGGAAATGGTGAGACTGGGGTTCTAAGAGCCGTTCTATTTCTTAAACCCCAATGTTGAAACAAGAGCTATTGAGGAATAAAAATAAGCAATTGTGAATATGAGGCATATGTGAGTATGTTAGAGTCTATAATGAGGAATAACACGACATGGCCTGCTTTAGAGTACAATATGTGGAAAGTCCTTTCGAGGCATTAACCTTTTGCGTCCCAGAGACGTATATATACGTCACTTTCATTCATAAATCTTTTGTTTTAATTATCACGGTATAGGAAGGATTAATCAGTTCAGTTAATGAGGGTCAATCACCAATTCAACGGTTAATGGATCGATCTGGTTGTCTGGAGGAGATTGCTCTGAGCGATAAGACCGGCCATTGTGACACTTAATTGTAAGTTTTTAATTGTTCAGTAATGTCTTCCTATTAGTTTATCCTATTTCTTTGTTTGTTATACTTTATAATGTGGTGTGGCAATAAAGAGTTTATCTATCTCCGGTCTTGAACTTACGGTAAAATGAAACTAAAAAGATATATAAAAGTTTGAATGTAAACCAAAACTCACAATATTCGAACTTAACAAGTAGGATTTGGAAAATTTGAAAGCGACTTCCATTTTTTTTAGTTATCGGAGTGTAACTCAAAAAGTACTAAACCGAATTTGATGAAATTTAAAAAGAACGAAAAATAATTTTGAGAATCAGTTCACCCAGTTGAAAGTTATGAGGTAACAAACATAAAAAAAAAACTGTCGAATTAAGTACCTCCTCCTTTTTGGAAATAGGTAGAAAACAAAAATACACATTTAAATTCGTTCAAAATTAATGTTCTAAAGGTCTTTAAATTGATGTTCCAAAAGTTTCGAAGTTCACTTTTTCAAAGTCTAACGAGCGATATGTCTAAAGTTAGAATATTTAATCATAGCCTAAAAGTTTACAGAAAGAAGCAAATGACGCCTTGGTAATCACCAAAGAATTTATTATTCTTGCTTAAGTACTTAATTACTGAAGTTAGAATTCAATTCCAGGCCTTGAAACGTCATTATCTATACTAATAATATTATAAAGAGGAAAGATTTTTTATGTAAGTATGTTTGTAACGAATTGGCTCAAAAAGTAAAAGACCGATTTCAAAAATTCTTTCACAATTGGAAAGTTACATTCATCCTGAGTAACATAGGCTATATAAGATTCATCATCATCATCATCATCATCCGTCACCGCGCGGGTGAAACCGCGGAGAGCGGCTAGTTTAAAATAAAGTAGGAACACTGTTTTTGCTTTTTACATTTTTTCAAATATAGTAAGGTAGGTATATCAAAGAATACATTCAACAATTATCTAAAAACGCTATGCTATATAATTTTTGACCAATTTGAAAATTTATTAATTATAAATTATTTTTTTTATAAATTTAAATATTATATAATATATATCGGCGCAACTACAACAGTTCGTCGAGAATAATTAAGTTTAATCATTTGATTGCCCTAAAAATAGTTTATAAATCATCAGTTGATTATTTTTGAGTTGATTACGATGTAAAATTAATGTTATGATTGTAATTTCAATACTTTACCAACAAACTTGTAAACTCGTGCACGTGCGCCGAGTCCTATAAGTACGGCCGCACTGTAGGCGCTCGTCTCAGTCGCTCTCGAGCCGCCGTACAGTACGGACCTCTTTGTGACGTTGTTATGCTGCTCGTTGAATATACGAAGCTTATAAAAGTACTTGTGAAGTTTTACTTCGAGGACCCAAAAATGAGTGATCATCATGAAAACAACAATTGTGACGTCAGCAATGCTGACGTCACACTTTTTAAAAACACTCCGGAGGTGCTTTCTCCGTCATCAGAAGTGGGATCAGAACAAGCTCTGGTCCCAACCACATCCTCATCGACTTCGGTTCAACCTGTCACGACTGGAACAGCGCAGGGCAGTACCAGGCTGATAGGCCCTGCCTCATTGAACACTTCAGGAGTACCAGCAAACAACTTTAATACCATGCAGCCCATCACAACGGGAATTACCACAGACATGACGTCCACACCAATCGCTGCGGGAGATGATCTCGATACACTGCAAAACAACGCTGCAATCGCCCCTGATTCAGTGTCATCCACATCTCAAGCTGGCCAGTCAGTCCGGATAACTCACAACGACGAACACGCATCAACGGATTAAAACTGGCGAGTATAAAATTCATTATGTTTCACGATATTTTCAACTAGAATCTACAAGAATAAAATGTCTGGAGAGTGATACCTCTGAGCTAAACCATGTGTTACCCTTGAGCTAACCACGGATCCTTGATGCATCCACAAGTGAACCCTGAGATACCGTGGGGACGCCTTGTGGAACTATGGGTAGACACGTATACACCACAGATTCTAAATTAATAAGGCAGTGCACTTAAGATGTCTTAGTGTACTGTTGTAATCTACAAAAATAAAATGTATCCACGAGTATCCACAAGTATCCACGAGTATCCACGAGTACCCACGAGTACCCACGAGTATCCACGAGTACCCACGAGTATCCACGAGTATCCACGAGTATCCACGAGTATCCACGAGTACCCACAACTATCCTAAAAACACTTCTAAATATTTTTACAACACTCATTAACACTAAGCAACACAAGTTGCTTACAGATACCAAACTCAGAAGAAAACCATTTCGTTGTTTCAGATACACAATCAGGCTGGTGCAGAGCACGCACCGCCTGTCAGAATGGCCGTATCGGCGCAACTACAACAGTTCGTCGAGAATAATTAAGTTTAATCATTTGATTGCCCTAAAAATAGTTTATAAATCATCAGTTGATTATTTTTGAGTTGATTACGATGTAAAATTAATGTTATGATTGTAATTTCAATACTTTACCAACAAACTTGTAAACTCGTGCACGTGCGCCGAGTCCTATAAGTACGGCCGCACTGTAGGCGCTCGTCTCAGTCGCTCTCGAGCCGCCGTACAGTACGGACCTCTTTGTGACGTTGTTATGCTGCTCGTTGAATATACGAAGCTTATAAAAGTACTTGTGAAGTTTTACTTCGAGGACCCAAAAATGAGTGATCATCATGAAAACAACAATTGTGACGTCAGCAATGCTGACGTCACACTTTTTAAAAACACTCCGGAGGTGCTTTCTCCGTATATTATATAATTTTTATTATCGAACATTAATAAAGTTATTAAGTTTATTTGTATGGTATGTTGTGAGGATGCATATTGTTAGACTTAGGTACCTTTTAATCATTTTAGGACTTAATACATTGTGTACCAAATTAGTCAGCGTATGATCTCTATCTGACCTGATTATAAGTTAAGTTTTTTTGGTGGTAGTGCCACTCTGTAACCCCACAGCCGAATGGGCCGGCACGACCGGAGAAGTACCACACTCCCACATAACACCGAGGTGAAATAACATATCTTGCTATTGCGTTTCAGTCGGTCTGTGGGGGTTTCCGGAGGTCCGATTCCCCCCTTCCCCCGTCCCTCAGATCCATCCCCTTCTCCCTATCTTCCTTCCTCAAAGGTCGGCAACGCATCCTCGAGACCTCTGGTATTGCGGATGTCGGTGGGCGACGGTATCACTTACCATCAGGTGAGCTGCTTGCTCGTTTGCCAACCTATCCCATTAAAACACATGAATGAACCACTCATAGGCAGTACATCATAGACGGTATCATCAAATGACGAAGGTTCGACTATAATCACGCCTACCTAGATTATATCTCTTGACTTGACACCAACAATTAAATTGCATTCAAAGAAAGACCACAACACACATAAATCAAACTAGAAATACGGTTACATTCACAGCATTTGTTAAGTATCCAGCTTGAATAGTCCAAGATGATATAGGTATTTATTAATAAATCATAAAAATCAAATTATTGGTAAAATATGTTACTCGTCAATTAATGAAATAAAATCATAACTATTCGTATTATAATTATGTAATAGTTATAGTTTTACAAACTATTAATAAAAAATATTTAATCAAATGCAATTTAACCACACACGTTGCAGTTCCTGGAAAAGTAGGTTGATTTCTGCGAAACCTCTTGTATTTTTGACCAAATAATGCGAATCACGAGTCAACGGTTAATAAATTTCACGTGCTTAGCACTTATATAATATACTCGTACATATAGTATTTAACACAAAATAAATAAGACAATTGAAATAATATTTAAGTACTCAAAATGTCACAACTTTAACTGTTTTACAGCAATTATTAATAAATGGTAGGTACTCGTACCTCTATATTAAAGCCTATACATTAAAGCTCAAAGTCGCACAACGAGCTATGGAGAGGGCTATGCTCGGGGTTTCTCTACGTGATCAAATCAGAAATGAGATCCGTAAACGAACGAAAGTCATCGAAATAGCCCAGAAAATTAGCCAGTTAAAGTGGCAGTAGGCAGGGCACATAGGACGCAGAACAGATGGCCGATGGGGTCGGAAGGTTCTGGAGTGGAGACCACGGACCGGCAAGCGCCGCGTAGGTCGTCCATCGACAAGGTGGACTGACGACCTGACAAAGGTAGCATGATGCAGGCCGCTTCCAACTTGTCCTTTTGAAAAATTCTGGGGGAGGCATATGTTCAGCAGTGGACGTCCTACGGCTTCGTCGATGACCTATATATTATTACTTGAATATAATGAACACGTCGAAATTGTAGAACGTCTGTCGTTTTTGAACGTTCGATCAACCAATGTTTCAGACGAGCGGTGACTCGGTGCTCGGAAGCATATTGACATATTATATAAAACCATGGGATGAGTCCAACTCATGTTTGGGGGTAACATGAGAAGTTTAAGGAGACTTCGTCATAGTTCTATGTATTCCTACAAATTTATATATAGAACTAGAAGTACATATTACATAGAGACCGCATCGACGCATTTGAAATGTGGTGTTGGCGAAAAATTTTACAGATCCCTTGGACTGCTATCCGCACTAATGCGTCTATTCTGCGAGAGCTGAATATAAAAATCAGACTATTCACCATCTGTCTACGCAGAATACTGGAATATTTCGGACACATAGCACGCAAATAAAATAAAACAGCTCGAAAAACTAATGGTGACAGACAAGATTGATGCAAAGATCAAGAGGCCTCAGTCCAACGAGATGGTCGGACCAAATCCTATCCGCGCTAAACACCGATCTCCACAAAGCCCTCCACGAAGCAAAGGACTGGAACAGATGGAGGGAGTTAGTCCATAAGAAAATTATTGAGCGAGGAGTCACGACCCTCAGTAATAAGCAATTCGACGTGAGGAGGAGGAAGTACATATTAAAAACTATTATTTCTTCATTAAATTAATTTAATCTTATTTATTTATTATCTATTCCAAGAGTTAGAGCTGAGAGCTGACCAATTTGGTCGAAATTGATACGATGAATAATTTTCAAACGTTTACCCAGAATCCCTAAATATCTAGTTATTATCCTTGATACTCATTAATGTGATTATGATTCTGAGTACAAGAAAATTTTCCAGGTTTTTCAGAAACAAAAAGTTTTATGAAGTATAACAATTTTTATTTGTAAGTTTGGCCAAGTGGATCACCTCCTTCTTAAATGATAGATACGGTAATAAAAAAACTGTTTGCTTTCCACTCAAACGCCGACCTATATTTTACTTCTGTTACGTCCATATAAAAATACCAAAAAATTGTGCCGACTTCAACACTAAAAACTTGTCGAAGTCGGCATCATGATAGTTCAAAAGTACCTTCGAGCTATATACGAAATGGGAAATCAATATATTAACGTTGCCTTTCTTATATGTATTTGAAAATATAATGTTTGTTCGTAAAAATTTACATAAATATAAGTTAAGTAGTGATCACCACACTTTTAATACTAGAAATACAAATAAGATAGCTGTACCTAGTTTTAGACTTGCGAAGACTAATAAATCATCCCTAGGAAATTGTGTGCGTTTTTACAATAAAATCCCAAAGCACATAACTGAGCTCACAGAGGGCAAATTCAAGTTGACTGTAAAAAACGTTTTAATAAAAAAAGCTTACTATAAAGTCCTACATTATATAGAAGATAAAGATGCTTGGAATACTCCACTTCTGGCAAGCTGTTACTCTGCCACCCATAAAATGTAATAGTTGTAGTACCTAAGTAGAAACATTGTAAACATCTATATACAAAGAATGGCCCCGAGTTTTTTGCCGCTTCTTCTCGGTAGGCTCTATATATTTTGGAACGCGGCGGTAGAGTCTTTAAAGTACATTATAATGAAAAGTTGACGTTCATAAGTGCGTCTTGATGATAATGTCAATGATGATATCATCAAATCATGACTTCAGTTATTGAAGTGTAACTCAAACACTGCTTTACCGAGTTTGATCAAATTTGAATGGGGTTACACGGGAAGCTTTCAAATAAAAAAAAATCATCAAAATCGGTCCACTCAGTCGAAAGTTATGAGGTAACAAACATAAAAAAATAAATTCGGATTGAGAACCACCTCCTTTTTTGGAAGTCGGATGAAAATAAAACATTTATGCATTCGGTTTTATTAGCCTGACATTTCCATACACCATTTCATTCATATAATTAATAAAAGAGACCAAGAAAATAAATTGATACTCTTTATAATTAAATTGAATTACTTCGTTTTAAAAACCTAAGGCAAACATAGATTAGGCGTAACATGCTTTGTCTTGCTTTCACGCGTAACATTTATTGCAAGCGAAATATTGACAGATAGATGTTTTAACTACTCCGGGTTTATTACAAGTTTATTAATAAGGCCGTAAGTGTTAATACCAGTTTTAAGAATCCTGCCAAAATTAAATTAAAGCTTACAGCGTCTATTTTTCTACGTTTTCCGTAAATAAAATGCTAAGACCTGCGCTAAGAGTCTAAATAACAAGATTTACTGAACCAGCGACTTTAGTTGCGAAAAGGGAGATCGTTTCCGATAATTACCTGTAACCACCTTTTGTAATTTATTTTTTCTTGAGATCATTTCGAACCGTGAGATTTGATAAAGTGGCTCGATATTTAGACCTTTTCATATATATATATATCGATAATATTATTAGGCGTATCTCGAAAACCTTTCAATCCATGTTAATTAATAATAATAATAATAATAATAACGTTGCCCCTTTTGTCACCATTGATGGTGGCTTTTATGGGGGGCCCGTTTAGTGAGTGGCAAGTCACCACCTGCCTAAATATTTTAAGATGAGACTGAAATTGGCAGGTGCCGTAGTCTCGACCATAGCCCACTATCTCCCGTATCACTAATAAGTACATATCAATAACCATGCCATTTTACCCATTTTTGTAATAGATAACCTGTAACCTTCCATCCAAAATGTTTCTGTTTTTATACTACATTGTATTTTTATACCAAACAGGCCTCTAAGTGTTGGCTACAGCCCCACTTATGCCTTTGTAAAGGACCGGGTGAAACCCGTGAAATTGGTTGAATAAAAATAATAATAAATTAACATAATACCGCAGGCTTTGTGGCGAGCCGTCGGTGAGTGGCGACACCGTGGACCCTGATTCTCCCTGAGGCTTTTTGCTAAATGAGACCCCTGACCCCCGGCTTGCCTTTATTGGCTGTCTGGGGGTGGAGACGCAAGAGCAAGTAACAAAAAGCTCCAAGGGTGGAAGTGTTAAAGGGCATAACGCCGGTAGTAGCGCTCTAGTGAAACCGCAGCACACCTCTCGACACCCTTTAGCCATCCACACCAACGTTGCCCCTTTTGTCACCACTCATGGTGGCCTTTATGGGAGGCCCGTTTAGTGGATGGCAAGTCACCACCTGCCTAAATATTTTAACATGAGACTAAAATTGGCAGGTGCCGTAGTCTCTTCCATAGCCCACTATCATCCTTATCACTAATAAGTTCATATCAATAGCCTGGCCATTTTACCCATTTTTGTAATAGTTATAAGTACCATGTTACCCTTCATCCAACATTCTTTCTGTTTTTGATAAGCTGCATTTTTATACCAAACAGGCCTCTAAGTGTTGGCTACAGCCCCACTTATGCCTTTGTAAAGGACCGGATGAAATCCGTGAAACATTTTTTAATAAATAATAATAATATATGTTTATTCAGTTCAGATCACAAAGTACATATCTTAACTATACCTCTAATTAATAAAGTATGTAATTTAGATAATTAACACAAAACTGTGGTAAGTAGGTACAATTGATATTCATTGACAACTGTGCTAGGTCGTACCTGTGTTACAGCTGTCAATGTCTTCCTCCAGTATAGTAACAGTTCAAACGGTTCATTAATTTACAAAATTAAACGCCTATCCAAGTAACGCCCATCTAAATAAATACATACCAGATTTGACTAAAATTTATCATGCCTACCTCCATATTTTGTTGTTTTAAATTATTTTGTGATTGATTTAACCTAGGTAGGCAAAACAACAAAATTAACAACGTAAGTAGCTATTAGCTCTTAATTAACAATACCTAAACCGATACACTAATAAAGTAATACATATTTATCAGCACACGCAAAGTTTTGCCGATGTGAAATAAAATGTCACCCTTAATAACGTAGCGTTAAAGTGCATTTTGTTTATGCCAAATACGGTAGATATCGGCTCAAGTAAAACATTCTATGCATGCGGATAACCAGTTTCTAGTATCGCTAAGTTACTCGCTGCATTGCGCGGTTCACGAAAAGAGAAACCTGAGAATGCTTAATAGATTTAGTACTGATATAAATAATTGCCAAATGACAATAGTTGTGGGACATTGAATTGACGTAAGTTCTAATGAGTAATTAAATAATAGCATACAATATAAAATTTGACAATTTAAAATTAAATTTAAATAGGGAAGTATTATTATATACATACAATTATTGAACCATATAATATGTTCGTCCTCTACAACGCTTGATACTATAATATCATATTAGTATAAAAAGGCTTTTTATAAATCATTGGGCGTACCTTGAAAAACAATTAACCCGTTCAATGTCTAGTTCTATCGGTGTCTTTCCGAACTAGACATAAAAGTTCAGATAAAAAATACTGCTCTTGAATAGTTTGACCAACTAAAAGCAAGTTTATATCCGTGGAGTGCATTGGATCTAATAAAATTAGTTACGAACAAGAGGTATAAAATATGTATACTATTGCGGCTTATTAATAAACTTGTAGTAAGCCCGGAGTAGTTAAAACATCTATCTGTAAATTTTTCGCTTGCAGTAAATGTCACGCGTGAAAGCAAGACAAAGCATGTTACGCCTAATCTATGTTTACGCAACGTTTATTTACTTTAACGTTTATTTTTTTTGTGTACGCACGACATGCCTCAGCACTTTTTTGAACGTACACATAGTGTACGCTCGATACGCGATGGGTTAACCGATTCTAATGAAATAGGAACCGATTTGGAAATATACTTAACAAAAACAGAATTATTACGATCCAATAAAATTAGTTTTTTTATACGTAATCATAGATAAAAATACGCATTGACTTGAGAACCTTATCCTTTTTTCGAAAGCGATTAAAAGTTTCAGGTGGAGAACTGCGACCTTCTACCTTCGACGAGGAAGTATTGTCTAATACTATAAAGGTGAAAGTTGGCAAGTGAGTTTTAAAGTTTGTTACTTCTTTACAATCAAACAGCTGGACCAACTATGACGAAATTTGCTATGTTATCTACATAGCAAATATGAGGCGCTGGGATAACACACAGAACACTTTCATCGTCATCATCATTATGATAAATGATAGCATTACGCGCGTGAAACCGCCCAGCGCAACTAGTTTTTCGTAAATATTACGAAACCCTTTTATCTGTTGTAAATTTTTTTAGAACATTAAATAAATATACATCTAATTTCTAAATTACAATTTCTAAAATAAATATAGAGCTACATAGCCTATGTTGCATTAGAAGTTACAAAAATCAGGATTGCAAGTAAAAAAATCTGTTACCTAAAAATGGAACCGATTTTTAAAACTTAAAAGTGTACTTTCACCGTCAATAAGGATATCATCAAGATAACGAAACACTTTTCATTTATTGGAGTTCAACTCAAAAAATGATATTAACCGAATTTCATGAACATTAAATGGGACCACCTCGAAAGTAGCATCATCATCATATAATATATCACTTTATCAAAAAAAAAAAGGACTACTCTATAAAAAGTTATAGTCATACATTAAAAATATATAAGCGGCGACTTAAGAACCTTTTGAAGTTGATGGAAATTATCCAACAAAACTCAAATATTGACGAATCGTGTTTAGTCTCGGGAGTTTTAGTTTTAGATACCGACGTCTTTCGTAAATGAAATACTATATAAACTCCTCTAAATTATCTAAAATTTGAATTAACTAGATTGGCTGTAGGTACAGCCAATCACTGAATCCGATATCTATCGAAATTTTCTCTTCCTTTAAATATTTCAATATTGAAAGCCATTTGGAACGTTGGTCAAGTAACCGATTAGATTGCCATCTTCTGGTTAGAATTTCGGTAAGATAGTATCCCTTACCTAATTGAAGCCTTCACAGCACAAGGATCATTGACGTATCGAAGCGATATCGTATAACAAAGCTTCTTGCTAACGTTATTATTCTATACTAATATTATAAAGAGGAAAGATTTATATTTTTGTATGTCCCGAATAAACTTAAAAACTACTGGACCCTTTTCAAAAATTATTTTGCCGTTAGAAAGTTACATTATCACTGAGTAACATAGGCTTAATAATATTTTCAAAATGTTAGGGATTCGTATGAAAACTTCGATACTGAAAAACATCCTTATATCGCGTACGCTGCGGAAACTATTGACAATAGAGCAAAGTGATGTAATGCAGTTTTATAGGAAACATCAATATCTACAATAAAGTCCCTAGTGCTATATGTCTAGCTATTAGGCACAGTCGCCTGTAATAAGATGTATACATACTACAATTTTCAAAAGTGCCTTAGCAATCAATTTCATAAAAATGGACAACAAAAGATCCTAAAATGAAGCTATTATATTATTTTACTGTTTAAAATATTCCTTATTTACATTGTTATAAAATGCAGTACTGTACCATAGTTCTGATAATTAGATAATGTATACATCTTATTGCAGGCTACTTTACAGGTATTTTACAATAACTACCTACTTTTCCGTTTTAAATTCTGCAATATTAACGGTGGTACAAACTAGGCCAGATTATTCGTACCATGGTATTAATCCTTATCTACTCTAATAATTAAGAAGTATGATATATTATTGTTTGTTTGTTTATATTGGATACACGTAAAAATACTTAACTGATTCATACAATTCTTTCACTAGAAGAAAGCTATAGTGTGCCTTGATAACATAAGCCATATTTGTTTCATCATCAGCCATCACTGCGCGGGTGAAACCGGAGAGAGCAACAAGTACATTTTAATTTTATTATATTACATGCATTACGGATTTAGGTAGGTAAGAGTCGTGCATGTTTTTATATGGTTCTAACTCATAACTTATGAGTCAATATAACACAGTTACTTATTCCTTTTTGATATTATTCATTAGAACATAATAGTATTATACCGAAATAAAGTAAAGAATTCTGTTGTTAAGCAACGTTGCTGCGGTCAGTTGTTGGATGGGTGACCGCTAGTGGCTTTATTCAACTGAGCGCTTCCATGTTTTGAGCGCACGTTAAGCCGTCGGTCCCGGTTGTATTTCTTCGGACAGCAGTCGTTAGGCAAAGTCCTTCGGCCGGCTTGAAAACTTCGACACAGGTTGGCCACTAGCCTATCCACCAAGCCACTGGGCCCGCGTTGTGGAGTATGGCCCAATTCATCTCTCTGAGAGGAAGGTTTGAGTTCCAGCAGTCAAAACAAAACGGACTGATTATGTTATGTTAAGAATTCCGTAAGCTATGGGCCTCATAAGTAAGCTCAAGGTCGCACAACTAGCTATGGAGAGAGCTATGCTCGAGGTTTCCCTACGTGATCGAATCAGAAATGAGGAGATCCGTAGAAAAACGAATGTTACCGACATAGCTTACAAGATTAACCAATTAAAGTGGCAGTGGGCAGGGCATAGCACGCAGAACAGATGGCCGATTGAGCCGGAAGTTTCTGGAATGGACACCACGGACCGGCAAGCGCAGCGTATAGGTCGTCCACCGACACGGTGGACAGACGACCTGATAAAGGTCGCAGGACGACGTTGGATGCAGGCCGCTTCCAACCGATCCTTTTGGAAAATTGTGGGGGAGGCATATGTTCAGCAGTGGATGTCCTACGGCTGAGATGATGATGATGATGTTACACGTTATTTTTAACTTTTTTCAAAAAAGGAGGAGATCATATTATATTCCACTGTATGAATTTTTTTGTGTATGTTCACCGATTTCTCCCACATTTCTGGACTAATTCTCAAAATTATGTTTTTGTTTGATAATACTTTGGAGCTGTTCCCACTTAAATTTTATAAAATTTGGTATCGCAGTTTTTCAGTTATACTCCAATAACTGAAAAGTGTTTCGCCTATCTTGATGATACCATCGGTAAATGACATCGATCCCGTTATTAGAAAAGGTCACTAAAATGGGTGAAAACATTTTTTTTACCATAAAAAACGGAACCGACTTCAACACCAAAAAGTGTGAAATACTCGTAACTTGTCAAAGTCGGTACTCTGCACACAATATTGTGATAATCACTCTCTCACTTTTCACTTTTCGGTGTTGAATTCGGATCCATTTTTGGTAAAAAAATAAATTAATTTCCATTAAAACGGTCGCCGTAGAAAAATCTGTCATGTTCCTGCACAAACTATATAGATGCTAACGCATTTCCTGTCACTCACGACTTACGTTTTATTTCTTCAACACATTCAAACCACTAAACCAGAACTATTTCGTGTTTCACCTCTACTCTATGAATCTTCCGGAGAATATATAAACATCTCTTTCGCGCACACCACACATGACCTGGTCCGTTTTGCGATAATTTTGCTCACAGTGCTATCGTCTACCAAAGCTGGTCCGAGACAAATATCGCGATTTGGACAGCTCGTGGCACTGTAAGCGTGTTGTTTATTCGGACCAGAGTTGTAGCAATAACGAACCATTTGCGCGCGAAATACAAATTCATAAAAATATCGTGCATAGTGTGAAGGTTAACTATGTGGTGTGTGGATTAAAAAGAAATAATGGAATGGATGGACCGACTTTTACAACTTTTACATCAAAAAGAAGGGACACCAGTAAAGACATTGTAGAAATAAACAAACACCTGTCACTTTTGACAGAACGCTCACGACGATTATGGTGTAGAGCATGGTTCATGTAATCGTCAATATGGCGGCAGTTAAGACGTCATCGATGACGTGCGTGGGCCATCGTAATCACGCTCACGGTGAAAGGGACCGACTGTTATCGCGCTAATAGTGATTATGGCTCAATTGGGACCGTACTGACAGTCGTCGTAGGCTTTAGTTATATTCTGATTAATCTATGGTCGTAGGTATACTATTGTTCAGGTAGAAAAATCTTTACAGCATTTGTTTAAAAATTTAGAGGTATTTTCTCAAACAGCAATAACAACTTTGTTTCTTTGAAGTGAAGGTATAGTTTTGAGATCTCTATTAAGTATTAATAAGACTATACAGACTTGGACGTTACTATCGCCTTTGTACATCCGAACTTTTATATTATCGCTATAACATAAACAGTTTATACGAACGTAAGTAGGTATGTTTTATTTTTAGCACACATTAAACCAGCTTTAGTATTCTAGTTTTCGTTGTTTGTTTCGCTTTTGTTCTCGTTTCCATTCTCATTTCATTTTATCTTAATGGAAAACATAAACGCTGAAAGTGGTATATTAAAGGTTAATAAAAACACTGCGTTTTCTGACCGAAGACCCTCTTTCCTAGTAAATACGATAGTTTATTGTACACCGAGGCATAGTATAAAGATACAATAGTATGGAAACTGAGCCTAGTTAACCACTTAGGGGTCTCGTCGATGCGCATGTTTGTGTGAGTGAGCCGTTTCGAAAGTTTGTAGGTAGTTTCCGTAATGGAAACTAAGCCTAGTTAAGCGGAAATAAACTTGTACGTGACTACTCGTCTTGACGCGGCCTCACTACTGACAGCACCGCGACAACCGCTTAGGGGTCTCGTCGATGCGCATGTTTGTGTGAGTGAGCTGTTTCAAACATTTGTAGGTAATTTCCGTAATTGAAACTAAGCCTAGTTAAGCGGAAATAAACTTGTACGTGACGACTCGTCTTGACGCGGCCTCAATACTGACAGCACCGCGACAACCGCTTAGGGGTCTCGTCGATGCGCATGTTTGTGTGAGTTAGCCGTTTCGAACGTTTGTAGGTAGTTTCCGTACTGTTTCTCTATATTTATACTGTGACCGAGGGGAGAATAATATCTATTCGAGAATATGTTTAAAACATGTTTAAAGGAACCTCGAGAACAGAAATAGAACTTTCTCCCGAGTGATACATAGTGCTTTATACTGCGACTACGAGGAAAATAAAATAGATACCTTCATTATATAGTAAATAATTGTTTACCATTTTGTAAGAAATAAAGACTGGTTTTAAAGACTGGTATTCTGGTGGCTTTAGAACAATTAAAAGCGTGCTGTTATATTATCATTTTGCAAAAAATAAAATTTAACAATACATAACAAACGGCCGCCATGTTTTTTTCGTAGTGCCTAAAAAGGGTGCTAGGCTCCTTTCATTGAAAATCGAGTTCAATAAAATAATTCCCACCTCTTTTTTCTAATTATTGGATATAAAACCTTTTTGTGATTTGACGTTTGTATTCTTTTTATGTTCGCTGCTAAAGAACAAAATAACGCTAACAGGACAGAAAATAGATTTTCATACAACATTTCTGCTCTGCTACGGAGGGCAGAAATTAAATTCTATATAACTTTTCCCGTCGTACATTTATAAGAGAGAACTGACGAACTTTGTAACCCGTTAATGAACGAGTAATGAGACACTTTATGAGTGGGTGAGGTATTAAGGTTATTGTATTGAGATGTTCTCTCTTCCTCTTTCTTTCTTCGTTTTAACGATAAGGTGTTCACTCGTAAGAGTGAACTATGACAGAATAGACTACATTGCATCGTGAACAATTATTATCCGAGTGCACTCGGATACTCGTTCCCAACGATACAAGTACCATCGTAGTTGCCGTCAGAGTGCACTACGTCAGTCAACTCTTATCGTCAAAACGCGTTGACTTCTATCAGTATTTATATTTGCTTGCTTTGACGCTATTTATTTTTGTATATGTGATTTTAGAAATGTGTTGAAAATTAAGTTGAACTTTACGTATTTAATAAATATTCGTAATTATAAAATAAAATAAAGTATCTATTGTGATGATTTTTGAAGCACTTACGCCTGCTTAGCGATACCAAACATTGCAATTTTAAAGAGAAAAATTCACATCCTCGGACGGGGTTCAAACCCGCGTTTTCCGACAATTCGTGTCAGATGCCATGACCACTAAGCCTACGATGCACGAGGTCCAAGCATCGAAGTTTCTAATCAACGCGAGTTCAAATCCTAACCTATTTTTTTAAATAGGCAATGGTATGAATTTCGCCTAGGTTATTTGGTTAAGCCATACCTCTGTGACACAACAATTACTAAACTTGTTTTTTTAAGCTTTGAACATAACTCCCTAATAACAATAATGACAAAGAGTTGGTATGGGCATTCGAAGCAGTCATGCTCACGAAAAGGTTTTGGCTTGCGGCGGCGTCGTGTGTCTGGTCGCCATCTTCCCTCTAATATGGTTGAGGAGGGCGATGGCTGGCACATGCGTCAACTCGTGAACGGGTGCTGCATGCGGGAACCGGTCTGCTTCGAATGCCCATAAAAACTTTGAGAAAGTAATTAACATGTATTTTAGTAAATAAGAACATTGGATAAAAAAAATAATTGTTCCTTTATTTCCTAAGTGTGTATATATTTTATGTTGTCCTTATTCCATGTAATCTAACAATTAAAAAACAAATTGATAAAAGGCACGGGTCTGTGGAGTGTAGTTTTAAGTTAAAAAAAAAAAAAATAACTCCCTGAGCGCATTCGATAAAATAGTGAACAGACGCCTAACGATAGTTAAAAAAACCTTTAAAAGTATTACTTTTTCGCAATCAAAAAGACCTATTTTTTTTCGTAGTCTTCCTTTATAGTATTCAAATTCCTGGGTGATCCATTCCTTTAGCAACAAAGAAAATAAAAAAGGCATTTTCATCTTTTCGTGGTATAATATTTATAAAAAATTGAAATTCTAGAAACACTTATCTTTTACTTATTACACAAAACTATTATTACAAAACTTATATTAAACAATAAATATAAATTTAACCAGAAAAATAAAAATCTTTATAAACTATCGTTATCTAAATTATCGTTAATTTTACAAACTATCGTTATTAATATTATCTAAAATAAATTTGAAAATATATATCTCTAGTATTTTTGTATCCTAATGATTTTCATTGTCCTGGTCAAGGAAATAAATGGTAAACTCACCTAACTGGACAAGTTCCAAGCGTTTATCAACGACAAAATGCCACGGAAACGCTTTGCAGAAGCTGGCAATACCAATTTTCAGATCTGTAACTTTGCTTGATGAGGCGACTGACACCGCTGCACTCGGGACTTCACAATCCTCTTTAGATTTTTGACGTTGCGGAATTGCGTTTATTTCGTACCTGAAATATTAAGTCTAATTAAAGCTCACCGTGCTGTCTTTTAAATCTTCAACTAGTGTGTTATACATAACTAGCTGACCCGTCAGCGGCTTCGCTCACGAGAGTTCTCGGGATACGGTAATCACAGCTTTTTAATTATCCCACGGAAACTCTTTAATTTACCGGGATCAAAAGCATCCTATAGGTAGATCAGGGATATAAGCTGCCACCATACGAAATTTCATTTAAATCGGTTTAGTCGTTTCGGAGATTAGCCCGTACAAACAGATAGACAAACATACAGAGAAACAAACAATTTGAACTTATTTTTCACTCCTTACATCCCTACAGTTTTTTTTTTTATATGTAGTAGTTTTTACATCCCTCGTTTTACCGCCTTAAGTTATCCCTGACAAAAATATTGAAAGCAACACTACTTATTTTAAATTACCTAACCAGTTGTCAATGTTCATCACTGTAGCTTCAAAAACAAAGAACATATGAAATAAATTATCCCTCGTTTCACCCCCTTAAGCCATCCCTGGCAAAAATATTGAAAGCATCACTATTTATTTTAAATTACCTATCCAGTTATCAATTTTTTTTTTAGTTTAGCTCCAAAAGCATAGAACTTTTGAAAAAACAACCCAAAACCCATTCTCAGTACACCTCTACGCATCAAGGACAATACACCCTCCAAATTTCAAGTCTCTACCATCAGTAGTTTAGGCTGTGCGTTGTCTGTCAGTCAGTCAGGACATTTTGTTTTATATATATATAGATAGTTACCAAGGCTAGATCCTTATTGAGACAAGGTTCTAGATAAAATTAGTTTATCGACGTTACAAGTTTTTCGAACCAACGATCCACGCTCGTAATACTGTGATGAGTGATGACGTATTCGATGACGATAGTAAAGCTTAGAGTTTGGAATTATGAAGAGTTTCTTTAAAACGTATCTGGTATGGGACTTTTGGGTATGATTCTGCGTTATGTAGACAAGACTGAAGAATAATAAACATATGATGATATTAGGTATATGATATTAGGGCTAGGTGGTGCTGTGTGGATTGTCCAGTATTATTATTATTATTATTATTATTATTGTCATGTACTGCGTCAGTACAATGCGAGCGCATATACACAACATCATTTATTTGCAATTATTTTTAATTCATTTAGTATTAATCCTCCCTATACCGTGATAATAAAAAACAAAAGATTTATGAATGAAACGCACGTAAATTTACGTATCTGGTAGGCAAAGGGCTAAATGAGTTTGGTATTTTTGAGAACCCTGTGACCAAATGTAATTTACAAGTACATTAATATGCGTGCAAAGCTACGAAGAACTTATTATTTCTTCGTAGGTGCAAAGTTTACTAATACCACATCAATTCAAAGTTTTCAAACTATACCTAAATGCATTTAGGCGTATACTAACTTCTGCACGGATATTTATAGGTATATTGAAAATAGAGATTGAGAGATCTAAGCTACGCTAATATTGAATGTCTGATCATCACATTGCTCAGCTTGAAATTAAAAAAAGAAACATTTAACTCTATTGTGAATTTCTACTAACCATTATATCGCAATCCACAAACCACCTCATGCATCTATATTTACTTTTTATACGTATAAACAAATCTATCGCCGCAGTTATATCGATCGGGTGTATGGCGTATGAAAGGCGTTGCCGATTATCGGCTTCGCACAGTTGACCGGTCACATACATTTCTATTCTACTTAAACATTCATACAGGTGAAGACCCATGACGCCATCACTGGTTTAATATGTAACAAGTTTTTACGAGTCACACTGTAACTATAAATCGCAGTGATTTCAAACACGATAGGATTGATCGTTATGATATAATAGACATTTTTTTGTTTTGGTTTTTGGCTTTGATGTGCAACGGGCATACCTCTACATGGTATACCTATGTATATATCTACTGGCATAGTCTTCGGTCACTTCACTTACATTTTCAAGGAATTCACATCGTATCTGGGCTACAAATAAAGCGGTTATAAAAACTTATGACATATTTGAGCATTTCTTTTAAAATGTATACTAAATTAAAGCTTATTTTATTAAAGTACAAGAATATTTCTCAAAGGATGTTGACCACGATTCAATTGATTGTGGGTTTCCTGATATTTCGGCACAGTTAAATGCACCATATTCACGGGTAGACTGAAGATTCAGGTGGATGTGAAAAAAGTTAAAAATTATTTAAGAGCAAACAAAACGGTCTAATCTCTTAACTGTTTTATTATGGATACCACTGGCGTTCGGACACGAAATAGCACGAACTCCGGAATCAAATAAATCATGGTTTACATATCGAGAGTACTAATTATACCTTTGGAGGAAGTATTAAACCTTCAATTTATTATTAAAATGATTTTTTTTTCTAGATTCCGAAAATTATGCTACGGTATCAAATAGGTATGGGTTTTTTACACACTTTACTATTTCGTATTGTTAAGACAGCTGTTATAGCAGCATTTTGACATGTCTAAGAGCTCATGGCTGCGAATATTAGATACTACGGTATCAAAGATTTCGAATAGTTTGCCACAGTAATCGGAAATATGAAAATCTAGTAAAAAAGTTACAATTTAATATGAAGTAGCAGGTAAAATCCAATATTTTATTGAAATGATCTTTAATTTAGTACTTATTTGAAAAGGATTGTTTAAGTATTTATAAAGTTATCGCATTTATAGTAACTATTTCGCTTAACCGGCCGCTTCTTAGTGGCCCAGGGTATATTCGTAAAAACATAAGTTCTCACACTTACCTAAATCTCCTAGGATCATTAGTATAACTCATCAGTCTTATGTCCGTCTGTGTATCGTACAGCCGTTTTGCTATCGCTTTCAAGCTTCCAACTAAAAGGTACGCCACTGGTTCACTTTCTGTTGTAAGATGGAGTTGGATTTTGCCTTCTTGAGACGTAGTACACACGAAATTGGCTTCATATTCCATCGACTCGTCTTTTAGTACGTCATCCTGAAACAAATTTGAAAGAATGAGTACTTATTTTTTTCTCGCCTAATTTTAAAGTAATGTCTATAAACTTAATGCAATAAAAAGTTAATGATGTTGATACTATATTGATGATTGTATAATCAATTCCTATTCTCGTTTACTTACAGCTAATAATGTTCTATTGAAATTTGACAGTATTTTCGCATTAAAAAGTTAATTATACATAGTTAGATATATAAATAAAAACTCTATTGTAATGAATGTCTAAGTCGTAAGGGAACAGGAGATGAAAAAGAAGTTTGAAAGCTCGTTTTGGGTGGACGAATCACCACTAAATAAAACACTGTTTTAAACTATCACGGTTGTTCTCTAAAGTTATATGATTATTAACGGGATATTTACCGTGGTAAGGTTGTGGAATGAGCTCCCGATATTTCGGCGCAGTTACATGCACCATGTTCACGGGAAGACTGAAGAATGCGGGTGGTTGGTCATAAAGTTTAAAAGTTAGGTGCAGACATAACGATCTACCCTCTTTCTTAGTCTTTTGCTACGGTTATCACTGGAACTCGAACTCGATCCTAAGTCCCGACAAAACACACTCACTGTATCACTGCGTATAGTATTTTGAACACATTTTGAACGCGGACTTTTATTTTTAAAACAACCTAATACTGGATTCCACGCACTGGCGAGTTGAAAACCATCACCTCGATTGAAATTCTGGCATTTCGAGATCTCAATAGTTTCCTTTACTAGCCTTGGTATGTAATGGCGTTCGGTGGACAAGATTTTAGGGTTATGGAATTCAATCCAGTGGTTAGGACCCGCGTCCAGCAGATGCTCAGCTCTGAGCATCAGTGATACAGTGAGTGTGTTTTGTCGGGACTTAGGATCGAGTTCGAGTTCCAGTGATAACCGTAGCAAAAGACTAAGAAAGAGGGTAGATCGTTATGTCTGCACCTAACTTTTAAACTTTATGACCAACCACCCGCATTCTTCAGTCTTCCCGTGAACATGGTGCATGTAACTGCGCCGAAATATCGGGAGCTCATTCCACAACCTTACCACGGTAAATATCCCGTTAATAATCATATAACACCACTAAATACTTAACTACTACGTGCCACGTCTGCGCGTGAAACTATAATATCATCGCCATGCTCAGTACCTTATTCATATTGTTGAGCATAACTCAGGAGTTTTAACAAATTGCAATTAAAATTGGTTTTCGCCTTACCATATTAACTAAAAATTAATTTTGAAGTACGTAAAAAGTATACCAATTTTTACTTAGAAGTATTTTATACTTGGTATTAGTCATGGTCAGAAGAAGCAAAACTCACAACGGTATGCCATATAAATTTCTTACCTGGTCATGTAAAACATCGTGTACACTGTCCAG
The DNA here is from genome assembly GCA_917880725.1 of Selenia dentaria. NCBI lineage: Eukaryota > Metazoa > Arthropoda > Insecta > Lepidoptera > Geometridae > Selenia > Selenia dentaria. The sequence continues at coordinate 11,683,937 of OU862885.1, forward strand.
TGTAGTCAAAAATTCAGTCAAATTGGTGCCTAGACATTTAAACGCCCTCTCGAGTCGACAGTTATGTGAAAAGGCTGTTAATATTAAGTATTCCCCTAATTTTGCCATAAAGTCCTTAGTGCTAACACCTGAAACAAAAATTTGCATAATGACCACCGTTACAAAGAAACGTTTTATTTACTTGACTAAAGGAAATGCACCATAGTGCTAGATACAGCATGTAAAGTTCAATGCATTGTTATGATTCTTGAGACACTGTTTTTACCAAGCTCACGTTGTTAAACAGTTATATTTGGGATTTATTATACCTTCGATGTATAAATTAAAATGGAAGTTTCCAAGTGCATTTGGCATAATGGATTTCAAATTGTAATATTCTATGATGCTGACGCTAATTGGATCTCAATATTTACCTAAAATAAATACTAGACGTATGCATATTCCGGAAGTGTATTAAATGCCACAAACAATAATGATTTTCAAGTGTTCAAAAGTGATAAAAAGGAAAAATGATAACACCTCAATACTATTAGGAAAGTAAATGATATTTGATTCAAACTTTCACATTACATTTAAATACTTATTTATATTTATATTTACATAACAGCACATTTTTAAGCTATTAGTAACCGATTTAAACTAACGCATGAGTATGTAGGACTCGACCGGTTTCGCGACGTTCAGAGTAGTCGCTTCTTCACGGAGTACCTAGGTACTTGTGTACGTATAAACGAAAATGTACGTTTAAAACGGTTACTAATAGCTTGAAAGTGTAAATGACGACGTGCTCGTCTAAACATTATAGTATTCATTGTATTTCAATTATTTGCTGTTATTATGCCCCCTAAATTGAGACAACCTGATTGAATTGATTGATTCAAGTAGAGTTAGCAAAAAACAAAACCATAATAAGGGTCATGGTTGCCTTGTACAAACTCGTTAATGGCTTGGATACAACACTGATCTGATTCAAGTATATGTTGGTCTCAAAGTGTCTTTCAGTTTATAATTGATAACGACGAAATGAGTAGATTTTGACCAAATTTCATGATTCTACTTCGCGATAACTTAGTTTTTCGACGCTTAAACTATTTTCTAAAAAGAAGCTACTAATTTATTTCAATATCAGATTAAATTAGTTAGGTTAGGTTTCATTTCATTTCATCTCATTAAATTTCATTTTCATTTCATATCAATAAAAAAAATCTACTGAAGACTTGGCTGTATGGGCATAGTTCCCTTTGCCTACCAGAATGGGTGGAGAAAAAAAAACCTCTGCTTATATTCTACGGTTGGCGCCATTTTCCAGAAATTTTCTTTGCGAGTTCATTTTATTAAATTGCTTAATTTTTTCGTAACTGTATTAAAAATAGTCGTTCAGTACACGTGCGGAAACGTAATTGCAACTTGTTCAGACTGTCAACAGAGACAGTAGACATTTGTCGGAACTCTTTGCAATGACAGCCTTTCCCCACTTGTAATGAAATATACTAATCAATGAATGTATCATATTCGAATTCCCATTTAAATTTACTAGTGAACTATGAACTCCTTTATCATAAACCCGTTTACTCGCGATTTGCCATATTTGGCCAATAATACATTGGATTAAATTGAATCAACCTACTTTTCCAGGAACTGCAACGTGTGTGGTTAAAATTTAATCATTTGATTGTACAAAATAAATATAAAAAGTATTAGCACGTATTCATTTCATCATCCAATCTAATAAACAATTGTCAAACTTCGGATTAATTAAAAATTAGGATTGGACTGCGCCTTAATATTATATTTTATTATAATGAAAGAAGAAAATAACGTATATTTTATTGTACTGTTTATAATGATTATAATATATGGGCTTCTAAAATATCAATCTACACTACTGCTTCTTAGTCTACTGCATCAAAGGAAACCAAAACAGAGAATATGACAGCTGTGAGACCTCTAAATGGGTGCTGGCAGTTGAAGTAAAAGGGCCTGTGAGTTATGAGGTACCCGTATATGAATAAAGATGAAGTTATTTTGATTTATATGATGCGAAGGAATGACTAATTAATTAAGATTTTGTTTAAATGAAATGGTTTAAATTTTGTTTGAAGTGGCAGTTTTCTGCACGCTGTACAGTCCTGGATTCATAATAAACTGAGATTTACACTTTAGAGGACTAGTCCTCTAATTGGATATAGTAAAAGTTGACTAAGAGAATAAATGCATTGAATGAACAGCACGCCATTACTCATGTTTATGTGAAAACAATATAGCTAAACATTAGGCACAGAACAGGGCTACTTCCACCTCTTAAACTAGTCATATTTCAACCTAAACATTAAATTTGGTACTACCACGTCAATATAGCAAGCTTACATGGATAATAATAGACGTTTTGATGACGGATAGTTTACTCATCACGTACTCCGACGTGACTTTTGACACTAAGTATTGTTGTTCCATTGTTATATTTGCAATAATAAAAAAGTTGGTCTGTAGCAGTAGATCTAATCTAAGCTTAGCTAGTTTATATGAAAAATGCTTCAAATGCTCTAGAAAGTACGTGCAATGTTACAGATCTGATGTCTGTGTTAATTTAAATGCCCGTAGAGATTAAATACGTTTTGGTATATGTAGCAAATCGATGCGTTTGTAGACGGACGATGAATAGGATTTTCTTAAGTTTTTGGAGGGAGACAACATGTCATCTAACTCTTCAAGAAGACGTTAGCGACTATTCTAAAGGGCACACCAAACCGGGATGCGACAGTCGTACCTAAGTCGTTAGTATTGGCGGCGTTTACTGGAACGCACCATTAGGGTCGATTTCGGCTCAAAAAGTAACACACTGTAAATAATATTGAAGTGATATTGTTGGACAATTTGGTGTCGGTGGGAGTACGTTAGTAAGTATGATTATTGTAAGCTTGTTACAAAATGCCCACAGGACTCATTGCCATCTTAATGACCTCAATAACATAATTAAGATAATGGGTATATTACGAACCAAATCATTCCTTTTACATAGTTATGCCCTTTAAGCAGATCAACGAATGCCGTTACAGACGCTGCCAGCCATAAAACCAAACTCGTCGATCAGTAAACTCAAAATTCAAAAGCTTAATTTGTCATTCTCGCGATTCGTCTAATTGTTAAATCGTCAAATACTTAGCTCGTCAAATTAGCTGTTGGAATTTATACAGAGAAAAATTCACATCCTCGGACAGGATTCGAACCCGCGTCTTCTGACTATCCGTGTCAGACGCCATGACCATCTAGGCCACCGAGGCTCGAGGTCCGAGCATCGAATTTTAACTCTCTATCTAATTTAACCGTCTTACGGGGACGGAGCGACATCTATTGAACAGCTTTGACAGCACTATCCAACCGAAAGAGTTATTTTTAGAAATACTTAAACTTTCGTATTGACGTCGCAATCTTTTATATTTTTAGTATTACTTTTTTAAAGCACTCACGCCTGCTAAGCGATCTGAAACACTGAAATTTATAGAGAGAAGAATTCACATCCTCGGACGGGATTCGATCCCGCGTCTTCTGACTATCCGTGTCAGACTTAGAGCACTAACGCCGCGTGAGTGCTTTAAAAAAAAAGTATACTTTATAAAATAACTGTTACTCCATTTCTGGGTTTTTTGCAACCGGTTTTGGGTACAGTGCAGAAGAAAAAGAAACCATACGCGTATTGGATTTTTTATGACTCTTTTACGTCAATCTTTGTAGGCGCCTCAGCTATATTCTTCTTTTGTTTAATACATTTTTCTAAGGAAAGCCGTCGTTACGGAAAAATACAAAGAGTATTAATTTAAAATAAATTTTGTCAAAGAAAGTTGACGCAAAAAATCTGAGAATGGAAATCATAACAATCCACGGCACACAAAAGGCTTTCAACAGTGCGAACACCAGAAAAGGGTTCAGAATTGTGGCAGCTGACCCGTGTTTAATCCTGGGATGGATCGAGGATTTAGTTTGAGGGGCTTGTGTTGTTGTCGTGAATTTGTTAATCGACTATTGTTTTGTACAAAACTTAAATTACTTTCGACTTGAAAATTACTATCCACAAAAAATCCCTATAAAAAATATCCTTTGTCCTTTTTCCTGGCTATTTCTTCACCAAATTTTTTATAAAATCTTAGTATTTTAGACGTAAAAAAAATAAAAAGCAAACAAAATACCATCAAACACAGTTTCGAAATTTGTAATAGGCATAGAAATGGTTAAAAACTAAAAAAAACATGATTAAAAACAAATTATGTGTATGTTTTACATGTGCAGGTAGTACACCTGATGGTAAGCGTCGGGCCATTCATGACCATCCGCAAAAGCACATAAAGTTCTGGTTGATTTAAGCCATTTATATCACATTATAATAAAAGTGAAATTTGTGAGTGCATTTGTATATTTGTTACTACTTCAAGTACAAACAGCGGGACCAATTTTAATGAGATTTGGTATGGAGTTAGATGAGGCGCTGGATTAATTTATTATTTTTCTACCTGCTTTCAAAAAGAAGGCGGTACTCAATCCGACTGTTTTTTTATTTTATTTTTTATGTTTCTTACCTCATAACTTTTGATAGGGTGAACTGATTCTCAAAATTATTTTTTTGTTTGAAAGCTGGTGCTTCCCGTGTAGTTTGATTTCAAAAAATTCGGTCCAGTAGTTGTTGAGTTACACTCCAATAACTGAATATAATGGTAGTCGGTTAAATTTTTCAAATTGTACTTGTTATGATATAAATTAAGGGTACTTTTATCATCATCATCATCATCCGTCACCACGCAGGTGTAACCGCGGGGTTCAGCTACTTTCATCTATATACGAAACTACTTTCAATTTTAAGAAGTAATAAATATACATACATAGTCACACACTAATTAACAAGCACATTTATTAATCACGTGTTAAAAAAATATTATTTCTAATGTCAAACAAAAACTCGTACGATTGTAAAAAGCAGGTGCGTCCTGTATCGGTTGCGAATGCACGACGAACACGAGTGACACTGCTGAACGCTGATAAACATGGGAGGGAATGGTACTTGCTCGGCAACAGAGCGGAATCTAATAGTTTGTGACCAGGATAAAAATACGTGTACCTTAGATAATTCTTGAAATTCTAAGACGAGTAGTATGTTATTATAAGTTGTTACACGTATTACTCAAGCTGTGATGTGAAGTGAGCGCGCGACGCAATGTTATTTGCTTGGTGTATTGACTATATTTACTTGCTATATTTATGTATTCGAGAACACTACTGTCTAGACAAATCTTACATAGATTTTAAGACGGTATCATTCAAACTGATGTGTATTTCTTCGTGATGAATAAATAAATAAAAAAAAATAAACAAAAATTATAATATTCCATTACGGTACGCTAAAAGCTACGTATCCAATTCTACGAATAATAATTATTATTCGTAGATCCAATCATTAAAAAAAGTTATTTTTAACTGTGGCAATTAAATTACATTTTAATATTGAGATTTGTGTGGTACTTGGTTGTCGTCGTGTTGAGCCGAGAATAATTATAATTTTTCGCATTACATTAAAAATCTCTTTTGCAATACATAAAAAGCGTAACTGTGCAGCGAGATTGAAGGATCGCGCTTATCCAGGCGGCAGGTAAACCCAAAGTATGTTGATAAGTCGGAAACCTGCTCGAGAGTTCGAAGGGCCCTGTCCGTCAGCCTGGCTGATCAACCCAATACGAACCAGGTTAGTCTCTTCTTCTCATTCTCTGTCGATTACACTTAGTTTGTCTCTTCTCAAATTCTAGCATCAAAATTTGTTGCTTCAAATATTCTACTCTGTGTAATTTATGAATTTTTATCATTTAGTCCACTTGATTATCGCACAATGTTAGTGTAATTGACATTTAAATGTTGATATTTATATGAGTAATTAATATAAAATAATTATGCTTCCTAAATAATCTAATAAAATGTAGCGTAGGGCTATGTGGCCGCCCACATCACATGTATTCATACATAGTTTCTTAAGCAGTTACGAATGTACTCGTATTTATTATTAGTCACCTTTGGCACCGCTCGGTGAGTTTTTGGCCAGAGCGCGATTACAGCGCACGTACTCAAACTACCACCGTCTTTTACTCAACACGCGATCCCAACTTAGGTCACCTTTTCACCTACTTAACACGAAATGCTGGCGCCTATTTTGGGCAATAACGTGGCGTGGCAATGCCGCCAGCGTTTTGGCCACTTTTCCCCCCACCATGGGGCTTATAGATTAGATAGTTATTATTATTATTATTTTATTTTATTTTTAATTACTAACTATGTAAAAACATAAATAATTTTATTTTATTTATGTACCTAATTTTAATTAATTTTATACTATCACTATTATAAAGACAGTCATCTTAACACGTATTTGTTTCATTATTTCAATTTAAAACCGTTCTGCAGTTCAAGTACCGAACTTACCGGTCGATAAATTTGAGTCTTGAATTCGTTATTTCGAAAAACTGGCTATATAGATCTTTTGTGGATCATTGCAAGTAAGTAACAAAATTAAGCGATCGATAGACAAATTCCATATGCTTTTACGATTATAACGATAACTCTAGCATGGAACTGGTAAAATACGTCTGAGATCGTCTATTTTATCGATTTTAACGATTGTTTAATCAGCTTTAAAAATGACCTCGGTAGGTATAGCTTATCGAAAGACGACGGGAATTGGGATATTGTTTAGTTGCGTTTGATCTTACTAATATTATAAACGTGAAAGTTTGTATTTATAGATGAATGGCTGTTTGTTATTCTCTTACGCTCAAACGGCTGGCCCAATTTCGATGAAATTTGGCATGTAGGTTGATGGGCGCTGAATGAACACATAGGATTTTCATCAACGTTGTCATCATTGAACACCATACGGGTGTAACTGCGGGGCGCAGCTAAAATTCAATATAAAAATAGACTTCGGCCTTTTTTGATCGTAGAAGAGCGATATGCTCGTAGAAATCTTTAAATGTAGAAGGACGCATGGTGGAATGCAAACAATTCGTAATAATCGATATACTGTCGACAATTTAACGATCGTATATGTGGTCGATATCACTTTCATATTTGCTAGGGGCAAACTAAATTTATCGATCTTAGCGACTCGACAAATTTAACGACTATTACGGTACTTGCACTGCAGTTTTAATATCTCTCAATAGTTCTTAAACAAGCCATTTGATTATGACCATATTGACCTATTATTATTAACCGACAAACAATTACGACGTTAGGGATCCAATGCCTGGGTTCGGTTTTCAAACCCGCGAAGATATCAATAGAAAAACAGATATTCATTGACTGTTCCATAACCAGTTATTGGATAGAATAACGCTTCTCTGGTAATCGCATATAAATAAAAGAGTTTTTTCTCGTTACGAAAACGTCGTTGTAGAGACGCTGTTAAGTTAAATATACCCTCTTTTTCCTTATTCTTTGCTTTTCTCAAAGCTTCTTCTTACAAAACAGAACTGAAAGGATTAATGAAATGTTAGTTCATAAGCGGGGACCGAGTAAATCCACTTAAGTACAGAGATGGATGTACTTACTGTCAGTCGCTCGTACCGCATCGTAAATTTCTTGTAAGTACGCGTAATTCCTACAAGTCTTGACGTCGTCTGGTAATCTACGTCTGTGAACAAAATACGTTGAATTAGTACAAAGGGAATTGTGCACCCTGATGGATAAGATATCTTAAAAAAAAGTGGAACTTATTTACATCTATGTGTACGTAAATTGTTACACAAATTAAATGTAACAAATGCAATACCTACTATACATATCTCAGAGCGAATTGTGCATCTGATGAATAAAATATAACACATCGAAATTAAAAAAGAATTTCATACGCTGTATGAGGAAGGATTGTGCTTTTGTAGGATAAAATGTGTAAAATTTAAACCCTATTTATAAACTAGAGTTATCTATCTTCTATAGTAAATAACTATAATGGGATTTCCTAAGCTATTATACGAGATACAATTATTATACTAAATTGATGCTGACACTGCTTTACCCCCTCGGTGCATATCTATATTACGACATATTCTCAGAACTACTGAATAATTACTATGGGCCTCATAGATAAGCTCAAAGTCGCACAACGAGCTATGGAGAGGGCTATGCTCGGGGTATTTCTACGTGATCGAATCAGAAATGACGAGATCCGTAGAAGAACGAAAGTCACCGACTTAGCCCAGAAGATTAGCTAGTTAAAGTGGCAGTGGGCAGGGCACATAGCACGCAGAACAGATGGCCGATGGGGCCGAAAGGTTCTGGAGTGGAGACCACGGACCGGCAAGCGCAGCGTAGGTCGTCCACCGACGCGGTGGACAGACGACCTGATGAAGGTCGCAGGACTACGTTGGATGCAGGCCGCTTCCAACCGGTCCCTTTGGAAAACCATGGGAGAGGCTTATGTTCAGCAGTGGACGTCCTACGGCTGAGATGGTGATGATGATGACTGAATAATAAGACACAGCATTTCATAAAAATCGGGGAAGTCGTTTCAGAAGAGTTTTGTTAGAAACACTGGTGACACGAGAATTTAATACATTAGAGAGGAAAGGAAAATAAAGCAGCTAATGGTCAAAATGACATTGTATATAGGGTGTTTGGTAGAGGGTCCGACAAACCAAATGAGTGTGTTCGGGGGGCCCACTTGGAGAATACAAGTTGGCCAAAAAAAAATGCCCGACCCTAGTTACCACGGTCCAACCATAGGAATCCCGCTGACGCTGCGCTGCGACCGACCATTCATAAAGTGCTTATTGTTAATTTTATGTTTATTGTTAATATTGTTTTGTAAGTTAGTCTTGCTTGTACTTTCCTGTAGTAAACAACTGCTTGTAATTAATAAATAAAGTATTTTTTATTCAATTCCTCGATCGCCGATACATAAGTGGCGCAGTCGGTATTTTCACGGCACTTAGGAGTTCAGAATCAAGCTCTTCCAGACTCTATAAGTGGCAATTTTCAAGTTGCAAACCGTGTTCAAGAACCTACAGGCGGTCACCAGAGGAACAAAAGAAGTTTAAGAAGGACACCGTGAGGAGACCCGGAGCATTGGCTATCCCCACGAGGTACTCAGGACTCGACAAGAGATGCAGAAGCTGGTTTGGTGAGTACTCTCGCTATTTCCAAGTTTCCTGCTATATTTCCTGTCTTATTTTATATGTGATTAGTTTGTTAAGGAGTGTTTAAGTTTATAGCTAAAATCGCGATAAACATTGTCATAAGCTAGTGTACCTATTCGGTTATAAGGAAATAATTGATAATATAAAACAATAGAGTAACTTGATACGTGCATTATGTCGTTCAAAGAGTGCGATGCCGATATTAAATTTATTGCAGAATTATTACCGCGATTTGATGGTAACCCGAAGCTACTGAATCATTATATACGTGAGGTAGAGCACATAATTAAGTTAATGAACGAAACATCTAGTTCGCACCCGGCTTTCATATGCTTAATAAAAAGTAAATTAAGTGGAGCCGCTATTGACGCGATAGCGTATGAGGAGTCCCTCGCAACCTGGGATTTAATTAAAAACGCGTTGGTTAGACGTTTAGGAGAACCGCGAAATGAAATTCAAGTCATGCAAGAGCTCACTAGAACTCGCCGCAATAAAAATGAAGATGCTGAGTCGTTTGGACGGCGACTTCGAGAGACGCTCGACACCCTCTACTCAGTAGGGAAACACGCAAATCGGTCGTATTACGAGGAAATGGTTATTGAACAATATATCAATCAACTCGATTTCCATGTTTCCCTTGGAGTAAGGATAGCTAGGCCAGGTACACTGGAATCTGTGATTGTGGCTGCTAGACAGGAAGAGGCACGGCTTACTCATAACAGGCAAAATTATGTCGCGCCATCTACGTCCTTGGTTAAGCAAAAGGATATCTCTAGGGGTCCTCCGCAATCAAGTTTCCAATATAGGAACTTTAGAGGGTCGCAACCCTTAGCGTTTCAACCCCAAACTCAGGCCTTCCACCAGCCTCAACCAAATTTTGTACCACAACAAAATAACATGACACCAGAGCAGAGACAACAGTGGGTACAATCAATGCTACCCTGGAAGAATCGCACATCCAACAACGCACGTGCAGGTAATGCATCTAATTTACGTACTGGTAATTCAGGTAATTTTCGAGGAAGCAATAGCGGTAACTTTCGGCAGTTCAATGTACCTCAGCAGGTAAACCTACCGCAAAAGAGCTCGGACGTTACCATGAGGTCCGTGTCGAAACCAGAGAAACCGCAGTTTGCCGCCGAAGAGCTGTACTACTCGCAGAACCACACACAGGACCAGTCATCATTTAACGGTGAGCCCTATAATAGTTATTACCCACAGGAGGAATGCGATTTCGCACAGGAAGAAGACCAGCAACCTGAGGCGGATTTTCAACAGGATTTTTACATGGACAGGAACCTAGAAGATCAGAGCTAGTAAAAATCAACCTACAAGATAGAGACCATCTGCCGTATATCGAGTTGCCTGAACTAGGAGGTAAGTTCCTAGTTGATACTGGAGCTAGTAGGAGTGTTATTGCGTCAGACGTCATATATAATACTATTTTCGAGTATTGTGTGGAACACGAACCCTTTCAAATTGCCACCGCGCACAGTGTTTCGCGTCATAATAACGTAGTTTATCTCCCGCTACCACCAGCATTTAATACGGACAAAATACATAAATTTTTAATATTTGACTTTGACCCAAAATATAAAGGACTAATCGGTTTTGATTTATTGAGATGCCTTAAAAGTAATATTGACTTAAATAGCAACATATTACGTACAACTAATGCCAATATTCCGATCTACTTCAACTACCCATTGCAGAAAATTAAAGTTGATGCTAAATGCGAAAAGTTAATAACTGTCAAAACGCATTACATGGACGGACAATACATACAGGACAAACATTATTGGTCAGACGGATTAGAATCTCCCGCAGCTATCGTAACGGTTAAAAACGGCTCTTTTAAAACATCTATCATAAACTATAATGATCAAAATAAGTTTATCCCGGAAAAGAGTGCGATAGAGTTAGAGGTCTATTCTGAAACTACGGATGATGCTATTAAATTAAATTCATTGGATGCTAAAATAGACATTGACGCAGAACTTTGTGAGAATTTAAAAAAAATTCGAACAAGTCACATGAATGACGAAGAGAAGCGTCAAATCATAAAGTTGTGCTATCGTTACCGTGAAATATTCTATTCTGAAAATATACCGTTAACGTTTACGCATGCAGTCAAACATGAACTTAGATTAACAGACGAAACACCGATTTTTGTACGCAGTTACAGACAAGCCCCACAACAACGTATTGAAATCCGTAAACAAATTGACGACTTGATGAAACAAGGTATCGTTAGGGAAAGTATATCACCTTGGTCTTGTCCAGTACACATTGTACCAAAGAAACCAGACGCATCAGGTAAAGTTAAATGGAGGCTTGTTATAGACTATAGGAGACTGAATGATAGGATAGTTGAAGACAAGTACCCATTACCGAACATTCATGACATTTTAGACAGACTTGGACGCGCTCAATATTTTACTACCCTTGACCTCGCGAGTGGGTACCATCAGGTCGAAATGCACCCCAACGATGTGGAGAAAACAGCATTTTCTACCGAACGCGGGCATTATGAGTTTTTGCGCATGCCTTTTGGTTTAAAAAACGCGCCAAGTACATTCCAACGCTTAATGGATCACATCCTTAGGGGCCTAACTAATGTTTATACGTATCTTGATGACGTCATTATAATTTCTACGTCATTGCAAGAACACATAGAGAGGCTACGCGAAGTGTTTGATCGGTTTAAAACACATAATCTCAAAGTTCAACTTGATAAGTCAGAGTTCCTTCAGAAACAAGTTAACTTTTTAGGTCATGAACTTACTGACGAAGGACTAAAGCCTAACAGAGACAAAATAAAGGCTGTCCTTGATTTCCCTTTACCCCAGAACCAAAAGGAAGTAAAGTCTTTTTTAGGACTCGTTGGTTACTACCGCAAATTTATTAGGGATTTCGCAAAGTTAACCAAGCCAATGACATTATGTTTAAAGAAGGGTGGTAAAGTCTTACATAGCGTAGAGTTTCTAGAAGCTTTCAATAAATGCAAACAAATTCTCACGAACGACCCCATCTTACAGTACCCCGATTTTGACGAACCGTTCATCCTTACTACGGATGCATCTGATGTGGCACTAGGTGCGGTGCTTTCACAAGGCAAAGTAGGATCTGACAAGCCTGTTGCGTACGCATCACGTACATTATCAGACACTGAGTCCCGCTATTCTACCATAGAAAAAGAACTCTTGGCAATAGTGTGGTCAATAAAATACTTCAGGCCCTATCTTTATGGTCGCAAATTTACAATATATACAGACCATAGACCTCTCACGTGGCTCATGTCGCTTAAAGACCCGAATTCAAAACTAACTCGCTGGCGCTTAAAGCTAGCTGAGTATGATTATAAAGTTGTGTACAAGAAAGGACGTCAAAATACAAACGCGGACGCGTTATCTAGGGCAAAGATATACCATCATAGTATGGACTCTTTAGCGGTCAACTTCGAAGATAATAACGATGACGAAATTATAGGTAGAATATTCGAAAATGTACGCAGGGAAAGTCATGACGAAATCGAACCGGAACCGGTAACAGAAATTCAAGATATACCAATAGCAAGTACTAGTGGTAGGAATAATAGAAACGAGACTGAAAATTTAGCTATGGATACAGAGACTATTCTACAACCTCCAGTCGATCAGGCGTCAGATAGTATGACAATAGTAACAATAGGCGAAGAACAATTAGTCAGCACTAATCACACTCAACCAGATAATGAAAATAATGGTATCCCCATTCTATCAGATGCAATAGACAGACAACTAAAACAATTTCACATAAGATCTACCCCGGGCTCAGTATATAGAGTAGAAGATAGGTCAACGAACTCACGTACAGTTATCAAAGACGTGTTTATCCCAATCAACAACACTGAACAAGAAATAATAAAGTTTTTAAAGGAACATACCATAGCTGATCGTGTGTTTCACTGCTATTTCCACAATGACGAATTGTATTTAGCGTTTTCTAGAGTCTATACAACTATATTTAACGAAAGAGGTCCAAAACTCATAAGATGCACTACTCGTGTTACTTTAGTCGAAAATAAGTCAGAACAACAAGAACTTATTAAGAAATACCACGAAGGCAAAACTACCCATCGTGGAATTCAAGAAACTCTTAAACAACTTCATAGAAATTATCATTGGCCTAATATGTTATTAAGTATTCAAAGGTACATTAATCAGTGCGACACTTGTCTAAAAGCCAAGTACGAAAGAAATCCTTTAAAACCTCCCTTAGCTCTCACAGAGACACCAAGAAAGCCTATGGAACATTTATTTATGGACATATACTCGACAGGTGGAGGCACGTTTTTGACAATTATAGACAACTTCTCAAAATTTGCGCAGGCGATTTCATTGAACGCATCTAGTAGCGTGCATGTAGCCGAAGCCTTACTGCACGTTATCTCTGTACTCGGACTTCCTCAGAAAATCACGACTGACTCAGACAGTAAATTTGACAATGACGTTATTAAGGAAATATGCGCTTTACATGATATAAATATCCATTTTACGACACCTTACAACCCTAACTCTAACTCCCCTGTAGAACGTTTGCATTCAACCCTAGCCGAAATAATAAGAATCCAACGTATGACTAATAAAGACGACCCCATACAGCTAGTAATGAAATATGCTATAATAGCTTATAATAACTCGATACATTCCGCGACTGGTTATACTCCGCACGAACTGTTATATGGACATACAGCGTCACGAAACCCTCTAGAGCTATATTTTCCCAAAGAATTTTATCAAGATTACGTCCTGAAACACAAGTCAAATGCAGAAGCAGTCCAGGAGTGTGTAGCAGCGTACATGTCTAAGAACAAAGAACAGGTGATAGCCAGGCGTAATAAAGAAGCAGAAGAAATAGCCTTCAAGGTAGGTGAGACAGTCTACAAACAGGTGGCGAAGACAGCAAGGAACGATAAAACGAAGCCAGTTTTCAAAGGTCCGTATAAAATTATTCACCTCCATCCTAATAACGTAGCCGAGATAGTAGGTAACCACCCGAACTCTAAATCTATTAGGGTTCATTTCAAACTCCTAAGAAGGCCTCACCTTGTTCCAGGGCCTTCACCGCCGGAGCCATCATGCTCCACGCAGCAGCAGACGTGATTTTTAACCCAGTCAGTAACGAACAAGGAATCCTATTGCTTAAACAAGGACAGATCGTCAGACAAGTAGATAATTTTAACTTAGCTTGTGTCTATAATATAACATATCTACACCTAACAGCTATTAAGTTAATGGCACTATTTGCAAGTACTAAATCATCTGGAAAGCCCACTTCGAAGTCAGGAGCCTTACAAAACTCTTATAAAGATCAGATTGAGCATAGCTTATCTTTAATATCTAAAAAGATCGGTTTCATAATTCCACATGTAAGGCAAAAACGTGGCCTTATTAACGGGTTAGGCTCGGTTGTAAAGTCCATCACTGGCAACCTAGACAATCAAGATGCTCTTAATTTCGAAGCTGAAATTTCAGGAATCAGAAGTCAAGTGAGTAGGATTCAAAATTCACAAAAGAAATCCTTAGTTATTGCAGAGAGAACGGTTAAAGAATTTACAACTCAGTTAGATAAAATTAATGATAATCAAAGAAAACTAGCATCATACATACAAAATGTAACAATAACAACGGATGAGTTATCTAACCAGTTACATTACTTAGATATATATGTACAGATAGATTTTAGTTTACAAATTATATTAGATAAGTTAATGATATTGGAAGATGCAATGACATTTTCCCAGTTAGGAGTTATGCACCCTAGTATTATAAGCGCACAAAATTTAATCGCAGAATTGACTCAATTAAAATTAAATTATGACTTTGTTCCGATAACCGAAATTAATCTTAATAATATTCACGAGCTAGAAAGATCGATTAAAGTCAAAGCGTATAGTACACAACACTCGTTAACATTCATATTACAAATCCCCTCCATTGATCAAAGTATATATGATCTAATACACCTCTACTCAATCCCTGATACCAACCACCTTACTATCATTCCTAAATCCAAATACCTTGCACTTGGAAGCGAAGAGTACGCCTACCTAGATGACAGCTGCAAACCCGTTGCCGACGGTGTGAACCTCTGCGAGACGCTTAACACAAAGCCGATCAAGACATCGGAAGACTGCGTAATATCTCTTATCCAACACAAGGATGCCAATTGTACCCGTGCGAAAATGATCCTATCAGAAAACAAACTTCAGAAGATACGAGATAACACCTGGCTGGTAATACTGACTAGAGAAGAGGTCATTCGAGCACAATGCGGGACCAAGACTTCATACAGAAGAACATCAGGAATCCATCTTATTACACTGACTGAAGACTGCCGCGTTGAAGTTACGAAGAAGACCCTACAAACTCATACCATAACTACAGCTATCAACGAAATAATACCATTACCCCACAAACAAATCGTACCAGTGGAAGCTATAAAATATCAACTCAAGCTAGAAGACCTGGAACTGGACAACATCCACAAACTTTTGGACAGGGCTGAAGATTTAAAAGACGAAGAGATCATAGAATGGCCTGCGTTGATGGCGACTCCCAGCTGGACAACAATCATTTTGTGCATCCTACTGCTAGGCGCAACATCGTGGAAATTTTACAAATACATAACAACAAAGAAAGATACATCTCCCAGTGAGGACACTGGAGGAAGCTGTAAGATCAGCTTCTCTTTGAAGGATGGAGAAGTTACCACGGTCCAACCATAGGAATCCCGCTGACGCTGCGCTGCGACCGACCATTGTCACGTCATAAAGTGCTTATTGTTAATTTTATGTTTATTGTTAATATTGTTTTGTAAGTTAGTCTTGCTTGTACTTTCCTGTAGTAAACAACTGCTTGTAATTAATAAATAAAGTATTTTTTATTCAATTCCTCGATCGCCGATACATAAGTCCCTCCAATTTTTTTTATTTTTTTTTGTGAAAATTCCCTTTTCTCCGAAATTGTACCTATTTACCACCATAACATCTGTAAATCTGTTTAGATCAAATTCAACTAAAAACATCCGGTCTAAAACAGATTTTACAAATGTTACGGTGATAACATTTGTAAAATGTTACACCATAAGATTATTGGTTTGTCTGACCCTCTACCAAACATCCTGTATAAATAGAAAGGATAAAATGTACTAAATTATGATGATTACCTTGAATTTATTACTATGTATAATGAAGACAGAAACTTTGTTAATCTGATACATATACTCTGTTTAGTATAACTTGATTATTTGAATTTCCTACTCTTAACAATATTAAATACAATTATTGTGCATTAGATGAATAATTATCTATATTCAAGTGACTTCCAAAAAAAGGAGGAGGTCACAATCACGGTAATATTATTAGCCGTGTCACAATTATTTTGTTTTTTATGTACTTCATGACTTTTCACCTTGTGAACTGATTTTGATGTTTTTTTTATTTAGCTGCTGATTTCTCACGTCTCATGTCATTTAAAAATGATTAATATCCTACCTTATATTTTCGATACAAAATAATATTAAAAACCGGTTAAATAAATTGAAAGCCGGTTAGAAGTTTTTTTTTAATAACTATTAAATATTAGATAAACATTGAACTTCTAATTACTAAATGTCCAATCATTGCAAATACATGCAATTGAAAAATCTGCAAGGAATGTACGTTTTGCAAAATTCCATGCTAACGTTTTTTTACCCTAGACCTATGCCTTTTTAGACCGAAAATTGCAACTCGATTCCACCTAAATTTTATCCTAGATAATTTATTCTTTGATTAGTCCTTTGTTTGGGTCTAAAACTTAAACTTAGTGTAATACATTTACATTGAACAGAAGATCAAATTAAGTTTACTAAAGACACAACAAAAATGAATATCGTTCTAAATTTTACTTGAGTTGTTCTTGTTACAATTAAACTAAATGTTTATAACTCAACTGCGCATTTTAACTTGAACTCAGCTTAAATTGTTTCCAGCAATAAATTTTATTTGTTGCTTACGATAACTTCTACCTATAGGTTGTCATTTAATCCGTTAAGGTTGCTCTAAATTGCTAATTTTTCCCTTGAGTTGGTATAGATTATAGTAGATCCAACCGTTTATCCTCTTTTTGACAGATCTAATTTGTCAGTTAAAGTGTTGTGACCAAGTGATTATAGTGGACACGATTTCGATTCATTTTTCTATCGAGTCTGTGCGGAAAGAGAATAGTCCTAGGAATGGCGCCATGACCATGGCTATTGGCCATCTAGAAATACGTCAGCCAATGGGGAATGTTGAAAGGGCGTGGACAGGCCGTCATGGCATGGCCATCTAGAAACGCATCAGCCAATGGGAAATGCTGACGCATTTCTAGATGGCCATGCCCAGATGGCGAGGCCACGCCGTCCGGTTACACCCGTGTAGTTTCCAAGGTAAGCTATCAAATTCTGAGTTATAAGTTTTCACTTCTATCGGCAATTCCTATGACTGCCAATTTTTTTGTCTATGGGTAAGCAGTAGTATTTTATCAAGGTAGTAAAACTCAATGGTCCACCGCCGTTTTGTATTTGTCACTGTCACTCGCAACAAGACGCCCGTGCTAGTAATTATTTGCTGAGTTTTATATTGGAACTATAAAATGCCGAAAGGATCAGTGCTGAAAGGACAGACGAGAGAAATGGTGATCAAGCTTCGTAATTACTTTGAAGCAGAGTATCAAAATGGCGGCCCGCTTTTACCATTGTCGCAAGTGAGAGAGCGCGTTGCGGCCGCGTTAGGTATTAGTGCATCTACGATTACAAAAATTACTACCGAAGCCTACGGAACAAGCGGCATGCAGGAGAATAAGCTTCGTACGCCGAAGAAAAAACGCCAACCACGTCGTGTGACTTCGGTTGACAACTTTGACGCAGACGCTATACGCCGTCATATATATAACTATTACTTACGTAAAGAAGTTCCAACACTTAAAAAACTTGTTGCTTCTTTGCGTGAATGTGATTTGTTCCGAGGTCAAAAATCGTCATTGGTAAAGGTCTTGAATGAAATTGGATTTACTTATAAAAAATCGGACAAACGCAAAATATTGATGGAGCGTCGCGACGTAGCTTTTGCTCGTTGCGAATTTTTGAGCGAAGCCAAAAAAATTACAGATTGGTCAAATGTTGTTTTCACTGACGAAACTTGGCTGAATGCGAACCACACAGTGTCTAAGAGCTGGACTGATGACACCGCTGCTTCCACTACCTCAGTACCGATGGGAAAAGGAGAACGTCTAATCATTTGCCATGCAGGGTCTGTGAAAGGATTCATGCCAGATGCTTTGTTGGCCTTTAAATCCAAAAAAACAGTTGAGTACCACGAAGAAATGAATTCTGAGGTTTACGAAAGTTGGTTTAAGGAAATGGTACAATCATTGGAAGAACCGTCAGTTATTATTATGGATAACGCATCCTATCACTCACGCCAAATTGATAAAATGCCGACCCAGGCCGACAAAAAACAAGTAATCATTGACTGGCTTCAACGACATGGTGAAAATGTTGATAACTCCTTACTAAAAGTACAATTACTAAATATATTACGAACAAAAAAACACTTCCCAAAACGATATGTGATCGACGAAATAGCTGCAGAACATGGTCATTGGGTTCTTAGACTTCCACCCTATCATTGTCAATACAATGCCATTGAATTAATATGGGCTCAAGTTAAAGGACACGCTGCTAGAAATAACACAAAACCCCCATTCACGGCAAACAAAATGGTAAATTTATTAAAAAATGCATGTGTGAAAGTAACTGCGGAAAGCTGGCAAAATGTAATTCAAAAAACACAAGAAACTATAATGGCAGATTGGGATAAACACGTGGCGATAGATTATATGAGTCAACAATTAATTATAAATGTCGGCAATAGCTCGAGTGACAGCAACGATGAATCTGATTTTGATTAATAAATAAATAAAAATAAAAGATTAGATTTCGTTTGCTTAAATTGGAATTGGGGTTGCTCAAACTTTACTATTTTCTGGTACCAAACGGCAGACTTTAATGTCTGCCATCCCCAGCGAGCAACACGGAAGGGAGTAGCCTTAGCTAAAAAATATTGTTCAAATCTTTCTGTCATTTCTTGCGGGAGGGGAAGTTGCACACTAGCGCAAAGCCGCACTATTACATACAAAACATACCTGTACCGATCCATTGCCGATCATACTCACACAACCAAATCACTAACACATAAAAAATAAAGCACCATTCACAAATCTAGCCCCGCCCTCACCCCACAGTATATTATCAAACTCCATGGTCCATGCGGACTTGTACTTTGACAGAGGGGAAACGCTGTGTATGCCTACTCCCTTCCGTGTTGCTCGCTGGCCATCCCAGATTTAACCGGTAACAGCTTCGTCAAGTATGACTTGTACTTGTAATCATCATAGTCATCATAACCTTGTTCTTTTTTGGATATACACCAGGAGATAAACACGTCTTCAAATAATGCTGTATGTTTTCCTGAGGCGCATCAATATAACGGTTTTACATAAAAATAAATCCGATATTATGTGCCGAGAACGGAAAACACCCGTGTAAAAATAGTTCATAAACAATATCGATATCTCAATCGTAACTTCGTAACATCACTATGTTGATAGCCATAGAACGTAATTTTTTAAAAACGTTTGTTATTTTATGGAATTTATAAAAAAACTACTGCACTTATGGACTCATTTTGTGAAAGATGATTATTATACGGGATCAAGGAGCAAATTTAAGCAGTTGTCATATTTTTAAAACCTCGCATTTATAAGTTAACTTTTGCGTAACATCGTCATGTTACGTTCTATTGGTGCTGTCAAAAAGAGGATAAACGGTTGGATCTACTATAACTATCTTGAGCGCCTCTTAGATGCTTATCATCTTGTCGTTTAAGTAACAGTGAAATCATAAAAGTAAGACACATTTACTTAAATTATATTCCAAGAAATCTATTACTCTGTTGTGTCAGGCCAGTTTTCCCTAATAATATTGTTAAAGTGATAAATTCTTATGGGAGGGTAAACGAATACGTTACGTAACGCGTTACGGCGCCAGTCTGGCTTCCCTTTCTCTCACACATCCTCTCTCTCTGTAACCCACAGCGGTAGACTAGGAACTTTTTACAAAATTTAGTATTACTGGGCACAGATTATAAGACTCCAAAAGATAAAGTAAATCATTGAATCAACCACACGTAGAATATTGTTTTTGTGTTTGGTTGTGTTTGAAGTTTCAAAATATAAACTTACATCAACATGGAGAACACCATTACAATATTAAAACAAGAAGCCATACTGCGCAGTTACTGTGTCCATGCTCAAGATTGCCAATCTGAGTCTAATAAAGGGCTTTATTTGTCCTTTTGAAGATAGTAGTAACCTAGAAGACGAAGTCGTTGTAGGTATGCAATTTCTCTTAGCTAAATAAATTGGGATAAAGCTTGTCCACAAAATAAATGCCAATAAAATTGACTGAGATGCCTGAGGTTATTAAGGATAATCTATAGGTTTACCTACTGATATTATACTATGAACGTGGACGACTCGTTATTGTTATACTACACATAAAGCTCTTTTTCTAATCGATAACTTACACAGTTAATTTTCCACAATATCAATGAGAAAGTGTATTTTGAGATAGAAAACTATCGCGAGTTATGTTCATAATTACGCTTTAAAACCGGCTAGGACTCGCGTAATATTTACCGGAAATATTCTCAGACCAGTTTCGAACTTATTTGAAGTTCTTCTTCTGGTAGTCACTCTTGAGCACAGCGGCGAGCGCGGGTCACAGCGCGTAACTGGCCCTGCGACGGTCGCGCTGTGTCTGTCAGATTTTTTCCGTCCGAATTGTCACTGGTCGCAGAATATTTCCGGTCAATATTACCCAAGTCCTAGCCGGTTTTAAAGCGTAATTGAGAAAGTGTATTGTTCATACGTTACCAATTTAAGTATACCTCCTACACAGAGCATGTGATACTCTTGAATTGATATAAACATCGATTCTCAGCGGGGCACAAATGCTTTATGGGTGAATAAAATGTACATGGGAGGCAAGGATTCGCGCGTGCTATCGTCATTTGTCAGTCTCGTCTTTAATGGATTCCAAGCTTCTCAGATTCAATTGCCCTACTTACCGCTAGCGTACCTCTGAAGCTGATTCAAATCACTATACCTAATACTGTATATTCTGAATTTATGTGTTTGAATTTTTGCCATGGCCGGGGATGTCAAAGTCTTTGATCACTGGGTGGTAGACCAGTGATGACTACGTCACTGAAACTTGGTCTTTGGGCCTTATGTGTAAGCTCGAAGGCGCAAAACCAGCAAACGAACAGGAAATGGAGAGGGCTGCGCTCGGTTTTTTTCTAAGTAATTGAGACTATATCAGACTTAAGGAGATCCGCTGAAGAACGAAAGTCACGGGCAAAGTCTAACAAGTAAGCTAGTTAAAGTGGCATTGGGCAGGGCACATAGCACGGAGAATAGATCGTCGATGGGGTCGGAAGGTTCTGGAGAGGAGACCACGGACTGGCAAGCGAAGCGTAGGTCGTCGACCGACAAGATGCAGAGACAATCTAATAAAGGACGAGGTTGTATGCAGGCAGTTTACAACTGGTTATTTTTGGGGGAAGCATTTGTATGGCAGTTAACGTTCTACGGCTGAAATCATAATGAGGGTTAAATTCCCTATCAACAAAACACTGTTATTCACCTTATATTATGTTAATAAATAAATTAAACATTTTCACGGAATGGAAGGCCATAAATAAATTAATAACTCACAGTTGC
The DNA here is from genome assembly GCA_917880725.1 of Selenia dentaria. Lineage (NCBI taxonomy): Eukaryota > Metazoa > Arthropoda > Insecta > Lepidoptera > Geometridae > Selenia > Selenia dentaria. The sequence continues at coordinate 11,705,958 of OU862885.1, forward strand.
TTACAAATGAAACAAAAATAACAAACAACGCTTAAATTAACGTTCATTTCCTAAAATTCAACACAACGTCCTAAGGGAACAGCCATCAAAACTCTCAAAGGATTTCAAAGAAAACGTGCGTGACACATCTAATTACCCATTAATTTACGTTTACGCTTTAAACAAAGCATTAAAAGCATTAAACAACAGACAGTGGCGTTGCGTAACTCTTAAGCGTGTTAAGCGACCAATTTAAGAAGCCGTCCTAATTAGGTATAATCCGGCCGACGCCGAAAGTTAATTAAATGTTTGCTCGGAGGTTAGGTAGGCTTCAGATGTAAAGGCAAATAACCGAACCGTTTCCGTTTCTACCTACTTTTAGATTAATTCCAATTAAACCAATCACCGCTTAGCGTTTAGATAGTCTCATACTTTTTAAGGTTTTAACGTTTTTGTAGATTGATCTATCCAGCCGCGCGATTCTCTAATGACCCGTCGTTGCGATCGTCGACGAGCTCACCGATGTCAAATACTTTATGAGATATCGCCCTTGTACATAAGGTTGTTTTTGCAACATTTCTTGTCATCTCGTCATTTGTTTCACGGATGTTATATAAGATGCAACGATGTTTGCTCTTAAGGCACGTCCCAATAATCTATCTATCCACGGTTTACGTTACTACGGATAGCAATTTGACATAACGTCCATACAAATAGTGTCAAATATCTATCTCTAGTAAGGTAAACCGGCGATTAATAGATTATTGGGACTGGCCGTTAGAGATTAGCACGGCATAGCTATACGTGATTTTTTAAAATTTTTATAAAATATACCTGGCTTTAAAAAAGGAACAGGTTTCTCAGTTCAATTCAATTTTTTTTATGTGTGTTCGATAACTTCATCGTTTATGAACCGATTTTGATGATGCTGTTTTTGTTTGGTATATTTCCAAGGTGGTCCCATATAAATTTCACCAAATCCAGTATAATGCTTGTAATACAAATTTATTAAGACGACTTTTCATCACATTGCACACATCACTTAATTTGTCATACAAATGCAGGAAAAACATGTTACTTAAGTACATAAAAGTTTAATAACTCGTCTTTGTAGCCTCATCAAATATATGTATCTATACTTATTTGTAAGTTTTAAGTTATAATATACTTCATATTTAAAAAAAGTTTGTTTTTATGAGTATGTATTCCTACAAGAGTATTTAATCTTATCGTATTCAAGTCAGTGCCAAGTTTCAATTTGATCCACGCAATTCAAGCTAGAAAAAACCAAGAAGTAAAAGATAATCATACATACTCAATTAGATTTGTTATTGTTGCACAGATATTTATTTTCAATTAAAATAATAATCATGGGCAATTTTACATTATAAACAAAATTTGTATACTTTTCACCGTACAATATGAAATCACGCCATAGAAATAACATTAATAAAGGAGAGGTATTTTTTATAGCCTGGCTATACTGGTGAGGCCGTAGCCTACGTGACGATGAAAAGCAAACAAATAAAAAAGTTCTGAGATCGTTCTAACTTGACATTTCTGTTTTTACCGTGTTGTCATTAGTAGCTAAGAAATTTGTAACAATTTGTGTCCTACTTCCCTTAAGATTTTAAATAATAATGGTGCTTCATGGTAGTCTGGAAGACATAGCTCTTTTTAGTAATAATTAGCTTAGTAGTAGCTAAGGACCAAAAAAGTTTTTAAGTTTTGCATAATGTTTAATTGACAAGATTAATTTGTATATTGTTTATGTGTTATAAGGACAAGCTAGTCGATAGAGTTTAAAACTCTATTTCAACACCACAATACAGATACACCACTAGATAATATATATCTATCTATCCATTTTGCAGTGCCGAAATATCTGAAATACCAACCAAATTTTGATTGCTCTGTTGGTGCAGTGGTCTTAGCACGAATAACTGCGTAAGCAAAACGTATCGTGTAGTTCACGTGAAACAGTACAAACTGTCATGTATCTAGGACAATTGTCACACAGATAACTCATAGTTTGTACGCCGAAGCGTAACGCGTGGACGTTAGCTATACGAATACTTTTTCGCAAATTGTTTGTGCTACGGCCTCAGTTCATAGATCACTGAGATATCCTTCTGAACCGATCCGGGTTTGATCCCCGGACAGGTGAAACATTTTAGTGCCTGAACATGTCCGTTAATCCTGTGTATAGTTGTGTGTATATAAAAAATATATCCCCAATGCACATTTCTAAACTTTGTATCTGATTATGCCTACCTCGTAAACTGCAGAAATAATATACCCCTTGATTAGTCAATTAGGGTTAACACATAGCTTGATCAGAACATTAAACTTTTTAGTAAATTATGGTAGTTCTTTACCTATACCCAAAGTAAGTAGGTATATATCTTTAAGTAGAACGTCTTCCCTACTAGCGTTGATTCACGCAGGGCAGCGCGAGACGCGTGTAGGGATGTCAACATCGCATCTACGGACAAATCTTCGATCGATCTTTTTTGTTGGTAGCCTACGTCATCATCATCATCATCTCAGCCGTAGGGCGTCCACTGCTGAACATAGGCCTCCCCCATGATTTTCCAAAAAGACCGGTTGGAAGCGGCCTGCATCCAACGTCGTCCTGCGACCTTCATCAGGTCGTCTGTCCACCGTGTCGGTGGACGACCTACGCTGCGCTTGCCGGTCCGTGGTCTCCACTCCAGAACCTTTCGGCCCCATCGGCCATCTGTTCTGCGTGCTATGTGCCCTGCCCACTGCCACTTCAACTGGCTAATCTTCTGGGCTATGTCGGTGACTTTCGTTCTTCTACGGATCTCCTCATTTCTGATTCGATCATGTAGAGAAACCCCGAGCATAGCCCTCTCCATAGCTCGTTGTGCGACTTTGAGCTTTTCTATGAGGCCCATAGTAAGAGACCACGTTTCAGTGCCATAAGTCATCACTGGTAACACACATTGGTCGAAGACTCTTGTCTTGAGGCACTGAGGTATTTTTGACGAGAAGACTTCGCGAAGTTTCCGGAACGCTGCCCAGCCGAGTTGGATTCGACGATTGACCTCTTTCTCGAAGTTGGACCTGCCTAGTTTGACTGTCTGTCCCAGGTAGATGTACTCGTCAACAACTTCGAGAACTGATATTGGGGTAGGTACAACATGGGCATTTGACATAATTTTCGTCTTGTCCATGTTCATCTTTAGACCTACCCGTTGGGAAACTCGATGGAGGCCTTCGAGCATTGTACTGAGGTCTTCCATGGATTCTGCCATGACTACAATATCGTCGGCAAATCGAAGGTGAGTGATGTATTCGCCGTTAATATTGCCAAGTCCTTGCCATTCCAGAAGCTTGAAGACGTCTTCCAATGTAGCGGTGAACAGTTTCGGAGATATAACGTCTCCCCGTCTCACGCCTCTTTGCAATGGAATTGCCTTCGAACTCTGCTCCTGTACTCGGACTGACATGTAGGCGTTTTTGTACAAACACTTCAGCACTTCAATATACCGATAGTCAATACGGCACCGCTGGAGAGACTCAAGCACTGTCCACGTCTCGATCGAATCAAAGGCTTTCTCATAGTCCACAAACGCTAAACAAAGAGGCAAGTTATACTCTTCGGTCTTCTGTATAACTTGCCGTAGCGTGTGGATGTGGTCTATGGTACTATAGCCTTTTTGGAAACCGGCTTGTTCCGGAGGCTGGAATTCATCAAACCTGCGACTGAGACGGTTCGTTATGACCTTCGAAAACAGCTTATAAACATGGCTCAAAAGCGAGATGGGTCTGTAATTTTTAAGTAAAGTGTTGTCACCTTTCTTGAAGAACAGCACCACCACGCTTTTGTTCCATGCTTCTGGCGTTGAACCTTCGAGTAAGACGGTATTAAAGAGCTTCTGAAGGACTTTAAGTACCGGTGTTCCACCCGCTTTCAGAAGCTCAGATGTGATACCGTCGTCACCAGGCGCCTTGTTGTTCTTAAGCTGTTTCAAGGCCATTCTAATCTCGTACAGGCTGATGTCCGGGATATCTTCGGTATAATGTCGGGTCAGCTTGGCTCTTGGGTCTTTGGCCGAGCTGCTAACAGGTTTAGCGACCGAGGTGTATAGCTGTCCGTAGAAACTCTCTACCTCTCCTAATACTTCTGCTTTGGTCGACGCTACACTGCCGTCTTCTCTCTTCAGCTTCGTCAACTGGCTTTGCCCAATAGACATGTCTCTTGCAAACACTTTGGAGCCTTTTTTCCGCTCTATCGTCTCTTTAATACGGTTTGTATTAAAGATCCGGATGTCGTGTCGCAAGGACTTCCATATTCGTCTATTGAGCAGCCTATATGCTTCAGCATCATGCGAAGACTGCATTTCAGTTAGCTTTGTTCAGCCATGAGGTTGAGGGTATCGTTGGAGAGTTTCTGTGGCCTATCTGTACGGTGGGGTTTAAAGTATTTGGAACCCACTGTATGGACAGTTTCTACTAACCTGTTATTGATCTCGTCCACTGAAGGGATGTTCTCAAGGCAATCGAAGCGATTGGATAGCTCAAGTTGACAGCTCTCGGGGTCTTGTATATGGGCACGAGTGGGTCGGAGCGTAGACTTCATCAGACGAGACCTCTCCAGTTTGACATTAATATTCACCGTGCCTCTTACCATTCAGTGATCACTACCGGTTTTAACCCTGTTGATCACGGAGACATCGGTGAATATTTGCCTTTTGGTGGTCATAATGAAGTCAATCTCATTTCTCGTGGAACCATCGGGACTCAGCCAGGTCCATTTCCTGTGAGGTGGCTTCTGAAAGAAAGAGTTCATCATAAAGAGTCCTTCTTTCTCCAGGAAGTTGGCCAACCTCTGTCCCCTACGGTTCCGTTGTCCATATCCAAATTGCCCCACTTTCAACTCATCCTCGCTTCTCTTACCCAACTTCGCGTTGAAGTCCCCCATAACAACTAGAAAGTGCATTTCAGAGGTATGTATGGCCCGAATAATGTCCGCATACATATCCTCCACCTCATCATCCGGGTGCGACTTCGTCGGTGCGTATACCTGGATGACCTTCAGCGAATATCGTTTGGATACTCTGAGTATTAGGTATACGACCCTATTGGAAACGCTATCGATCGTAACTATGTTGTTAGTAAGACTTGTGGACGAGAAAACCGACACTACCTTGGGACTGTTGGTCGCCCTCCCGGTAGTAGAGTAGGTTACCTGATTTTAGGGTTATCGTGTCCTCACCTGCTCTACGGTCTTCAGATAACCCCACAATGTCCCAGTGTAACTTACTCATTTCTTCTTCCAGCTCATAAATCTTCTCGTCTGTCCTTATCGTGCGTATGTTGTGTGTCACCAGGGCCAGTCGTCGTCGTTGGAGGTGGTAGCCGGGCGTCTGCTGGGGATTCTTAGCACCCCCTGCCCCACCGTTACCGTGGCCGCTACCGTAGCCAGGAATACCCGGGGCTGCCGGGGACTGGGGGCCTGGTGCCTATTGTGTCCGTCATTGGGGTCGCAGTCTTGGGGTTTTAATACTGGGAAGGTGCTGCTGCCCACCTTCCGATTGTTATCCCTTAGCAGATTTTTACGCACCCACGGGTAGAGTTGGGGGGGTACTATTCTAAGCCGGTACCCCACGGCACTAGCCTACGTACACAACAGCAAACAATGTAATTTTAATCGCGAAGACGTTCTTCTTACTCGGGAACACGCGTACCAAGTACTTTGCCTGTACATGCTAAAGTCCAAATTCAAATAATGCTTGTGAAAGACAAATCTTAAATTTGCCATTTCTATTCAATTATGGGTATGTGGGAATGGGAGAATGGGGGTATGGGGGGTATGGGGGAGACGTATTTTTAGCAGTGGATGTCCTACGGCTGAGATGATGATGATGATGATGATGATGATGATGGGTATGTTTATTGTAAACTTAGCCGTTATGTAACTTTGTGCTCTCTAAACTAGTCTAAACTGATCTAAAATTACCTACAATTGAGTAAATAGAATGACAAACTGACGATCCGTTGGGCGCTTTGCAGACAACGGGGCGGGGCGGTCTTTTTGACCGCGAAGTAGTAAAGACCACGTCTGCCCGTAGATGTCCGCGGCTGCCCTCGCCACTCGTAGCTACGGATACTCCCCGATAGTATCCGGCGGGCACTGGCGGCGCGGCGCGGTCTTTTTGCCCTCCGTGTGCGTTGTTAGTATAGGATTCCCTTTGCGCTATCGTTAGCGGCAAAATTGACCGCCCCGGCCCGCCCCGTCGTCAGCAAAGCGCCGGTTTTAGTGCTCGAACGATCGTACGCACTGACGGTCGATCAAGCACTAAAACCGGCCTAGGCACTACGCAGACGATAGGGCGGGGCGGTCTTTTTGACCGCTAAGCAATAAAGACTGCGACTGCCCGTCGATGCCCGAGGCTGTTCTCGCGGCTACGTAGCTACGGATAATCCCCGATAGTGCCCGCTGGACACTGGCGGCGCGGCGCGGCACGGACTTTTTGCCCTGCGTGTGCGTTGGTAGTATAGGATCCTTTTTCGCTATCGTTCGCAGCGAAATTGGCCGCCTCGGCCCGCCCCGTCGTCTGCAAAGCGCCCAGCGTGTTACCATTTGGTCGCCGTGTCAGCAAAAAAGTTTAGCGCTTAGTAAAATCTTAATTATATCATCTAAAATAAAAGCTAAACGCTATTTGGTAAATTGTCATGGAAGATGGTCTATTTTCCATGACAATTTACTAAATATCGTTTGGTATATTTTCCTTTATTATGTGGACTGGTACGTTTTACAATTGTTATTTCTGTAGTTTTCGTTATTTTTGTAGTTTTCTGTGTAGTTTAGTTTATTTTTTAGTTGACGAATGAGATTTTTATTCGAGTAATCAGAATCAATTGACAGTTACATAAATAAGTCAGCATGTCACTGTCCTAAGTCAAGTTCTATTAAAGCGGTGGATACGTTACTAAAGCTTGCTAATGCTGTTGACGACGAAACCACAAAAACAACTCTTAATGATTTTGAACTCTTTGCCTACACTTGTGCACCGTTTCAAAAAGTCAACAGTTAATAATCCCAAACAAAAGTTTGGTTTTGACGTGTAATAACGTGCACGTCAAAATTAGAAGAAACACAAATCTAGAAAATTGAACAGATTTCTAGAAATTTCTAGAAAATTAACTAAATGTGTCGTAATCAAAAATTTCACAAGTCTCAATAAATACGTGTACTTGTAAAACTGAAACATCTATTTCTTACGTTATATTACTGTGTTTTCCTTTGAAGTTAATAAGAACAACATGACATTTGAAATACGTTAAACGCTAAAAGCTTTAAGGTTATTGTCATGGAAGATGCTCTTATTTGATGAATACTTACAAGCAATTGTATTTGTCATAGTGTTCCGCTTGGTTCTTCGTTAGGGATGTCACGGCTGCGTGGAGGCACTCGTTCTGGAACAAAATTATGGTAATTAGTATTATGGAGATTGCCTAAGGGGTATTAAAAATAATGGAGTGTGAAGACTGTTTTAGGAATTAATTGCTGTTGATAGGTTTGTTTTGGTTTGTCATGTCTAAAATTGTATTCTGCTATAGTATACAGTTTGCTAGGTTTTTTTCTACTGTTAGCAATTTTAGATAACCTTAAGTCTGTATTTAAAACATACTGTATTTATTAATTGTTATTTTGACTAGCGCGGTACAAACTTCCTACGAGGTTGGCTCACCGACCAATCAGAGACTCTAATGGCGGAGGTTGAAAGTAGAGGGGGTGTTTGTCTCTGTCGGTGAACTGTGAAGCCAACCTCTCGCTGGGAGTTCGGCTCCGACGTTCTAGTCGAGCGGTTCACTATGCTGACTACTATTTGGAATGGTAATAAACCGATGAACTGTGAGTATTGACATTATCTTTTATTTGAAATCTTAATACATGTCCTGAGCATATCCCGATAATTGGGCGTTTGGTGCAATAATTATTACATAGAAACTTATAAAAAATAAATAAATACTTCAATTTATACAAAGATAACACTACCGACTTCCAAAAAGGAGGAGGTACTCTATTCGACTGTATTTTTTTATGTTTGTTACCTCATAACTTTCGATAGGGTGAACCAATTCTCAAAATTCTTTTTTCGTATGAAAGCTGATGTGATCCTGTGGTCCCATTTAAATTTAATCAAATTTGGTTCAGTAGTTTTTGATTTACACTCTAATAACTGAATAAAATGGAAGTCGGTATAAAATTTTTCAAATTGTACTTGTTATTCATCTATTGAAGATATCGGATATCATGTCACTACTGGTATTGATGAAACAGATAATGCGGATTTATAATTTCAACTGGTTCTCTCATTTCAACTGCCTAAACTTATCGTTGCTTGGAGCAGCCGATAAAAGCTATATATTAGTTCTTTTTTTGTGGCTTTTGCGTGAATTCTACCATTACGAAACCTTATTTCCTACGAGCACCACATGTAATTCACTAGAAAATTTCAATATTAAGCAGGTGCTAGACGTATATATCGACGACGTTGGGTAAAGAGATCAGGGTGAGGCCATGAAGCCTTTTAAATGCAGACAGTGTTACATTGAAAGGTTTTGCATGTGCTGCTGAATATAGACCGTGAATAAAAGCTATTATATTTATGAACACTATATTTAAATTTACGCATATTATGAATATTTTGTAATAATAATATGTAGTATTATTATAATAATTAACGTGAGACTTACGATAGTTTATATTACCATCGACATTTTTTCGATTCCTGACGAAGCGATGTCGATTCTCATAAGTCGTTATGTTATTTTGTTATCGGTGTTAAATAAAATTGTGTTAAAAATGATAATTATAGGTTCTTATTATAGTGTTATGTTATTTATAATTAATCCAGTCCTTTTAGTGTAATCCGAATAAGTGGGGCTGTACCTAACACTAAGAGCCTGCTTAGCGTGATAAAACATATAAGTAATATTGTGTAAAAGAAACGTTTTAAATGAAGGGTACATGGTAGATTGATTACATAAATGGGCCAAAGAGTAAGGACTTTTGACTATTTAGGATAAAAGCGATGACTATTAATATAATTACGTTAGTAGTTACGGGACGTACGGGAGCAAAATTACACCTTCCTGCTCCAAGCCAACCCCTCCTGCCCGTGGTACGTCCTGCCAAATAGCGAACGGGGCTCTGGCCAACCGACAGATGGCGGTATAACCATCCAAATCAAACGTACCTAAATACTACAGGCTGTTGACGGGCAGCAGCGTCACCGGTGCAAAGAGCTACGTTCTGCGGTTGCCAACCCGCATGCCCAGCGTGACGACTATGGGCATTTCCTCCAATGTACGGCACAATAAAAAATGGCTCCCAGTTCCCGGCGGCCCTGCTATTTTTTTTCTCTGGCAGTAACTGGATGCAGAGAGCTGAAGACCGAGCTCTGTGGCGTACTTTAGGAGAGGCATATGTCCAGCAGTAGACGAATGTGGGCTGATGATGATGATGATGATGATTAATATAATTAATAGACACTTAAAATGCGTATACATATTTAACACACCTACGTAAAACTCATCACAACAGCAGCGAACGTGTGATGAGATAAGTTGAGGTATTTAATATGTGCAGAACTGTCCCCTGCAAAATTGTAATAAGGAAAATGTAGTCGAAGGAAGACGGAAAAAAAAGTTTTTAAGTATTTAATACTTTTTTAGTTTCTCAGCTACTATATCGAAGCTCGCATTTAAATTCAACCGCGTTTTAATAAATTAATGTAACAGTTTATGCATGTGTTGATGATCACATTTATTTTATATATGCTTGACAAACATTTGATGGTGATAATGCTTGCTCACGGCAATGACAGTGTAAACCAAAACTTAGAACTGATGCTTTGCTTGACATTGCACTGACGAACGAGTCACAACACTGGTCACACCGAATCATTGTTACCGATTCGCATGATCGGTAGGGCTATTTATATATCTCAGTTGCTAACAAATGTTGATTGAAATTGAAAAAAAATGGCGGCTCATGTCACTTTTGTCAGCTCCAGTCATCAACTTCCTAACATTTTTGCTTACTAGAGTTGTCAAAGATTTCAATCAACATTTGTTAGCAACTGAGATACATAATAGCCCTGCGGAACACCAAACTTCACTAGCGAGCTAAAATCTTTTTGACGTGATAACGTCTTATAAATCGATGAACGCCGGCTGCACCCACGAAAAAGCATGACTCATTGTTGCGTTACGTTGTCAGGTCGCGATGTCACGTTACGCCAGAGCCGAGCGTTTAAGCGAGAGCGCGGAACAAGCGATAGAGAGGCACGATCGGCCTAAGCAATCAGCTTGTCTTATGACGTTATTACGTAAAATTATCGTCCGTAAACCGACTTTACAGACAACCATTTTTTTAGTAAACTATGTTAGTTATTATTCTGTTCACGCTTAAGTCCAAATTCGTAAAACACTTGCAAATGGCAATTCTTAAATTTGACCTTTTTGTTCAATTGTGCGTATGATTAGTACAAATTTAATCGTCATGTAACTTCATGCTCTCTAAACTATAGTCTAAACTAATTTAAGATATCTGTGCGTCTGTCTGTGGCATTGTAGCTCTTAAACGAATGGACTGATCATCATGCTGTTTTTTTTTTTGGCGAAAGCTTTTCTCGAGCGATTCTCTATGAGCAAGAATCTTTGACAACATTCGTGAAACAACGACGAGGTGACTAGAAAGGTTGGAAAAACAACCTTGTCTACAAGGGCGATATTTCTTAAGTATTTGACATCGACGAATCATTAGAAACACACGCACGACAGCCGTGCGATTCTCTAAGAGCAAACATTGTTGCATCTTTGACATCATCCGTGAAACAACGACGAGAATACAAGATAGGTTGGAAAAACAACCTTCTCTACAAGGGCGATATATTTGACATCGGTGAGCTCGTCGACGATTGCAACGACGAATCTTTAGAGAATTACACGGCTGATCTGAGTAAATTTCATGTGTATGGCATTAACTGTCAAACCTCAGCGCAAGTCGAGATTCAAAATTGAGCGTCTTTCGAGAATACCAGCTAATAGGAGATCTCAATATTCTATCTATCCACAGTTTTCCTTACTACCGATAGAAATATGACATAACGTCCATAGTGTTAAATATCTATCTGTAGTAAAGTAAACCAGCGATAGATAGGTTATTATCACCGGCCGTTAGACGCATAATAATTTTGTCAAGGGTTACTTATTTTTAAATGTTTAACTTGTATTATTAATGTGTTACATTTTGAGTTCAGTTCATCAGTTATTTCTTGTATAATATTTATACATTATAATCTTATTGTAATTAAATGTAACATGAGATTCAAAATTAACGTTAATTTCTTTTATGTAGATGAAATTACATTTATCTCAGTATACTTGTGAAACAAACCCCATCACTTTCACTTACGAAGTAGAGCAAAGTCTAATTATAAACAGGCCTGCCTCAACCTTTTCATAAATAATTAAGCAAGAAATGAACACCCTCATAAAATTGCAAATCAATCACTGTCTACTCTGTCCGTAAATTAATTTGGTCGTTTGTAATACAGTATTCATAAAGCGCTAAAAGGGCTGGGCCTCTAATTAAAATGAAGGACAGTAAACAACGGGCTAGGTGTTAATGGGGGTTCTGTACAAGTCATAAACTAAAAGGCCGGATTAGAATTCATGCTTTCTCTTTGCCTTCTGTTGTTGTACCAAACTTTTGGGGTCTTGGGTGATATCCAATTCATAAGCTTTAAGAGTCTTCACAATCTATACATATAAAAAAAATTTACGCATCGCTGTCTGTATGTGGAAGATATATGAGAAAAATATTACTGGGACTTTTATAAGCAAAATAGAATGAAAAAAAATATTGTTAGAAATTTTGTCTGTTTGTCTGTTTGTCTCAGATTTATCCGATTTAGATTTGGTTTTCACTAATATATTGTGAGCTTCACTTAATATTTAGGTTGTGTTTGTTTCATATCACCCCGGTTCGTAAATAAAAAGGTTATTGAAATTTAAAGAATAACTCTCTCGCCACTACACAAAGGTCAAGCGAATGAAGCCGCTGGCGAGTGAACTAGTACTAATAAAAATAATACAATAGCAAATGAGAGTTATACAGAATTTTTTGAGACATCTTTATAATATAATCAGATATCACTTGACTTTGCCATAATTAAATTGACCCGACTCCATCTCGTCCCATCATTGTGGAGTATTGCTCACGGGAGTGTTTTAGTGGGATTGAGCCCTACGCTCCCCCTTCCGTCACCCCCGTGAGAAAGGAAAGTGCTCGGCCTATTTTAATTACTTTATTTTAAATGTAGTCACCTTATGGTGCTAACCAGGAAACACACTGGGTCCAAATACAATACAAAAAGAAAAGAAAAAGGAACCCTTATCACTTTGTTGTCCGTCTGTCTGTCTATCAAGAGCCTTATTCTCAGGAACACGTAGAGATGTCAAATGAAATGTATATCAGATTGCTGGGTCTATGTACGGCCTCTTTAAGAACTCAAACTTGTAAGCCAACGCGATCAAAATATGACCGTTTATATTTTGCGATTTCACAAAGGAATTTTAACTCATAGGGTAATTTTCGTTGACCTAGAATTATAAAATTTGGCAAGAAAAATGTCTAACATCATATGCATAGTAAAAATCTCAAACCCTTGCAAATATGTAGTTAAAAACAGGGTGGACCAAAAGTCCGTTTATAATTGGAATGATGATTAAAAAAAACTAATTACAGTAGATCAAAATTGTTTATTGTTTTCGATAGTAAACAAAAGAGGAATGTATTTCTTAAAAACCACACCATTCATATGCAATCTTTCATTATTCTGGCATTGCTGCAATCTAGAGCGGAAATTTTCGATAACAGCTTTACATGTTTCTGTTGAGATGTTTTGGATTTCTGTGCGAATACGATCCTTTAATTTGTCAAGAGTTACTGGGTTGGTGTCGTAAACTTTAGCCTTAAGATATCCCCAAAGAAAAAAATCCATTGGTGATAGATCCGGGCTACGAGGCGGCCAGTTAATGTCCCCTCTTTTCGATATCACTTTTGGGCCAAAAATGTCTCGAGCTGCCCTTAACGAGTCATTACATGTATGACAAGTGGCTTCATCTTAATGAAACCATGAGCGTTGATTAAAACCAACAAAATCCTGCAGCGCGGGAGCGAAAAAGTTTTGTAACATGGTGATATACCGCTCGGAATTCACTGTAACCGCACGTCCTCTTGAGTCTCCAAAAAAGTATGGACCAATAATGCCACTTGCTGATAAAGCAGCCCATACTGTGACTTTGGGTGAATGCAGGGGTTTTTGATGCTTTAATTTCGGATTAGTGTCACTCCAATAACGACAATTTTGTCTATTAACATGCCCATTTAGGTGGAAGTGTGCCTCGTCTGAGAAAAAAAATTTTGTAAAACTGGTGAACCGCTCTACCATTTCGTTCGCAAACTGCAACCAAGTGGCATGGTCCTAAGGCCTTAATTCCTGCACCATTTGGATTTTATAGGGATTTAGACTTTAATTTTTCTTGAGAATGCGGTTTAATGATGTTCTTGGCACGTTAAGGACAGCAGACCGCTTTCGAGTTGAAAGTCCAGGTTGGTCACGAACAGACGATTTTACTTGCTCCACGTATTCGGGGTCCCTCGACGTTCTAGGCCGACCAGATCGAGGTAAATCCATTGTTGAACCCGTCTTCTCAAACTTGAGCACGCATTTTTTATCAAACGCAAAAGTTAAGAGCCCAGATACACGATCAACTTGACGCTGTCAGCATGGACAGCTTCAAGCTGCTACTGCGACAGTGAACTACAGTCTTCTACGTACACACATACACGAAACCGCTCGGGTAGTCGCCATGCATAGACTGACTGCTCAAGCTGTTGACTGCTCTCGCTCATCACCTACGGCCGTGCTCTTAATTCCACGTCGCACGCGCTTCCCGCCCCCAAATTGAAATTATCACTTGTTGAGCAGCTAATACCAACTGCTGGAGCAGTAATCAATGGCAGCTTTAAGCTGTTGACTATGACTGCAAGAGCGGTCCGTGTATTGTCTCTTTGTATGTCCCTTAACCTAGTTTGCCTTTTAGTTAGAGCAAAAATGTTAGATGCTTTTTTAGGAACACTCAGTTCGCGATGTTAACTCAGACACTTGCCCATTTGGTTGCTATGATAATGATATAATTACCTGCCCCAAATAACTGACAAAGAGCCTGAGCTGCTGTAGCTAATATTAAAATAGTTTTAGCAGCTGATATGTAAGCATTGTCTAAGCATCTACCAAATAAATTTTAACCCTAAATGGGTTAAACGAGCCAAACCGCTAGTACGTCAGCTAGTTTAATTTATATATTTAACTTCTTTCGACCAGCTTAGGCCACTTGACCTAAAAAACAAAAGATTTCCTTAAATCAGTGTGGTAAAAGAATTACAATATATATATATATATGTATACTAGCTGCGCCACACAGTTTCACCGCGTGGTGATGGATGATGATGATGAAAAAGTATCCTCTATGTTATTTCAGCGTCTCATCTATCTACATACCAAATTTCATTGAAATCCATTTAGTAGTTTTTGCGTGAAAGAGTAACAAACATACTATATAACTTATCCATCCATCCATCCATCCAATGACATCGAGGTCGTCGTAAGCTCGGTTGAGTGCTGCGTGCACTCACCAACAGTCCTGTGTCGCTTTTAATGCCCGTAGTGGCAAAAAGCTCTATGTCCTTCCTAAAAAAAAAAAAACCTCCATCCAAACTTTCACATTTATAATATTAGTGGGATAAGTACCTACACGTCTGATTGCATTTGTTCGTATAGTTTATCTTTTGATTTTAAAAAAATCGCATAACTTCCTACTGCTTCACTGCTTACAAATTCAATAACTGAAATGCCCTTGGATATACTCGCACATTTTAATTCGACGACCACAATATTATACGGCGTTACGCACACACATAATCTCGTTCTATTTCACGGACCGTCGTTTTCTGACATGACAGGATGTCGCAGTATACGAATAAACAGTAAAGACACTAGCTTTTCATTTGTTCACAATGAGCTGGATTAAGGTATTGAAAGTGTATAAGGGAAAGGAGTACCTGCGTGTCCGAGCTTTGCTCGATTTAGATACGAATACAAAATACCAACACACGTTCCGTAAGAATCTTGTCATCGCGATTCAGGATTTAGCAATGCGACTGTTACGCCATCTAGTTTGAACGCAACGAATAAACTGTTGTTTTTAATTGCCGTAAAACACGGATAAAACTACGATTCGTGAAAGTTAAACCTAACTAGATCGATGAATCGCCCACGAAACCCCTGCATACTAAATTTCATAAAAATCGCTATACTAAAATTCCTTGTTAAAAGTATTGATACGGCGAATATTGAATTTATCTCTTTAGTTGTTTTGTTCTCGTGTTGTTATTCTTAATGCGGATAGAGCGACATCTATGGAGTAGCTAGAAGCTTTATCAGTTATAAAGAAAAGTTTTAAAAATACTTTACTCTCGCAATTGATGTCGTAAACCTTCTTATTTTTATGATATATAATTTTTCAAGCAACTACCCTCTAACTAACTCCTCTTTATCAATACTTTACTTTTACTATAAAAGAAACAAAAGGTAGTGAAAAAAGGTAAAAGGTTCATTGTTCATTGTTCAAATATTCACTGCAAAATAGTGTGCATGACTCAAACCGAACGAGTCTTCGTATTATCCTTACTGCAACGATGAAAAGCAGAGAACGTTCCGCACATACACATACGATTAGCAAGGCGAGGTTACGTTTCAAGGCCACGGCAAACTTTTTGTTCCGTGATAAATGGATATGTCACTCCATCGAGATTAATCAAATGTCAGGGTTGTCACTATCTTCATTGCCCGCTGTCACTTAGACCGAACCAGTAACAGAATACCATAAGAGCTCGTATCTAGACACTAGTTATATGATGGAGACGTTAAATGAAAGCCGGAAAGTTGGGTAAAAATGGCGTATCAGGTGTCTAATGGACGTCCGAGATTGTTTTGATTCCACTAGAAGGCGACCTTAGTCTAAGCTTCATTGGGTTTTAAGTGTGTAATAAAACCCTGTGTACGGATAAGTGGCTACTATTTAGAAATAAATGCGCGTTTCTTATTGGGAAATAAAACCCGATCCAATTCCGTTTTGTCTAAATAAGATCTAGAAATAGGCCATTGAACTGATATATTGTAATGTTTGTAGACCTAAGTTCATTGCAGATATATCTTTTAGAGATCTATTAGCCAGGCGTTAAAATTGCGTTGATGCTTATGTTTATGTATACACGTACGTCTGCTTCTCGGAGAGTGAGGCAGTACCTCTATTTGGTATTTACTCTTATCATAGCTCAGTTCAGGCTCAGGTTTCTTTTCCTGGCGAATGTTTATTCTAGGATCTTGAATGTTGTAATGTGTAATGTGTTATGTGTGGACAATCAATGGCTCTCGCGTCACAGGCAATCCTGACGCAGGGTTATGAGTGTGTAAATGTTATTCGCAAGTAATGTGCTCGTCAGTTTACGGTGACCTAGACCTTATCTATTATGATATGAGGCTATTCTGGGTATTAGAAACGTTGTTAGTTTTTCTTCTTCTCTCGGTGCCTCTTCAATCAATGAAGGTTGGCAATCAGCTTTCCGCACTCGTCTCTATCCTTGGCGAGGCGAAAAGTTTAGCGGCACTCGTAATCCCTGTCAGCTCCCTGATGTTTCGTAGCTATGATTTCATCCTGCGACCAGCTTGTCTCTTTCCCGCAACTTTTTCCATCATTATTAATTTAAGAAGGCAATATCATTCATGTCTAAGTACATGGCCTAAATATTATTACTGTTTTCATACTGCAAAAAAGGGCAGTACGAGCTATCTACAGTTAAGCTCCCAGAGTTTCCCTTTGACAGAAGTTTAAATATATAAACATTATCACTGTTGCCTTTGAGTTTATTAATGAAAATCTATGTAAATCAAGAAAAACATAAACAGGGTTGGGAAAAATGAGTGATGATCATTTCATCAACACACGGAATAAGCACAATCCATCCGTACATGTAACGCGTCTCCACAGAATAAGTCATTATTTTATGGGACAATGTATATTCTATAATAAACTTCCCAATTTTATCCGAGATTTGCCTATTAATAAGTTTAAAATTACTATTAAACTAAAAAGGTTATTACAAAATTTCGGATTACTTGGAGGATAAAACAGCTTGGGACTGATCGCTCCAGGAATCCTCATAATCCTGTATTACGATGTTAAAATGTCTTGCCCTACTGATACCATTATTATGGTTTCTTTTATAGGGCATCACACTGGAGCTAAAGAAAATTAACATTTGTATTATTAAATTAAGTAAGTGGCGATAAAAAAAGGACAAGCCCGCTGAGTTTCTTGCCGGATATTCTCAGTCGTGGTCGCGTTCCGATCCAGCTGAAGATTTAAGAAATAATAAATTTAATATGACAAATTGTATGGGGCACTTAGTAGGCCTATACAAAATAAATTATTTGATTTTGATTTTAGGCTACTTTTCTTTCATTAACAGTTTTCAAAAGTTTGCGTTCTTGTCTAATTCGGCGCAGTACTTCCATATTGGTAAATCTGTGGGTCCAGGAAACCGCCATCATGCGCCTGTAGGCCCACATTTCGAATGTTTCTGAACGTTTCCTGAGTAGTTCTTTTATATTCCAGGCCTCGTAGCCATATAGTTTTCATAACCCTGAATATCCTAATAATTTACGTAGTATGCCTAATACATTAATACTAAATATTTAGGTAGACGCGTGTTCCCTTTAACTCATTCGTTTCTACCTCATCTCTACTATGCTTTCAAATTCGGAAACGCTCACTCTCGATATATATGATATATAATTTTCAAACCCATTCGGTCGGGAACACACATAAAATTTATATTTCGGGAATGTTTCTGTTAAGGCATCGCCCAGAATAACCCTCATGGTCTTTCACCAGAAAATTACCTAAGAGATTGGTACTTTTCCAACCTAACCTTGCTTTCCAAGATATTAGTTTTAACAGTAAATTGTTGTCAGTTCTATGAGTATGAGTACGTAGGTCGTTCACCGACAAGGTGGATGCAGGCCGCTTCCAACCGGTCCTTTTGGAAATTTGTGGGGGAGGCATATGTTCAGCTGTGGACGTCCTACGACAGAGATGATGATGATGATGAGTATGAGTATACTAATACACATAAACAGGAAATATTCACAATGAAACACTGCACATAGGACAGTAGTAAATGTATATCCCGCGTAAGTACCGTTTTAAATTTCAAAACCTCAGTTGATCAATGATTTGGTTTAATTTGCCTAGATTTGTGTTATTTCTAGTTTTGACTTAGTGGATTTGTTTTGACCATTGAGTTTTCGTGAAGAGTACGAGTGCACTAGTGTAGGCAAAATGTGCAAAATCATGAGTAGAAGAATGTTTAGAATGTCTACCACTATACTAGAACAGTTACTTATACCAGGCTCATTTATGTGATTGCGAGTTACCACTTGAAAAAACTCTCCGTTGATGCAACTAGAAATAATTATTTAAACAATGTAGATTTTTTTAATAGTATTACTTTTTTAAAGCACTAACGCCTGCTTTAGCGATCTCAAACATTGAAATTTATAGAGAGAAAAACTCCATCCTCGGACGGGATTCGAACCCGCGTCTTCTGACTCTCCGTGTCAGACGCCATTGACCAACTAGGCCACCGAGGTTTGGGACCGAGCATTGAATTTTAACTCTCTATTTGACTAACCGTCTTGCGGGGACGGAGCGACATCTATTGGACAGTTCAACAGTACCATCTAACCGAAAGAAGCATTATTTAGAAATAATTAAACTTTCGTATTGACATCGCAGCCCTTGTAATTTTTATAGTATTACTTTTTAAAGCACTAACGCCTGCTTTAGCGATCTCAAACATTGAAATTTATAGAGAGAAAAATTCAATGGCGTCTGAGACAGAGAGTCAGAAGACGCGGGTTCAAATCCCGTCTGAGGATAGAATTTTTCTCTCTATAAATTTCAATGAATGTAGATTTATTTCAAAACTTTGAAAAGAAAACGTCTAAAACTCCGACATCCGAACGGGACATGAAATGATTTCTTTTCTTAAAACATCATATACTCACCGGATAAAAGACATTCTTTTCCACAAACAAGTATGCGATTCACGTATGGTTGAACAACAATAGCTGTTAACGGAACATGTAGCTCATTTTACGTCATAAAGCTTGGTCCCGGAAATCTCGTAAAAGGAATTGTGCGAGATTTTCCCCTAACAACAAATATAAGGAGAGACGTGATGATGACGCAAGAACCTCAACACAGCAATAAAGTCATTAATACTTCTTCAGAACATTCCAGAAGAAGTTCATTCTTGCGCTTTAGCCCCCCACGATTCTGCCCGCGTGGTGATGGATGATGATGGTGAAAAGATCCTATGTGGCAGAACCTAAAATACTAAAATAGCAAATTCCATTGAGGTTCAACCATTCTGGCGTGATTCAGTAACAAACATCCATTCAAACCTTTGCATTTATATTAAAATAGCTGCGCCCACGTGGTGATAGATGGTGATGATGATGACAAAAAGTATCCTATATCTATCCTGGGATATAATCTATCCTTTTTTATGTTATATTATTCTAAAGCTGTATCACCTGCTTAGCGATACCAAACATTGCAATTTTAGAGAGAAAATATCGCATCCTCGGACGGGATTAATAGTGGAAATTTTAGAGAGGAAATTCGATGCTCGAACGAGGTGGCGTAGTAGTCATGGCATTCAACACAGATTGTCGGCGAGTTCGAATCCCATCAAAGGATGTGAATTTTGCTCTCTAAAATTGTAGTATAATCTATTTCCTAGTGATTCGTTTAGCCGTTTAGGCGTAACAGCTTTACAAACAAGCAAACTCACTTTGGCATTTATAACATAGGTACGAAGTTAGGATTTTTTTTTTGGATTTTTAGTTTATTTTTATTTTCTTGAAGTACTTATTATTATCTTAGATGTATAAGAATCTTATTGATATTGTCGTCACTTTCCGAACCTTTTGGGATTGGAGAGATTATGTACTTCGCTAGGCGTAATCGCAGATTTTTTTATAATGGTTCATCAAAGTGACTCTTCGCCTGATGGAGAGCGAAGATGGAATCAAGAAGCGATGACCCTTAGTCTGCACAGTTAGAACTGCATATTTGAACAATAGTTATATCTGGAAAAGTTCAGACAATATGGCGCTGACAGCCTCATATCTACTTAACTGTATATTGTTGTACTAAGTTGGTTGTTATGCAACTAAGTGGTAATACGGCAAACATTTTGTTTGCCCATGACAGTCACAGTGCCAACCAGGGTTTAGAATTGTAGTTTTGCGTAGTACTGCCCGGTGTTTATCACCCTGAGACATTGGTGTTTAGTCTCTTTCGCCCAGTTATTTCACTTGCTACAGCGACCTTCACGCCCTAATCGCCCAATATCTAGCACAGCGATGGTACCAACCAAGACAGCATTTGGAACAAGGGGCCTAGCATCTAGCATGTTGGGTTTCCTCACTTCTTATGACGGAGGGAATTTTATTTAACTCAGTCCTCACCAAGTAACATAATATTTTTATAATATGATTTTTAAAGCACTAACTAGCACTTTAACTACTAATTTAAAGATAATTAAACACTGCAACTACTAAAGTTGCAACGTTTGTTATAATTTAAATATACTTATAATGTAATAAGTATAAAACATTATATCGTGCCTTTTGCTTTGAAGCGTGAGTACCAGATTATCATTTATTTACTTGGCTCATTATTTCGTCACCTGAAATTTGAGACAGACATTTAATAAATTTTATCGGACATCAGGATCTTTTGTGATAAAACGAGCACTGATTTTGACATATTTAATTATCGTGATTAATCATTTAATATAAGTAATAATGAAGGCAAAAGAGGCGGGAGCCAGTTTTGGCTCCAAAGGTAGACAAATCATTTGATATTTTTTGATAATTTTTGTTATAGACAAGTATGATTTGATGGAGCATACCAGAATCCAGACCAGAAACCGTACTTCTCTTTGGCGTCCTACTTTTATACTTCGCAGTTTAAAGCATCTTACTACAGTAATTTAAAGCTAAAAGCTTTCATTGAGACTGTTATAGAAAGGCATGAGGCTTACCATTTAATAGAAAACTTGTTCATTACGTCACTTAATACCAAAACCCTTTAAACAGGAATTATCTTTTTCAATGAGTATATTCCGAATCTGTATATTTTTCCTTTGCAAGAAATTACGTATCCATGGTTTGTTAGATAGATACTCAGAACGCATTAATCAGTAGACTAGTGTTATTTCTTAACTGGATGCTTATTGGGAATTATTGGAAACGTATTTTGTCTTAAAATGTCATCATCATGATCATCCATCTCAGTCATATGACGTCTACTGCTGAACATATGCCTCCCCCACAAATTTCCAGAGGGACCGGTTGGAAGCAACCAACGTCGTCACGCGATCTTTATCAGGTCGTCTGTTTGTAACCTTCCCTGCAGTTGCCGGTATGTGGTCTCCACTCCAGAACCTTCAAGCCCCATCAGCCATATGTTCTGCGTGCTATGTGCCCTTCCCACTGCCACTTCAAAAGGCTTATCTTCTGGGTTATATCTATGACTTTCATTCGTCTACGGATCTACTCATTTCTGATTCGATCACGTAGAGAAACACCGAGCATAGTCTTAAATATATTTAATGGAAATTTAGTTCGTCCTTGTATCGCTCGCAGGTTTGCTTCCTCTATGCTCTATTACACGAAGCCACAGAAACAAAATGAATTCACCCCTTGGGGCTTAAAAAGACCTTCTGTAGAAAAACTTTCTTTATGCTTACAACATTTAAGGCATCAACGGTCAAAATTTCAAGTTTGTAGTCTACAAAATTTTGCCGCAGACTCTTACACCATTGTTATTACTTACACTGTTAAAAAAATATAATAGCACATATAGTAATTACTTACAAACACTTTTTGTTGAGTTTCACTAAAACATTGAACAGTAAGCATGTTAAAATAAGTGACATTACAATGATACTTTTAAAAAGTAGCAAACGATGCAAAACCTAAAATTTCCCTCCTCAAGAACTATTTTCGTCAAACCTGCTAGACTAAAACTAATTGCCTTATTCATAAACGCTACATATATTTAAATAACGTAATTAATTTCGGCACATAACAGTTTGGTTTTACGCAGAACTAAACGACGTTTTTTTAAATGACTGCAACGGCCGAATATGATTTGCCTGCAGTAACAAATTTACACACACACATCAAAAAGTTTGTGATCACTATAGCATAAACTAATTTAATTTTTTTAAATTGAACTTAATTAACAATTTATGACTCCTCCCTTGGCACGAACACATGCGGTGATCCTCCTGGGCTTGCTGAGAATCAAGTTTTCCAGCATTTCTTGGGGTAACCTGTCCCATTCTTGAATACCGGCTTCCCTGAGCTCTGGCACTGTCTGGGGACGTGGCTGACGGTTCCAAACAGCTCGCTTAAGAGCATCCCACGCGTACTCTATTGGGTTTAAGTCAGGTGAGCCGGCAGGCCAGCCTAACCTTGTGATGTCGTATTCTCAGAGAGCAGCAATGACTCGTTGAGCTCGATGGGCGGGAGCATTATCATCGACCAGTACGAATTGGTTCCCATGGTTTACCTGGAATGGTCTGACAAATCTATAAAAAGCAACTAAAAAGAGGAAGAAATCATAACATAATCTACCGTAACTAAAAGGATTTCGATTATTCAAAGTGACCGCAAACTTTTTTGATGTGCGTGTATACGTTCTTTGAACGTCGCACATTCTCTATCAATTGTTTTAAGGGGTGTATTTCCTTTGGCCCTGTGGACTTAGCAGTTTTGTTCTCTCAGAAAACATACCAGCACACAAACTATGCCGGCCAGAGACCAATTGTTTATCTCGTCTGAAATGGAATTCAAACTATTCCAATCGCCATTCTTCGAAGAAGATTGTTTCCCGCCAAGGTTCATATGAGAATAGGTTATATAGCCGTAATAAGTTTTTACGACGGCCTCTTACGGTCGGAGTTTGAGAGTTTTTATACTTTGTTTGGCAGTAGGACTGTGGGACCCTAAATAAGTAGTTTCTTTTCACTTTGACTTCGCACGGTTTGTTATTCAGCTAGTGGGGAGTGTAACGGTAGTAGATAGCATCAGTATAAGCTTAGATCGAAACTTTATACCAGTAAAGTAGTTATTGCAATACGTGTAAATAAAAAGGCAGTAGCTGGAGATGGCGGAAAAAACCCAACAATGGCTATTGTTGACTTTGCTGAACGGAAACAATTTTATTGAAGGGTGAACCGATTCGTTACGTAAGCGTTACGGCGCCAATATATCTTCCCTTGCTCTCACTCTAACCCACAGCGTTAAATAAAAGTTATATTTATAGATTCCTCGTCAATCGTCTTAATAAGTTTTAGTATCTGCAGCTTTACTAAAACGTGACTTAGACAGGGCAGTGACTTATTGACTGACTTATATAAAAGACTGACCAGAGGCCTTATCGATATATATCGATATGACCATTCAAGCACTAATGTGGTGCTTTATGATCTCTTCAAAGAATCATCGTGGGTTCAATACAAATTTACTATAGTTCCTTAAAGATATCGGCCCCAGACTGACTACTTAGAAATTCACTAGAAGCAAGTTATGGTAATTATAGCAACCACTTAACGAATCTTATGTGAACAATCGAACTAGTCCAATTACAAAAGAAAATAAAACCGGTAGCATTCGTCTCATTGTGTGTTAAAATAAAACAACCCACAGGCCGAGACGAGCTGAGTTGACATTTCTAGATAGCAAATAAGACAGTTATATTGCATCAATACGAGTATTAGACTGTTACGTACTATAATAGAGCAGAATTGTAAGTTAATACGCATTTAGATGTACTAGAACTACTACTTACTCGTCAAGCTCGGGTGACGTACTCGTATTAGTGTAGGATTTAAGATCCTACATAACGGTCTGTATGTTTACCCTTTGTTTTAATTTGAATGAATATGTCTTACGTTTAACAGCGTTTTGGCTTCAAATAACTTATACCTAAAAATAACTGATAGTCTCTTACTTCCACTAATTCCTCATTTAATTAATCGTTTCCGAGGGATCGCATTAATCGTATTTCACAAGTGAAGTCACGGGCAATAGTTAATCGTTATTCGAATCATAGCATAAAAATTCTCCATAATATCCCTCCTTTTTGCTTGGCCTCAAAATAAACTTTCTGATCACGCTGTGAAAAATCACCACCCACCATTACGGCCAATCATAGACCGTGATTCGCGTTACTTGGCCCCTAACAAAAGACGGAGAATGACGGTAGATCAAAAGACAGATTAATCATATTACCTTACCTTTTTCTTAATGGAGGGCTGGTAACGAAAAAGAATTCTGTCAATTTGACCTTGTTTTAATAGGGGAAATGCTAAAACATATTCATTATTCAATTTTCATATAATTTACCACCCACACGGATGCTATAAATGCCGACTAAGGGTTAAGATTATAGGGTTTCCTAATTACATGATAGTTTTTCTATGATGATATAGATAATCAATGTAAAGAAGATAACTGTAAGTAAGATTTGTTTACATATCTAGATACTCTTGCAGATCTAAATATAGATGCAGCAGAGTTGTGTAACACCTATTTTAATGATGTTATGTTTTAGTTTCATGTAATATGGGCGAACCTATTACCATGTTATGCGTAGGCCCGTAATATCATCCGCAGTTTAATCCATGACTTTCAGTTTAAACCTTCTTAAAGCTTATTTATCGTTTTTTTCGTAATATGAATGGCTGTTAATCTATAAAGGTGAGTTTAAACCATCAGAACGATTAATCGGTCGAGGGAGGTCAGTTAAACTGCCATGTAGAGTTTAAATAAGAATAAAAACAAAATGGCTGCTCTCCATCAACTGTATTGCTTTCGGCTTGTATTGTTCGTAAGACTTGAAAGCAGAATATTATATTTATGACACAAACGAAGTGATAAAATTTTCTTTGAAGGACGTATGGAATCCTACGTATGGAATCTGGCACCGCGCCGTCTGTCATAGTCGTTATTAAGCTATTGCATAGCTTCTATTGCGGGCCTTGAGCGTGCAACTGACCGATAATAATGCACATTTTGACAAGTTATGCTACATTTAAATTAATAAAACTCAGTTTATCTAACCGACGGGTGTTATGTCATTGAAATTAGAAGAAGGATTTAATCTGTAGATTAAACGTAGCTTCGTTTAGTTAAACACTGAGATAAGAGGCGATTGATATTACGGGTCTTAGCCATTTTATGTATACATCATACGTAACACAAAATTAGTTTCTTGTCCTTATTGTTAGTTTTTACTTAAGTATTGCTATGTACTCGTATATGTACCAATTCATATACCAAAGCAATATTAAACTGATCTTAGAGTATACTTACAAGCTTGTCGAACCCGCATCTTCTGATTATCCGTATCAGACGCTATGACCGTTAGGCTAACTAGACACCCATCGGAACTTTGACTTTTTCTCTCTAGTTGATTGAGCTATGGAGAGGGCAATGCGGGGGATTACTCTACACGATACAATCAGAAACGAGGAGATCCGTAGCAGTGTGAAAGTCACCAACATAGATAGATATAGCCACCTAGCTCGAAAATAAGCCAGTTAAAGTGGCAGTGGGCAGGGCACATATCAACCAGAGCAGATTGCCGATAGGGCCGAAAGGTTCTGGAGTGGAGACACCGACCGGCAAGCGCAGCTTAGGTCCACTGACAAGGTGGAGAGACGATCTAATAAAGGTTCTTCTTCTTCTTATTGGATGATAAAGGTTCTTTTAGAGTTGTATGTGAAGGCTAATGTCTAGCAGATCCAATAGACGTCCTACGGCTAAGATTATGATAGTCAATGTGATTGAGCGCAGTGAAATATTTGTTAATAAGTTTGTGACACTTTTTGTACTGTTTTTACTTTATAATCTTTTATTTCATTAGGAGGCACGATTCTCGATTTTATTAAATCAAAGTGGTCATTCAGTCAGACACTCTAGAAAATACCAGCTTTAAACTCAAAACACTGCTTGATGTAGTTTCTCTGAAACTACATCCAGTGAAGCAGTCAAGTGCTTGTTTCCCAAGAATAGAAGACATATTTCTTCTCAAACTTCGAATAATTTCCGTCTTCTTTTTCAAGAGAAATGAGATTTTAAAACTACTTATAAAAGTTTAAATCTAGTTCCATGAAAAATCACTGTACGCCCCTGCATTAAAAGAGTTTTGAACTCTATAAAGTTTGTTATACCGACTTCAATTTATGATTGAGAAGAACAAGCGAAAGGGGAAACAGAACGTTTTATTATGGCTTTGATGCATTTCTTTTCTATTGTTTGTTAGTCTAACTTTATAATTGGATTGTTGAAACTAATTATTTAAGACTAGCTCACTCACAAACTTTCGCATTTATAATAAAACTAGCTGCACTCCGTGTTTCACCCGCGTGGTGATGGATGTTTATGATGATGAATCAAAAGTTATCAAAATAGCCTTTGTTCATCAGGAATAATGTAGGATTCTAATGGTGAAATAATGTTTAGTAATTATTTTCGGGGCCTATTCAATTCAAACAAACAAAAATCTTCTCTTTTATAATATTATTGAATAGAAGTATAGATTTCAAGAGGAGTCTTTGACCAATGTGTGTTAGCAGTGATAACATATGGCACTGAAACGTGGTCTCTTATTAACGAACTAAAGTCACTGACATAACTCAGAAGATAAGCCAGGTGAAGTGGCAGTGGGCAGACCACATAGTACGCAGAACAGATGGCCGATGGGGTCATCATTATCATTCTATGACGCTTACATGGCAACAATTAAAAAAATAACTCCTTTATCTAAATCCATCAAACAGTTTAAGCAGTAGGCTCATTCTAAGCATCTTACATACACCCTAAAAAGATAACCCAACATCAGACAGATACAAAAAAACAATATGACATCCAAGTATAAAAATGTTATATTTTTATAACTTGTCGCGATAAGTACTTTCCTAAGTAAACCTCTCAACAATATCCGGAAACGGGACCAAATAAAAAATAAATACCCAACAATTTCCCGAACAATCACAACTTGTCCCAAATATCGGAACAATAGGGACTGATCGGGTAGGGCTGTCACTATTGACAAATAGAGGGGGGCACGAATTATGTTTGATTGATTGTCTGCCTGTCATAAATTAATTTGCGAACACACGTGGTGTTTTGTTTATCGATAGACTAGATGTGCCCCAAAGTTTTACCCGCTTGGTAATGGATGATGAAAAAGTATCCTATATGTTATTCTATCACCGCATCTATACATAGATGACAACTGAGCTCACAGAGGGCAAATTCAAGTTGACTGTAAAAAACGTTTTAATAAAAAAAAGCTTATTATAAAGTCCGTCATTTTAAGGAAGATAAAGATGCTTGGAATACTCCACTTCTAGCAAGCTGTCACTCTGCCACCCATAAAATGTAATATTTGTAGTACCTAAGTAGAAACATTGTAAACATCTATATACAAAGAATGGCCCCGAGTTTTTCTCGGTAGGAACGTGGCGGTAGTCTTTAAAGTACATTTATAATGAAAAATTGACGTTCATTAGTGCGTCTTTGATGCCTAAATTGAATGATTTGACTTTGACTTTGATACTAACTTTCATCAATAATTCAATTAATAATTCATTGATTTCAAATACGTTCGTTTTGGCGTGAAAATGTAAACACCATCCGTACATCCATACATCCACACATTCATACGTACAAACCTTCGCGTTTATAATGTAAGTAGGATAGGTTTTTTATGACAAAATTCGGCATGGTGATAATGCTATCACCATGCCGAATTTTATCATAAAAAACCTATCCATGTTGTGACCGTGGTGATAGTTTAAATCCAAAATGAAAATGGTACTCTGACCTAGATTCGGTATATCCCAGTTCATTAGACGACTTGCGATCTAGTCGTGATAAAGAAAAAGTGCCTGTTGAAGTTCTAAACTTCTGCACTGTATTGTAAATTGTAATCCCTGCAGTATTGACCAATTGCATCAACTGTAAGACGGTGAGGTCACTATTCAGATAGTAACCGTCAACCGTGAAGTGAACAGCCGTGCGATTCTCTAATGATTCGTCGATGCGCTCGTCGAAGAGCTCACCGATGTCAAATACTTTATGAGATATCGCCCTTGTAAACAGGGTTCATTTTCCAGCGTTTCTTGTCATCTCGTCATTTGTTTCACGGATGTTGTCAAAGATGCAATGATGTTTACTCTAAGAGAATCGCACGGCAGGTACCGTCCAAGATAAACCCTTACTTGTCTTACTTCAGAGCGTTTCATCTGTTTAGTATCTCCAGGGTTCAGTACTCAATGGTCTAACCACGTGAATTTTTAGGTACCACTTAACCAAAGACTCTGTCTTCAAAAACAACTTACGAGAAAGCAACTAGGGTTTCATAATATTACTACATAAGAGCAGTAGAACGCGAGTTCGTTCGGAGAAATACTGCTACCCACACATGAAGCAGTAACTGTGTTCACATTACTGTGTTCGGCCATGGTTGCCGAAATTACAGGCATATGAGATTTAAAAACTAATATCTCAAGGTGATGTGAGCAGTGCAGCCGTGCGATTCTCTAATGATTCGTAGACGAGCTCACCGATGTCAAATCCTTTATGAGATATCGCCCTTGTACACAAGGTTGTTTTCACAAGGTTTCTTGTCATCTCGTCATTTGTTTCACGGATGTTGTCAAAATGCAACGATGTTTGCTCTTAGAGAATCACACGGCAGTACAGCCGTGCGATTCCCTAATGATACATCGATGGGCTGTCAAATACTTAAAGGTATATCGCCCTTGTACATAAGGTTGTTTTCACAAGGTTTCTTGTCATCTCGTCATTTGTTTCACGGATGTTGTCAAAATGCAACGATGTTTGCTCTTAGAGAATCGCACGGCTGTTCTATAGAAGTTATCGAAATCCCGCTTTACACCACTTGCCTGTACCGTAGCCATATGACACAAAAAACTGTTCCACTGCAAAATAAATTCAAATTAATTAAATCGGTCAGAACAAACAAATTAGTTTGAATTATTAAGTTTAAATTATTAAATTATTTAACTATTAAAACTCTAACGAGTAAACCTACAGTTATCCGATGGAAGGAATAAAGAACACAAAAATCCTTTCTAATTCAGATGAAAAATACATCGTATCTTTACGCCAATAAAGCCCTGACAAGTAAGGGTTTGGTTAGTGCATCAAGAGTTGCGTACACACAACGAAAATACGAGTCGGATTGTAGGAAAATCTTTGTATTTTTTATAGTTTTATTAATCACTACAGACTCTATGGTCCGTACCTTTTTTTACCGAGTTTCAAAAAAGGAAGATGTACCAATTTGACAGTATTTTTTTTATGTTTGTTACCTCATAACTTTCGACTGGTTAAACCGATTCTCAAAATTATTTTTGTTTCAAATCTGGTGCTTCCCCTGTGGTCCCATTTAAATTTTATCAAATTCGGTACAGTAGTTTTTGAGATACACTCTTATAACTGAATAGAATTGAAGTCGGTATTAAATTTTTCATTTAAGAATTTTGAGAATCGGTTCACCCAGTCGACAGTTATGAGGTAACAAACAAAATCATACAGTCGAATTGAGTACCTCCTCCTTTTTTGGAAGTCGGTAGAAAAAGATTCTTGACAGTCAGACGGCAGATAGACAGACAAACGGCAACCAAGTGTTTCTTTCGTTCTGGAGGTACGGAATCCCAAAAAGAGTCATATGATCGATCCCAGCTGAGCGAGCCCCCGCCGCCGTCCAGCAAATAAGCGCTCAATGATCACACGAAAGTGCACCGTACGGTAAAGATTTGAGCTCATCCAATTACGGAAAAGCTCCAATCAGAACGGAGTGTGACAATAAAACTGTGACGCGTCACAAGTGCCGACATCGCTTGATTAGTCGCCGACTATTTACGAACGTTGAATTAGTTTCACTGTGTTTGCTTCGTGAAAACTGAATATTGGCTCTCTGTTTTGATCTAATTTTAAGGTTATTTAGATATACATTACGTGTACAAGTTACTTGTCTTATCACCTGACATTAGTAAAATATTCAACTTCATAATCGGCCCATTTTGTTCCCACTGTTAGAACGCGAGCCTTCCTCTCAGAGAGAGGAGTTGAGCCATAATCCGCCACGCGGGCCCAGTTCGGTTTGGTGGATAGGTTGAAGGCCTTCGACATAGCGTAACGACTGTTGCCTTAAGACAAACAACCGGAGACACGCTCAGTTGATAATGCCACCAGCACACACCCATCCAACTTCTGAACGCGGCAAGCGTTGCTTAACTTGTTGAACGGGTATGATCGCCAAGTCAAGTTCCGCTACGAGTGCTTCAATGTATAACTACCTATACAATACAAATACATATTATTGACACCCAAACACGGGAGTTTTACAAAAAAACAATATCTGAAATAAGTATTTACATAAAGCGGTCTTATCACTAAGAGCGATCTCTTCCAGATAACCTATGATAGCCTGATTGAAATTTTCGTAAGTTTTACATTTTAGCCACTTACTGGGTGCGCAAGTAATCCATGAAGAAGTGATCCAGACGGTCGAGATACTAGACTATACCTACCACGTAAGTTAAACCATCCAAATAAGAATAGAATATAGATTTATTTCAAATCCACAACAATACATTACATGGTAAAGGTAAAATATACATAAACTGAATATAACACACTTATTTATAATTACAGACACATGAGACTTAACAACTGACATAGGCGCTACTTAAATTTGAATGGCGTCGAAACAAACAGAGTATGTACGAAACGAAGGGTATAAAACATATTAAATAACATACCACGATCCAGAATATCAAACATTAAAAATATATATAAGTTATGTTTTTTATTTTAAGTATTGTGAATGCTGAACATTGTCTATGATAAGAGTGTTCATGATATAACTTCGAGCAGGGTGCATGGTATGATAAAGTAATGGCACTACGCTGATGATGATGGCATAAACTACTTGCTAAAATTGTTAAAGAAAAAAAACGCGCTTATCCTTTACACTGTAAGTGAATACTGCCTGCAACGGGATCGTTTTGGTTAAAATATGATAGAGGCGGTACATTGAATATATAGTTGAATTCGCAAAATGTTGATTCCCAAAATGTTGAATTCGTAAAAAGTTGAATTTACCGGACCCACTATGTTGAGTTTCTAAAATGTTGAGTTCGCTAAAAGTTGAACTTGCAATATTTTGAATCTCAAAACATTGAACGCAAAAAAGTTGTATCCCAATTTTTGTTATTAGAATAAAAAAATATCTCTATTAAAAAGATTTTTATTATGTTTACAATTAAACATTCAGACACTCACCTCAGACGCTGTTCAACTTACCTCGGTAGTAGGAGAGTTGAAACGCTGAGAGTTGCTGTGGTTTTATCGAAATAGGTATTTCGCTAGATTACTTACAATAATAATTATTTTGTAATAGGACGAAATAGTGTATAGAAGTAATTATCTAAAAACGCAAGTTTCGCGAGTGTAGGTCTACATTAAACTGAGATATTATGCGTGGTAACGTGAAAATTGTGTCAAACTACCCGATCTCGCCTATTTTATTTTGGTTTTGTTATTAATTAAGGATGACAAGTACAATTTTTCGTTTAGGCGACATTCTGCGTAATCTTTGTTTTTTTTAATTTTTAGTTGTAGTACTTTAATAAATGAAAATGTAACACATAACTTGTTTTTTTTTTGTTCGATGTTATTTGGTTTTCGACATTTGTTTTTCTTCGATTTCCTTTTGTTTTTCACTATTTCCACAAGGACTAAATAGTACCGCACAATGCGGAACAATAATCTCATACACCCAGCAATATAACAGTTAGGATTCAACATCTCGCAAATTCAACGTTTTGCGAATTCAACATTTTAGGAATTCAACATTTTGCAAATTCAACATTGTGGTCCAGAAGGATAATTTCCATAACTTTATAACAGAAAAACTGTTATCCAGTCTACCCGTGACCTATATGTTCACCGAAATGCGTTCAAAAGGTCGGGATAAAATAACGTAAAAAA
Organism: Selenia dentaria; assembly: GCA_917880725.1. Classification (NCBI taxonomy): domain Eukaryota; kingdom Metazoa; phylum Arthropoda; class Insecta; order Lepidoptera; family Geometridae; genus Selenia; species Selenia dentaria. The sequence goes on from OU862885.1 coordinate 11,738,285, forward strand.
CACTCTATTTACTCCGTTTCAAGTTGTTTAATTTCAATGTAATAGAACTGCGAAATCAAGTTATATAATAAAATTAATGTTCAATGAAAATATTGAAAATATTTGTTAGAAAATGCGCTGATAATTAAACAAAAGCTCCCCGCTTCTAACGGGCGTTATCTCAAAGGAAAACTGCGCTACAAGCACACAATGTAAACTTAACCCGTTTAATTTAACTGTCAAGTTACTGATAAGTTACTTTCATTGTCTTTCAACTCCGAAAGTTCTTGAAATTTTACTTTGTCCTGTGTGAACTTACAAATAATTATTCAAATAATAATATCGTTCCCAAGCAAAATTATAGAGTTTAGTGAAATTACTGTCAATTTCTTTAGTTAATTTTAACTCTCACTGAAAGTACTGAAAATAATATATAACTTGCCAAGAGCATGTTGGATCATGGTAACAATTGACGCACGAAAACACCTTCAATAAATTTATTTCAATATATCTATTATTAGTAATCCCACACGAAGGCACAGCCATAAAATGCGTAATTAGGTGTATTGTATATTACAGATAAATAAAACTAAAGTGTATGTGATTTCAAATTGCAAAATGCATTTGAAAGTATATACGGTTATAACATAAAAAACCATTTATAATTTTTAACTGTCTGTCTGTCTGTTTGTTCCGACTAATCTCTCAAACGGCTGGACCGAATTTAACGGGACTTTTACTGGCAGATAGTATACTTTTTTAGAATTTTAAAAGCGCGTTGAGCACTTTTCTAGCGACTTCCAAAAAGGAGGAGGTACTCAATTGGACTGTTTTTTTATGTTTGTTACGTCATAACTTTCGATAGGGTTAACCGATTCTCAAAATTCTTTTTTTTTGTTTGAAAGCTTGTGATTCCGGTATAGTCCCGTTTAATTTCATCAAATTCGGTCCATCAGTTTTTGAGTTACACTCCAATAACTGAATAGAATGGAAGTCGGTATTAAATTTATCAAATTGTACTTGTTTTGTGTATGTTAGTCTATTTCTCCCACATTTGTGGACCGATTCTCAAAAGTATTTTTTAGTTTGGTAAAGTATACTTCCGAGCTGGTCCCATTTAAATTTCATGAAATTTTGTTCAGTAGTTATTGAGTTACACTCCAAAAACTGAAAAATGGTTGGCTTATCTTGATGATATCAACATTGACGGTGAAAAAAACGTAAACGCTTCCAGTTACTTAGTTTGCACTTCTGTCGGCAGTCCCCAAAAAGTGCGCACATGTTTTTTTATAAAACTCTGTCTGTCTGTTAACTTATCACGCCTAAACAGATATAAACGGCTGTGTACGGTACCCACCCTAAGCCCTAACAACGACCTGTGGTGGATTCCGTTCAGTCTATGCAAAACAAAACCCATGTAGGTACAATGCAAGTTAAGGTCAAAGATCGACTTACCCCAATCGCGGTAGTACCGTCAACTCGCGGGAACGTCACCAGAATATATATACATAATTGTAGGACGGGAAGGAATCAAGGAAACACGGGAAAACGTTCTCGGTGACCGTCCCTCAGCTGTGTGTGGTGGGTCCAAAGGGCAAGGCAAATTATGTATCTCGGTTGCTAACAAATGATGATTGAAATCTTGAAAAATGGCGGCTGTATGTCAGTTTGGACAACTCCAGTAAGCAAAAATGTTAGTAAGTTGATGACTGGAGCTGACAAAAGTGACATAAAGCGGCCATTTTTTTCGATTTCAATCATAATTAGTTAGCAACTGAGATACATAATAGCAGTACAGGATTTCTATTCTAATCACAATGACAGTTACAAGACTCCGCGTACAACAAAAACAATTTTCTCTTCAACAGACTAAGCACGCCATTACATTACAAAAACGTGTCCGAAAGAAAAGTAAAAAGTGAGGTTACTTTTTTTGTGTGTGACAGGACGTGTCACAGACTACGCGTCTGCAGCGTTAAACCACAGATTAAAACAACTTCGGTTCGTAACAGGCTCAACGGTTCGTAATTAAATTTGGTAAGGAGATACATTATATTCCGGGGAAGCACATATGATACATCATCTATCATCACGCGTATGAAACCACGGGGTACAGTTAGTCTTAGATATCTATAAAAAAATGTATAAACTACTAGCTGACCCGCCAGCGGCTTCGCTCGCGTGGCCTCGCGGAATACGGTAATTACAGATTTCAAAGGGTCAGATTTCAATTAGGGGTCGAATTTCACAAAATCCCCTTCTTAGTGAGTACATATGTCCAAAAAAGAACCCCTATGCAAAATTTTAACCTTTTACTCGCAGTAACGAAGTTTCATACGAACTATCAACCCCAAAAAAATCCCTTAGGGGTTGAATTTCATAAAATCCCGTGTTAGTGAGCACCTACGTCCTAAAAAGAACCAGCATGCAAAATTTGAAACTCCTAGCACTTGTAAGTTCTGATATTTCATGATGAGTGAGTGACCTTTCGCTTTTATATATAGAAGATTATCCCGCTACCGCTTGACCACGAAGGCCCATACAAAAAACTGACACGGATTATCGGAACGCGGTTTCGAATCCTGAATCAATTTGTAAATTCACAAATAGAGTTATGAGCAAATACTTACATATTAGTATTACTAATCAATCAGTATGTATTGTTTTAATAGATTGTATAAAACACATTGTACAAAAGGCTTAAGTTTTAACCAAACAACATTATCTTAAAGGAAATAACGAATAAGTACGTAATACGATATTTTTTTACCGAGTTGTCAAATAGGAAAATATTTTTGAGGGAATGACAAGTCAGGTACGTTTTAGGTACCCTTCAGGAATCTTTAGACGCAGTGTCTGGTTACTAAAATGGAATCTACAAACTCGTACGTGGGTAGCGCCGCAGTCCCCGTCTGCCTTGAACTATGTGTTTGAAGGGCGTTGTAGAAAATGCGAACAAGTGAAAAGAATAGTCACGCAGTGGAAATCGATGGCAACGGGCGGGACTGACTGATCAATCAACTCAAAGCCTATATAAACTTTTATTTAATTTTTTATCAGCTGATGCTTTTTATGTTATAAGCCACTAAAAAAGGGTTTTTTGAATGTTTACTGCTAAAAGGGTGAAGCTTGTAGAACGACTAGATTTTATCAGCTGATGCTTTTTTATGTTGTAAGCCACTAAGAAAGGATTTTTTTGAATGTTTACTTCTAAGAGGGTGAAGCGTGCAGAACCACTAGCGAGTCACCTATTAATGTTATAATATTAATATTATAAATGCAAATGTGTATGTCTTGTTTGAAGAATGCTTTACTCGGAGCTCTGGAACCGTGTGGTCGACTTAACAAGCGTGGTGTGTCAACAGCCCATCATATATATATATATAGTCATACTAAAAAACGGCAGTGACAGTGACACTGAAAGTGACATTGACGTAAGTGACAGTTCGGACGGAAAAAATCTGACAGACACAGCGCGACCGTCGCTGCGCCAGTTACGTACTGTGGCCCGCGCTTGCCGCTGTGCACAAGAGTGACTCCCAGAAGAAGAACTTCAAATAAGTTAGTTAAACTGGTCGGAAAATATTTCCGGTAAATATTACGCGAGTCCTAGCCGGTCTTAAAGCGTAATTATGAACATAACTCGCGATAGCTTTCTATCTCAAAATGCTTTACTCTTTTGCGCTAATACCTCACTAATTCTATAGTAAGAAAGTTAATGATCTGACAAACATTCTTATTCCGATAAAATAGTCGTAAGATAATAATTTTCAACGGGAGTAGCTAGTATAAATAATAACCTACAAACTCCATATACTCGTAATTCGATGCTAAAAATAAACCTTACTTCGACCCAAAAGTTATCGTACAAATTGAAGATAAAACTTTTTGTTGGTAGACCGATTTATTTATTTTTAGACAGCTTATATATAATGTTGTGAAATGAATCGAACTGTTTTTATAATTCCGTAGGTACTAAGAGTATAATTATGGTTTATTCATGAAAACAATGTCGACAGTTTCATGAAAACTGTTATGGATGAGTTACGTTTACATAATAATTCATCTATAGAATAATTAGAAACAGTACCAATGTCTTTTAAGCGAAAATTAGGGTTGGCTGGAGCTTCTGATCTGATCTGCGAGGCAAGGCATTACGGGAGAGGGTGGAAAGGGAAGGAAGTAATGAGATGCGGGCTCTTATAAGAAAGCTGTAGTTGGTCTTAAATTGAGAAACAAATAACAAACGACAGCGTTATAAATCATTATACAAATTAAATTTGATTTATATTTATTTACCTACCACCATGATGACCAGACTAACACTCAAAGAAGAGAAAGCAAGTGGGAGCAGGTACTAATGGGCTGGTACTAATGCTAATCATATAGATTATTTAAATAAGTAACTTAAATAATTTAAAATTTATTAAAATATGCATGAAAATATATGATTACTTAAATATGAATTATAAATACTAAAACCAAGGCGTTTAACTAAAAACAAATTATTTTTACTGTACAAACTTAAAGATAACAGTAATCACAAAAACGAATATATAAGCCCCATGGCTGAATGGCAATACTAACTGTTCCCAAAGTAAGCCAGAGTTCAGATCATTTTTCACCTCAACCAAACGTTTGCCAGATTCCTATACAGCGTGTAACAAAAAAGTTTAGTAATCATAAAATCACACATACAGGAGCTTGCTTACAATTGGGACTTTTCTACTGCGCCCAGGAAGTAGGAAACATTCCGAGATATGAGCCCCAAAGTTTCTCTAACACTGGAGCAGGTTCATCTTCGAAATACTAAGCCAAAGACAGCAATTACCTCCAGAACGTAGACTAGGTAAACAATAGGCCTGTGCTAGAAATAGGCGCGAGTAGAAGGTGCATGCACGGGAAGGAGACGAATGTGAATTGTTTGATGGCGTGGGGATAGCAGAGTGCAATTACGAATTCCAAGAATAGGTATGTCTAATCAGGCTTTCCAAAAAAATACAGATAGTAATTTTTGAACGTTCTAAGAAAAAAAATATAAGCCATTTAAATTTTGATGACACGTGAATGTTGTAACGCTGTATAAGTTGAGAGCCTACGAGCCCAAAGTTGAATAAAGTATATAATTGGTATATAATAAGAATATAATAAAATAAATATAATATAATAAGAACCCTATAACAAATATGTGTGTTGACTTATCATTATTGCACGCAGCGAAACAAACAATGACATATTATCACCTTTTTGCTTGTAGATTTCTAAAAGGTAGGGGTAAAAGTATATTTTATGCCTAGGGATCATAAAACTATTTGAAGGCGGGAGTGTTTGAAAGAAATGAATCACTAGATTGATTTCTTTAGTAATTGGAACATTTACTTACAATTTCCATATTCCAAATTCAAATAACTTTTAGTCCCTAGGAATTAATAAGCTGTTTGCACCCTGTTTAGAAAGAACAAACTATAGCCCTTTTCGAATAGATATGATAAAAAAGATATTTTTCATCCCCAACCACGCCTTTTTCCCAAACAAACAAACCCCATAACAGACAGTCGCAGTCAACATGTCTAAATATCGGTCCAGTCAGCCTCGTTGGTAGTGAGTTAGTGACCCTTCCTTCAAAGCGAGGTGTCTCAGGTTCGATCCCTGTAAAGGCAAACTATTGTTTTTGATGTGTTAAGATCAGTGACACCAGGAATCCTAGTCCGAGCAATGAGTATGTATTAAAAAAAAACATCATATTTTATTAAACATGTTACCCATATATTAATTTTCTTTTATTATTTACTTATTGCGCCCCGCGGTTTCTCCCGCGTGGTGATAGATGATGATGATGCTGATGATGAAAAGTATCCTAAGTGTTAATCCAATGCCTCATCTACCTCCATACTAAATTTCATCAAAATTGACCCAGCTCTTTAAGCGTAAAAATAAACAAACATGCATACATCAATACTTACAAACTTTCTAATCTAATCTTTCGCCTCTATAATACTAATATTATAGAGGCGAAAGATTAGATTTATCACCAGCCCCTGCTCGTGACGTCATACAAGCGGAATATGATTATCACGACCTCGAGAAACTATTAGGTGAATCAGGATGTTAGATATATAGATTAACTCTTTATTAGATCCTGCCAGAACCTTAAATAGATTTAAAAATTTTAGCGTTTTGTCCTGAATTTCATTTACATGCTTACCCCATTTTAAATTTTTATCGAGCCATAAGCCTAAATATTTCACGCTATCAACCTGCTGTATACGTTCATCTTTCAATTTTAAGTCGACAGTATTTTTGTTTCTGCCTCGGGTAAATAAAATCACTTTTGTTTTCCTGTATACATAAGTCATTTCGATACCATTGTATACACAAAAATATCTTATTACAATTAAATGCTTAAAACTAATAGTTTCAATGGGCGGTCTTATCGCTCAGAGCGATCCAGACAACCATGCATGGAAAGAAATGGGCATAAGCTTATAGAGGTGGTGTATAAACCAAAACTATTTATATACATATACCATAAACATACAATGCAAAATAGGTTATCAATATAGAATTTAGTTAGTTATTGCGCTAGGTAAAAAACGCTTTGAACGTTTTTTAAGTGTCCAATGATGGCGCACGTCTAACTTGATAAGGCAAAGCGTTCCATAGGCGAACATATTCAACACTAAAAGAACAACCATAATACGTACTAATACGTACTAGTATATGTGTTATTATTCCTACATATAAGCTACTAGCTGACCCGCCAGCGGCTTCGCTCGCTTGGTCTTGGTGTAGAGGTGGAAGAGCCGTTTTGGAATGTCTATCCCTGGGTTCTAACTCCTTGTCCGATAGCTATTGTGATTTCTGACAAAGAAATTCTCAATAGGCTGTTTAACCCGCATGGTGATAGGTGATAATGACGATGATTATGATGAACGTAGCCTATGTGCTATTCCAGACTATAATCTATCTCTGTACCAAATTTAAACCAGATCCGTTTAGCCGTTCTGCCGTTATTGAGTAACAAACATCCATTAAAATCATCCATCCATCCATCCATCCAAACTTTCACATTTAATATATTAGTGGGATTACCGAAGCAAATATAATTTAAAATCAGTCCAGCTAATTCCGCACAGGCAGGGCAGCGTTCCGGAAACTTCGCGAAGTCTTCTCGTCAAAAATACCTCAGTGCCTCAAGACAAGAGTCTTCGACCAATGTGTGTTACCAGTGATGACTTATGGCACTGAAACGTGGTCTCTTACTATGGGCCTCATAGAAAAGCTCAAAGTCGCACAACGAGCTATGGAGAGGGCTATGCTCGGGGTTTCTCTACGTGATCGAATCAGAAATGAGGAGATCCGTAGAAGAACGAAAGTCATCGACATAGCCCAGAAAATTAGCCAGTTGAAGTGGCAGTGGGCAGGGCACATAGCACGCAGAACAGATGGCCGATGGGGCCGAAAGGTTCTGGAGTGGAGACCACGGACCGGCAAGCGCAGCGTACGTCGTCCACCGACACGGTGGACAGACGACCTGATGAAGGTCGCAGGACGACGTTGGATGCAGGCCGCTTCCAACCGGTCCTTTTGGAAAATCATGGGGGAGGCATATGTTCAGCAGTGGACGCCCTACGGCTGAGATGATGATGATGATGAATTCCGCACACATACAAACTATCGCATTTATCATATTATAATAATTTTCCCATCCACAAAACGATCATTCATACATAAATCATAAAGTCGCTATTTACATTTAATTCTCAACGGAACTAAAACATTACCAACGCACTAGTAAAATAAACACCAAATTTTATTTACACCAACCGCGGATATTATCACGGGAAGCGTAAATCACAAATAAACATTTCTTTTAAATAAATTCAAAATATGTATCATTTCCGCCACATTGAAAACATCATAAATCATGTTTATATCTCTTCCCAAATACTTTTAACGCGAGATAAATGATCGTAACTCGAATGTTTTAATGGAAATTTATAAACTGACTGCAATTTAGTCAAATAGTATCGGGAATGGGTGATTTGTTTAAGGTTTCGAATTCAATTTCTTGTTTTTTTTTGTTTTTGTAAGATTGGCACAACTGTTTTCCACTTAGGCGCGGAGTTTGAGTTGCATCTGCTATTTAGGTTAAACAAAGTGCTCTTTTTAGTTATCTGATTTCTTGATCATCATATCAAATACGTTGCGAATTTCATAGACAAAAACATAAAACAAAGAATTTGTATTATTCTGCATCACCAATTGAATTTCGTGTTCGGAATCACTGAAAATGTTACAGAATGCTTGCGGTCATTCGATTTTCTACCGACTTCCAAAAAAAGGAGGAGGCACTCAATTCGACTTTTGTTTTTCTACCGACTTCCAAAAAAAGGTGGACTCACTCAATTCGACTGTATGTTTTTTTTATGTTTGTTACCTCATAACTCTTGAGTATGAACCGATTCTCAAAATTCTTTTTTTGAAAGCTGGTGATTCCCGTGTGGTCCCAATTAATTTCATCAAATTCGGTCCAGTAGTTCAAAAGTGGTCGAAATGTAATCGAAGATATGCCTCGCTCTGGTAGGCTATCAATGTCTTCAACTGAAGTTACGAGTAACATCGCAAAAGAATATGTAGAAAATAGTGGCTGGAAATCCTCCTTCAATTTTGAGAGAGACACCTGATGAACTTTCTTAGTCTTACGTACTGTACCGTATTAAATAATAACTTGTATATGAAACGTGTTGCCGCTCAGCTAGTCACAAAAGAACTGAATTTTCTCCAATAACTCAATCGCATAGGAGTCACTGACGACATGCAAAAAAGAGTCAATTGCGACCTAATATTAATGCAAAACATTGTTACTGTGACGAGACGTGGGTACGGTGTGGCGCCTTCCAGCTGAACCTAAACAAAAAAAACACGCCAAAGTCGATCAAAAGTCAAAGTCACGTCGATTTTATTTTATATGGAATTATTGTCGGAGAGAAAGAGATTCCGGGAAATGGTTTAATCTTTAGATTATTCGTTGGAGTAAGTGTAACGTTTCTGAAGGAGCATACTTTGAAGGCGATATAATAATTTTTCATACCACCTGCTCGAAGATGTCCAATTACATATCACGCAATATCAACGTAAAGCAAGGCATTACATTCCCGAGGATGTAATTTTGTATGAAACTGCCTTGGATGTAAAGTGATTTGGATTTGGAAGGTTAGTTGTACGAAAACTCTTAGTACGGAGACAGCATACAGAAAAAAATAAAAAAGGCGCGGTTGTACTATAAGTAGTGCGTTTAAATAGCCCTAAGTTGGCGAAAATAACGTTAAAAATGCTTACAAGGGCGTTCGAATTGGGAATCTATGGTTGAAACTATGGTTTATGGCTCTTTTTGTTCAGCGCTCGAAAAGCTAAAAAAAGAGTTTATTTTGCCACCATAATTGAGCTTTACGAACGCTTTAACAAAAGAGCCAACAATAGCAACGCCACCAATGCACTCATTGCTAAACGAACGCACCTAAGGAGTGTGAGTGTTGTGCGCCTCGTTGCAATGGGTAACGCATGGCCACTCTCTGCTTATTCAAGGTCATAGTTAAAGTTATGTGCTGCGATCTGGTGTTTGGTGTTATTCAACAATCATAAAATATTATTATTTTCAACGTGATGCATGCAACTGTACGGAAATATCGGGTGCTTCAAAAACCAACTAAATCATGGTCTACATTTCGTAAGTACTCTGTCTCTCTTTAATGGGAGAAATGTGTCCAATTTGAATAATTCATATTAATGTATTTTACTTTTAACTAATAAACTGCTATTTTAAAGCTCTGAGTTTTTATTGTCTCGTAGTAGGTATGAAAAGTGGTATGCACCTCGAGGATAAAGACTGTACATAACTCCCTCGCTTCGCTCGGGAATTGAATCTTAATGTCCTCGCTGCGCTCAGGGATTACGTAAGACACTGCTTTACTCCCTCGGTGATTAATCTACTTATTGGACGAATAACTAACATTTTGTGTATTATTGATATTTTTCCGGTACTTTCTTGACAGAGTAGCATATTAATAATGTAGACAGCCGCACTAGTATCAAATAGTGCTAGGGGAAGTAGGCATTGACACATAAACATCCAAAACACGACATAAACTGTTCAGCAAAAATTTTTGCTCATAACACACATATTTACAGCCGGCTAGCGGTTGAATCTGGTCGCTTGCTTCGAAGGCTGGAATATTCCCACTGCTGGCACTCAAGCCTTCTTCTCAGAGAGAGGAGTTGGGCCATAATCCGCCACGTGGGCCCAGTGCGGCTTGGTGGAAAAGCTAGTGACCAACCCATATCGATGTATTCAGGCCGCCCGAAGGCCTTCGACATAGCCTAACGAGTTTTCTCCTAAGACAAACAGTTTGACATGCACTCCGAAGCACGGAAGCGCTTAGTTGAATAATGCTAGCTATAACTAGGTAGCCACCTATTCAAGTCCTGATAGCAGTAAGTATTGCTTAACTTGTTGATATGATCTTCAAGTCAAGCTCCGCTACGAGCGCTTCTAGCTAGCTTAATAATAAAGTATTTTTATTGATATCTTCGTTCTTCAAACCGATACTTCAAGACACAAAGAAAGTAATCATAACAATAAACAAGCTATAAATTTTATTTATGCCTATCAGAAAAGCGGCCTGAAATCTTATAGAAGGCAATATAAAGGAGTCGATTTATTCAGTTCACGCATTCGTGCATGCAGCTGAATGGCGAAAGACGCTCAAAAGGTATCGTGGGAAAATTCATAACCCCTTTATGGGTTGCAAATAGCTGAACAGTAAACAAACTTTATCACAAAGGCTTTTGTTATATTTTGCCATGTTGTAGTTTACCAGTTTTACCTTGTATTAACGAGTTATTGGATATTTCAGAATTAATTAAAAAATATACTATAAAATTCAGAGTAACTTTCTCGCGTCAGTGAGTAACAAACAAATGACCTTACTTTACAATCGGGTTAAACCGATCGCTAGTTCATAGATGCTATCCCGCCGAGCAATCAAGTTTTCAGAAGACGCTGGTTTGCATCCCGTCCGAGATTGTGTAATTTTTCGCTCTAAATTTGTATAGTTGGGTCTCGCTTTAAACCATACAATTAAAATTATGAAGGTTTGCGACATTGCTACGAAAGTTAAGTGTTTCTAAAAAATCTTCATTCGATTTGATAAAGCTTGTTAAACTATTCAATAGGTATAACTCCGTCCCCATAAGTCGGTTAAAATCAAATAGAGAGTTAAGAAGTCCAGAGGGATTGCATGCATGACGGTCGTCATGGCGTCCTACACGAATTGTAGCAAGATGCGGGTTTGGATCCAGTCCGATTTATTCTCTATGAATCGCAAAGTTTGGTCTCACTAAGCAAGCACTAGTGCTTCAAATTACAATTACGACATTACTTTTAAACGCTACATGAATTTAGATTACGTCATTGAGTACGGCGGAGCACAGTTTTAAAGTGCGCAGATCTAAATGCCGTTATTTAAATTTAGGCAACGTTTTTTTAGTGACATATTTTAAATATATACTACAATTTATAAGGAACATTTCATTGTAAACATATCCCCTAGAAAGATCGTGAAAACTGCCGTGCACGTAGTGAATAATTTCTCTACTCTAAGACAGTAAGAACATACGCAAAACTAAACTCACACAGTTAAAAAAACACATACTTTTCAGAACTCTGATACTTCCATCAGTTTTTTCGTTCAAATTCACCTTTGCCAGTATTTCCGTACTTTCATCTATCTAAGAAACGAATTGTAAATTAAGAATAGAAAGAGGCATTAACTTCTATTTCAAATACATATGTAAAGACTCTTTTATTTCAAATGTTCATACAAATCGATTAAATAATTTAATGAAATGAAATGAAAATGAAATGAAATGAAAATGAAATGAAATGAAATGAAATGAAATGAAATGAAAATGAAATGAAATGAAATAACTTTTATTCCGGACTGTGATCCATAACAATACAAATTTTTTACTTATTACTAAACTAAACTAAGTGATGGGAGTGTGATATGCTCTCCACGTTTTGTGTAGCGGGCTGCTGTCCCACTCTCTGACAGCGGCGACCAGGGAGTTGTGTGAGCGGTAAAGGGCGGTGCGCGCGGCCGCTGATCGGCTCCGGAGCAGCGCCGGCCAACAGGGCGCGCGCCCCGCGGCGAACATCGCGCTCGCGCTGCACCACCTGGGCAGCCGGAACATCGCGCGCCACGCGTCGTTGTACTGCACCTTCATCTTTCTCATGGCCGCCTGCGTGTGGTTAGTCCATAGCTCCACCGTGTAGACGCTGGTGCAGTAGCTCAAAAATAGCTGGGCCTTCACGGAGCTGCTGCAGCTAGCGAAACGTCTGGCCAGCATATTAGCGCGCACTGCAATGGCACGCCTCTGCCTTTCGATATCCGCTTGATCGGATAAGTCGGAAGTGATTATATGCCCGAGGTACTTCACCTCATCCACTTTCTTCAGGGCTTCATCGTACAAGAAAATAGGCGGCAGATCAGTACAGTTTGCACTCGCGAAGATCATGTACATAGATTTCTCCGGGTTATACATCATGTTGTGTTCGTTCGCATAATATTGACATACTGCTAAAAGCTTGCGCATCGCAGATATAGAAGGTGCTAGAAGAACCATATCATCAGCGTAAGCTATGTGATTGGTTATGGTCCCATTTATTGAACAGCCCACTCCGGTTTCCATCAGTTTATCGGATAAACCGTCCATATAAAAATTAAAGAGGGAGGGGGACATGCTCCCCCCCTGCCTCACACCGCAGTTGAGCTTTGAGGGTGTGGAATATTCATTTTTCCATCTAACTTTATTTCTTTGGTGTAGATACCAGTTCTGTAGCACCCGGACTATCTGACCAGGTACTTTACGGTCATACAGCTTCTGCCATAGCAGGTTGTGATCTACGCGGTCGAAGGCCTTGCTCAAGTCGAGGTAACATGCTATAACAGACGTCTTTCTGCTTTTATAGTACCCGACGACCTGCTTGAGTACATAGATTGCAGTGCTAGTCGACAATTGACTTTTAAAACCGTATTGGCAGTCTGATGTTTCTATATACTGCGCAGTATGTTTGTGCAACACCTTTTCCAGTAGTCTGGCTATCATATTAGCAAGTGCTATTGGCCTATAATTGCTTCCGCTTGATATATTGTTTCTGCGGTTTTTGCAGATAGGAACAATGACCGTATCCGTAAGCGCCGCCGGCAGATGTCCAGTTTTTATAATGGCCGTGAATAACACGGACAGTACATGGTATAAACCTATACCACCGTATCTAACATGTTCTATAGTCAGTCCATCCAAACCTGGTGACTTACCACCAGCCGTTTGCTTAACTACGTCCACTATGTCTTCCATTGATATAAGTATATCGCATTCGAGTCGATCTAACGGTATCTCTAACGTATGCTGTTTTTGTGGTATAGGTTGGCAAAATAATTTGCTAAAATTTTCTGCAATAGTTTTATCGCTCGTTTCTCCTTCAATATGCGAGGGGTAGTTAGCAGAAGGCTTCATTATTTTGTTGACACTATGCCAAAATTTTGCGAAGTTCTTGTGCTTCCTATCTGTAGCAATTTTATCCATAATTATTTTGTCATGGTTTCGTTGACAGTATTTTAAGGCTCGCTTGAACGATGTGCGGTGTCGCTTACGCTCTTCTAACAGAGGACCTGTGGTGGGGCGACCGGCTTGGTTCCATAGAGCTAATGTCAGGCGCGAGGCGGCATATTTCTCCGCCACGTATTTATTCCATCCGGGAATTGACTTTTTCTTATTTATTTTTCTCTTGTCTGTACCAAAACATTGTTTGGCACAAGTCTGAATTATTTTTACAATCGAGTCGTATAAGTAGTCAATAGTTAATGAGTCGTTCAGGTTACTTTCTGAAGACATCAGTTGATTCAATCGTTGTGTTACTCCGGATGTGTATTTTTCAACACACTCCCACGACTTCGGTCTCCAAGACCATGCCGGCCGGGATGATACAGATCTATTCGAAGTGATTGTCAGCTGTTGTGCGTGTAACTCTAACAAAAGCGGTCTATGATCTGTCCAATCTGTTGTTAGGTCTATGGAGATGCGCTTGACTGCACGGTACACGTTCTCAGTGGCCAGGCAGTGATCGAGCCAGCTTGTCGTGTGGTGCGCGTCACTAACGAATGTGTATGATGTGCTCGGTAACATTAACTTGTCAACATATTTGTACTTGTATTCCGCACAGAATTTTTCCAGCTCGACACCGAATCGACAGGTGGGATCCGCGTTAAAATCTCCAAGTATTAGGCAATCTGTAGCTTCTCTGTCTTCTATTATAGAGTGAATTTTGCCTAGTATTTAATCATGGAGCCGTAAGCCGTAAGCTAATAAAGCTCGTAAGCTGCACTAATCGCCACCCCTATGATAACCTGACAGATGCTTTTTCACGCCCCGCTTGAAAGGCCCAGGGTCATAACTGCAAGGAAATACGTACGCCGTCAGAGCATTCCACAATTTACTTACACGACAAGGTAGGAACTGCTAAACTTTTTGGTTCTTACACAGGTAGAAAATATAATAGCTTCGATTTATTCGGTTCATGCAGTCCTAAATACAATGAAATGGCAAAAGGCGCACAAAAGGTGCCATGGGAAAAACAGAAAAGTAGGTAAAATTTAGAAGAGGATTTAGAAAATATTTTAGTAATATACTTTAGAAAAATCAAAACGTACGGACATAGTAAACAATGCGATGATTCCATGAAAAAATTAATCAATGAAATTGGCCAATGTTAAGAGGTAGAAAAGAGTTTTCTTTTTTAGTATGGAAAGTACTAGCTATGCAATCCTCTTTTGACTAAATACATATGAAAGTAAAGTATATACGGTAATAACATAAAAAAAAATGTCTGTCTGGCTGTTATTTTGTTCCGGAAAATCTCTGGAACCGCTGGACTGATTTTAACGGAACTTTCACTGGCGGATAGCTGATGTTACAAGTATAAGTAGTAACTTAAGCTACTTTAAATTCATCATCGTAATCATTAAAATTCACCACCACGCGGATGAAACCGCGGGTCGCAGCTAGTTGGATAATAAAATTATCATCATCCCAGCCGTAGAACACTGCTGAACGTATCCCTCCCCAACACATTTCAAAAAGGACTGATTGGAAGTGGCCTGCATCCAACGTCTTCCTGCTACCTTTATCAGGTCGACAGTCCACCGTGTCGTTAGACGACCTACGCTGCACTTGCCGGTCCGTGGTCTCCACTCCAGAACCTTCCGGCCGCATCGGCCGCTATGTACCTTTCCCACTACCACTTCAACTGGCTTATCTTCTGGGCTATGTCGGTGACTTTAGTACGTCTACGGATCTCCTCATTTCCGATTAGATCACGTGAAACCCCGATCATAGCCCTCTCCATAGCTCGTAGAGCTTACTTATGAGGCCAATAGGAAGAAACCACGTTTCAGTGCCATATGTCAACACTGGTAACACACATTGGTCAAACACTCTTGTCTTGAAATAATAAAACATATACTATTACATTATATAATACATGTCAAGTTAGCTACTTAGTTTGGCGTAAGACGTTCTACTGGTATATATTTATTTTATAAACTATGTCCTCATGGAGGTTGTAGGTATCGCGTTTTATTCAATTGAATTTACGCTAGGACACGTTATGAGAGATATTAAATCCTGTTCTATATTAAACCATATTTCGGGTGTCATGTGTGTAATGAGGACCAATTTGTCTCTCATATTCTGTGTTAACGTGATTCTTTAGGCAAGATAATATTATATATATAGGGTGTTTGGTAGAGGGACCGACAAACCAAATGAGCGTGTTCGGGGGACCACTTGGAGAATACAAGTTGGCCAAATAAAATCCCCGACCCCCCAATATGTTTAACTATTTTGTAATTTTTTCCTTATTCTACGAAATTGTACCTATTTACCACCATAACATTTGTAAAATCTGTTTTAGACCGGATTTTTTTTAGTTGAATTTACACTTTTGCTAATACGACTTCAGGCCACGCAAAGCAAAATTGGATACAAAACGGAGCTAACAAACTGATTTAGTTAAAAAAAAATTGGGGTGTCGGGGATTTTTTTTTGGTCAACTTGTATTCTACAAGTGGGCCCCCGAACACGCTCATTTGGTATGTCGGTCCCTCTACCAAACACCCTATATATATCTACTATCTCAATGGAGTTTACATTGTACTAAGACAGATTTCTTTTGATATAGTGTGAATGATTAGTCCTAAAATACTGTGCATATTAGTAATTTTGTTAAGTTTAAGTATTAGTTTGTCAAAGTTTTACCGTGTTATTACAGAGACGTTCTGACTGTGTGCCATTGTGGAACTATATACAATAATTATTAATTATGTTGTTTAACCGTAAACTCAGACAAAATAAAAAAGTAGTTTGTCTGAGATGGCATAATAGACACGTACGAGTACAATTTGAAACATTTAATACCGACTTCCATTCAATTCAGCTATGAGTGTATCTCAAAAACTACTGAACTGAATTTAATGAAATTTAAATGGAACTACACGGGAAGCATCAGCTTTCAAATAAAAAATAATTTTGAGAATCGGTTCACCCAGCTGATGAGGTAAAATTAAAAAAAAAAAAAAAAAAAATACAGTCGAATTGACCTCCTCCTTTTTTTGGAAGTCGGTAGAAAATGTTTTAAGATAGTAGTTTTTATCTTTTAAATATAATACAAAAAGAATTACTGTAAGTATGTTAACATATACAAAAATGCGCCTTATTTCAGTTAACTACGACAGTTTTCATAAAAAAAAAACTGTTCAAAGCAGATTCATCACATTTTTTTTCTTGTTACCTTGTAGTAATACTTCGTCATTGCCTGTTATGTACAAATATCACTATTTTTTTACGGCATAAATAACTTAAAAAAAACAATAATTAGCAAGGGTCGACGGTCATTAATTCAGAGTTAATTATTTACATTCCTGTCGATAAAATTTGCCCTATTTTAATCTAGCACCGAACTTCATATGGGTTCTATATGGAAACCTAAACTCACGTGTATTTACGAATATTCCTTCCTCACCGTATAAAGTCTGACCTATTTTTCTTACACAAACTTTTACTATACGAGAAAACGATGTTGCTTCGGGAAATTCCCGTATTTACATACATAAACTTTGCAACAAATTACAATATGAAATTTCGTAAAACTTTGATTACTTACCAACCATTCCCCAGCCACCACTCTATCTACCAAAGTTGACGATTTTATAAGTACTCTCTTGAGTGCAAAGTTTGTAGCGGCTATTTGGAACCTCAAAAGGTCGTTGATGAGAAACGTGAGAAAATAAGCACGCGTGTATATTTTTATCGAGTACCATCTGTTTAAACCATATGCCTGATAGTTAGCTCGACGCCTGTCTATGGACACCAATTGGATATTATATTCAAAGTCAAAGTCAAAATCATTTATTCAATTTAGGCATCAAAAACGCACTTATGAAAGTCAATCTTTCGTCATAATGTACTTTAAAGACTCTACCACAGCGTTCCAAAATATATAGAGCCTACCGAGAAGAAGCGGCAAGAAACACGGGGCCAATCTTTTTACAATGTTTCTACTTGTTGAAATGAGTTCAGTTGTTTTTAAACTAAAATACAAAGCCTTACTGTTAAATCGCCAAAAAAGTACTTTTGAAGCTACCTTTAAAACCAAATAGTGCCACTTAATACACATGCACACATCCCTACACACTCTACAATACACCTTTACACATAGGTATCCCCATGAGCCTAGACTCTCATGAGTCTGTTGATACAAAGTGATACCATCACGCTTTAACATATCCTGACACACTGTCACACATATTCACACACCTACATAACGTATCCCGGTATGCCCTCGTACCCGGACTCGTTAGAGGGCTTGTGATACGAACGGTATACCGGTGATACGGATACCACACTCCCCACCATACACACATAAACTAACGCACACGCGTAAGTTCTAACTTACTAGTTGGTATTATATACAATCAAGCCCGCTTCTAACTTTATCCTCGACTAACATCACAGTTCGAGCAAAGGGGTACACTGAAAACCAGCCCTGCGTAAACCGCGGTTTACGCAGCACAGTGCTGAGCGTATCCCTATTGCCAATCAATGAAGCATATTTAGTTTAGTTAACATCTATAATTTTGTCTTTGAACCTTTGTTGGTAATAAATGATTTGACTTTGACTTGACTTTGACTTTGACTTTAAACGTAAAAACCCGAAATCAAAAAATATATTAGTTGGACAGTAATATTCATTTATAATTTACTTCATCATAAATCAATATGTTACCGCCATGACAACATTATCATAAAAACTTTCTTGGTTTCTCATGTATAGTTTTTCCAAGCTTAGGTGTATTTATTTATTTATTAAAGGCCTCCTTTTAGTGGTTTTAAATATTACTTCAATGTACTCAATAAAAAATACCATAACGAAAACCAAATGTGTGCGGGGTTATAGATTCAAGCTATACTAAATGCCATTTAGCCAATAAATTCTATACCAGCATCGATTCATTCACAGATGGCGTCGATCTGAAGATTTAATAGACGTATTAAGACCAGTTAAAACAATTAAACTTTTCCCAGACCTTCCAAGTGTTATATCCTAAGCTCTTACTCGATTTTATTTATATAATACGGTCTGTGTGGTCCAATTACTAGCTTCCCAGTTTTTATGCAGTTGGGACCAATCCAATTTCTAGGAGAAGATCAATCAATCTTACTACTTGATGGTTAGAAATGAATAAAATATTATTGTATCAATCTTCCAGGATTGGTTGTTTACAATTTTACTTATAGAGATTTATCTTTTAATGTACAATAAAACTCTGCAGTTTCACCCGCGTGTGGATGGATGACGATGATGATGACGAATCAAATATAGCGTACGTTACTCAGGCATAATGTAGCTTTGTACTGGTGAAATATTGTTTGAATTAGTTAAGCAGTTTTTGCGTTTATCCATAACAAATAATCAAATCTTTCCTCTCTATTGTCAGAGTAAATAACCATAAAGGTACAAATAATGTAGCCTAGTTTGTACTGGCGCACAATTGCATGTTTTTACATGAAATAGTAGTTATTTTGCCATAACTGTAATAGTTAGACATATGGTGATGCAGAACTTTTTGTTGACAGTGATGTCTTCTATAATACTCTTTCACTTCACTTTGCTCTATTGTCAATAGTTTCCGCAGCATACGCAATATAAATTTTTTTTGGATATTTGTTTTCACCTTGGATTACATTACCGAGTTTTCATACGGATTCCTAACTTTATTGAAAATATTATAATTAAAATATTATCCCTGATGGGATAATGTAGGATTATAAAGGTGAAATAATTTTTGAAATCAGTCGAGTAGTTTCGAAATCTTTTAAATTTAACAAAAAAATATTTCCTCATTATACTATGAGTGTAGATATACTCGTAGATATAACCTATCTGACAAACACCCACGTGATGTTCTAAACCTGAGAGAAAGGCCCATATATCAATCATAGGAATGGCAGCCTAATTAGCCTATTAATGCGATTCTCAAACATCGTTGAAAAGTTTCTCGTATTTATTATGCCAGTGGGCCAACACAAATAACTTAACTTATATGAACAAATGAGTATTTCAAGGATTAGGTTCTTTGCTATTGCACATAGAGATGCAACTGTACATGGATATGTCTTAGACATGTTCGTTATACTTAATAATCCTACTAATATTATAAACGCGAAAGTTTGTGAGTATAGATGTATGGATGTGTGGATCTTTGTTACTCTTTCACGCTCAATCGGCTGGGGCAATTTAGATGAAATTTGGTATGGATGTAGATAAGGTGCTGAATTAACACATACGATACTTTTCATCATCATCATCATCCATCACCACGCGGATGAAAAAGCGTAATATGCTTGGGCACAGCATAGAGAAAATAATAAGATCTCCGCTTACGTCAAGACAGCAATGATGACAGTTATGTCAAAGTTTGTGTCAGTTTCTGATAGCTTAGTCAAAAGCCAAGTCAATTTAATAGTTCGATACACTAGACGTGCTCGGCAACTGTCAATGGTGATGAAATGTAATGACAGTTTTTTCCATGGTGAATAATTTTATATTTGCATGTACGTAAGTCCTGTATTTTATTATTAATATTTACTGATTGATTACTAAGTATTTAAATGTACTCATATATAATACTATTATAGCAATAGCGTTTGACCATGTACATATTTTATTACATTATGGTATAAAAGTAGATACGGCCTTGGAGAAGATAATAAGCTACTCGAAATACTAATCCTGCGCAGACGTAGTCGCAGGCACCAGCTAGTTTACTAATAAAAAGATTTTTTTAAAACATTATTGACATCTCTATTCTAATTTCCCGCTTGATGTTTGAGGTCGCGAGTCGAAATGTCATTTCGCGCATGGTTGAGCTGGCGCGTCCTCTACATTTATTTCTGTTGTGAAGATCAAAAACCTTACTTTTATGGTAAAAAATACCACCGCAAGCCTTGATACCGCAGAGTATTAAACGCACAACAACTTTTACGCATTCGTTTCGAGCTTTTGAACATTTTGAAACGTACTGAAAATTTTGAATTTGTAGTTTGGAATTCCACTGAATAAAGCGTAATATATACAATGATAGTTGAAAACTTATCAAGTGTTGTTGTTTATGGTTACCCATATAGTATACGGTGTTTGTTGGGAATAGCAAAGTTGGTTATGACAGTAATCTAAATAATATTTTATAATAATCAAAGGAGAGTATAAAAGAAGAAAGAATAGCAGATAAGAAAGCACAGCCTCTGACTAATAACTATTACTACCTACCGTTCTGGTTGATCAAATACGTATTCTTACTATCACTGAGATCCAAAACCATTTGCATAAGAATTTGGAAAGTATCCTTATTTTAATCGTGGTCCTAAAAATGACCACTCCAATATGAAATCTGGAATTTTTGAGTTTATTGCAAATATACAAGAGTATAGCAAAAATACTACGAAAACGAAAGTAGGTAACTGAAGTGACTTTAGTTCTGTCAGAATAAAATAAATGTATTCCGTCGTTACTACTAAATGGTTGTTTGCTGCAAGCGAGCTGTTAAACATGTCAAACCTTATAACAGCTGTATTACCAGCTCCGAGGCAATAGAAGATACTTAAATATAGAAAACTGCCTGATACCGCAGCACATTTTTCGAAACTTAGTGAAAATGGTTTTTAATGGAAACAAGTGCAATTCGAAAGTCATGAATTGTTCTCTGTATTACACCTAAAGAAAAAAAAATCATAAGCGTTTATATTGAAATAATGTAGTAAGCTAGGTTTGTCAATATTTTTTTTATTACGTTTTTTAGTGTTAGTACATGTTTTTTCACGAATTAATATTTACACCACGACGTTAATTAGGTGTTAAAAATTACAAATATAACATAAAACATATCAGTTGCAAAAACATTTTTCTTGAATATATTTCTGCTGCATTACAAATATGTGAATGGTTATAGAGTCATTGTTTTTATATGTATTATTTGTATGCTACGCGCATTTTTTTTAATTAGAGAAAATGATCGTAGGTATTCTGATAAGCAAAACCACACGTCAAAATAAATCCTCTGGATCTTATCCTGATAAGATAACCTTCCAGTTTTTCCTCCAGTTTCTGAACTAATAATAAGATTAGGATCTCTTTAGCTTGCCCACTTTTTAAGGCTTTTATCCGCTAGATAAACTTCTGATCTGTCTGCCAACGGGATTATTTGAAAAGTTGGGATTCTGGACCAAACATAGTGAATTTCTCTGAAAGAATTCTGTACAGGGCACTAAAAAGTACCTTAAGTAGTTTCGCATTGGCAAAGTTGCATTAACATTTACGTTGTTAATTCATATATAATTATAATAGCTGCGCCCCACGGTTTCACCTGTGTGGAGATGGATGATGAAAATAATGAAAAATCGTATGTTCTTTACCGGTTTATATCCTTGCCAAAATTAATTACGGTTCGTTAAGCCGTTTAGTCGTGAAAGCGAAAGAAAGTCACATTCGCATTTATCATACTAAGATAATCAGGAAAAGACTACATTCGCACGGCACGAGATATTCTTGTGTTTGAACAAGCGTACCTAAATTTATACAGCTATTGAAGTCACTCGACACCTAGAACCCCTACAAATGCGTAGAACTATAGCTTCTCTAAGCGTTTTTTCCCGGTTCTTTCATGGCGAATGTTCTGAAGAGCTTTTTAATCTTATTCCTTCCTCACCATTCCGATACCAAACTACTCGTTCCGGCCTAGCATCCATATACTGTTGAAAACTTCTTACCACGAACCAAAGAGTTTAGCAGTTCCTACCTCTGTCGTGTAAGTAAATTGTGAAATGCTTTGCCGGCGTGCGTATTCAAAATAACTTATTAAAATGGTCAAAGTGAATGATTTCTTGTGCAAAATGTTTCCGATTTGGTTGAATTTAAATCAAAGAATTCGAGACACACTTAAAAAAATCAATGAAGTAACTTATCTCGCTTTGTACATGGAGCAGATTACCCTGCGAAATTGGCAGCGTTTCCTAGACCAAATTTCTATGGGTCTATGATTGCCAGTTTTTGCACCAGGTAAGCCAAAACGAAGCGCTCGTAGTGGGAAGCGTGTAGCGGAGCTCGACTTGGCGATCTTAACCGATCAACAAGTTAAGCAACACTTGCTCCAGTCAGGACTAACCAAGTCCTAGCGCTAGTGGCATTATTCAACTGAGCGTTTCCCTGCTTCGGAGGGCACGTTAAGCCGTCGGTCCCGGTTGTTTGTCTTAGGACAACAGTCGTTAGGCTGTGTCGAAGGCCTTCGAGCGGCCTGAAAACTTCGACATGGGTTGGCTACTAACCCATCCACCAATCCGCCAACCACCAACTGGGCCCGCGTGGTGGATTATGGCCCAACTCCTCTCTCTGAGAGTAAGGCTCAAGTCCCAGCAGCGGGAACAAAATGGTTTTTGATTGATTTTGATTATGATGAAGCAAAAACGGGAGTCAAAGCTTCTCTGCCTCAACCAATTTCTTTTATGAAGCCAATGACTTCACTACCTCAACTTTTATTATACTTTTTAGTTTAAAGCCACTGTCATAAACTATTTGAATATTTTTTTCATACGAGTAAATTAACCATTAGACATACACCTTTCTTCTTGGTCGTTCTCCCTGAGTAATAACTTACTTATAAGACATACATATTAGAAGACAAATTATGAGAATTCAACTTTCTGTTTTAAAATAAATGCAATTTATTTTTGAAATTTTCTATTATTTTTGTTCAAACATTTCGTTACATATACGTACCAATACCAGTAAATAATTAATCTAAGTTTCCTAAAGAGTTTGCAATAAAAAAGTTTACCGTTGTTCCAAATACCTTCGACGGCTTCAACTAACACAAACAAAGTTTCCTCTATATTATATTACAGTAGATGTTAATTATTTCCCTTCATAACCTTTGTAACCTGCCAGTTACAAAATTGTCAATTGAGTTTCCAAATAGTAATGAAGTATATTTCCCCGAGGATGAGACGCAATAATTGCTTTGTAAATAATTTAATATGCACATGCCACAGAATATTCAGGGCGGTTTACCGAATGAGAGGAGAGAGATTTTTGTTTACATTTATTTTTAATAAAACATTTCACATTTACGAATGATTTATCCGTCTCGTCATATCTATCTATTTTATTATTTGTCTGATAGATTTATCGACGCAGAGCTAAAAATGTTTTCTACCTAAAATAATTAACTTTTATATAGTTGTTCAGTCTTTCTTGTATGTCATATACTCGTATTTATTTACACTCTGATGTCATTTATTTTTAATTATATTCCGTATACAGGCCCATTAATTAATATGGTAAATGGTATTTATTATAATGGTAAATAAACAAGTTCAATTTGAAAAATTTAATACCGACTTCCATTGTATTCAGTTATTGGAGTGTAACTCAAAAACTACTAAACTAAATTTGATTAAATTTGAATAGGACGACGCAGGAAGAACCAGCTTTCAAACAAAAAAAAAGAATTTTGAGAATCTGTTCACTCAATCGAAAGTTAAGAGGTAAAAAAAACAAAAACATTCGAATTGAGTACCTCCTACTTTTTGGATGTCAAACACGCAACACTCGTTTTTTCTGTGTTTTTAACTAAAGAAGATATCTGCTGCAAGGAAACTGTGCGCTAGAATTACTGTGTTAGGGTACGAAATATACTGTAGCGCAAGTGAACGGAAATTACCGAGTGAAAGAAACTCAAAAACCAATGTCTCGCAGGGTGGTGAGTACAGTGCAGTGCAGTGCCACTGAAAACTACAGTTAAGCTCTCCGTTCTACTACAACTGCTATGGGCAGGCAAGTAGGCTGATAGACAGAAAGGCAAAGATGCAGACAGGCAGCCATACGCAGACGGACAGACGAATAACGTTGGCTTAGTAATAACAACCAATAAAAAAAAATATACGAGACAATATTGAAATGACAAATTTAATTTTTAAAAAAGCACAGGTCAGACCTTGATCAAATCTGATAAATGGAGAAGCACCAGCTTTCAAATAAAGAAGAAGAATTGTTAAAATTGGATCACTTCGAAAAAAATATAAGGTAACGCACATAAAACATCTTTTTTGGAAATTGGTTGAAAAGTAGGTTTCATGTATACACATTTATAGAAAACATATTTACCGATAACATGACCGACAGAAAGAAGTGTACGTATGCTAGAGTCGTTAGCTAGGATTAGAGATTTGTTATATTTGAATCTTCCTAAAATGGTTGGGCACGCTTTAATCCGTGCCCAAGGGCTGTAAACAGAGGAGATGACCTTCTGTGTCTGTATTTCTAAGATACCGGTACACTGTGACGGCGACGTAGTCCGCTCCGGGCACAGGTATTAAAATTTGAGTTTATCTAATATGATTTGAAGCTTGCGGTCCAGGTGTATACAAACATACCCTATCTGATAGCCTATATATTTTGTTTGTTATTTCTTTAGTAGGTAGTTTTTATAGACTAGCCGAGCCGCCCGTGGATTCACTTGTTTGCTTGGCTACATAATAGTAATAATAATTGAACATACTATCGCAATTTTAGAGAGAAAACTACACATACTCGGATGGAATTTGAACCTGCGCCTTCCGACAATCCCTAGCAGACGCCATGACCGCTAGACTACCGAGACAAACTGTCCGAGCATCGAATTTTAACTCTCTATCTGATTTTAACCGTCGTATGGGGACGGAGCGATAATAATCTGTGCACGAACAATTCCCGATATTCTCATAAAACATGAATACCTTAATACGTCATATAATATATATATATATATATATATATATATATATATACATATAAGAAAAAATGTAACGGATCACTGTCCATACATAGAAGACATGAGAGAAAAAAATATTATGGACTTATATAAATGATTAAAGAATGAAATAAAAATATTGTTATAATTTTTGTCTGCTATTTATCTGTTTATCTGTGCGTTTGTGCACGCTTATCTCAAAAACAAGTTATCATGGTGACGTGATGGTGACGGTGGTCGCTGTGAGCTTTACTTAACATTTGGTGTTTATTTGTGTCTGTTTGCAATCGGTTAATTTATTTTTAAAGTTACTTTTATTTTAAAGCCACCGTATCACGCGACGCCACACGAGCCAAGCCGCGGGCGGGTCATCTGGTTATATAATAATCATGTCGCCCTTACCCACTTGTCTGCCTGTACATACGTATGTCTTCATAGTAGCTTGTATATCGTGGGTAGTTCAAGCACATCGATAATTCAACGGTAACCTTTAAAATAATTATCTTCGTGGACCTTTTGTAGCCTTCTATGATTTGACTGATTTGACCATAAACTGTCTGTGTGTATGTTGTTTTGGTATGGTGCAATTCTAAAACTTCGCATTGATTTACACTATAATGAGAATGCAGATAAACAAGCCTATTTACACTAACCTTCCACTAAGAGCTTCTGTTGTTTAGGAAAAGCTACGTCGGCACGCAAGCCTACATTAACATAGTAAGCTCCACTTAAGGCCTGATTAGTAGGCGGCATGCAAAGCAGTAATATTTGTTTTCAACGAGTGTTGACATAGGTAAGATATGTTCGGATGCGGTCATATCTTTACTTACTTGATCACTCTAGCCTAATGAGAGTATGGTCTAAAGTGTTGCTATTTTGAATGCTGAAGATCTGCTTTGAAAATCATAGTATGTACTTATGTAATGTTATCTTAAAGTGCTAAA
This sequence comes from Selenia dentaria, assembly GCA_917880725.1. Lineage (NCBI taxonomy): Eukaryota > Metazoa > Arthropoda > Insecta > Lepidoptera > Geometridae > Selenia > Selenia dentaria. Next base: position 11,764,671 of record OU862885.1, read on the forward strand.
TTCGACTTCTTACTTCTGACATACTATCTAAATAAAAATTACTTAATCCATATTTCCTTGGTCACGCCATAACTTGAGAAAGACTTTACCGATTACCTTAGACTTTACCCACTTTTTTCTTCTGATACTTAGTAGAAGGTTCGTCCGCTCAAAAAAATAAAGTAGCGCAAACATTACAAAATTATAGAATATTTACACCTCTCATATTCGGTAAGTAGCTCCTTATTACCCCCAGATGAGGCTTGTAGGTGACCAATTAGCACTCTAGGGTAATAATGTAGCAAGAAAAGCCCTAGGGCGGTAAGTAATTTAAAAAACCACTTCTCTTTCAAAAAGTTCGCGTACATCTAACCATCATACTGGCAATAGACATCATGCATTCAGCCCAATGACAAAAGAGGTCGCTTCGCTGTTCAGCCTTGTCTTCGTATGAGTATAATAGTCTTCAATTTTATTTTTGTAATGCCGGTTTTTTCCTACTTATCTCACAATCGAGATGTAAAGCAAAGTAGTTAGCTCGGGTGTAAACATCAATTGCAATCAATGCCTTACAGCCCTTGGCTACTAATCTACTATTAACTTTTATCTATACATCCCCGATACCGCGGGACGCAGCTAGTATTACGAGTATATTAATATTATATTAATCCTTCATGTACCGTGATGATTAAAACAAAAGATTAATGAATAAACGGACGTAAATGTACGTCTCTGGTACGCAAAGGGTTAATAGACTTCACGTGTTTGGGGACAAGCGAAAGGAATGTCAAGCTTAGTCTCAGTTTACAGCTGTAACTAGTGTGGCAAGTACGAGTATCAAGGTAGGCGTGACTCGAAATCAAGGTTTCTTACACAGTAAGTTGGAAAATGCACCTTCGGTTCGTGGCTGAGGAAATAATGATCAACAACCGGATCGGAACGCGACCACAACTGAGAAGATCCGGCAAGAAACTCAGCGGGCTTGTTATGTACATACATTTTTATCGCCACTTAATATAGTTAACAAATGTCCATTTATTTTTAGCTCCAGTGTGTTGCCCTATAAAAGAGTTCATGATAATGGTATCAGTAGGGCAAGACACGCTACACTTTGACATCGTAATACACGAGTAGGTAGATCCTGGAGTGATTAGTCCCAAGCTGTTTTATCCTCCAAGTAATCCGAAATGTTGTAATAACCTTTTTGGCAGAGTTTAGTTTTAATAGTAATTTTAAACTTATTTTTAATGGTAATAGCAAATCTCAGATAACATTGGGAAGTTTATTATAGAATCGTAAACATTGTCCCAAAATAGAATTACTTATTCTGTAGAGACGCGTTACCTGTACGGATAGCTTGTGTTTATAAAATATATAACTGTATATATCTCCAAAACACCCTTAATAAATGCATCAATATTTGGCCACTTATTTCAGAACAGCCACAGATGAACGCAGTACGCATACATACACCACAAAAAAACTTGTATTGAATTAAGAATAGCCATTTTAATCGTTTTAAATTATGATTCATCATCATCATCATCTGCTGAACATATGCTTCTCCCATAGAACGCCACTTGGACCGACTATCCGTTTCCTGCATCCAGCGATTCCCCGCGGTTTTGACGAGGTCGTCGGTCCACCAAATTATGATTATTCCTCTATGCTCATTTAAAAACGCCATTTCGTGTTTGCCGTGATGGATATTAAAGTAAATGTAGCATACAAAATTAACAAGTATCTTGTATAACGTGAATCCACGGAATATTTAAAATATGTCATTTTTTTACCATATCGTTTATATCCATTGGTACTAAGATTCTTGTTAAGCTCGAGAAAGAGATCTATCGTCAAATCCAACTCACACCGTTCCAGTAACTTCGCGTAGTCTTCTCGTCAAAAATACCTCAGTGCGTCAAGACAAGTGTCTTGCATCAAGAGAAGAGTCTTTAACAAGAGTGATGACTTATGGCACTGAAACGTGGTCTTTTACTATGGGCCTCATAAGCAAGCTCAAAGTCACACAACGAGCTATGGAGAGGGCTATGCTCGAGGTATCTACGTAATCAAAACAGAAATGAGGAGATCCGTAGACGAACTAAAGTCACCGACATAGCCCAGAAAATAAGTTAGGTTATAAGCCAGTTGAAGTGGCAGTGGGCAGGCCACATAGCACCCAGAACAGATGGCCGGTGGGGCCGAAATATTTTAGAGTGGAGACCACGGACCGGCAAGCGCAGCCTAGATCGTCCACCAACAAGGTGCACAGACGACCTGATATAGGCCGCCGCAGCGTCCTCAACTTTGACTGCAGGTCACTTCCAATCAGGCCCTTTAGAAATTTGTGTTTGGCTGAGATGATGATGATAAATTTGTAACAAATTTATTTGTTACTAGAAAGTGAAATTTTAGACAGACACGAACTTAAACCCGTTTTTAAATACTATATGTAAATCATCATCATCATCATCTCAGCCGTAGGACGTCCACTGCTGAACATAGGCCTCCCCCATGATTTTCCAAAAGGACCGGTTGGAAGCGGCCTGCATCCAACGTCGTCCTGCGACCTTTCTCAGGTCGTCTGTCCACCGTGTCGGTGGACGACCTACGCTGCGCTTGCCGGTACGTGGTCTCCACTCCAGAACCTTTCGGCCCCATCGGCCATCTGTTCTGCGTGCTATGTGCCCTGCCCACTGCCACTTCAACTGGCTAATCTTCTGAGCTATGTCGGTGACTATCGTTCTTCTACGGATCTCCTCATTTCTGATTCGATCACGTAGAGAAACCCCGAGCATAGCCCTCTCCATAGCTCGTTGTGCGACTTTGAGCTTATCTATGAGGCCCATAGTAAGAGACCACGTTTCAGTGCCATAAGTCATCACTGGTAACACACATTGGTCGAAGACTCTTGTCTTGAGGCACTGAGGTATTTTTGACGAGAAGACTTCGCGAAGTTTCCGGAACGCTGCCCAGCCGAGTTGGATTCGACGATTGACCTCTTTCTCGAAGTTGGACCTGCCTAGTTTGACTGTCTGTCCCAGGTAGATATACTCGTCAACAACTTCGAGAACTGAGTTCCCAACTGATATTGGGGTAGGTACAACATGGGCATTAGACATAATTTTCGTCTTGTCCATGTTCATCTTAAGACCTACCCGTTGGGAAACTCGATGGAGGCCTTCGAGCATTGTACTGAGGTCTTCCATGGATTCTGCCATGACTACAATATCGTCGGCAAATCGAAGGTGAGTGATGTATTCGCCGTTAATATTGATGCCAAGTCCTTGCCATTCCAGAAGCTTGAAGGCGTCTTCCAATGTAGCGGTGAACAGTTTCGGAGATATAACGTCTCCCTGTCTCACGCCTCTTTGCAATGGAATTGCCTTCGAACTGTGCTCCTGTACTTGGACTGACATGTAGGCGTTTTTGTACAAACACTTCAGCACTTCAATATACCGATAGTCAATACGGCACCGCTGGAGAGACTCAAGCACTGCCCACGTCTCGATCGAATCAAAGGCTTTCTCATAGTCCACAAACGCTAGACAAAGAGGCAAAATATACTCTTCGGTCTTCTGTATAACTTGCCGTAGCGTGTGGATGTGGTCTATGGTACTATAGCCTTTTCGGAAACCGGCTTGTTCCGGAGGCTGGAATTCATCAATCCTGCGACTGAGACGGTTCGTTATGACCTTCGAAAACAGCTTATAAACATGGCTCAAAAGCGAGATGGGTCTGTAATTTTTAAGTAAAGTGTTGTCACCTTTCTTAAAGAACAGCACCACCACGCTTTTGTTCCATGCTTCTGGCGTTGAACCTTCGAGTAAGACGGTATTTCTTTAATTCTTCTGAAGGACTTTAAGTACCGGTGTTCCACCCGCTTTCAGAAGCTCAGATGTGATACCGTCGTCACCAGGCGCCTTGTTGTTCTTAAGCTGTTTCAAGGCCATTCTAATCTCGTACAGGCTGATGTCCGGGATATCTTCGGTATAATGTCGGGTCAGCTTGGCTCTTGGGTCTTTGGCCGAGCTGCTAACAGGTTTAGCGACCGAGGTGTATAACTGTCCGTAGAAACTCTCGACCTCTCCTAACACTTCCGCTTTGGTCGACGCTACACTGCCGTCTCCTCTCTTCAGCTTCGTCAACTGGCTTTGCCCAATAGACATGTCTCTTGCAAACACTTTGGAGCCTTTTTTCCGCTCTATCGTCTCTTTAATACGGTTTGTATTAAAGATCCGAATGTCGTGTCGCAAGGACTTCCATATTCGTCTATTGAGCAGCCTATATGCTTCAGCATCATCCGAAGACTGCAGTTTCAATGAGCGTCGTTCAGCCATGAGGTTGAGGGTATCGTTGGAGAGTTTCTGTGGCCTATCTGTACGGTGGGGTTTAAAGTACTTGGAACCCACTGTATGGACAGTTTCTACTAACCTGTTATTGATCTCGTCCACTGAAGCGATGTTCTCAAGGCAATCGAAGCGATTGGATAGCTCAAGTTGAAAGCTCTCGGGGTCTTGAATATGGGCACAAGTAGGTCGGAGCGTAGACTTCATCAGACGAGACCTCTCCAGTTTGACATTAATATTCACCGTGCCTCTTACCATTCGGTGATCACTACCGGTTTTAACCCTGTTGATCACGGAGACATCAGTGAATATTTGCCTTTTGGTGGTCATAATGAAGTCAATCTCATTTCTCGTGGAACCATCGGGACTCAGCCAGGTCCATTTCCTGTGAGGTGGCTTCTGAAAGAAAGAGTTCATCATAAAGAGTCCCTCTTTCTCCAGGAAGTCGGCCAACCTCTGTCCCCTACGGTTCCGTTGTCCATAGCCAAATTGCCCCACTTTCGACTCATCCTCGCTTCTCTTACCCAACTTCGCGTTGAAGTCCCCCATAACAACTAGAAAGTGCGTTTCAGAGGTATGTATGGCCCGACTAATGTCCTCATACATATCCTCCACCTCATCATCCGGGTGCGACTTCGTCGGTGCGTATACCTGAATGACCTTCAGCGAATATCGTTTGGATACTCTGAGTATTAGGTATACGACCCTATTGGAAACGCTATCGATCTTAACTATGTTGTTAGTAAGGGACTTGTGGACGAGAAACCCGACACCACCTTGGGACTGTTGGTCGCCCTCCCGGTGGTAGAGTAGGTTACCTGATTTTAGGGTTATCGTGTCCTCACCCGCTCTACGGACTTCAGATAACCCCACAATGTCCCAGCGTAGCTTACTCATTTCTTCTTCCAGCTCATATATCTTCTCGTCTGTCCTCATCGTCCGTATGTTGTGTGTTACCAGGGCCAGTCGTCGTCGTTGGGGGTGGTAGCCGGGCGTCTGCCGGGGATTCTTAGCACCCCCTGCCCCACCGTTACCGTGGCCGCTACCGTAGCCAGGAATAGCGGGGCTGCCGGGGACTGGGGGCCTGGTTCTTTTTGTCCAATCCATTGAGGGGTTTTTGCCAATACTCGCCACGCTTGGCAGGCGGGTTGGCGAGCGCAGTTTGTGTGTGTTTGACTGGGAAGGTGCTGCTGCCCACCTTCTGATTTTTTATCCCTTAGCCGGCTTCTACGGCACCCACGGGTAGAGTTGGGGGGGTGCTATTCTAAGCCGGCACCGCCACGGCATGTAAATATATAATAATAAAATAATATCGCAATATATACTTAACATGATCAGTCCATTACATTCCCACTGCTGGGTCCTTCCTCTCAGAGACAAAAGTGGCCATAATCCACCATGCGGGTTTAGTGAGTATTGAGTCATAACCGCAGTAAGGGTTACTTAACCGTGTTGATCAGTTGTTTTTCATTACTTAAGATCCAATGCGGCACTGTGCGGTTCCACGTACATAATTTATATAAAATAAAAAATAAACACACACGTTTACCGAAAAGGGTAGGGTGAGACGGCACATTTTTATATGATACTGACATACAGTATTTTCTTTACCCACCCTTATCATATTTTACACAAATGCTCGTCGATTAAGATTATTCTTGACGTGGATTTTCAACAGAAAGTTTCTAAATGATATTCAGAACTCGCCCACGACGTTTAAAAGTGTCTCCAAACATCAGTCATTGTCTAAAGCATACAAAACCTCAACCATTCAGAATATGCTAAAACAACATCATAAGAAATTAGTTAGAAATTAAAAATGTACCAATCAGTGGATTGGCTTGATAGTCAATTACAAAGAAACAACTTGTATTTCAATGAACATCTATATAATTTACTTTTTAAATGAAATTAAATAAATTATTCCATTTAACTTTTAACCGACTTCATAAAAGGAGGAGGTTATAATTAGGTATGTTCGATACATTGTTTTTTGTGTTTGTTTGTTCACCTATATCTACCCGTTTTGTGGACCGATTCTCTTTTGTTGTTTGGTAGAGTATGCTTCCGAGATGGCCCCATCCCATTTAAATTTATTTCGGTCAAGCAGTTGTGAAATTACACTAAAATAGCTGAAAAGTTTTTGCTTCTCTTGATGATATCGTTATTGACGGTGAATGACAATCGATCCCGTAAGTAGCAAGGGTCACTAAAATAAATGAAAAAAAATATAAATAGTCAAAAAAAGGAACCGATATCAATACTAAAAAGTTGAGTTAACTTGTCAAAGTTATTTCACACATTTTATAGTTGAAGTCGGTTCCATTTTATTAGTAACGATCAAATTCTACACAAAACCAAAGTAAAACACATTTAGCAACACTTCTCACAAACTTGACACTTCTAGTTTTATTTTTTAATGTTCCGTGGCCTGTACGGTAATTCTTCACCCTCGCTCATCCCAGACATTTAACCGCGGTCACGTAATTTTCATATTTTTCGTAAATTTTTCAGGTCTGTATTAACATATCTAATTTCCGAGGATTTTCCCACAGAATGTCAGGATACGGCCGCTGTCCGCAATGTTAAGCAGTGTCGAGTGTTACGAATATATATATATATATATATATATATATATATATATATATATATATATATAATATATCTTTGCCTCTTGATCACGCCATAACTTAAGAACGACCTTACCGATTACGATGAAATTTGACTAGGGGATAGGTTATATTCTGACAAAGGTATATTTGTGTTTAGTTTTTATTACAGTAAACTACGTCTTCATTTTAACACATTAAACCAAAGCAAAGAACAGCTAGCTTACCTACAAAAGCAGCAATCAGCACCATAGAAACGGTGGGGTTAAAACCGTGTTTAGAGCACACAGCGATACTCGTATATATACGCACGCACTCATCCGTAATAAGCCGAAATATAACGACTCTCAGTCTGGTTAACACCGCCGCCGCCGGTGACTAATAAATAGAATTATAAGCACCGCCACCGCACCTCGTTTCTTTCGTGCCCTCGTTTCTACTAGCATGGAAGTGTAGGGAGTATTTTGTTGATTTTGCAGTAAGTAAAAATCTGTCTTTGAAGTTTCAACAAATTATTGGTTGTGTTTCGATTCTGGCTTGGAATTAATTTTGCTTGTTTAGCACTCCTTTTTATTATTCCACATGTGCTATTGCTCGTTTTTAGTGTGACGGCAGAGTAGATTCCGTACTACCCTCGCTGAGGGCTTGCTGGGATCATTTAAGTCTCCACTTATTTGTTTCTTTGTTGCAATTTTGGCTAGAGTCTGCGTTCCTATTTCCTGGGCATGAGTCCATGCTACACAAATTCTGTTTCTGTTTGATAAGTTTTGTAGAGCCGCGTGACACTCAGCTATCACTCTTGACCTGGTTACTGGCCTTCTGAGTGCATGACCGCTGAGTCCTAAGATTACGTCTAGAACAGGTTTAGTTTTCGTGCATCCACTAATAAGAGAGCAAGCTGGTCTTTGGGTTTGATTTAGCTTAGATATTGTAGTTACCAAATTTGTTCTTGGCCACCACACTACACCTCTGTAGGTGTAAACTAGCCTCAATATGACCGTGCAAAGCCACCGGCATAGCTTCTGTACTATTCCCCAGTATTTTCCTTCCGCTCTCGTGCTCCGCATGAAAATATTTGTAGCTTTTCTGGTACTATGTTCGCGATGTCTCCTCCACAAAAGTTTACAACCCATCCAAATACCCAAGTACTTAACTTCCATAGTAATAGTTTGTTCTTTGCCAAATACGGTAGGAAGTTTAAGTTTGGTAAACTTTGTTTTAAATGTGGATACTACTCGTATTTCTATTTTATTAAAGTTTACAGATAAATTATGGTTGTGACAACATCCCTCAACAATTTGAAGCGCTTCCTGCATTTTTTCGCAGAGAGTCGTCTCGAAGAGCTCTGCCATTATGGTCAAATTATATGCATAGCCAATAGTGACCATACCACATTTGTTTAACAACTACAAGTTTGTTGGCTACGACTGCCCATAACAGAGGTGATAGGACACCTCCCTAAGGGTATTCTCTCTTTACTCGACAGCGTGTGGTGCAAGAGTTCTCAATGCTTGCGACTCCGTTGGAGAGCATGCTAGTTACAAATCTGTTATCCACGCATTTATCTTTCAGCCCGATCTCGATATTACTGAACTCTCACTAACATCGAGATCGGGCTAAGATTGTCTCTTCCTCGAGCTTGGTTTATCCATCCGATCCTATTACTTGATGTTCACAATCACATGCTTCAATGAACTCATACAAGTTACAACAATAAACGCGGTCAGCTGTTCGCTGCTCACAAAATGCAGTATTTATAAGACATATTTTTTTGACAAGGCCAGTGTTGCCAAGTCAGGCGCAGTCAAAAGTTGCCTTGCTATTTCGAACCTAGTGCGTAAGGAAAATTTCCTTCCGTAGTGATTTCGTGGCTTAGCAATGTCTCGTTTATTAAATAACATTCAATTCAATTCAATAGTTATTGTTATTTTCATACCTTAATCCATATTAAGGTATGACAAGTACAATTAGAAAAAATTTATACCGACTTCCATTCTATTCAGTTATTGATATTAAATATAAATATAATTATATTGGAGTGTATCTCAAGAAACTACTGGACCGAATTTGATGAACTTAAATGGGACCACACGGGAAAAAAAGGAATTTGAGAATTGCTTGTGTCGAAAGTTATGAGGTAACAAATATAAAAAAAAACAGTCGAATTGAGTACCTCCTCCTTTTTTTGGAAGTCGGTAGAAAATATCAATAACTAATATCTATATACTATCAGGAATTCACTAGGAAGTTTAGTTACTGTCTTCTTATTACACTGTACATGAACCTGAAAAATGTTTACATTTGCTTTTCATTAAAACGCCAACGCAAAACCGCAATTATAGTAAAATGGAATAATTATAGCAATCTCCATTAGGATATTGAGGTACCCTTAGAATATTAGATTACTTTTGTAATTTAGCTTCTGTAATAATTGATGCGTGTAAAAATAACAAGTCAAAATTAAATTTTGGTGTAAAATTTGGTGTTCTAGCATTGTGGCTTCAGCACAATATAATTAGTTTAGTCTAGCTACTAAGAAATGCTTAGTCGTATAACACAGCATTAGTCATGTTGTGGAAACTATTATGATTTGTCTGTGACACTGTATTAAATAAATTAGTTGTACTAAATTCAGTTTTTATTTTACGTCAGCGACACAATGGCGTTGCACTTTCGTCAATTATGCCTTGACCTATTGAACAAACTGTTATTATTTATTTCGCGCCGCAAAAGATGAGACGTGACGAGCGTCAGTTGGGATCTTGCACAGGCACAGTCGTGTACAAAATAGTTATCCATAATTTGTATGTCTAATCAGAGATTTTTTGATGACATTCAGAATTGGATGTAGTAATACTATAGTAAAATTCTTATTCTTATGATGGCAGTTCCTTGTTCGTTACATGGAAGATGGGAATTCATTTTATTATCACTTTGGGACACTTATCAGTAAAAGTTTGGGCTTTAAACTTTTTTTCCGGGTGTGCTTAAATTGGCAGTAACCCGGAACCATTTGCTTCCTTCACAATTATTTTTACAGCAATTAATGACTTTTTAGTTGCGACCGATATATGCATTTGTACCTGCTTCAAATTTTGTATACCTTCCTTTGCTTCCTATAACATAATACGAGTATATGTGTACACATCATAAACCGTCTTCTTAATGTTATACTTCGAAGCATAATCAAAATTTCATTAAGTTGCAGTCGTATACAATACCACTATAAACAAAGTGGAAAATGTTTATAAAGGGGTTGCACACGTCTATACTACTACGGAGTCGAGCGGTGCGTGTGCGGGGTGAAGAGGACATGGGGCGACTAAAGCGCCGCCGTGCCGCGCCTCCCGCGCTACCGCCCCGTTATTACCTGGTTTCTTCCCGCCTCAGACCTCATTCCGCTAAACCAAAGAGACCTATAAATCGTCTATTGCGCAAGTCAAACCACGTGGTTTTTCTACCGACTTCCAAAAAAGGTACTCAATTCAACTGTATGTTTTTCTTTATGTTTGTTACTTCATAACTTTCGACTGGGTAATCCGATTCTTAAACTTCTTTTTTATTTGAAAGCTGGTACTTCCCGTGTGGTCCCATTTAAATTTCATTAAATTCGGCCCAGTAGTTTTTGAGATACACTCCAATAACTGAATAGAATGGAAGTCGGTATTATTTTTTTCAAATTGTACTTATTGTTTATTAAGTCTCATATTTGGTGGCACGTATTGTACAATTGCATGAGAAATATATGTCTGCAAATAATTTTAAAGCATTTTTGCTAGAGCCATATATCAATAAACAATTGCTTTTTGCACGTAAGCATCCCGCAACAGACAATTCAATCTTTTCATATTCGTCTACAAACCGCAACGTCATCATAACTTACGATTATTATGAATCATAAAACCACAGAAAACAAATAAAATCATGATCTATGCGTGTTCCCGACGAGTCATAAAACAAAACGTCCGTAGGCGGAAGTGACTGGGATTTGTGATTTCGACGGTTTGATGTTCCGCTCACACTTTACGAGCTTTGTGCCATCGTGTACCAATAAAACAGGTCAGTAGTGGGGATAGTTGTTCCACGAGGTACGAGTACTTTTGTCTTGATAGGTAGTTTACCTGTCAATGCGAAAATCTTTTTCCCAAGGTGCCATCTTCTAATGAAGGTCGGCGATCATCAGTTTGCCTTGTACCTTGCCTTGAATAACTGTTATAACTCGTATTTGGGAATGCGAAAATCAAAAGTAATTTAATACCATAAACGTTGAAGGCGCTATGTTAGAGTCGATTCACAATCTCCAGGTTTATGGTAAATGCCAAAACCCCAAGATTGATATTGTTTCATTTTCCTAGATTTATGTTTTTCGACTTGTGATGTGTAATGGTGATAACGGTAACTCAAACAAAGGAAAAAGTACCTTACCTGCAGAGTCTCCAGATTGTGTTTCGTCTCGTGATTTTGGGAAAAAAATACTACTTTTGGTGAAATGAAAAGCATTGTGTTTAGAGAAATAAAGAGATACAAAGGGGATAACTTTTTTGCCAATTTGTTGATTTTTTGTGTACTATGTGTATGTAGATTTGCTATTCCCTAAGTTAACTATTTATAATTGCAACATTATGGTTTTTAATTTAAAAAATGCTCAGTGTATTGTAACATAATTTCATATATGATCATATTTCATTGCATAAATTCTTATTTGATTGTATATTTAAAAACTATTTCGATACTGACCAACAATAAATAATAATAAGGGAAATTGAAAAATTAAAGAAAAATTATGGAATGACACAGAAGAAACGTCAGGGAAATGGATGGATTTCTGAAAAAGTAAACGAATTATTATTTTGTAGGTTGGATTGATGCTATAAGGCCAATGTTAATAAAAAGCTTATTACTATGTTTCGTATATTCCCATAGAATAATGGATTTTGAAATGGGTAGGATTTGCCATCGACCATTGAGCCATTGGGCTTGAGAAGGACTGGCTCGATACCATAGGCCAATAATAATGAAGAGTTCGCCATTATAAAAGGGACTCCGTAAAGTGGAACTTCGTCAGGTCACGTTATAGAAAGAGGGACTCCGTAACGTGAAACTTCGTCAGGTCACGTTATAGAAAGAGGGACTCCATAAAGTGAAACTTGGTCAGGTCACGTTATCTATTTAATATATTTATATTACTAATCTTACTTTTTATTTATTATTAGCTAGCTAGGCCTTCAGCTAAGTATTCTTCTCTATGTTAGTATCTATTACGTCAAAGTATTTAAGCCTAACCAAATTTATAAGACTAATACTGAAAATTATGATGTCGTACCGCTGTTAGCTGAGTTCAATATATACATGTAATATTTCGATTCTACGGTAATTTAATTACAATGCAAATATTTATAAGTATGTATTATGGAACACTGTAGCACAAACCACCCACACAAGCACTGTATCCTTTGACTTAAAGTTGCCAAAATAGTATAATTTTGGGGTTTTCCTTTTCATGGATAAATTTCTAAAATTCGTTTGAATTTCCATTAAAATTCTACTATGGTTCATAGTTTTTTTATTGATGACCTTCGCGTCTTTTATTACTATTTAATATATGTGTTACCGAAATCACAATATACTCACATCAAAAAGATCAAGTTCACAAGTGCCACGGTTTCGTACTTCTAAGGCCGTTTCAAGTTAGATCGCTTCTCCCCTTCCATTTCGATCAAACGGCGTACAATGTAGGAGTGCTTCGGAACTTCGCTGGAACAAGTGTCATTCAGCGAAGTTTTCTTGTTTGTACAAATCGGGAATGTATTAACTGTTTAGAAGTAGGTAGGTACTTACTGGAATGTGTAATGGAGAACTTTTATCTTTTCTTATCGTCTTCTTTAGTATTACTACAGTGATGAAATGAGACCGAAATTTATCGTGGTTTTAAGGAGTTTTAACAAAAACATTCTGTAATTCAAAGGCCACATAGTTGCAGCCACTGATGACAGAAACAAGCGAGATATGGAAAGTAAGAAAATTAAATCATTTTTTTTCCAACATAGCGTGTCAAATTTAACTGACATTAATTTTGTAAACCATAACTCATCAAAACTTAATTTATTTTACTTAGCTAATTTTAATTACTTTGATTTGTGTTTGCGATGAATAGCACTTTTATTTAAAATTCCATAATAAAAAAATTCTACTTTTTCGAAAAATATCGATTATCGCTTCGCTAAGTACTTAACATGGATTTTTTTCTTATATTTTCTATTGTTTATCTTATATATTCTCTCGCCCGGTACTAGGTTATCGTTGAGAAACTTTTTTATTTTGTGTAATTTTCTATTTTTTAAATAGGTGGTGAATTGTACATGTACGCAGTATAACCTTCCAAGTACTCAATACAATTCTTATGCAGATTAAAGAGGAGGCCCCAGTGTGTTTGCTGGCCACCAACACCTCACAGTTACGTACGAAGTATATACTACTGCTTGCATTTTTTATCCCTTAGCCAGCTTTTAGGACAATTTTGATATTTGATGAAGAGCAAGATATCCTAAAAGCATACGTATAATATCCGTTTCCAAAACCCTACAGAGAGAAAACATGGGCCATAATCCACCTCAAGGTCCAATGTCGGTTGGCGGATAGGCTCATGACCAGCCGTGTTTGAACATTCAGAGCACTCTGCATTCTGCATGGCTTGCAGTTATTCTAAGATTAACAACCGAGACCGACGTCTTGACATGTTCTCTAATCACGGAAATGCCCAGTCTTGTAGTAGTAGGACTTCACCAGAGTACATTTGGGGGAAGTATCATACATTTGCCAATTATTCAACTATGAAGCAGTAGTTACAAGCATTATTGTGTTTCGTTGAAGGGCAATGTCTCCAGTGGAGTTGCAGGGCAAGAGACTTAGAGTGACGAGTGCAGTAGGTACATTGCCGTGCAGGGTTATGAATTCTTGTAGTTTCAAATTTGGAATGGCACTGAACTGTTGTTGGCAAACATAATTCAGTGCCCAGCTCACCGATGTCAAATACTTATGAGATATCGCTCTTTTACATGAATAAAATAAATTGTTTTTTAAATTAAACGTTTCTGGTCATCTCGTCATTTGTTTCACGGATGTTGTCAAAGAACTTGTCTCTGTCGCTGAATGACATAAACAAATAAGTTGATAATGCTACAAGCCCACCCATCCGTAACTGCAGTTTTGTTTGAACTTATACTTAGTAATGAGCGAATATGTCATTTGATTGGCGTTAATTTATGTTAGTTAGCTACCGTTGTTAGGGTTCCGTACCCAAAGGGTAAAACGGGACTCCATTACTAAGACTCCGCTGTCCGTCCGTCCGTCTGGCACCAGGCTGTATCTCATGAACCGTGATTGACAGTTGATATTATTACAGATGATGTATTTCTGTTGCCGCTATAACAACAAATACTAAAAAACAGAATAGAATAAATATTTAAGGGTGCTCCTATACAACAAACGTGATGTATTTGCTCGTTTTTGCTCGATATTGATAACGGCAAAATGGAACTTGAATGAACTTGAACACTTTAAAAATAAATAATTAAGTAAATTAAAATAAAATAAATGTTTAAGTGGGGCTCCCATACAACAAACGTGTTTTTATCGTTTTTTTAGGGTTCCGTGCTCAAAGGGTAAAACGGGAATCCTATTACTAAGACTTCGCTGTCTGTCCATCCGTCTGTCACCAGGCTGTATCTCATGAACCGTGATATATAGTTGAAATTTTTACAGATGATGTATTTCTGTTGCCGCTATAACAACAAATACTAAAAAAAAACAGCCAAGTGCGAGTCGGACGATAATTATAGAAAATGGCACGGAACCCTTCGAACGCGAGTTCGACTTGCACTTGACGGTTTTTTTCAGTCTTAATAACAATAACAGGTAGAACCTTGAAACATTTATTATAGATAAAGGTACGGGACCCTTCCCTGCGCGAGTCCGACTCGCACTTGGCCAGTTTTTTTTTATTTTCGTAAATTTGTGTTTCTTCAAGTTTTGACGTGTAATGGTGGTTGATTATAAACCGTTATATTATGTAAGTGTTCATGTATTGTCCTCTTCAACCACCTTATAAAGTTCTCGTCTTGCATCCAATGCTTTACTAGAAAGTGATTTAGAGATGACAACGCCTTAACCCTTTGCGTCCCGGAGACGTAAATATACGTCAGTTTCATTCGCAAATCTTTTGTATTTATTATCACGGCATAGGAAGAATTAATGACAGACTTATCTATGTGACTGTGACTTGACTCCACCTAACTTGAAGCATCATTAAGTATTACCTTAATTAACTTGAGTAAGCTAAAAGTACAAACGTAAAAGTAAAAGTCAACTTTTAAAGCACAAAAGGGACATACTGGATTTAGGAAATTATAAATTATTAAAATCCCACAAAACAAGTGGAATTAATTCATTTCAAATTATGTATTGCGAACAAAGGCCATACAGAGATCTTATATTAAACGGTTTAAGATACTCTATTCTGCCTCTAGTAAAGGCCGAATAGATTAGTCTATTCGGCCTTTACTAGAAGCCAAATAGAGTATCTTAAAACGTTTAAGTCTTTATTTAACCTCTAGTAAAGGCCGAATAGATATAGTCCATATTTGTACCAACAAATTAAAGCTAGTAACGAATACATAAATCAAATTAAATATAAACTGATTTACTCTCACCAGTCCTAATTGATTAAATATTGTTTTATTAAACCTTCAACAGCTGGGCGCACTTCTGCTGTATGAATATTATGCTATTAGCGTTGTTAAAATCTTCGTAATATTTTTTTATATGAATACTAGCGACTGCCCGTGATTTCATTCGCGTAGAAGTTTGGCCTTTAGCCTCAAAGACCAAACTTCTTTTCTTGGTTTTTCTTCACAAGAACCTTCTCCTGACAATAATTAACACAACAAAAATTCGCGAGATTGTTCCATCTGTTCTCAAGTTATAGCGTGGCCAGAAGAAATAGGGTTTCATTTATAGATATGAATGCCCGTGACTTCGTTCGCATAGTAGGCTCGGCCTTCGGCCTCGCCATAACTTCCCGTCTTTTCTGGATTTTCTTTCATAAGAACCTTCTCCTAACAATAATTAACACAAAAAAAAATAGCGACATCGGTAAAGTCGTTCTCAATTCATATGTGACCAGGAAAAATAGATGTTCATTTTTAAAAATATAGATAGATTTTCAATAGATACAAAAAAGAGTTTGGTAACAAACAAATATGTATTGGTTATGGAATACTCGACCGAAAATCTTTCATCTTACTAATATTATAAGTGCAAATGTTAGGATCGATGAAGGTGTGTTAAAATACATCCTGTATTATCCCTTCAAGGGATCGACCCTCAGGTCATTATAACAATGAAATTTCTATTGCGACTGGCCGTGCGACCTTTGATGCAATATTGAACTAGTGGATTCTGCTGCTGATATAGATTCTGTTGCTGATAAAGATCAATCTTCGCTTATTTTTATATTATTAATTAAAGTAGGTCGGTATGCGAAGTCACAAGAAGTTTAATTAAATTAATTTAATTAAAAAAAAAAAATTCTTTTTTCACACTATTTTAAGCCTGGAACATTATGCTTGTGCTTCATGATTTTTTAAATGTACCGGTAGGGCTTTTAAAATAAAATGTCAATTGCGCAAAAGCCAGTTACGCGCAGTATATCACATTTCTTTAATGTTATTATAAAGCCAGCAAATGACTATAAAACCAAAAATGTAAGAGAAGATGATTTTAACTCGTCCTCTCAGTTTTCGACAGTAATACAAATATTTAACAAAAATATTATGTTATACATTACATGTTATTATTACAGAGATTGGTCTGAGCGATAAGACTGCCCATCGTGACACTTTAGTTTTCAGTATTTAATTGTGAAATATTTTGTGTATTTTTATTTTATTATTATTTGTTTATTTGTAACATATATTTGTATGGCTGTTTCAATAAAGAGTTAATCTATGTATTTATCTATCTATATTATTTATTTCAATTACATAAGTACTAACAGCTTACTATATAGCCAACACGTACATTAAGTCATGACCCAACTAACATCTGGATACAGTAGAGTCAATACCAATTTACTTATAAAACTACGACACTCACTATCAAACAACTTATATGTACAATAGAACACATCAATGTCTCTGTTCTGAGCAATAAGGGCATTGAGCAAGATAACAGCTTGTGACGTAGGCGCGAACTGTGCGGTTCTCGTGCGCACGGATGTCGTCGCAAACAGCGGACGAGCCCTGCCTTGGGTGTGCTTGTTAACATCGCCGGAGAGACGCGGCGTTTGTTTGCGGTTTATAAACCGCCGCTCACCCTACTCAAGCCCGAAGTAATAAGAAAACTTCTACACGCCACTGAACCCACCATCATTGCTGGAGACCTCAACTGCAAGCACACCCAATGGAACTCGACCAAAACAAACCGCGATGGGAGAGTTTTGCATCAAGATTCGGTGGACCATTGCTATGACGTCATAGGGCCAGACGAGCCCACCCACTATCATTATCACGACGATGGTGATATACTAGACGTCACGGTATACAAGGGACTGAGGACGCCGCCTAGCCAGACGGTGTTACCAGACCTGCCATCAGACCACCGCCTGGTACTCCTGACGCTGACGGAGATCCCAAGCAGAGTTGCCATTCCCGCCAGGAAGAGGAAGATCTGCTGGGAAGCCTTCCAGAGAGAAGCGCAGGAGCGTACAAAGATGAGGCCGATACGCACACCAGAGGACCTAGGAACGGCCACTGAAGAGCTGACCGCAGCTATCCAATCCTCCCTCGAGGCAGCATCGCACACAGCCGCGCCGGTAGAGAGGGCGCAACCCCTCCCGGCGTGGATCAGGAACCTTATTAGCGAAAAAAGAGAGAAGAGGAAGCTGTGGCAACAAACTCGCTGCCCACGTCTTAAGAGCGAACTGAAAGCGCAGGTGGAGCGCGTTAAGACCGCCTTACAAGATTACGCCACGCATAGTTGGGAAGCGCACTTAGACTCGGTGGAAACGGAAGTTCCATCAGTACACCGACTTTGCCACCAACTATCGCGCATCCCGGAGCCGACTAGACCTTTGGTGGGGAGGGACGGCCTTCTGAAATTTGTCGCCACAGACCGAGCTGAGATCTTCGCGGACCACTTGGAGGCGCAATTTCAGCCCAACCCGACCAGTGATGACACCCATATTGACACCATCTGTAGACAGTTAGAACTCTACTTGTCTACACCCCCGGACGTGACTGAAGAAGAGGAGGTGCCCATCATCTTCTCACCTGGACGGGTGCAGAGGCTGATGAGGCGCCTACCGAACAAGAAAGCCCCAGGGCTCGACAGGATCTCGAACGAAGCCTTGAAGCATCTCCCGCCAAGAGCCCTGGCTGCGCTGACCAGAATATACAACGGAGTTATGCGCTGTGGCCATTTCCCAAGGACGTGGAAGACTGGCGTCGTTATAATGCTCCCTGAACCCGGAAAGGACCCGAAGAGACCGGATAGTTACCGACCCATCACGCTGCTTAGCACCTTATCGAAAGCTTTCGAAAGGTTGCTACTACCGCACCTAACGCCACACATCGTACCTCGAGAGGAGCAGTACGGGTTTCGGAGAAGGCCTTCGACCGCGTATGGCATGGCGAGGACCTGCTGTACAAGTTGTCGAAGAGCCCGATGCCGAAGCCCATGATAAAACTGATACGATCTTTCCTAACGGACTGACGAGTCACAGTTCGAGTCGAGGAGGCCTTATCTACGGAAAAACCGGTACGTGCCGGGGTACCGCAAGGAAGACATCAGACAACAGAGAAGTGTGCTGACATCTTATCGCTATTTTATCAAAATATTAACCGCTTCTCTGGCAAAATATTAGACATTGAACTTTTATTAGATAAACATAGATTTGATGTATTAGGCTTTACAGAAACGTGGCTAAAACCAGATAAAATGTTATTTAATGTTACACATTTTGAGGTAGCCAGTGCGTTCAACAGAATATCTGCTGAAGGGGGAGGGTGTATTATTCTTTGTAAAAGAAACATAAAATTTAAGGAACGGTCTGACATAGTAGGTTTTTCTGTTGAACGTGTCTGCGAAATTGCTTGTGCAGAACTGGAAAGTCATATATTATTGTGTGTATATCGGCCACCAGCATCTAATTTCTGTAATTTTATGTCCATAATGGAATGTGTACTCAAGAGATTAACTAAAAGCAATAAATCAATCATTGTATGCGGTGACTTCAATATTGATATTTTGGTAGATTCAACTGATAAAACTAATCTTATCTCTTTGTTTAAATCTTTTAATTTTAATTTTTTGTTCAGTGAGCCAACTAGAGTAACAGACTCTTCATCCACCTGCATTGATAATATTTTTTCAAACTGTAAGACTACAGAAAAATCAGTAATGGTGGGAGTTAGATCAGACCACAAAGGCCTCGCTATCAAATTCGAAATCGGGAGAACTAAGAAAAATACCATTATCGAACATAGGCCGCTAACAAAAGGTAAACTAGAAAAGCTTAAACAAAATATAGAGTTGAAACTTAGTCTGGTGGAATTCACTTCTGAAGATCCACATGACATTTATAGTACATTATTTTCATTAGTAAGTACAGAATTTAATGAAATCTGTCCGAAGAAAAAACTGCAGCTCAACGGTAGGTTACAATTTGGTGACTGGTCAACTAGAGGTATTCGAAAAAGTAGAGACATAATGTTTGAGTTATATCACAAAAAATCTTTAACTTCTAGTAAAGATTTTCATGATTATGTAAGAAATTACTCAAAAGTTTTTAAGTCAGTATGCAAACGCGAAAAAGCTTTGTTTATAAGGGATAAAATTCAAAAATCTAATGACAAAATTAAAACAGTTTGGAAAACTATTAATACAGAGACCGGCAAAAGTAAATCTTTTAATTCAGAATATGTGCTAGAAATAGATAACCAAAAAGTTTCAGACCCAAGTCATGTTGCGAATTCATTTGAAAATTTCTTTTCTAACATACCACTAGAAGTCACCAAATCTATTGATTCTTGCCCTTGTGTTGCAGTGGGCTTTCTGAAAGACAACTTCCCGCTCCAAATTCCTGAGTTTAGGTTCCGACATATATCTAATTTTGAAATAATAAAAACATTTAAAAGTTTAAACGTTAAAGCAACAGAGGATTTATGGGGATTATCCGTAAAAATGCTAGAGTCAATAATAGAAGTTATAGCGCCACATTTGATGATCATATTTAATTTATGTATTGATAGAGGTACATTTCCTGACCTAATGAAAATGAGTAAAATCACCCCTATTTTTAAATCAGGTAGTAAGGCCGACCCCTCAAATTATAGACCGGTCTCTGTGCTTCCGGCTTTGAGCAAAATATTCGAAAAGATAATGCTTCAACAACTCTTGTCTCATTTTAATGAACATAGGATTTTACACGAAAATCAGTTCGGTTTCACGAAAAGCAGATCAACAACAGATGCAGGAGTCCAGTTAGTCAAGCATGTGCTGGAGGCTTGGGAGAGCTCACAGGATGCCATTGGCGTATTTTGTGACTGTGTAGAGCACCGCACTCTAATTTATAAGCTACACCACTATGGAATTCGTGGAGCTGCTCTGAATCTTGTAGAATCATACTTATCTGATAGGCAGCAAAAAGTTGGCATTAATGGCGTGACATCTTCTGGATCTTTGGTCAGAATGGGGGTTCCACAGGGGTCGATCTTGGGTCCGTTCTTATTCTTAGCATATATCAATGACTTACCACATATGGTTGAGGGCCTTGCTGACATAGTTCTTTTTGCGGATGATACTTCTCTGTTTTTTAAAGTAGATAGGAAAGATAGAGAACTAGTTCAAGTCAACAACGCGTTAACTATTGTTTCAAATTGGTTCGCCGCAAACAACCTGCTTCTCAACGCAAAGAAAACGAAATGTTTAAAATTTTCCATGCCTAATGTAAGACATATAGAGCCAAACGTATTACTCGACGGAAATAAATGGAAAATTGACAAGGCAATAGTCTTTCTAGGTATTAGCATAGACTCTAAATTACAATGGGGTCCTCATATTGATGCACTATCTGGAAGACTGAGCTCAGCTGCATATGCGGTTCATAAAATTAGGCAATTGACAGATATAGCTACTGCTCGACTGGTCTACTTTGCTTACTTCCACAGCATAATGTCATATGGTATCCTGCTGTGGGGGTCAGCGGCGGACATAGAGACAGTTTTTATATTGCAAAAGCGGGCAGTTCGAGCCATCTACGAAATGGGTCCCCGCGAATCCTTAAGACAAATGTTCAAAGAAATTAATATATTAACTCTTCCATCTTTGTATATCATAGAAAATATAATGTACGTTCGTAAAAATATAAAGAAGTTTAGAATAAATAGTGATATGCATAATATTAATACTAGAAATAAGGATAGGATAGCTGTATCTAAATTTAGACTCACGAAAACTAAAAATAAGTCCTTCTTAGGCAATTGTGTACGTTTCTATAATAAAATCCCGAAAGACATTACTGAGCTCACTGAAGGGAAATTCAAGTTACGTGTCAAAAATATACTAATGAAAAAAGCCTATTATAAATTGAGTCACTACTTAGAAAACAAAGATGCCTGGAAGCTTTCCACTTCTGCCTAATAGCCAACTATTGAATAAATTTGTTATTTTAATACTACTCATATGTAACCTCAATGTACAAAGACTTGAAAAAATAATGGCCCACGAGTTTCTTGCTGCTTCTTCTCGGCGGTGGTTCTTTTCCGAAGACAGCGGTAGAATCATTTAAAAATTTTGACGTTCATAAGAGTGTCTATGATGCCTAAACTGAATAATAATTTTTGAATTTTGAATTTTGAATTTTGAAGCTGCCTCTCGCCCAGCTTGTATGCTTGGCATACCAATGACATCCCACAAATAGGCAGCACCAAGCTTGCCCTGTATGCAGACGACGCCGCATACTACGCCTCCTCGATCCGAACAGAAGCCGCCGTCAAACGAGTAGTGCCCGCGCACGCCTGACGCCTGTACTACGTTCGAAGCTGCCACTCCGGGTGAGACTGATGATATACAAAACGTATATCCGGCCAATACTCACCTACGCCGCCCCGGCGTGGTACGCCTAGATAGCTACCCACCTACGCACGAAAATGCTGAGCCAGGAAAACCAGACGCTGCGCGCTATTATTGACGCCCCACGCTACGTCAGGAACGCAACTATAGCGAGAAACCTCAAACAAGAGACGCTACAACAACTCGTCGAGCGACGACGAAAATGTTCGCCAAAGCGGACGAATCAAGACTGCCACATATCAGGGGCAAAGCCCCCCACCATACCCGACCGCCCGATCAAGAGGGCAGAAGAATGAAGCCGTATCCCAGGGACCTACTTCCCAGAGAAAACCAGGACGAGATAACAGAAGAGAGTATGGATGCCACGGCTGTATCAGTGCTGCCCCCAGTGGCCAGCGACTGTGTAGCCGATCGGTCCGCTGGGCTTCACCCGTGTAGGCGGGGGTTCCACCCGGCGCGGCCTTGATCGCTCAGTTACCTTTTGGTCACTGGGGTGGCAGTACAGTGAGGCCGTGGTAAACCCAACCAAGAGACCCGCCCACCGTTGTGGACGGAGATGTGCCAGGGGCAGAGGGCATAGCCCTGACCCCCTTTCCCCGCTCAAACCGCACATTTGAACGAGATGAAGACCCAACGACGAGCCCTACACTCGCGCGACAGCCCGTTCCGGTACGACGCGGGCACGACCAGGGACAGGCGAGCAAGCGCACTCGGATTATAATTGTGACCATTAAGAAGCTGATAAAAATGCATTAGTAGTACACATTTACGTCTTAAAATCAGCGTGTCAATGCCCACCATTCCAGGCATGAATAAAGAGGGATATAAAAAAGGATAATATCCGTATAGTTTTCATACAAATAGCGAGCGAACTTTCGCTGTATACGTTCTAACATAAGGGCGTATTTCTTTTCGTGTGGATATCAGATAATTGAGTTATATTCTAACCTACTGCGTACATAGGCGAAATATAATATAACAACAGCGCTCCGCTAACAGCTTACAGATATACTTTATCAAAAACGAAATTAATGCGTCTGCCTTACGGTACCGAACTTACAGAATACTCGTACTATAATTGTCATCGTTGACCACAAATAATATTTATCGTAAACCTTCAGTGCTATCGGAAAGCCATAATAGTCCAAATAGCAGAATGGACACCTTGATTGATATTAAATGGACGGAGATTTAAAACTGCAATTTCGATTTTGGCAAACGGTTTTCCTGTCCCAAATAATACAATCAATCTTAAACTTTTCAGGGTAATTTTACAATGTTCAAACGACTTTGAACCGTAAATTCATTTATTTATAAGGTTTAACGGAACTGCGGAAGTATTAAGGCAAAATAACCATTGTGGACGCAAGACGTTGAGCTTTTTATAGAAATGTCACAACCGATTATAACACGTTGGACATTATTACATTATTAAAATTAGGAACATAATCAGATTTACTATTCAGAAAGCGTAGTTTAACTACGTGCCTCAATATTTCTTCAGCATATGGTTTTAATGTTTTAGTCAGCAGTGAAACGCTCGCAGCAGAGCTTGACTTGGCAATCTTAACCGATCAACAAGTTAAGTAAGTTGTTGCGGTCAGGACTTGGATGGGTGACCGCTAGTGGCATTATTTAACTGAGCGCTTCCGTGCTTCGAAGGGCACGTTAAGCCGTCGGTCCCGGTTGTTTATCTTAGGACAACAGTCGTTAGGCTGTGTCGAAGGCCTTCGGGCAGCCTGAAAACTTCGACATGGGTTGGCCACTAACCTATCAACCAAGCCGCACAGGGCCCGCGTGGTGGATTATGGCCCAACTCCACTCTCTGAGAGGAAGGATCGAGTGTCAGCAGTGGGAACGAAATAGGCTGATTATGTTATGTACATAATGTTTTCTTGTCCGAAATCATTCATTATACGGATTCATTCCATTCGTCATTCGTACATCTATAAAAATGCGAAATCGATGGTCGCTCTACGCTTTACTACTGTATCTGTCTTTTGTTGCCACTCAGTTTAATTGCTTCTGGTTTCACTGAATTTTATTGGGCGTGAAATCTCATAAACTTATCATCTACAATTTTCGAATTATATATAGATATAGATGGAAAAAAACGAATAAAAAACCGGTCAAGTGCGAAGTGGGCTCGCGCACTGGTGGTTTCGTACATTAAGAGAGCTAAAATTATTGCTCTAATTCAAGACAAACTAGGATATAGGACAAACTAACTTTGCCGTCCGTTGCCGGGGCGTGTGGGGCTGCAGACCCACTAAAACCCCCCCGTGAGCAGTCCTCCGCCAAGGTGGGGCGAGAAGGGGTCGCGCTGGCAGTCACCATCTCGCCCCAGCGGTAGGCCCGGATTGATAAGGCACGATTATTGCCCCAACGCAAATAAAAGTTTATAATAGTGAACGGAGCGATAAAATGTTATTTTAAGCCTTTAATGGCGTGTTAATTGTAAATTAATGTAATAGTCAAAGTAAGAAAAATAAAGGTTGTATATAAATATATATAAAAGGTTTAATATTATAAGGATACGGGGAATAATAGTGAACGGAGCGATAAAATGTTATTTTAAGCCTTTAATGGCGTGTTAATTGTAAATTAATGTAATAGTCAAAGTAAGAAAAATAAAGGTTGTATATAAATATATATAAAAGGTTTAATATTATAAGGATACGGGGACCTAGTGTCTGTAGTGTAGGAAAGAGGGAATAGGTTTTAGTACACACTGCCTCTCCCATCCCCGCCAGTGGACTCGGACATAACCTCAGATATACTGCTCTTCTGCGGTATCCATAAAGGATTTCCTTCTCCCGAATCTTATAAAAAAACTTGCTGTTTGTGTTATTATCTAGAACTAGACATATATTTACGGTTTTCAGAAGTATTTGCCGTAAGATATTGCTTCTTGTCGAATTTCATGATTCTAGTTCAACTCAGTAGTGTGTGACAGAATCACCGGTGTGAACTTGGCAGCCAAAATGTATCTGCCTATAACCCGACCAAATTAGGGAGTCGTCATAAATCCAAGATTTTTGTTACTAACTATAACACTCATCTGAACCCTGAAATACTTGATAAAGGATGCATGGAACTTTTTTCCATGGTCTGTTAAAGAGAAAGTTAAATCTTTCAAATATTTAATTCAATTATATCCCCTGAAATTTAAACATTTTGAAAGTTATTAACATTAAACAATTAATACTCTATTAAACAAAAGCAGCAATATTACGGCTAAGACTCTTCGTCACCATATTTTTATAATTTAATTTATCAGTGCCGCCGGAAAAAAAATCAATTTTGGCTGCTACTATTCACCGTTGCATCCCCTGGGGAATGCATCTTGCATTCCCCGTATTTTGTACAGAACGATGTATGACTATAATAAAACAATAACTAAACAACCCGAAAATTATAAAAAGAAAGTGGGTTATAGTCTTTTTAACCCTCTTATAGTATACCAAAACGATAGTTGGTCTATTTCACCTATAGTCAAGCTGACAATATAATTCAGAGCTGTAATTAATTAATAATGCTTAGATATGACTTATTAATACAACAAACCTTTAAAATCTTGTAACATATACGTTTTCAGGATAATAAGTCATAAATTTAACCCTAAAACAGCTTTCTATAAAACGTCTAAATTATTCAAACGATTTTCTTTTGTATGGACAACAAAAAAGAGTTCACGTTTAATAAAATAAAACTAAATCTAGAGCGGCTAAAACTCTTCATGTATACTTAATTAATTTTTATCTTATTAAAACCGAAAAAAATCTATGAAGTTTTACACAGAAAAAGAAAATTTTGCAAGATATCCCCTGAAATCTGTAATTGTTTTGTATGGAGAACATGAATCAGTTCACATGCAATATAATAAAACTAAATCTAGAGCGGCTAAAACTCTTCATATATACTAAATTAATTTTAATCTTATTAAAACCGAAAAAAATCTATGAAGTTTTTCAGAGAAAAAGAAAATTTTGCATGATATCCCCTGAAATCTGTAATTTTTTTGTATGGAGAACATGAATCAGTTCACTTGCAATATAATAAAACTAAATTAAGAGCGGCTAAAACTCTTCATGTATACTAAATTAATTTTAATCTAATTTAAACCATAAAAAATCTATGACGTTTTTCAGAGAAAAAGAAAATTTTGCATGATATCCCCTGAAATCTGTAATTTTTTTGTATGTTTAACATGAATCAGTTCACTTGCAATATAATAAATCTAAATTTAGAGCGGCTAAAACTCTTCATGTATACTTAATTAATTTAAATCTAATTAAAACCCAAAAAAATCTATGACGTTTTTCAGAGGAATAGAAAATTTTGCATGATATCCCCTGAAATCTGTATTTTTTTTTGTATGTTTAACATAAATCAGTTCACGTGCAATGAAATTAATTTAAATCTAGAGTGGCTAAAACTCTTCATGTATACTTAATTAATTTTAATCTAATTAAAACCGAATAAAATCTATGACGTTTTCACAGAAAAAGAAAATTTTGCATGATATCCCCTGAAATCTGTAATTGTTTTGTATGGAGAACATGAATCAGTTTACATGCAATATAATAAAACTAAATCTAGAGCGGCTAAAACTCTTCATATATACTAAATTAATTTAAATCTTATTAAAACCGAAAAAAATCTATGAAGTTTTTCAGAGAAAAAGAAAATTTTGCATGATATCCCCTGAAATCTGTAATTTTTTTGTATGGAGAACATGAATCAGTTCACTTGCAATATAATAAACCTAAATTTAGAGCGGCTAAAACTCTTCATGTATACTAAATTAATTTTAATCTTATTAAAACCGAAAAAAATCTATGACGTTTTTCAGAGAAAAAGAAAATTTTGCATGATATCCCCTGAAATCTGTATTTTTTTTGGATGTTTAACATAAATCAGTTCACGTGCAATGAAATTAAACTAAATCTAGAGCGGCTAAAACTCTTCATGTATACTTAATTAATTTGAATCTAATTAAAACCGAAAAAAATCTATGACGTTTTTCAGAGAAAAAGAAAATTTTGCATGATATCCCCTGAAGTCTGTATTTTTTTTGTATGGTAAACAAAAATCAGTTCACGTGCAATGAAATTAATTTAAATCTAGAGCGGCTAAAACTCTTTATGTATACTTAATTAATTTTAATCTAATTAAAACTGAAAAAAATCTATGACGTTTTTCAGAGAAAAAGAAAATTTTGCATGATATCCCCTGAAATCTGTGATTTTTTTGTACGCACAACATAAATCAGTTCAAGTGCAATGAAATAAAATAAAATCTAGAGCGGCTAAAACTCTTCATATATACTAAATTAATTTTAATCTTATTAAAACCGAAAAAAATCTATGAAGTTTTTCAGAGAAAAAGAAAATTTTGCATGATATCCCCTGAAATCTGTATTTTTTTTGTATGTTTAACATGAATCAGTTCACTTGCAATATAATAAATCTAAATTTAGAGCGGCTAAAACTCTTCATGTATACTTAATTAATTTAAATCTAATTAAAACCGAAAAAAATCTATGACTTTTTCACAGAAAAAGAAAATTTTGCATGATATCTCCTGAAATCTGGCATTTTTTTGTGTGGAGAACATGAATCAGTTCACTTGCAATATAATAAAACTAAATCTAGAGCGGCTAAAACTCTTCATGTATACTTAATTAATTTAAATCTAATTTAAACCGAATAAAATCTATGAAGTTTTACACAGAAAAAGAAAATTTTGCATGATATCCCCTGAAATCTGTGATTTTTTTGTACGCACAACATAAATCAGTTCAAGTGCAATGAAATTAAACAAAATCTAGAGCGGCTAAAACTCTTCATTCATCCCACCTACTTTAGTGTTTATGCTTTTTTTGTAAGTCTTTCTTCAGCGAAAATGGCTCTTCTCATGTGTGTGTCTTTTTTTGGATTTTATTCCGCAGCAAACATAGCAATCTCACTAATATTCGAAATGTGAAAGTTTAGATGGATGGATGGATGGATGCATGCATGGATGTTTGTTACTCAATCACAGCAGAACGGCTGACGCATCTGGTTGAAATTTGGCACAGAGATAGATTATAGTCTGGAGTAGCACATGGGCTACTTTTCTTCATCATCATCATCTATCACCACGCGGGTGAAAAAGCCTAATATCATTGTGCACAGCATTGACAAAATAACAAGATCGTAATATATGACTTATTATCTGTCAATAGAGTTATATGAAAGAGTTTCTGATAGCTTAGTCAAAACCACGTATTTTGAAATATAATTGATACACTGGACGGGCTCGGCCATTCTTTTTATATAGATGTTTACAATGTACGTACGTTTGTACATTCCTCAAGTTCATCGGTGTTACCCTATGTGGAAACACATTTTTTATAATTGTTTTTCCTGTGGCTACATTGACGAGCAGATAGTTTAGCGCACCAAATGTAGATAGCAGTAGTTTCCATACAAAAAGTCTGAGCAAGTTCAAATATTCTAAGAGAGCCCAGCATGATACGAAGGAAACTACGACATAAACTTGGCAGCCCTATGTTTGCATCGGAAACAAAACGTTTGCGAGTCATAAGAGACTTACTTTACTGTGAAAAACGTAATAGATTTTTTTCGGTTTTAATTAGATTAAAATTAATTAAGTATACATGAAGAGTTTAAGCCGCTCTAGATTTAGTTTTATTATATTGCAAGTGAACTGATTCATGTTCTCCATACAAAAAAAATACAGATTTCAGGGGATATCATGCAAAATTTTCTTTTTCTCTGAAAAACGTCATAGATTTTTTTCGGTTTTAATAAGATTAAAATTAATTTAGTATACATGAAAAGTTTTAGCCGCTCTAGATTTAGTTTTATTATATTGCAAGTGAACTGATTCATGTTTTCCATACAAAACAATTACAGATTTCAGGGGATATCATGCAAAATTTTCTTTTTCTGTGTAAAACTTCATAGATTTTTTTGGTTTTAATTAGATTAAAATTAATTAATTATACATGAAGAGTTTTAGCCGCTCTAGATTTAGTTTAATTTCATTGCACGTGAACTGATTTATGTTAAACATTTAAAAAAATTACAGATTTCAGGGGATATCATGCAAAATTTTCTTTTTCTCTGAAAAACGTCATAGATTTTTTTTCGGTTTTAATTAGATTAAAATTAATTTAGTATACATGAAGAGTTTTAGCCGCTCTAAATTCAGTTTTATTATATTGCAACTGAACTGATTTATGTTCTCAATACAAAAAAATTACAGATTTCAGGGGATATCATGCAAAATTATCTTTTTCTCTGAAAAACGTCATAGATTTTTTTCGGTTTTAATTAGATTAAAATTAATTAAGTATACATGAAGAGTTTTAGCCGCTCTAGATTTTGTTTAATTTCATTGCACTTGAAATTATTTATATTTGGAGTACAAAAAAAATTACAGATTTCAGGAGATATCTTGCAAAATTTTCGTTATCTGTGAAAAACGTCATAGATATTTTTCGGTTTTAATTAGATTAAAATTAATTAAGTATACATGAAGAGTTTTAGCCGCTCTAGATTTAGTTTGATTAAATTGCAAGTGAACTGATTCATGTTCTCCACACAAAAAAATGCCAGATTTCAGGAGATATCATGCAAAATTTTCTTTTTCTGTGAAAAAGTCATAGATTTTTTTCGGTTTTAATTAGATTTAAATTAATTAAGTATACATGAAGAGTTTGAGCCGCTCTAGATTTAGTTTAATTTCATTGCACTTGAACTGATTTATATTTGGCGTACAAAAAAATTACAGATTTCAGGGGATATCATGCAAAATTTTCTTTTTCTGTGTAAAACTTCATAGATTTGTTTCGATTTAAATTAGATTAAAATTAATTAAGTATACATGAAGAGTTTTAGCCGCTCTAGATTTTGTTTAATTTCATTGCACTTGAACTGATTTATGTTGGGCGTATAAAAAAATTACAGATTTCAGGGGATATCATGCAAAATTTTCGTTTTCTGTGAAAAACGTCATAGATTTTATTCGGTTTAAATAAGATTAAAATTAATGAGGTATACATGAAGAGTTTTAGCCGCTCTAGATTTTGTTTAATTTCATTGCACGTGAACTGATTCATGTTCTCCATACAAAAAAATTACAGATTTCAGGGGATATCATGCAAAATTTTCTTTTTCTCTGAAAAACTTCATAGATTTTTTTCGGTTTTAATAAGATTAAAATTAATTTAGTATATATGAAGAGTTTTAGCCGCTCTAGATTTAGTTTAATTTCATTGCACGTGAACTGATTCATGTTAAACATACAAAACAATTACAGATTTCAGGGGATATCATGCAAAATTTTCTTTTTCTGTGAAAACGTCATAGATTTTATTCGGTTTTAATTAGATTAAAATTAATTAATTATACATGAAGAGTTTTAGCCGCTCTAGATTTAGTTTAATTTCATTGCACGTGAACTGATTTATGTTAAACATTTAAAAAAATTACAGATTTCAGGGGATATCATGCAAAATTTTCTTTTTCTCTGAAAAACGTCATAGATTTTTTTCGGTTTTAATTAGATTAAAATTAATTTAGTATACATGAAGAGTTTTAGCCGCTCTAAATTCAGTTTTATTATATTGCAACTGAACTGATTTATGTTCTCAATACAAAAAAATTACAGATTTCAGGGGATATCATGCAAAATTATCTTTTTCTCTGAAAAACGTCATAGATTTTTTTCGGTTTTAATTAGATTAAAATTAATTAAGTATACATGAAGAGTTTTAGCCGCTCTAGATTTTGTTTAATTTCATTGCACTTGAACTGCTTTATATTTGGCGTACAAAAAAATTACAGATTTCAGGGGATATCATGCAAAATTTTCTTTTTCTGTGTAAAACTTCATAGATTTGTTTCGATTTAAATTAGATTAAAATTAATTAAGTATACATGAAGAGTTTCAGCCGCTCTAGATTTTGTTTAATTTCATTGCACTTGAACTGATTTATGTTGGGCGTATAAAAAAATTACAGATTTCAGGGGATATCATGCAAATTTTTCGTTTTCTGTGAAAAACGTCATAGATTTTATTCGGTTTCAATTAGATTAAAATTAATGAGGTATACATGAAGAGTTTTAGCCGCTCTAGATTTAGTTTAATCTCATTGCACGTGAACTGATTCATGTTCTCCATACAAAAAATATACAGATTTCAGGGGATATCATGCAAAATTTTCTTTTTCTCTGAAAAACGTCATAGATTTTTTTCGGTTTTAATTAGATTAAAATTAATTAAGTATACATGAAGAGTTTTAGCCGCTCTAGATTTAGTTTAATTTCATTGCACGTGAACTGATTTATGTGTTACATACAAAAAAGTTACAGATTTCAGGGGATATCATGCAAAATTTTCTTTTTCTGTGTAAAACTTTATAGATTTTTTTCTATTTAAATTAGATTTAAATTAATTTAGTATACATGAAGAGTTTTAGCCGCTCTAGATTTAGTTTAATTTCATTGCACGTGAACTGATTAATGTTCTCCATACAAAAAAATTATAGATTTCAGGGGATATCATGCAAAATTTTCTTTTTCTCTGAAAAACGTCATAGATTTTTTTCGGTTTTAATTAGATTAAAATTAATTAAGTATACATGAAGAGTTTTAGCCGCTCTAGATTTTGTTTAATTTCATTGCACTTGAACTGATTTATATTTGGCGTACAAAAAAATTACAGATTTCAGGGGATATCATGCAAAATTTTCTTTTTCTGTGTAAAACTTCATAGATTTGTTTCGATTTAAATTAGATTAAAATTAATTAAGTATACATGAAGAGTTTTAGCCGCTCTAGATTTTGTTTAATTTCATTGCACTTGAACTGATTTATGTTGGGCGTATAAAAAAATTACAGATTTCAGGGGATATCATGCAAATTTTTCGTTTTCTGTGAAAAACGTCATAGATTTTATTCGGTTTAAATTAGATTAAATTAATGAGGTATACATGAAGAGTTTTAGCCGCTCTAGATTTAGTTTAATTTCATTGCAAGTGATTTGATTTATGTGTTACATACAAAAAAGTTACAGATTTCAGGGGATATCATGCAAAATTTTCTTTTTCTGTGTAAAACTTTATAGATTTTTTTGGTTTTAATTAGATTAAAATTAATTAAGTATACATGAAGAGTTTTAGCCGCTCTAGATTTAGTTTTATTTTATTAAACGTAAACTCTTTTTTGTTGTCCATACAAAAAAATTACCAGATTTCAGAGGAGAACAATCATTTTTTTTGTGCAAATATGTCATTGAATTTTTCTACTTAAATTCAATTAAAATTAATTTTGTATACATGAAGAGTTTTAGCCGCTCTAGATTTTATTTAATTTTATTGCACTTGAACTGATTTATGTTGTGCGTACAAAAAAATCACAGATTTCAGGAGATATCATGCAAAATTTTCTTTTTCTCTGAAAAACGTAATAGATTTTTTTCGGTTTTAATTTGATTAAAATTAATTAAGTATACATAAAGAGTTTTAGCCGCTCTAGATTTAGTTTAATTTTATTGCACGTGAACAGATTTTTGTTTAACATACAAAAAAAATACAGATTCCAGGGGATATCATGCAAAATTTTCTTTTTCTCTGAAAAACGTCATAGATTTTTTATGGTTTAAATTAGATTAAAATTAATTTAGTATATATGAAGAGTTTTAGCCGCTCTAGATTTAGTTTTATTATATTGCATGTGAACTGATTCATGTTCTCCATACAAAACAATTACAGATTTCAGGGGATATCATGCAAATTTTTCGTTTTCTGTGAAAAACGTCATAGATTTTATTCGGTTTAAATTAGATTAAATTAATGAGGTATACATGAAGAGTTTTAGCCGCTCTAGATTTTGTTTAATTTCATTGCACGTGATTTGATTTATGTGTTACATACAAAAAAGTTACAGATTTCAGGGGATATCATGCAAAATTTTCTTTTTCTGTGTAAAACTTTATAGATTTTTTTGGTTTTAATTAGATTAAAATTAATTAAGTATACATGAAGAGTTTTAGCCGCTCTAGATTTAGTTTTATTTTATTAAACGTGAACTCTTTTTTGTTGTCCATACAAAAGAAAATCTTTTGAATAATTTAGACGTTTTATAGAAAGCTGTTTTAGGGTTAAATTTATGACTTATTATCCTGAAAACGTATATGTTACAAGATTTTAAAGGTTTGTTGTATTAATAAGTCATATCTAAGCATTATTAATTAATTACAGATCTGAATTATATTGTCAGCTTGACTATAGGTGAAATAGACCAACTATCGTTTTGGTATACTATAAGAGGGTTAAAAAGACTATAACCCACTTTCTTTTTATAATTTTCGGGTTGTTTAGTTATTGTTTTATTATAGTCATACATCGTTCTGTACAAAATACGGGGAATGCAAGATGCATTCCCCAGGGGATGCAACGGTGAATAGTAGCAGCCAAAATTGATTTTTTTTCCGGCGGCACTGATAAATTAAATTATAAAAATATGGTGACGAAGAGTCTTAGCCGTAATTTTGCTGCTTGTGTTTAATAGAGTATTAATTGTTTAATGTTAATAACTTTCAAAATGTTTAAATTTCAGGGGATATAATTGAATTAAATATTTGAAAGATTTAACTTTCTCTTTAAAAGACCATGGAAAAAAGTTCCATGCATCCTTTATCAAGTATTTCAGGGTTCAGATGAGTGTTATAGTTAGTAACAAAAATCTTGGATTTATGACGACTCCCTAATTTGGTCGGGTTATAGGCAGATACATTTTGGCTGCCAAGTTCACACCGGTGACAGAATCAGTCATATACTTGGCTTACACGTTCGACTTATCCACAGCTGAAGGAGACCGTAGACTTGAGTATTTGATATCAATTTCAACTTGATACCTCTGAACGTCTGTGAGAAAACGGGTCTTGACAGACAGACAGAAAGTGATCCAATAATCCATATATATTAAAAAAAATAGATCCCTCTTACGTTTTGAGTTACAGGATCCCTGAACATTTACAATTTCAAAACAAGCATGTGGCTTAATTTTAAAGTAGGAAAAGCATTATTTTATATTTTGCAATTCAGAGTTTTCGTCCTTATAAATGTGATGTGACTGAAGCAAATGAGATATGCTAGAACAATTGTAGGAGTAGTAGTAGTAGTATAGGATGATATTAAGGTACCTTTTAATTCAAACGTACGAATTCATTTTCGTACTAAACAATCTTCTCGTCGTAGTTTTCATGCCTGGAAATCGCGTACCTGCTCAGTTTCAGTTCAGATATCTATTCAAAATAATCGGACAAGCGCTAGTCGAACCTGCGTACCACTGGCCGAGCACGAAAACCTGTTTAAGTGTAACGTAATCGCATCTTTAACGTATTTAGTACAAATTGTCATTTATCTAGTGCAATAGTGGCACTGATAAGTCTTAGTTATATCATCATAGTCAAAAAATCATATTGTATTATTTTTAAGTCAATAGTCAATATAATTTATTCAATTTTGGCATCAAAGTCGCTCTTCTGAACGTCAATTATTAATTATAATATACTTAAAAGTCTCTACCGACGCGTTCCAAAATATATAGAACTTACCGGGAAGAAGCGGCAAGAAACTCGGTGAGATAAGATATCAAAATACAGAACATTAAAGAATATTTAAAGTGTCGGTTACCTATCACGGCTTAAAACATTTACCTTTTAAAGGTAACATATACTTTTAAAGCCAGACAGACAACCGTTGTGAAGTTGGCGGCCTTTTATAAGAGGACCAAATGAAGT
Source organism: Selenia dentaria (assembly GCA_917880725.1). Lineage (NCBI taxonomy): Eukaryota > Metazoa > Arthropoda > Insecta > Lepidoptera > Geometridae > Selenia > Selenia dentaria. The sequence continues at coordinate 11,799,556 of OU862885.1, forward strand.
TGCTATTAATAAAACTTGAATTTTATTAGGTATTAATTACCAGCAGATAAAACACATTGCCAAGGTTGGTAATGGTATGAACATTACCGACAAAAAAGGTTGTGTGTAAAAATCCTAAAGCAGTTAGGACCTGGGAAAATTTGATTACAACCTGTTTGTCTGTCTGACAAACACAGTGCAGGCTTAGATACAGAGTACCGTGCCGTAGTTTCGAAACCTAAAAATGCTGCTAAATATTAAGCAACCAGCATTTCTTTCGTTTCTTTTTGCCCTCGTACTTCTGGTAGGCCTAGCACGAATAACTGCTTAAGTGTAATGGTTACATTAGTGTGATTCACGTAAAACAGTACAAACTGTCATGTATCTAGGGATACTGTGACACAGATAACTCATAGTTTGTGCCCCGAAACTTAACATGTTGACTGTTACGATGCGAATACTTTTTCGCGAATTGTTTGTGTTATCAGAATCTAGTCATAATCATATAAATAAGAATCTCATTAAGTCATTGCCCCCTCTAAGTTCCTTCTAGTAATGCGGAAGATTTATGGAGGAAGCCACCCCTTTCCTCCATGGGTGGATGCAGTACTAAAACTATCAAAGGCGATCAACGAGGAATACGTAAAAAGGTTTCATGATTATGTTCACTTTGCCTACACTCATGCATCAATGCGAACAATTAACGATTAACACGATATAACCCACTACTATTAGGTAGTACTAAAACTCAAAATTCGAACTCGGGATTATAGTGTTCGATTTATTTGAATATATAGACATTATAAGATAAAGAAAATTTGCATAACAATACACAATACATAATGACATAATACATAATATAATAGAAATAAATAATAGAACCTATATTTTATAACATTTTGGCTTTGTACTTACTTGTGTTTTATGGGGCACGCCTATGTTATGGGGGAGGCTTATGTTCAGCAGTAGACAGCTGAGATGATGATGATGACATGTGTTCTAGCAAATAAATTGTTTGATTTGATTTGAACGAAACATTATTTTTTATAATAAATAATGATGAATAAAATTAACCAAAATCACTGATATCCATTGTGTTTTTTTTCCGACGTTCTCGCAAACAGTATTATGTAGTAAAGTATGAATAAAGTGTAGTCCGTCCTTGTCATTTAAATATTAGTAAAAAAGATGTCAATAGGTTGAAATACTATTAAGTTTAATTAGGTTTATGAGGGCAGGTAAATGATCTCATTTGGGATATACAATATAACACAAGTCAAAATTATAAATTAACATATTTATTAGAATCAGTAGCAGCCATTACTCACTTGTGACGCGACCTTTGACTTCGGGGATTGAACTTGGTTCTCCGGGGAAATACTCCTTGTCTTGTCTTACCACGTTGAGTTTAATCAAATACAGTACTATAATAAATAAACATAAACATTAAACCACGCCTGTATATCCCCAAGGAGTACAATCGTATAAATCCAAACGTTTCGAAATTTATATTTTTAACTAGCTCCGCTCGCGTTTTTACCTGCATGGCTTACAGAAAGATTATTATGCGCAAGACCTTGGCTATTTTTCTAAAATAAACTTAGCTCCGTTGACTCACGATGCGCTTTATTTGGCCAATAATACAATAGATTTCGCAGAAGTCAACCTACTTTTCCAGGAACTGCAACGTGTGTGGTTAAATTAATTCTTATAAAATCAGTTTTCAAATAACTAGTTACTCCATAAACACCCAAGATCCGAGAACCAACCTTTCTGCTCATAAAATTGATCCTTTCCCCGGCTATAAACCGAACCTGGGAACCTCACAGTACCAACAAAGCTTCCTATTTTCGTTCCCGTTGGTAAACATTCATTGCGATGTACTATGCCTAGTAGATGAACCTAAATGTACCGGGACAGGCCAACTTATTTAGACTAGTATTAATAATTTGTTTTCAGTACAACGAAGAAGTTTTTTCGACCAAGAAACCCCTTAAAAACTAAGAAGACCAAAAAACTGAGATCAACTGCAAATACGATGCTTATTCTGTATACTTCCTGCATGCATTTTATCCGGAAGAGGGAGGGTGGTGCACACTGCATCTCTGCCATGAGCATTTTTCCAGCGAAAGCATTATATATATATAATAAAAGTTTAGTATGTTGTAAAATAATATCTAAAAACAATATTACTGAAAGTCGAGTGAAACGACAACCTTGTGGCCGCTGCTGGCTAATGCGAACATTTTCGCGTCTGTTTTGTCTGTTCTTTGCTTCAAATGAACTTGTACAATATTATAAGATAAAAGGTGTCATTAAATTTAATATGAAACTTCACTTTGTTACGGTATTCGTCAATTCTGTGTCAATGTTAATTGAGCCATGGAACATTTTGATATATGATAGGCGATACATAAAAATAAATGCCATAACTTTATAACAGACATCGCTGTCATTTAGTCTACCCGCGAACATGTCCACTGAAAAGCGTTCGAAACGTCGGAATGAAATAATATAAAATTAACGGATTTTAACTCGTTTAAAATTGTTTAATTTCAAGGTGTCTATGTCGTTCAATGTCAAAACAATGCAATGCAGACAGAATAATAGCTGTCGTGCGATTCTCTAAAAGCAAACATTGTTGCATCTTTGACAACATCCGTGAAAAAAACTACGAGATGACATTGAAAAAACAAACTTATGTACAAGGGTGATATCTAGTGTTTGACATCGGTGAGCTCGTCGACGAGCGCAACGACGAATCATTAGAGAATCGCACGTGTTACGCAGTAAACAACACAAACTTTATAAAAATAATTTTATTTAAGAAAAATACTAAAGCTAAGAGATACAGAGAGGTTTGACGAATTCGGAGATCGGAATAGAAGTGAAGTATTGTTACAAATAATAATGCTTATATGCTAATGAATACAAGATATGGATATCATTAAGGGTTGGTGAGGGTGAGAAGCACAAACAAGAAAGGTAATTAAGAAATTAGAGATACAATATCGGAGACTTAGGCTAATTACATGTTTACGTCTAAGTTGTGGGAATAACAATATACTAAGCTAATGATCACTATCTTATTTACAAGTCTAAAGGGCGATACATAACATCTCCCCCCTTAGAACAAAGATTGGGCGTTAGCGCCGGATCTTTGAAAGTGTGGTGATGGGATGTCGTCGGTGTGAGTGTTGTCATTATCTTCTTCATCTTCAGAAATGCAGGATGTATTCCGATTTATGGTCCTCATCGGAATAGCTACTTGGGTGGTTCCTTGTCGGCGTGAGTTGTCGAAGCAGTTGTTGAAGATTTGGATGCAACTTCTGTCATTAGGTGTTCGCCTTCCTTGAATTAAGCCATTGGGACATCGATTGCATAATTTGATTAAGATGTAGGAAAGCATTAGGCTTCCGAGTATAAAATAGAACCAAACGAAACTAGAGTTGTGTTTTTCTAGAAATGTTTGGGACTTAGAATTTGCTTGAATTTTTCTTATTTCATCAGAATACTTTTCTAGATGTATCTTGATTCGATTTAAGGAATCCAGTGGCATTTCATTGATTGTTACTGGAAGTAGGTGTGGTACTTCGATGTTCGTGGGTAATTCGAAACAATCATCTGTTCTTATGTCAGGGAAGATTATAGGAAATGTTACATTGTCTTCTGAAGTCTGGTAGGCTGATAGTGTACTGTAGCCGGTGTGGATTTTGCAGCCTTGAGGTAACGTGATGATGCCTGAGCCTTGGAGTTTATGGTTTGAAACTTCATCGTTGCACTGTAGAACACAGTTGGTTTCTTTGTTCATAATATAGAGCCATTGGTTATTTTTCAGTGGTTGAAAGGTCTGAATTTCTGCTGGAAATGTTGTCGTCGTACAGGTATCAGGAATCGCCTTCGTTTTACTGAAGAGAATTTGTACTTCACAGATAGGTCGCACCGTTGAGTCGTATACCACTAGGTCTTTGCACACGCTTCTTCTTGTTGCGAAGGTATTGCAGTTGTCGAGTGAGCTCGTTGACACATAGTATTGCCCACGAGGATCAGTGGCCAGGTACTTATGCTCTGGGAGGATAGTGGTATGAAGAGAGGTATTAGGATGTTGGATAGGAATAGAATATATATGGTATAGTGTTAAAGGGTCGCCTTGGACTAGTGGAAATTCGAGAATATAAACTAAACGGTCGGCGTATACATATGCTGTTAAAGTGGAAGAATCTAGCAAGGTGTGAATATCGTTAATAGTAACTGCTGTGACTAGTTTTTTATTAGTTCTGATTTTATTAGACCGTAAGAGTTCATCATATAGTTTGTTCAAGCTAATTATTGAGGGATGAACGATATTTGATTTAGCAAATAAGATACTTGTAATACAGTCATTGATTTCATTTTCTAGACTAGTTACAAGTTCTAGGATTTGGAGAGAAATTGTGGAAATGTCTTGACTTACTTTAATGTCGAATATGAGGTTTTGTGAACGGTTAAGGTAATCATTTAAGCGATTTATATTTTCGTTTATGATTTGTTCATCAAATGAAATCTTAAAAATTGTTTCATTAAAGTTTTTTACAGTCGATGAAGTGATTTGTAACTGTTTTTGCATGAGATCGGTTAAGTCTAATTCTTGTCTTTCAAGTTTATCGATGCAATCATCGTATCTTTTCGCATCTTTAGCATCAGGTGTTCCTATGAGCCACTTAAGAACAGAGCCTAGACCATCGAGAAGTTCTCTTTTTACTCGTGAGTTTTTACCTAAATATATGTTTAGTTCTGAAAGTCGCGATTTTATTTTATGAAGATTTATGTTGAGGTACGATTTAGTAGATTGAATGTTAGGGAAGTCTAAGAATTGAGAGGACATAGCTTGAAAATTGGTAAAGAGACGTTTTAAAGATTCATGTGAGATAAATAGAGGTTTTAGGTCTCTATATACAATTAACTTCCATGATTCGTCAGAGACATACATTTTACCTTCTTCATTATAAAAAACACCTGCATAGGAGGTGAGGGGTTGGGAAAAATTTACACTGGCAACGATTCCTGTGGTTGCGCTGTAATAGAAGAAAGGGATTCGTCAGAGTTTGAATTACTTTGTTTATATATATTTATGATAAAATCCTTTATAAATTGGTAGAGTTTGTAAATTATTATACATAAAATAAGTTTAATAGATGAGCAAATTATGAAATTGTATATATAATTGGGATCTTGAAAGATCTGGGTAAAGGGTATGGTATGGGTTGTTGTAAGGTGACAAACCCTGTAAATAAATATACCTATAATTAATTTATAACTAAGCCTAGTGTTATTACTATTCTTTACTTAATCTAGATATGGGCGCAGGCGATTCGCGTGAACCAACTGGCTTTTCCCGGATTTTTGAATCAAATAATTTTCATTAAAGCCTACGCGTACTACTTCATAGGGGCCGTCCCATTTAGCATCTAAATTGTTAGGGTTAGGAACCCGTAACATAACCTTATTTCCTAATTTATACTCAACAGTATTCTTGATACTACTATCATATCTGATTTTTGCTTTTTCTTTCATGTTTTCGATGTTTTTTAATGCTGCATCCCGGGATGCTCGAAGACGTTCATTTAAATCTTTTAAATAATCGCACGCTGTATAATCTGGAATAGGCTTCAGAGAATAGAATGGACGAGGTTTGTAGCCGAAGAGAAGTTCGTGAGGTGTAAAACCGGTAGAGTTGTTAATTGAGGTATTATGGCACATAATTGCAAAAGGAATTATTTGGTCCCAATTCTTTAACCTTCTACTATGATACATGCGAATATGATCACGCAGAGTAGCGTGGAATCGTTCCAGAGCACCGTTTGTTTGCGGGTGATATGTTGTATTGAAGGTGTGGTTAGCACCTAGAAATTTCATTAATTGTTTCATGACGTTGTTCATGAATTCTGTGCCTTGATCTGAGTGAAAACGTTTTGGAACTCCATAGTGTTGGCAAAATAGAAGTAATTGTTTAGCTACAGTCACTGCTTCTTTATCAGGAATGGGGTAAGCTTGAACGTAACGTGTTAAGTCGTCTTGTAAGGTCAAAACATATTTATTATTACTGTCACTGATGTCAGAATATGAAACTAAATCCATAGAAACTCGTTCAAATGGTTCGGTCGATTGAGAGGTTATAACCATAGGGGCTTGGTAAGATTTTCTTTGAATTTTATTACGTTGACAGGTGATACAAGAATCGACGTAGTTTTTGATATCATTTGTCATACCTTTCCAGAAAAACTCATCACGAATCTTTCTAGTGGTTTCTATTATGCCACGATGTCCTGAAAGTGGTTCATCGTGATAGGTTTTCAGGATGTTAGCAATTTCTTCTGGTTTAGGATACGTGACTTTATTTTCGCAGATCGTGATTTCGCACTCATAAGTTTCGGCTAAATATGTAGTAATACGTCGTTGTTCATTATTAACCATTTTGCAGGTGTGATCGTTTTTAAGATCAGGTACGAAGAGGTGAGAGATTGTGTGTTTTTGAAGACAAGAAAGCAGAGCTTTGAAAAAAATTTCGGAGTCCCATGGGTCAAAATGATTAGGTCTAGTGTAGCAGAATATTAGGTTTTGTTTGTCATGAGAAACTAAAAGATCAGCGTCGTATATTGACTTCGGTTTTTCTAAGAAAGGTTCTACTTGAGAGCACAAGCTTAAAGCTTCATTAAACAAGGTGCTTTGATTTGACGGGCTGCAAGATGTGGGAATTAATATATTTTTATGTCGGGAATCTAGTAATCGATCTGGTGAATACTTCACTCGGTTGGAATTAAAGCATGACTGTTCTTCTTCCTCTAAAGAAATATAGTGTTCGTAGTTTAGTTGTAAATAATCGTCAGAACTCGGTGAGGCTGGATCATCTTTAGTCAGATCAATGACGTTTGAATGCATTATTGGTGGGCGAGAGAGAGCATCAGCATTAGTGTTAATTTTACCAGCTTTGTAAATTATTTCGTAGTCATACTCCTCGAGTTTTAATCTCCAACGTACAAGACGACTGCCTGGATCTTTAATTGAGAATAACTACGTTAAAGGTTTGTGGTCAGTAACGATTTTAAATTTACGTCCGAACAAATAAGGTCGAAAGTGTTTTACTGCCCACACAATAGCTAGTAGTTCGCGTTCTATAGTGGAGTAATTAGATTCAGCTTTATTTAATGTACGTGAAGCGTAAGCGATTGGTAAGTCTTTGCCAATTTCTCCTTGTGAAAGGATGGCACCTATAGCATGCATTGAAGCATCCGTGGTTAAAACGAACTCTCTAGTAAAATCCGGATATTGTAATAGGGGTGTCATTGTGAGAATATCTTTGCATTTATCCAAAGCACATTGTTGTTCCACACCCCAAACGAACGGAACGTCCTTTTTCAAGAGGGAAGTTAAAGGTTTCGTGATTTTGCTGAAATTTGGGATAAACCTACGGTAATATCCTGCAAGGCCTAAAAATGATTTTATATCTTTACAGGTTTTGGGGACTGGAAAGTCTTTAACGGCTTTTACTTTATCGGGATTAGGTTTGACACCATCACTAGAAATTATGTGACCCAAGTACGCTACTTCTCTTCTCATAAATTCACACTTATCAGGTTGTATTTTCAGGCCGTGTTTCCTCAGACGATCAAAGACTTCAATTAGTTTTTGCTCGTGTTCTTGGAGACTTGATGCGAATATGACAATGTCATCAAGGTAAACAAAGCAACGTTCACCTTGCAGACCATAGAGAACGCTGTCCATGGCGCGTTGAAATGTGGCAGGCGCATTTTTAAGCCCGAAAGGCATTCTAAGGAATTCGTAATGTCCATATGGAGTGTTAAAAGCTGTCTTAGGAACATCATTAGGATTTAACTCGACTTGATGGAATCCTGAAGCGAGATCTAGAGTTGTGAAGTAGACAGAATGACCTAATTTATCTAGAATGTCGGTTATATTAGGCAATGGGTAGCTGTCACCTATAGTGACGTCGTTCAATTTGCGGTAGTCAATTACTACACGCCATTTTTGTTTTCCCGAAGCATCCGCTTTTTTAGGTACTACCCATATAGGGCTACTCCAAGGAGACGTGCTATGCTGAATTATATTTTGGTCTAGCATTTTCTGTACTTGAGATTTAACTTCTTGTTGATGAACGAAAGGAAATCTGTACGTTTTTGTGTTAATAGGTGAGTCTGAAGTAGTGGGAATAGAATGCTTGGTATGGTTAGTGAATGTTAAAGGTTCATCTTCAGTATAGAAGATATCGGAAAATTGCTGAACTATCTTATTGAGTGAATTGTTTTCTTCATTATTTAGGTGTTCACGTCGGATCAATTTATCTATTTTACTTTGTTTGTTGTTTGTGTTGAAATTGTTTCTGGTCACACTGGTGGTCACAGAGTTAATGGATTGTGTTATTGTTACTTTATTTGCATTTATTTCAGGTATGGGCAAGAGCTTATCGTCATTACTGGTATTTACACAAGTTATTAAGAATTTGTTGTCTTTGACTGTTACTAATGCATTAGGGATTGTGATACCATCACTAATGGATTGTTTCTCGATTAAAGCGGGACCGTTTTGAATGTCGTTAGTAAAACACGTGATTACGGTCTCGGAACGCTGGCCTATGAACTGTTGTTTATTGGTTCTTGTATTTGTTTCTTCGCCGAATGAGAATAGTTTGTATGTTCGATCACGCACTCGCATGGTTTTTGACTGAACGTGAATGCTGACATTAAATTTGGCCATGAAATCGTTGCCTAGGATTCCGTCTGCTTTTATGTTTAAGTTAGCAACATGGAATTTGGATTTGGAGCAATTGTCTAGAGATATTTGGGTTGTACCGAAGCTTTGAATTGATGAAGAGTTACTTGAAACGCCTATAATCGATACGATATTCGATACGTCTAAGGATGCTGTTCCCATTTTTTCTTTATTAATTACGGAGATAGCGGCTCCTGTATCGACGAGCAAGGTAACTGGTTTACCTTCTATGTGGAACTTGCAGTATAAAAGATTTTCCGGAGGTACATTGAGAGAAGAGATAGTAATAGGATTAGAGGATTTAGTTTGGAAATTTGTTTTTATTTTAGATTTTTTCTTTGGTTTTGGCTTTGATTTTGAGTTAGATTTAGTGTTTGACTTATTTGTTTGTGATTCAGTGAATTTAGTAAATGACTTAGTATTGATCTGCGGGTCTCTTTCAGCAGATGAGTTAGTATTAGCTTGGGTGTTAAAATTTAGATTTTGTAATTCAGTTTGAGTACTAGCATCACAAAGTTGTCTCCGATAGACTGGTTTATTTTGTGCTGTATCAGTGCAGCTATTACTACTGAACATTGGCATAGTCGTTTGTCTTCGATAGACTGAATGTAACGGTTTACTGTTTACATTTTTATTTTTAATAATTGGTGCATGAATTACCAACTTATCTGGAGCGCCTCCATTTCGGTATTCAAGGTCTGACAGACCGAGTTCGGGTTCGATGTCAGTGTCTGGGCATTTAAGCCGAACAGACGGGCATGACTTCGGAAACCGCTTCAGCCAGTTGGCTGAAGCGGTTTCCGAAGTCATGCCCGTCTGTTCGGCCGCTTGAGAGTTTAAATTATTGATTTTAGCTGGAGGAGCTGGAAATGTACGGTGTTGCTGATTATTATTAGTTTGCCTAATGCTATTGTTATATGCACGTTTACGGCATTCTGAGATCAAGTGCCCAGGTTTCTTACAATAGTTACATACTTTCATTGGACTTTGAACAGGAGGTTCTTCGAGGCTCTGTTGATAGTTTTGATGCGGTCTATTTCGCTGATAATACGTTTTATTGGCTTGAAACGTTCGCGAGGGAAATGTCGATGACTTTTGTGACGGACTCATTTGCATACTAAAATTTTGTCTAGCATTGTTCATATTTCTAATTTTTTCTTCTGCTATCGCGAAATTACCTGCGTCTGACAAATTAGTAAAAGCATGGACGCGAAGCATCATCCCTATGTCTGAACTTAAACCGTTTACAAAGACGTTGAGTGCCGTCTCTTCAGCGGTCGATCTACATCCTTCTAGCGTTTTATCGGTTATTTCCGTGGTAATTTTTTCCAATAATTTATTTCTACACAAGTCTACTCTGTGATAGTATTCAGTTATAGTTTCATTTGGTTTTTGGAAAAGTGACTGTAGTTCTAAATAGAGATGAGCTAAAGTTTTAGTCTGAGAATATTTTTGAATGAGGAAGCATTTCAGATCTTTCCAAACAAAAAATGCTTTTGAGTGAACATCAGATGATCCAGGCCCTGTGATTTTATTTAGTGCATATGTTAACGACTAGCTTGTCTAAGGAGCCCTGTGGCGCCCTCGTGATTGCTCCTGAGTGTTACGACCTGCGCCCGCGTCAAAAGTTTGCGCCGAGTTGGGAATAAATGGCTCTTGTGCCATACCTATAGCGAGTTAAGAGACGAAATTTTTGTCAGAGATAGTTGAATAACCAAGAAATCTGATACATAAACATTCATGTCAAATGTATTAGTAAAATGTTATGTTACACGAGGACAAACTTGACGTAGCCGAAAAAATCAGAATTGATGTGGAAAAAAATTGTAATTTAAAAATTTTACATTAATACCTATAGGTTTTTTGCGGTAATTAAATAGTAAAAACACATATCTATCTAATTACATTCAAATATTTGAATTCGTAGAAGAAATAATATCATAAAAAAAACTTGCAATCTGACCACAAAAATTAAGTTTTATCAATAAATAATGCTTCCCAAGACAGGATTTTGATTTGATATTTATAAATATTTTGAATGTCTAGAACAGAAATATTATTTTTACCTAGTAACATATGCTTAGGTTATTAATAATTACATAAAAAATAAGAGCTACTTTGAAATTTCGGCCAATAATGATTTTTTTTTCAACTTGGGGCCCATTTTCTAGACTTAGACATGGTGATTTCCAAAAATTTTTTTTTGTATGAAATATAAATTTTCTTGTTGGTTTTTTTATTTTATTGGAATTCTTATTAGAAATCCTACAAACCAAACTAGGTTTCAAAGAATAATTATATATCAGAAATATTTAAAAAAAATTACAAGTTTTGAATTTTTAGTACAAGCGAATTTAACTGTCACGTGACTTCGATTTTTTATCGATCCTGACATGATATGGCGTATTTATCATATTCTGAGTGGGTGTAATTACTTGACAACATTATTTCTGTGATATTTTACAATGTAAAAGTATAATCTATTCAAAATAAAGCAAATTATAACCAATCATAACAATGAGAAATTAGCTTACCGAGTGTTGTCGGTTCGTGACAAATTTATATCGTAAAATTTTGATGTCAGAACTTAAATCACATATTTACAGTATTCCTTACACATTCACGATCATATTCATGTTTAATTTGTATCAAAATCATGAGTTTAACCCGATTAATTCACTAAAAACTATAGCACAAAACATAACCTCGCCGCCAAACACAGATGAAAATATAAACATTGATTATATATTTTTTTTAAAGTTCACAGATAGAACATGTCCGTGTGTAGTGTTGCCATAGAAAGAAAATATATTACGCTTAAGAATTAAACTCTATGGTTAAACATTGGGATGACTTTAAAAAATAAACAAAAGAAAAACGCGCGTGACACTTACTTGCAACAATTGTTGCGCCGACACTTTGGACCTCAAAAATCCTTGCAGTTTTGTTGCGCGGGCAAACTAGTCGTTAAGAGCACTTTCTGTTGGGCAATGGATGCTAATTCAAACGCTGAATCGCACGATCGTATGAATCGATATACTTGAGTTGCGTGTGTTGTATCAAAGTCGGGTATCAATCGAAGTATAGTTTCTAAGTTGATTTGTAATTCTGTCCCTGTAATTACCTTAACATCACCGCCTACCTGTGACATCATTTTAATTTAGTAGTAGTAAGAGTATATTGTAACACACAAAATATATATAATATAGGTAAAATAGGCTTGTTTGGAATAAGGAGACACGTTATGTTATAGTGTTGGTCTAGGAATAGAAAAGAATGGAATCAGAGCATAAAAGTTTGAGCCACTTACCACAGTAACACAATAATGTGGACGAACATCACGGGTTGGTTCGGCAGGGAGTGTTTAAAACCCTTCAGGTACCGTACTTTTACACTGTTTTTCCTAACAGGTACGTTTTCCCTGTCTTACTGCCCTATGTTTATCCTACCGACTGCGCCAAATTGTTACGCAGTAAACAACACAAACTTTATAAAAATAATTTTATTTAAGAAAAATACTAAAGCTAAGAGATACAGAGAGGTTTGACGAATTCGGAGATCGGAATAGAAGTGAAGTATTGTTACAAATAATAATGCTTATATGCTAATGAATACAAGATATGGATATCATTAAGGGTTGGTGAGGGTGAGAAGCACAAACAAGAAAGGTAATTAAGAAATTAGAGATACAATATCGGAGACTTAGGCTAATTACATGTTTACGTCTAAGTTGTGGGAATAACAATATACTAAGCTAATGATCACTATCTTATTTACAAGTCTAAAGGGCGATACATAACACACGGCAGTTGCACACTAAAAATAGGAAAATAGCGATATAAAATTCCCGAAATAAAGTATGCCAAATGCTGACGCATCCCAATGAATAGGTTACGATCCACTCTCTCTCGAAATACCTAGCCCCTTATTGATTTTCTTAGCTCTTCTAAAGCTAGCTTGTGTAGGTGGATAGGTTGAATTGCTATGTGAGAAGGTCGGAGTCGTTACATATAAACTTAATATTAAAACTGCATTTCTTAGCAAGTATTTTTTGTCAGATAAAGCAACACGTAATAAGTAAAAGATCTATGGTTATTTTTGGGTCTCGAGTTGTTGGAATATTGAATATTGTATTATATATACTGGTTGGTTGGAATATTGAATATTGTATAAACTAAATAATCTCTACAAAAAGAACGGATACCCGGCAATACCAAAATCATTTGAACAGTAGGGCTATAATGTATCTCAGTTGGTAACAAATGTTGATTGGAATCGAAAAAAATGGCCGCTCGATGTCACTTTTGTCAGCTCCAGTCATCAACTTCCTAACATTTTTGCTTATTGTAGTTGTCAAATGTGACATAGAGCCGCCATTTTTCAAAATTTCAATCAACATTTGTTAGCAACTGAGATACATAATAGCTCTAAGGATCAATTATTCTAGGGCTATTTTGTATTTCAGTTGCTAACAAATGTTGATGAAATCGAAAAAAATGCCGGCTTTATGTCACTTTTGTCAGCTCTGTCATCAACTTACTAACATTTTTGCTTACTGGAGTTGTCAAAATTGACAAAGAGTCACCATTTTTAAAAATTTCAATCAACATTTGTTAGCAACTGAGATACATAATAGCTCTGCCGAGGATATTAGCCAATATGTCATGTTGTTATTAAGACGCTGACAATTTAATCATGCTACTTTACATAAAAATAACAATCGTTTCAACACACTTGCTCATAAAGTGGCTCTAATTTCACCGCAATTGGGCACATAATGTAATCAAACTATGACTTTTTAATTGTTATTATGGCTTCAAGTGAGTTATAAAGATTTTTTATTATTGGTTGAGTTGCTTTGTTCTTAAAAAGTTTTGCTTCAAAAAAGATCGTTCGGCTGTCATTGCATATTGACAGGTGGACAACAAAGTGATCCAATAATCCATATATATTTAAAATAGATCCCTCCTTCCTTTTGAGTTACAGAATCCCTGAACATTTACAATTTCAAAACAAGCATGTGGCTTAATTTTAAAGTAGGAAAAGCATTATTTTATATTTTGCAATTCAGAGTTTTCGTCCTTATAAATGTGATGTGACTGAAGCAAATGAGATATGCTAGAACAATTGTAGGAGTAGTAGTAGTAGTATAGGATGATATTAAGGTACCTTTTAATTCAAACGTACGAATTCATTTTCGTACTAAACAATCTTCTCGTCGTAGTTTTCATGCCTGGAAATCGCGTACCTGCTCAGTTTCAGTTCAGATATCTATTCATAATAATCAGACAAGCGCTAGTCGAACCTGCGTACCACTGGGCCGAGCACGAAAACCTGTTTAAGTGTAACGTAATCGCATCTTTAACGTATTTAGTACAAATTGTCATTTATCTAGTGCAATAGTGGCACAGATAAGTCTTAGTTATATCATCATAGTCAAAAAATCATATTGTATTATTTTTAAGTCAAAAGTCAATATAATTTATTCAATTTTGGCATCAAAGTCGCTCTTCTGAACGTCAATTATTAATTATAATATACTTAAAAGTCTCTACCGCCGCGTTCCAAAATATATAGAACTTACCGGGAAGAAGCGGCAAGAAACTCGGTGAGATAAGATATCAAAATACAGAACATTAAAGAATATTTAAAGTGTCGGTTACCTATCACGGCTTAAAACATTTACCTTTTAAAGGTAACATATACTTTTAAAGCCAGACAGACAACCGTTGTGAAGTTGGCGGCCTTTTATAAGAGGACCAAATGAAGTTGCTATTAATAAAACTTGAATTTTATTAGGTATTAATTACCAGCAGATAAAACACATTGCCAAGGTTGGTAATGGTATGAACATTACCGACAAAAAAGGTTGTGTGTAAAAATCCTAAAGCAGTTAGGACCTGGGAAAATTTGATTACAACCTGTTTGTCTGTCTGACAAACACAGTGCAGGCTTAGATACAGAGTACCGTGCCGTAGTTTCGAAACCTAAAAATGCTGCTAAATATTAAGCAACCAGCATTTCTTTCGTTTGTTTTTGCCCTCGTACTTCTGGTAGGCCTAGCACGAATAACTGCTTAAGTGTAATGGTTACATTAGTGTGATTCACGTAAAACAGTACAAACTGTCATGTATCTAGGGATACTGTGACACAGATAACTCATAGTTTGTGCCCCGAAACTTAACATGTTGACTGTTACGATGCGAATACTTTTTCGCGAATTGTTTGTGTTATCAGAATCTAGTCATAATCATATAAATAAGAATCTCATTAAGTCATTGCCCCCTCTAAGTTCCTTCTAGTAATGCGGAAGATTTATGGAGGAAGCCACCCCTTTCCTCCATGGGTGGATGCAGTACTAAAACTATCAAAGGCGATCAACGAGGAATACGTAAAAAGGTTTCATGATTATGTTCACTTTGCCTACACTCATGCATCAATGCGAACAATTAACGATTAACACGATATAACCCACTACTATTATAATTATAGTGTTCGATTTCTTTGAATATATAGACAGTATAAGATAAAGAAAATTTGAACGTGGCAGACATAATACATAATATAATAGAAATAAATAATAGAACCTATATTTTATAACATTTCGGCTTTGTACTTACTTGTGTTCTATGGGGGACGCCTATGTTATGGGGGAGGCCTATGTTCAGCAGTGGACAGCTGAGATGATGATGATGACACGATGATGATGACATCTAGTAAATAAATTGTTTGATTTGATTTGAACGAAACATTATTTTTAATAATAAATAATGATGAATAAAATTAACCAAAATCACTGATATCCATTGTGTTTTTTTTCCGACGTTCTCGCAAACAGTATTATGTAGTAAAGTATGAATAAAGTGTAGTCCGTCCTTGTCATTTAAATATTAGTAAAAGAAGATGTCAATAGGTTGAAATACTATTAAGTTTAATTAGGTTTATGAGGGCAGGTAAATGATCTCATTTGGGATATACAATATAACACAAGTCAAAATTATAAATTAACATATTTATTAGAATCAGTAGCAGCCATTACTCACTTGTGACGCGACCTTTGACTTCGGGGATTGAACTTGGTTCTCCGGGGAAATACTCCTTGTCTTGTCTTACCACGTTGAGTTTAATCAAATACAGTACTATAATAAATAAACATAAACATTAAACCACGCCTGTATATCCCCAAGGAGTACAATCGTATAAATCCAAACGTTTCGTAATTTATATTTTTAACTAGCTCCGCTCGCGTTTTTACCTGCATGGCTTACAGAAAGATTATTATGCGCAAGACCTTGGCTATTTTTCTAAAATAAACTTAGCTCCGTTGACTCGCGATGCGCTTTATTTGGCCAATAATACAATAGATTTCGCAGAAGTCAACCTACTTTTCCAGGAACTGCAACGTGTGTGGTTAAATTAATTCTTATAAAATCAGTTTTCAAATAACCAGTTACTCCATAAACACCCAAGATCCGAGAACCAACCTTTCTGCTCATAAAATTGATCCTTTCCCCGGCTATAAACCGAACCTGGGAACCTCACAGTACCAACAAAGCTTCCTATTTTCGTTCCCGTTGGTAAACATTCATTGCGATGTACTATGCCTAGTAGATGAACCTAAATGTACCGGGACAGGCCAACTTATTTAGACTAGTATTAATAATTTGTTTTCAGTACAACGAAGAAGTTTTTTCGACCAAGAAACCCCTTAAAAACTAAGAAGACCTAAAAACTGAGATCAACAGCAAATACGATGCTTATTCTGTATACTTCCTGCATGCATTTTATCCGGAAGAGGGAGGGTGGTGCACACTGCATCTCTGCCATGAGCATTTTTCCAGCGAAAGCATTATATATATATATAATCTAAAATAAAAGTTTAGTATGTTGTAAAATAATATCTAAGAACAATATTACTGAAAGTCGAGTGAAACGACAACCTTGTGGCCGCTGCTGGCTAATGCGAACATTTTCGCGTCTGTTTTGTCTGTTCTTTGCTTCAAATGAACTTGTACAATATGTAAGATAAAAGTTACACATTAAATTTAATATGAAACTTCACTTTGTTACGGTATTCGTCAATTCTGTGTCAATGTTAATTGAGCCATGGAACATTTTGATTAATATATGATAGGCGATACATAAAAATAAATGCCTTTATAACAGACATCGCTGTCATTTAGTCTACCCGCGAACATGTCCACTGAAAAGTGTTCGAAACGTCGGAATGTAATAATATAAAATTAACGGATTTTAACCCGTTTAAAATTGTTTAATTTCAAGGTGTCTATGTCGTTCAATGTCAAAACAATGCAATTCAGACAGAATAATAGCTGTCGTGCGATTCTCTAAAAGCAAACATTGTTCCATCTTTGACAACATCCGTGAAAAAAACTACGAGATGACATTGAAAAAACAAACTTATGTACAAGGGTGATATCTAGTGTTTGACATCGGTGAGCTCGTCGACGAGCGCAACGACGAATCATTAGAGAATCGCACGGCAGTTGCACACTAAAAATAGGAAGATAGCGATTTAAAATTCCCGAAATAAAGTATGCCAAATGCTGACGCATCCCAATGAATAGGTTACGATCCACTCTCTCTCGAAATACCTAGCCCCTTATTGATTTTCTTAGCTCTTCTAAAGCTAGCTTGTGTAGGTGGATAGGTTGAGTTGCTATGTGAGAAGGTCGGAGTCGTTACATATAAACTTAATATTAAAACTGCATTTCTTAGCAAGTATTTTTTGTCAGATAAAGCAACACGTAATAAGTAAAAGATCTATGGTAATTTTTGGGCCTCGAGTTGTTGGAATATCGAATATTGTATTATATATATGATAAACTAAATAATCTCTAACAAAAAGAACGGATACCCGGCAATACCAAAATCATTTGAACAGTAGGGCTATAATGTATCTCAGTTGGTAACAAATGTTGATTGGAATCGAAAAAAATGGCCGCTCTATGTCACTTTTGTCAGCTCCAGTCATCAACTTCCTAACGTTTTTGCTTATTGTAGTTGTCAAATGTGACATAGAGCCGCCATTTTTCAAAATTTCAATCAACATTTGTTAGCAACTGAGATACATAATAGCTCTAAGGATCAATTATTCTAGGGCTATTTTGTATTTCAGTTGCTAACAAATGTTGATGAAATCGAAAAAAATGCCGGCTTTATGTCACTTTTGTCAGCTCTGTCATCAACTTACTAACATTTTTTGCTTACTGGAGTTGTCAAAATTGACAAAGAGCCACCATTTTTCAAAATTTCAATCAACATTTGTTAGCAACTGAGATACATAATAGCTCTGCCGAGGATATAAATCAAAATGTCATGTTGTTATTAAGACGCTGACAATTTAAACATGCTACTTTACATAAAAATAACAATCGTTTCAACACACTTGCTCATAAAGTGGCTCTAATTTCACCGCAATTGGGCACATAATGTAATCAAACTATGACTTTTTAATTGTTATTATGGCTTCAAGTGAGTTATAGAGATTTTTTATTATTGGTTGAGTTGCTTTGTTCTTAAAAAGTTTTGCTTCAAAAAAGATCGTGTTCAATAATGCAAATTACTTAATGTACCTACTGCTTGCTCATTTCATACAAATTCGTTAAAAACTTAGAAAATTTTAAGTTGTACGTATATAAGAAACAAAACTTTCACTCATAAATTTTGTTTTCTCTGTAATAAAAAAAAAATAATAATAAAGAAAACTTGGAATTTAAATTTTTCTTTTGTATTTTGGCTTAAACGCTATCTGCGGAAAGCCAAAAAATAAATCTCATCTATTTTAGTCAATGGCCGATCGCCATGTTTAAATGCGCGCGCATAGGAAAACTGATATTTTTTCCCGCTGTTAAATTAAATGATTTTTAGTATTAATTTCTTCACAAGTGTGTTGAAAAACGTCGTATGATACACGTGTGTGTATTGATGATTACCGTCCTCGGCTCTCTTAAGACTCTAACCTAACGGTTCGGGTCTCAATGGCGCCTCAACGGTAATCACCAACATTACACACTTGTACCTGTACTATTATTTACTAGTTTCATACAATATTTCGTCATATTTCTAAGAATTTATTTGTTTATGAAACATGTTTCAAGGTTTATAAACCCATGAAAAAAATCGCGCAGGTAGCATCCAAAACGATCTTTGAAAAAGCTCTTAGACACGATGTTTACAAATAAATCGAGATATATTTGTAAACGTTTTATGTAGTACAGTTAATTAGCACTCGTATTATTTTATTAGTTATTAGTCAGTTAGTTATTAGTACTATACTTCTACTATTACACTTGACTTGTTAACATTTCAGTTTTTAATTTTTTTGAATTATTAGCAGAGAAATTAATGTTTTTCACTCAGTTCTCGAATCAGATTTTAGTTTCTTTTGTTTTTATGCTATGCATAAATGCTGCAAACTTTTTTCAATTACAGCTGTGTGCGGCTTGAAACTGTGTTTCATTTTTATTTAACTTTAAAATGATTGTCAAGGAAAAACAACCAGACGTGTGTCTGACGGATTGTGGGTTTAAGAGGTAAGTTGGGTACCTGACTTACGATGAAAAGCTGTGAAGCTGCTTATATACTTTTATTTATTTACTTTTAATTAGTTATTGTGCTTGAGCACAATAACTAATTAAAAGTATTTATCAATCATCATCGTCATCATCAATCATCAACAGTATGTGTCATCCAGCTAGACATAAGCCTATCCCAATGCACGCAACTGACCTGATAAAGGTCATAGGACGACGTTGGATGCAGGCCGCTTTCAATCGGTCCTTTTGAAAATTATGGGGGAGGCGTTCAGCAGAGGACGTCCTACGGCTGAGATGATAATGATGATGAATGCGCGCAACTGGATCTGGTCTTCGGTTCTGTTCATTCATTGACAGCCAGCGACCCTGAACAGATCGTTACTCCATTTGGCTGAAGGGCATCTCAAACTAATATTAACAATGTAAAAATAGCAACACAATTTATATGAACTCCAAAATCTGTGCAGATATTTTCGTTCATTTATCTTTCGACGTCACCGGGCTAGCTTTTCCGTTTCGAGTTTAAACTTCGTAAAACCGGAGTGCCACTAAAAGGCTTTTTCGTTTAAGCTCTTATTTTGTGGGTATTTAATGTAAATGTTGGACTAGATTATATTTAAGTTGCGGTCGTGCGGATTTGAGTTTTCATAAACAAATTGGATAAAAAAACGGTATTGTATTTGTAAAGTATACACTTATTTAGATTCTATACGTTATATATACTAGATACGTCTAGATTCTAGACCATCGTCATCATCTTAGCCGTAAGAAATCCACTGCAGAACATATGATACTCATGTGTCAAATCAAATACAAACCATGCGACTCCTAATAGGTAAAATAAAACACGGGTGACACGAGGCCAGTTTTTCAAGCCAGGATAGCAAGACAGTTTTGTACTAAACTGTCCTGGTTTTCTGACCTGGCTTAGAACATACAAGTTGTGTTTACATGAGGCTTCATTATTTTAAGCTAGTAATATTGCAGTGACTGAGGTGACCACGCGTCCATCATGAATTGCATGCGAAAAAAACTTTGAAAACTGTGCCAATTCGTACTAGATGAAGTACCTAGAAGATAAATTACAAAAACGGTACGGGGAAATACCCACTTTCTTTAATTCGCCACATATTTTTGTGTACTTGATCACGTTTATAATTGTCTTTATAGTTAAGAAGTTAAGAATGATTTATTTCAACCACCAATAATGCCTACAACATTCTTAAAACTAGTAAATTTACATAATATGTAACAGTTTCAGTTATTTTTTTTTTTTTATCCCTGGTCTTCACACTAGGATTCCCTGTGTCGTGGAGATCAGTTCCTCACAAATTAGTTTTAAATCTAGTTGCGTTACAAGTATGTGCTTTAATTTTTTGTTAAGGTTACAGATAGAAATTACTTAAGTTATCCTGTAAAACTAAACTAAAAAAGTCCGACAGTCTAAACAGTGTAGTCGCAACTTCATATAACTACCTACGCAGTTGATACTTATAGCAACAATAAAATACTACTATAGTAATATACTCCAACATTATAACTGGGAAGGGTGGCGTTCCACAGACATTAATGGTCTTGGTACAGTTGTACAAACTTTAAATTCATCTCCGTACTTAGTTTTTTAAAGACCACTTGATTTGATTAAGTACAAAAAATAACTCGTGCCTGCGTCCTTGTATATGGACTGTACTAAACTCGCCCGTCTACATGTCGGCCAGTTTAGTTGGCGGGGTGCGGGAGACATGAGAGAGTGGCCTACTTCGCACTGGACTTGCCGAAAAATAGGATCGCGATCTATTCAACTCAACTTAATTAACAACTTATTTAACTACTATACTTAACACGCTTGTGTCGTTCAAACGTCAATAACAACTTAACTCGCTACTGTACTTATTGAAGTGTAAATCGCGCTTAATTACTGTAAATCCAACGCCACTTCAAAGTTTGTCGTCCATTTGGTCACGACCAGCCGTGCGATTCTCTAAGAGCAAACATCGTTGCATTTTTGCCAACATCCGTGAAACAAATGACGTAATGACAAGAAACGTTGGAAATACAACCTTATGTACAAGGGCGATATCTCATAAAGTATTTGACATCGGTGAGCTCGTCGACGAGCGCATCGACGAATTATTAGATAATCGCACGTCTGTCAAGATCGCATTCCTTCGTTGGCCGCACTTTATGTTACATTGTATGGTGAATTGACATAATGCACCGGCTGCTTTTATGTCACAAAAAATTTCTTTATTATGGAACAGACATTCCCCAGTCGGGTAAACCCCAGAATGAAGCGAGTACAATAGTATATTTCATTACAAGTGGGGAAAGGCTGTCATTGCAAAGAGTTCCGACAAATGTCTACACGAGCCGAGGCGCAGCCGAAGGCGAGGGTTGACAGTCGGAACAAGCTGCAATGACGGTTCCGCACGTGTACTGAACGACTATTTTTAATACAGTTGCGAAAAAAATAAGCAATTTAATAATATAAACTCGCAAAACAAATTTCTGGAAATTGGCGCCAACCGTAGAATATAAGCTTAAGAGATTGTTTTTTCTTCGCCCATTCTGGTAGGCAAAGGGAACTATGCCCATACAGCCAAGTCTTCAGTAGAATTTTTTTATTGATATAAAATGAAAATGAAATTTAATGAGATGAAATGAAATAAAACCTAACCTAACTCATTCAATCAAATCATTAAATCTGATATTGAAACAAATCAGTAGCTTCTTTTTAGAAATATACGTATTTCCATGAATCATAAAAACTTCTATGATTTTTTTTAGTAAAAACTTCATGGTTAGTTTTTCTTTTTAATAGACATTATTTTGACAGTTGAGAAAGAGAACGCACGAGTTCGGGAAAGGTAAAAAACAAGCACGAGTATGTAATAGCCCACATCCCGAACGCTATACGTCCCTGCAATAGGCATCTTTTTGAGCAACAATATTAAAAATATAATTTTGAAAGTATCTTACTTGGCGATCCATTTAATACTTACTTCGACGCCAAATTAACTCACATTACGTACGTACTTATATTAATTTAATGTACAGCTAATTAACCTCCTTGTACGTTCTACCCTTGAGGGCCCTACATATCTACAATCTATTTATATTCAAGACACGTTTTATTTAATGAGCAAACAAGCAGATAGGGATAGGAAACATTTCCGGCAAGTACTTATCTCTCATAACAATTGCTTTGATCGTGATACTTACACAATTATCATATAATAATATGTATATATTATATCGCAGTTTTGTTTATATTATTCGATGAATCTAGTTAAACAAACTACATTTTTTTTATTCTAAGGGTGCTACGAGTATCAGACAGAGAGCGGTCACGCGTTCACGTGGTCACATTTGCGTTCGTTGTGTTACATAGATATACCCAAAAAGGAGGCATTCTGACCGCGTCGGTCAACTATGGGTAGACTGTGGGGTATATCTATGTAACGTAATACAACACAACGAACGCACAATTGACCGCGCGAACGCTTGAACGCGTGATCGTTCACTGTCACAGCACTCTAAGCAATAGATTGAAAACAAGTAAGTCATTATTTAAAAAAACACAGAACTGA
Organism: Selenia dentaria; assembly: GCA_917880725.1. Lineage (NCBI taxonomy): Eukaryota > Metazoa > Arthropoda > Insecta > Lepidoptera > Geometridae > Selenia > Selenia dentaria. The sequence goes on from OU862885.1 coordinate 11,822,450, forward strand.
TTTTTATGATTAAATGTGTAGAATCCATACGACACGTTTTATTTATTTACGACTGAAACAATAATATTATCATCTGAGTAGGAAAACAGTTTCTTCTGCTATTGAGCAGAGTTAAAACCGATAAAAAAAGTCAACCGATATTTATAATATTTGTAATTTTAGAGTTAAAAATACACTTTATCAGACGGGATTCGAACCCACGTCTTTGACAATCCATGTCACATGCCGACCGTATGCTTTGAAGGCGATCCGTCCAAACATAGAAATGAACTCTTTTGACTTTAACCGTCATATGGGAACGGCTTCATAATCTTAAATTACTACTTACTATAGATTCAGAATCTAAAATCACAAAGTTTGGTCCTGTTAACCCTAGAAAGATAACCTACGCTTCAGAGGCGCCCGCACGAATTAAATAGTACTATATCTTTTAATACGAAACCCGTGTATATCTGTGCTTCTCAGCCAACTCAGTCGTCAGTCAACCGCGTCGAGGGTCAGCTGTTTTTGTGCGGTAAGTATTATTGTTATGGAGTTATGACGAGTTGAACGAGTTGATGCGCTCCTGAGGCGTATGGTTATCTTCAAGATCGACGTATGTATGACTGTCTAAAAAAATTTTATAAGGTACTGATTAGCTTTCCTAGACTTTATACTTATATTTGACTTATACTATACATATTAATAGTAAAATACAATATTTTATGATAGTTAAGCGATATTCGGGATTTTTGTTAGTTTTTTAGAGGTCTACTCATTTGGTTTAAATTATTAATAATAAACAAATATAAAGTATAATATTTTTCATTTATAAAAATGTGTCACCTATAATACCATTTAAATTGTAAAATCAAATCACACAAATCTTGATAAATAATTTAAATATAAGCATTTGAATACCGTGGCGCATTTTTTTTTTTTTTTAACATGTGGGGAATGTACTTACACATCCCCGCTTACCCGGGGGGATTCGACGGGGTATGTCGGACTCGTCCTTTACGTACCAACTGCACCCATAGCAGCAAGCAGACCATACCGACTAAACCACCACACGGTATTTCTCCGGGCGCCTTAATATCGGGACAACGGGCACGCTATTGTAATCGTCCGAGGTCCCGGCGGCGTTGGCCCTCCCATGAGGACCCCGTCCCGGTGGGATGGAGTAGGAGTCACTCTAATACCGTGGCGCCTCCGTTATCTTTTATGTAAGATAGAATATGGTTATCTTTCTAGGGTTAAGCAGGCGTCTCTGGCAACTCTGCCTTTTGTAAGTGATTTGACGCAGGTACTCTGTGTCACAGACGAGCAGATGCTAACGCATCTCTGGGGCAGACTACGAATGGCGTGCCGGCAGGAAGGCGGGTACGGAGAAAAATGGCGGATGGGTAAGCACGTGTGAGGCACTGGCTGAGGTCTCGATGGAAAACAACCAGCAAAGGTCCTGGTAAGTGCTTTTAGCTCGTGATTCCTAGTTCTACAAGAACCGTGTGATGTGATAATGAGACGACCGTTAACGAGTCACGTTTTACGGTTAGGCATAGTCCAATGATTGCGTACAATGTACATTAACTGGTAGTAAAGGAAATTGGACTGAAGAGCTAGCGAGTTGACCCCCTGAGCATCCATATCCGGGTGTAACCAACAGGGGGTAGCAAAATGATCGGCTATGTTGTTGGAGCATATTGGGCAGGACTATGGGGATGGTGGAGGTCCTCGTGGGGAACACCCCATGTCCAGCTGGTGTCATTCCTGGGGTAAACTGTACTGACCAGGAACCCAATGAGAGAGATAACTTGTATAAATATACGCAATATCTAAGTAAAGCGAAGACCCGGGCGCAGTAAACACGGTACTGCGCTCTGACTGGAGCCATAGTCGTTCAGAGGGTAACTGAACGGACCCTTGTATGAGGCAAAGCCTCCTAGCACCAAATGTTGCCTAAATTGCGTGCGTTGGTGGTCGACTCATTGTTTCATCCACGTGTTCTTCTTTATATTCTTTGTCGTGTGTTTATTTTAGTATGAATATTTACCGGGCACACACAGTCATCTTGCTATGACAGGAAGCGCGACAAGGGGTGCTATGCGCATAAAACGCAAGAGAAAGAGGGTAGGTCGTTTCGTTTGTTCTTACTTGTGTCGCAAACCCGCATGTGTCTCAGTTTACTCGTGATTTTGCAACAATGCCGAAATATCGGGAACTCAAACAATAAGGATTACGCGGTAAATGTCCCATTCCTATAGTTAACTCTTGCATACATTTTATTATTTGTTCCTACTATTACTGCTTCTACTATACTGCTGAAATACCAGCGTCAAAGAGATCACAAAGCTTTCTCAATACCTACCTAAATAATGTTTAGGCAATATATTAGTTGTACCATTGTAATCTGACCAGATTTTTGACACATTTTATAAGATTTCCCATACCAAAACAACAACTTGCTTAAGTGTTACATCTCATCTAGCTGTTCTAAAACGTTTTACTGATAAATAATTCAGACCTGAATCATATTCTTTAGTTATAATTTAAGGCAATAGTTAATAATAAAAGACTGACGGAGCACTGATGTGTTCATAGCATACGTTTGGTTGAAGATATGGGAAGCAGCTTACCAGGGCATGATACAATACAATACAATACAATAACTCTTTATTGCTTACCACACAAACAAAAACAGTAGGTAAATTAACAAATTAATCTACTTACAAGTAAGGAGCTTAGATCTATGCTGGTAATACAATTGGCGGTCTTATCGCTAATGCAATCTCTTACAGACAACCTTTGAATGGACTGGACAAAAATAAAAGTTTAGACGGTGGTGTGCAACAAGATAATAGTTAAAACTAAACAGAATATTTCAAAGAAGAACAATGAGAGGGTAACTTAAATACCTACACAAATATCAATAATATAATATTTATAATATTATAAACTAATATATATATATATTTAAAAATACATAAAGGAAATTCATATAAATTGAGATTATTCAGTCGTATGTGAATAATTTATTAATATATACGATATATACACTACAAATACATAAACATATTCCTAATATATCATAGGAAAAGTGAAGCAGTTTAGCAGGCAGAGGACAAATAATGATCTTGAACCATCTTTTTAAATATCCCTATCGATTTTGCTTGTCTTATAGGTAGAGGCAGATCATTCCATAGCCGCACGGCGCGCACAGTAAATGAATTGCCAGAAAACTTTGAAGAGTGAACAGGAGTCCTTAACATTAGAGAAGATGAGACGCGTAAAGGTCGAGAAGTCGCAAAAGATAAAAATTCAAATCGCTCCTTGAGATAGCAGGGTGTAGAAGGAAAGAATAGTATGGTGTAAAGGAGGAAAAGTATATGAGTATTCCGGCGTAGGCGGATAGGTAACCATTGTAGCTTATGACGATATTCTGAGACGTGATCATATTTTCGTAAACCAAAAATGAAGCGAATACAGAAATTCTGCAGACGTTCTAATTTATTAAGCTGTACCTCTGTGAGATCCAAATAGCAGGCATCAGCATAATCTAGTATCGGGAGTAAAAGAGATTGAACTAGCGCAGTTTTAGTGGAAGTTGGAAGAAAATTTCGTAACCTACGGAGAGAACCTGCTGAGGCGAAGAGCTTTCGACTGGTTTCCGCTAATTGAGGTTCCCATGATAAATGCCTATCGAAAATTACTCCAAGGTTTTTAAGAGATTCACTAACTTCTATGTGAGTGCCGTCAAATAAGACTTGTGGGAGCGTAAACCAGTCGATTTTGGAAATCATACGAGAACTGCCGATGACTATCACTTGAGTTTTCGCAGGGTTTACGCTGAGACCGTACGATTTGCTCCACGTGAGAATTTTTCCTAAGTCCAAGTTGATGGAATCTATTGCCTCAGGTAATGTATCTATTTGTGCATGCCTGTATATTTGGAGATCATCTGCATATAGGTGGTAGGAGGAAGTAAGGTGATCAGAAATGGAGTTAATAAATATACCAAACAGAAGAGGAGATAATACGCCGCCTTGCGGGACACCTGCAGTCGTAATACACCATGAAGAAAAAGAATCATCAATTCGTATACGCTGCCGGCGCCCATGCAGATAACTGCGAAACCACTCAATCACTGTAGGAGATATGTTAAGAGAAAGAAAGAGTCCTAGAAGGATGTCAAAGTCCACGTTGTTAAAAGCGTTGCTGAAGTCAAGAAGGGATAATACTGTCACTTGGCCATTAGCCATGCTATATCGAACATCGTCGGTAATTTTAACCAGAGCTGATACCGTGCTATGCCCAGGACGAAATCCGGATTGAAAAGGGTTGAGAAGATCATTTCTATTGAGAAAGGAACTAAGTTGTTGGTGTATGAGACGTTCTAGGACTTTGGAGAGGAAGGGTAAAATAGATATTGGACGATAATCAGTGTATGAGGTTGGATTAGATTTTTTCGGGAGAGGAATTATTTGGGCTTCTTTCCATATTGATGGAAAGGTACCACTCGTGATGGATGCATTGAGGATATGTTGAATAACTAGAAGGATTTCATCAAGTATTAGCATGATCATATTGCGACTGACACTATCGCTACCGACTGCATTGGACGAGATGGACAATATACTTCTCTTAACATCACTATCAGTGAATTGACGAAAGAAAAATGATGAGTAGTCAGGAGTTGGAATTAAAGAAAGTTTATTTAAAGTAGATGCCTTTACTATCGCATCGAAAGTACAAGAATTAGAAAAATGCTGATTTAGTGAATTTATATCAAGATGATTAGGGAAATGAGCTTGGCGTTGTTTTCCTACTCCCAACGTTTTAAGAAACTTCCAAACCTTAGATGAATCTTCATTTTTAACTGATTGATGAATATGCTGGCGTAGTGCGTTCCTACATGCCCTATTGCATTGATTACGACTATAGATATACTTTGCTTTGTTCAAGTCCGTCACCCGATTCTTAAGCTTTGCCTTGGCTATTACTTTTTTATGCATTAAAGATCGTATTTCATTGGTAAGCCAAGGCGCAGGGAGATGCTTGATTTTAACTGGTCGGAGAGGGGCATGTTTATCATATAGCTTTAATAACACGGCATTGAATCTGTTTACTTTTTCATCGACAGTGATTGCATCGAACACATCGGACCAATCTATTTCTAAGGCATCTTTACACAAACAATTTAGATCAATACCACCAAAACTGCGCTGTAAAAGGATTTTAGGCTTAGCTTTCGGCGGACGGATTTTATAAGAGAGATATACCAGATCGTGGCAAGAGAAAGCATCAGCCGCACATTGACCCTGCATGTCAACGTGTTCTGATGAAGAGACAATGATTAAATCAAGAAGTGAGGGTGCGGAATTTGGAAAGAAATGCGTGGCATTTGATGGTAGAATCGTTAAATTGCTAGATCTGGTAATAGATTCGAGTTTAGACGAACGAGAGTCTTTTTTAAGCAAGCAAGTATTGAAATCGCCCATTATAATAGTGTGATCGTAAGAAGGAGAGTAATCTTCCAGAAGCTTCTCAAATGAATCAAAGTAATTAACGTGCGAAGAATGGGAATAAAAAACTCCAAGAAGTAATTTAGTATGACATAACGAAACTTCTACGAAGAGATGTTCACCAGCATCAGTCGGAGGTGGTTGCGCTGACATATCTACAATGGTGAAAGGAAAATGTTCGCGAAGATATATGGCAACACCACCACCTCTACTGCTAGTGCGGTCGTTACGGATTAATCGAAAGCCAGGTAACGAATACGATATAGTGGGTAGGCATGGTTTTAGCCATGTCTCAGAAACAAGAATAGCATGAATGTTTCTAATCTCAAATGATGCCAACATATCGCAGTGATGGGCCGGAATACTCTGCGCATTAATATGTATAACATTAAAATTTTTTGCTACCCCACTGAATAAGCACTCAATTGTGGTTGAAAGACTAGGAATACTGCTAAAGCTGTCTACACTACTTTCTACTTCATCAGAGGAAGAAAAAGATAAATATTCACTATCACTACTAATCATAAATAAATATTAAATACTATAAATAAAAATATAAATTTAAAATAATTAAAACTAAAATTAAAATAAAATAAAGTAACTACCAGGCGCATTTTAAATCCACCTGCCAATTGTGCTGTGCAAAGATATTAAAAAAAAACAGCTACAAAGAAATTCAACTGTAGACATAAGTAGATACTCGTAACAAGTCACTCTTTTCTCTAAAATAAATAAATAAATAATGTAAAGAACGCTTGGAATAAACTTTGTTGTGGATTAAAGCGTGCACAATATTAAAAAAAAAATAACATAGTATAAAAATTCGCCAGCTGAGTTAGTACTAAGGAAAAAAATAAGATAAAAATAGCGTAACACTATAACATTTGTAAGTGAAATGGAACGCAGCTCCGACACAAAATAATTCGTTACCTATGTTCTGTCATGAGAAAAAAAAAAAAACTTTCTACTCTACGACATAATCATCTATGTCTACAACTAATAATATTACGTTCCTTCCTGTATAGGACAGTTATCATACTCTTTGATATTAGATTTAGAATCTATTAGTCTGTGGGTATAAGGTACCTACCTACGTTACTAACACAAACAAAACAAAGATAGTATAGATTAAAACCTTGATTAGAACACATATAAAATATGTTATCTTAGACAAATTAGAAGACGGCGATTCGAAATAAAAAATATGTTAATAGACGTACCTATATACCCACTTTGTGATTAACTTAAAAACACAGCTCGTATAGAAAGGAATGTCAATTTTAAAATTGGAATTGTACAATTACTTTTTTGAGGCTGCTACTCGGCGGAGTGCATTTCGATGGAGCGGTTTCCTTTACCACCGGCGCTGGTGTGGTAACTTCCTTTAGTTGAATTCCATCGAGATCTCTAAGGCAGCTTACGCGGTGACGAACTCCGTCGGATCCCAGCACAAAAACAAAGCCCTGACGCGTCCAACACTTTGACACACCGTAGCGTAGGCGAGCCTTCATAAATACGTCATGCCGAGCCTTAGTGAGGAACTCCGATAAAGTAACACCAGATCCCTTCAAACCAGCTTTGGCAGACCAGATCTTATCGCGCACGCTGACGTCACGGAACTTGCAAAGGATCGGTCGTGGCTTACCGGCGACCAGTGTGCGGCCCATTCTGTGACTCCGGCTGATGTCACTAACTACAAATGAAGTTTGCTTCAGCCGCTCCGACAAAACCTTTACTACAACTCCAGGTGTATTTTCCTGTGCATCTTCTGCAACGCCGTGGATCAGGAGAAACTTACGTCTGCTTTGCATCTCCAGCTGATCGACAGTAGTAGACAAACATACCATTTGGCTTTGAATAGCTCGCAGGGAACTCAGAACAAAAGTCTTGAAGGCCACAAACTCAGCAGCCAATTCTTCAACACAAGGAGTGGGATTTTGTTTGTTTGCGAGTTTTGCTTCAAAACTCTCCATTCTTTGCAAAAAAGTTGCAGTCAGTTCAGTCAATGACATCTGTTCAGTAATATTGTCCATCTTAGAGGTTAGGTACCTACAATAGTTGAACTGCTTTGTGAAGTGATAATACTTTGTTGATTTAAGTGATTGTTGCAGGGATAACACAATTTGGCAGGTGAGGTATCTGACTAGTGTATTATTTCATGTAAAAGTTGTTTAGAACTAATTTTAACTATTTATTAAAGTGTTAAGCTCTTTCAAGTTGTTGCTTATTTTACGACACCTACCGCCGAAAAAATATACTATTCAAATGGCATGATAGTAAAATATACTATTCAAAGTTATAAAAACAATGTTAAAATAAAAATATTTTATCTTCGTAGTAAAAATATAGTAATTAAGTACCTACATTAATAATTAGATTGTGGTTCAATAGGTCACTAATTTTAAGAAATCCTTTGTGCTATGAGCCGCACAGCCCATCAAAAAGTACAATTCCTGGAAGCGCGGATGTACTGGTTCAGGACGATTGATTCCCGATCTCTTAATTTTTTTTATCATAGATTTAAAAAATTAATATCTACAATATATAACTGAAATTTATAATATGTTTAGAATAAAAGAGGTTCATCACCGATCTAAAATAAAAACACCAATCTGCAAATAACTTCTACCTACATTTTTTAATTTTTTTTATAATTTGTTTAAAATAAAAGAGGATAATCACCAATCTAAATCAAAAACACCAATCTGCAAATAAAACTTCTACCTAATTTTTTTTTATCACAAATACCCATCTATTCCAATACTCGAAATGTTGTAACTTAATATAAATTTATTTAAAATATAATTCAAAACAGGTTTTAGAAAACATCATTCCCGATTTCCTGATTCCCAGTGAGCATATAAGTTGAAACACAAAGTACAAATTAAAACGACATTATCGCGGATCCGCGGGTACATTTTCAGTTAAATCGCTTTGTTAATGGCTCCCTAGATTGCCTTTATAACTAAATTAAAACGATATTCAACATTGTATTGTAGCCTTTAAAGGCCTTTTTATACAGATTGTATACAGGGCTATTGGTAAGTCAACCTATTCCCGTTAAGGGCGTGTAGTTTACATCGTTTCTGACTGATTTGACTATGCAACACCCTATCCTAAATCTAACCGATTTCGAGATATTTGAATTTTATTGAAATTCTTTTTATTACTAATATTATTTGATTTTTACATGGAAAATTAGATGCTTTAGGACCTCAATAACCAATATTGTACGTAAAATTAATAAATAAGTCGTTATAGATAATAAAAACGTATAAAAACTTATATTATTATTATAATATATTATAAATAATAATATAATTATTATATAGCAAAATATATAGCAAATATGTAGATTATATTTGAGAAGAACTTACTTGAATATAATCTAGATATTTGTTATTATAGAACTTATACACAACAATCACAACAAGTAATATAAAAACACTGGCCCGACTGCAAAAGATGGCAGAAAAAAAACATTGACTCGATAGGTTTAAGTTTTCCAGATTTGTGTTTGTATGAGTTTTGACGTGATATAGGTAAGTTTTATACATTTTGTATATTAATGAAGAAACATATACGATATAACTATTCGGTAAGATTTGATAAAAAACTTGTTTCATACGAAATACACTATAGCATATAATAATTATATGTATACTAGCGACCGCTCGCGACTTCATTCTCATATTAGACAATAATAATATTAACACAACAAAAAAAAGAATAACCGAGATTGTTTCATCCGTTCTCAAGTTATAGCGTCACCAAAAGAAATAGGGGTTCATTTTAATATATATATATATTGATAATAATATATTGTATTGGCTGTTCGTCGGATAAACCTGCTATTGTAAAACTGTTCAGTATTAAAGCGCTGCAAATATCTGATGAAAATCTTCGAAAATCTCTGTATTTGTGTACTGTCTACATCCACCTAGTGTTCCTCTATACCACATCTCCCAGGGTCACATAAACTTTACCAAACAAACTCTTAGTGTAGCCGAATTACTTAGGTACAAGATTAAACGATTTAAGATAAGATAGGGTTGGCAACTCACACAAAACAACCGTAGAAGTAAGATTAGGATCTGTGCGCTGGCCGAAGTAAACAGATTTGAAAATGAGACCAAAGTTGGTCCAGTCTTGGAAATATAGGCTTACTCAAATGTTTGTTGCCTTAAGTGACGGATAGAGGATATTAACATTTTCATTAGAACGTTATTAGTGTGTTATTACATCCCTTTCTAAGGTGGAACTTTTGCACAAAGGGGAGAACCCAGTTTAGATTTTGTGATAAAATAAACATGGTTATCTAGACCGTCGGAATTTAGTTGAGAACTCTTCACTTCTTGTTTTCAGATTCAAATCCATCCCTTTATCTCGATATTGGTGGGCATAGGTTGCAAAAGCATAACAACAATAAAAGTTATTGCGAAAGTAGTTATTTAGCAGTTGACTTGTTAGAATAGAAATAATTGACACTAAAAAATTAAGAAGTTATTTGAAGTTTTTGGATCACTTAGAACTCAAGGACGTTTTGTGACCGTTGACTGAAAAACTAACCATTTTAATGGTACGTTACAACCTAAAGTTTTTTTTTTTTAATTATTTATAATTTAAAAAAAAACTTAAGGTTGTAACGTAACTGAACGTGGTAGGATTGGATGAAATAGCATTTCATTAACATTTAGAGATATTATTAACGGTTAATGTAAATACACTCGAGAGCAATGAATCTGGGTCACTTAAACAATGTTAAAAATCTCGGAAACTAAAAATGATAGGTTAATGCAATAAATTGTATTTAATAGACAATGTAATACTACTTAAATGAAAGTAAAACAAATATGAGTCACCATACATTTTATTAACACAAAATTACATAAAGAAAAAAACTGCTGATCTCTCCTTAAAACAAAAATAGGAAACATGAAATTTTTGAACTTTATTACGATTTTCTTGAATTTTAATACTTCGTATTGCCTCCTCGTGCTTCCATTACTGCGTTTACGCGGTTTGGCATGCTGTACACCAAGTTCCTTATACGATTTTGGGGAATATTCTCCCATTCCTCTGTGAGAGCAATTTTGAGCTCACGAAGCGTGATTGGGGGAGGGTTTCGTTATTTTACGCATCTGCCTAGCTCGTCCAAGCATGCTCGATCGGGTTGATATCCGGGCTGCGCGCTGGCCACTCCATACGAGTAATGTTCATCTCTTGAAGGTAGTCATTCACAATCCTACCTGTATGAGGTCGGGCATTGTCATGCATAAATATAGCATCCTCACCTAAATTGACCATAAATGGACCAACGTGATCATTGAGGATTTCTTCCACATATCTTTCGCTAGTTAAAGAGCCGTTTTCTATGATCACCAGCTCTGTGCGACTTTCAGAAGAAATTCCGGCCCACACAAGTACAGACCCACCACCGTAGGCTACTTTTTCTTCGATGCATGCTTGCTTGAATCTTTCCCCTGGTCTTCGATACACTCTGTGTCTTCCATCGTGCTTGTAGAGCATAAATTTTGATTCGTCGGAGAACATAACTTTTGACCAATCTTCAATACTCCAATTTACGTGGCTCTGGGCATATCTTAGTCTTGAAATACGATGCCCACGCTCCAGTTTAGGGCCGTTTGCAGGTCTAAGGGGTTTTAAGTTAGATTCAGCAAGCCGACGTCTTACTGTCCATGCACTTGGGTTACTTCCTCCGAGGCGTCGAAACTGATTTGTGAGTTCAGTTCCTGTGAGAAAGCGATTTCGAAGCATGGTGTTCACCAAGTATCGGTCTTCTCGTGTTGTGGTACACCTGGTTCTGCCCGTTCCTGGTCTGCGTAGGTTAGAACCAGTTTCTTCGTAACGTCGGAGAACTCTTTGTACTGTTGACAGCGACACACCGACAGTCCTGGCTGTATCGCGCTGACTCCGGCCGGTTTCCAGCATTGTAAGTATTCTGGTGCATTCTTCAGGCGTAAGCGACATAATTTCAGCTTGAATAATGAATATAGAGCACTATCAACATGGTTTATGTACCCACATAAATGACAGATTACAAACAAAAGCAAAACCAAATGCTGTAATTTCGTAGTTCCATCTTCGAAAGTGGCCCTTTTTCAAATTAGATTTTTTTATGATATAACTTTACAATAACTAAGAAGTTTTAATACCTTCATTTAAGGAGTATTACATTGTCTATTAAATACAATTTATTGCATTAACCTAGCATTTTTAGTTTCCGAGATTTTTAGGATTCTTTAAGTGACCCGGATTCATTGCTCTCGAGTGTATATTGTAATAAGAGTTCTAGAAACTGTGCGTAAAATTCTATAGCCGTAGATAATTTCATATAATATGTATATATAATATTATATTACACATATTTTATATACATTTAAGTCTATAAAATGAATGTAGTACACTGTTTTAAACTATCACGGTTGTTCTCTAAAGTTATATGATTATTAACGGGATATTTACCGTGGTAAGGTTGTGGAATGAGCTCCCGATATTTCGGCGCAGTTACATGCACCATGTTCACGGGAAGACTGAAGAATGCGGGTGGTTGGTCAAAAAGTTTAAAAGTTAGGTGCAGACATAACGATCTACCCTCTTTCTTAGTCTTTTGCTACGGTTATCACTGGAACTCGAACTCGATCCTAAGTCCCGACAAAACACACTCACTGTATCACTGCGTATAGTATTTTGAACACATTTTGAACGCGGACTTTTATTTTTAAAACAACCTAATACTGGATTCCACGCACTGGCGAGTTGAAAACCATCACCTCGATTAAAATTCTGGCATTTCGAGATCTCAATAGTTTCCTTTACTAGCCTTGGTATGTAATGGCGTTCGGTGGACAAGATTTTAGGGTTATGGAATTCAATCCAGTGGTTAGGACCCGCGTCCAGCAGATGCTCAGCTATGGCAGATTTGTGTCTTTCATTGTTTTTTACTGCCTTTATGTGTTCCTTGATGCGGCATGAAACAGTTCGCTTCGTCTGTCCTATGTACGAACTTCCGCAGCTGCAGTTAATTTTGTACACCCCGGGATGCTGAAAAGGAATCTTGTCCTTAGGGGAACGCAGACATTGCGCAATCTTCTGATGAGGAGTAAATATGGTCTTGATAGCATATTTGTCAAGAATTCGACCTATTTTGTCTGTGACTCCTTTAACATATGGCAAAAAGGTCGGCTGTCGTTCCACCTTCGGTTTTATCAGTTTCTTCCTTGGCTTGGTTATACCGACCTGAGCCTTATAACCATTCCTGCGTAACACCATCTGTACGTGGGATAGTTTAGAATTCTTGACAAATATGCTATCAAGACCATATTTACTCCTCATCAGAAGATTGCGCAATGTCTGCGTTCCCCTAAGGACAAGATTCCTTTTCAGCATCCCGGGGTGTACAAAATTAACTGCAGCTGCGGAAGTTCGTACATAGGACAGACGAAGCGAACTGTTTCATGCCGCATCAAGGAACACATAAAGGCAGTAAAAAACAATGAAAGACACAAATCTGCCATAGCTGAGCATCTGCTGGACGCGGGTCCTAACCACTGGATTGAATTCCATAACCCTAAAATCTTGTCCACCGAACGCCATTACATACCAAGGCTAGTAAAGGAAACTATTGAGATCTCGAAATGCCAGAATTTTAATCGAGGTGATGGTTTTCAACTCGCCAGTGCGTGGAATCCAGTATTAGGTTGTTTTAAAAATAAAAGTCCGCGTTCAAAATGTGTTCAAAATACTATACGCAGTGATACAGTGAGTGTGTTTTGTCGGGACTTAGGATCGAGTTCGAGTTCCAGTGATAACCGTAGCAAAAGACTAAGAAAGAGGGTAGATCGTTATGTCTGCACCTAACTTTTAAACTTTTTGACCAACCACCCGCATTCTTCAGTCTTCCCGTGAACATGGTGCATGTAACTGCGCCGAAATATCGGGAGCTCATTCCACAACCTTACCACGGTAAATATCCCGTTAATAATCATATAACTTTAGATGAATGTAGTAATATATAAATTATATAAGATTAATGTAGTAGGTAATCAATTCCCTGCCGCTTTCGAGTTTATGCTCGCCTAGTACTATGCATATTTTTTATAAAAATATGCATATATTTTAATCCTTAACTACATAATATACATAATAACAAAGTTAAGTAGCTGCGCCCCACGGTTTCATCCACGTGGTGAGGGAAGATGATCATGATGAAAGTATCCTGTGAATGTAGTACCTCATTTATCTACAAACCAAAAATTCTCCTATTGCATTCAGCCTTCTGGCGTGATTAAGTAACATACCTACATCAATCCAAACATGTGTACCTATTTATAATTATAAGTAAAAACGTTAAACCAAGATAAAAAATTATAAAAAGTTAAACCAAGATTTTGTAACAGTGGACCACAGAAAAAAGTTATATATAAGGCACGAATACAGTTTCTCATTATAATTAAATAAGTACCTTTATCGCCTGATTAGTGTTGCTGATGTTCTGGGCTTCTGATGTTTTACTTCCAGTTGTAATTTGCCAAAGAGATGAAAGCGAATTGATTTAATAAATTTTCTTTCTCCTTTAGTAATTAAAACTGACCAAATCACTATGGGAAGTGGTACATTTATTTTTTTCCACGGCCATCGTTGAAACTTTGGGGTGAGTTGGGAAAAATATTGTATATTTTTCCCAACTCACCCCAAAGTTGAGTTCAGTTAGTTAACACGGAAATTAACGTATGAACGTTTTTTTATATATACAGTCTAAGATAAGATATAACACCTCGACACCTCGAGTTATGAGTAAAAAACTTAATAATAGTCATCATGTAGTCTACGTAAATGAAAATGCGTTTTCAAATATATAGACATTAATACATATTTTATGGCGTAGTCGGGTTGGTTTATAATATATACATAATATATATATATATATATATATATATATATATAATATATATATATATATATATATATATATATATATATATATATATATAAATGTATAAATATATGTAATGACCTCGTAACCTGCTCAGGCGCAGTTGTAAACAATCCTAGGCCTGTGATTGGCGGACTCGCTGAGAGCGTTTATCCTTCTGAATCGGATTCAAAGCCACGGCGGCGACGCGACAGGGATAGACATTATAATAATACTAAAAATTGAGTTATAAATGCTAGCTAGTTACATGTTAATAAAAAGGAACTTTAATATTTTTTCAAATCCGTATAACTCAGTTCAGACTGATGTTAGGTTATACAATCATATAATAACTTTTGCTTACTATATTATTTTACACTCTAGGGTTTGGATGATAGGCGCGGTAAAAAAATTGCGCCAATTTTGTTCATTGTCTTTTACCAATGGTGGTAAATGATTCAATGTCTTAACCCACAAGAAACACATACACAAGAGGGAGAGAGAGAGAAAGAGAGAGAGAGAGAGAGAGAGAGGTAGCGGAACTGACACATACCGTAGATAACATATTGTTGCCAGTAACAAGTGACAATACGTACACAAATAATATTATATCTACTTTTTCCCTTCTCTTTAACTCTCCTTCAAGTGAAATTTAAAGTCTAAGTATACTTTAATTATAGGAATGCTCGAAATTATTATCTCACACTAATAATATAATTAAAACTGTAATTTCCATACTTAGCTATATTTTCTCAAAGTCTACGAAAGGGACGAAATTGAAGAATTTTTGACTACCATAGGGATCAAAATCTCAAGAGTTGGGGAAATCCGACTTTCTAGTGGTAAATGATAGTTAGGGCTCGTGGCAGTGACAGATATTCTGCAATATCGACTGTTCTGATCTACTTAACAAAATTACCTTTATGCGCCCTTCAAGTCCTTACGAAACAAACAACTGTTAAGTCTACCTCTAGCATCTACTTGCTATAGGCAGAACAGCTTTATCAGCCGAGCATGTAGTTCTTATTCACTTTGTAACGAAAACAACGTTGACCTTGATTTATTCTACTACAGCATACCTACGTTAAGAAAACAACTTGATGAGAATTTCTTCAATATGTATAGATGTAAGATGTAATAAATAAGTATATCGATAGTACCTAATTCACAGAAAGCGAGATCTATCTTCCAATGCTAAAATACTAACTTGTAATTGTACGTTTAATTCCACAATATTGCTAACAGTGGAGACTTTTAAATGACTTTATGTTACCTATGAAAATGCACAAGTTATTATTATATAGTCGATAGTCTTCCTAAAAATAAATTAATAAATATCCTGCACAACCTTTGTAAAAGTGAGACTTTTTTTTTCTTACAGCTATCTAGAGTATTGTCGCAAATGAAATTATAAACAAATGTATCGGGGTCTTACAATCCTGCTTCAGAACTTATTGGGTAAATATTTTTCCTTCTGCCTTATTCATTGCGTGCACTCTAATTGTATTCCTATTCTACCCCTGACACGTAAAAACAACAAGGTCTTGCTACGTCTTGCTTGTCACGCTTCTTCAATAACGGACTATCCCATCGATGTCGTATTTTTATTTCACTATAGTTTTTTTGTGGTAGTACTTTTGCAGAGACCGCTTGCGGAGTTATCACACCTTTGTCTGTTACTCAACCGTGAAGCAGTAGTGTGCAAACATTACTGTGAACTGGTTTGAAGGGAACTTCACTTGTAACGCACCTATTCTAGGTAGAAGTTACCACTTAATACCAGATGAGCCTCGGTGCCTGTACCGTTTCCTAATAAATTAAAAAAATATTTTATAAGAGTAGTCAAGCGCTAGCCTATCAAATAGTGTTTGACCAGGACCACTGTTCTGTGTTTCACTCGCTTTTTGGCAGCTGCAGTCGAAAGTGGTATCACACAGAACTAAAATAGCATCCGGCTCTCCAGGACAATTGTCAGAGCACACTGTTAGTATTTAGCTACAGCTTTTCAAATTTTAGGGTGGTAGCTACCCAAGCCCAACAAAAGTGGGCACTTTTGTTGGGCCATGCTCTAGATCTTTTCATGATGTTACTTTCACCGAAAGTTCAATCCCGAAGTGGGAATCGAACCCGTGGCCGTCTACTTTAAGGCTGACCCTTGTTACCACTGCAATTATCGCTTCATCCTTTGAATTTGATTTAAGCCGAATGTGGTCAAAACTATAATCGGATCTATCCGATAAAAATTAGTTACGTGAGTAATTCTAAATAAAAGTTGATTTAAGCCAATGAATAGACATATGCCTTTGTTACCTTGAAACTGCAAATACTTTGTGTTCACTATCATGGCAAGCTTCACTGTAAAATAGTAGTAGTGAATGATCTATTTCTGCTCGAGAGTATGTCTAAGCCCCCCGCTAAACGGACGCTACCAGGGCATCCAAATGGATTTTCATACAATATTTCTGGCCTGCTACGGGGGGCAGAAATTAAATTCCACATGAGTTTTCCCGCCGCACAGTTATACGGGCGAAATGACAAACTTTGTAACCCGTTTAAGAACGAGTAATGAGACACTTGCTGAGTAAGTGTAGTATAAAAGACATATCCATGATTTCTTACTTCCATGTCTAACCCCTTCACGGCGCAAGGGGAAAGGTTGCCCTCTATTTACGCCTTAAGTAAAACTACAATAGATTATCACACAAAAGGCTATAAAGGTCATAATACGACCTTCACGTGACTTGATTGTTAAGTTCGTTCAAGGAATTAATAAAGAAATTCTATGTCGTGCTTATTAAGTTCCTAAGTGAATGGATATGGAAAACAAAGGAATATTAAGAAGGTTGTTGTGTGGGGTGGATATTTATTATTCTAGTATAGAATATTTTTTAGAATGAATCAGGTGAAGGTTTCAATAGTAACAATACCAATTCGTCTTTCCCCTATAATGAGGTCGGAGAATCAATGTCATGATTTTTTATTGGAGGTAAGTAATTAACCTATAAACACGCGCCGGTACACCGGTGGCCAAATCTATACATTGCACAAAGCGGCGCTGGTACACCGGTGTACCGCAGTCAATACCCATATCAGGACTGAACATAAACGTTAACTGTTCAAATATATAATACATTTCGGTTTATCAGATGTTTTTTTAATACTAATAAGCACCTAGAAATCATTTTTACATAGAAATATAAATTATTTTGCTTATCAGTAGGCTATTAAAAAAAACAATGGGCGTCGATACCATGTCACTTAAACTTTCGCAGCATTGCATGTGCTAGTGTATTGTTTTCGTGAATAAGTACCATTTCGAGGTAAAAACCTAAGAAAAAGCTTATAATCCTCTTATATTATGGTTTTGTGAGCAATTCCCGTAATTTAATAAAGGCAGCCGCCATATTGTTTCGATAACGAGTGGGACTACGATTTTGAGATCTATTTGGTTAGCGTTAGAGTATATGTTTGTATGACAATTTGTGGATTTATTATGGATAATTTATAAAATAGGTAGTATAGGTTTTCAAAGTCTATTACACCGTTGTGATTGTATGCTTACTCCTTTTACACTTGCTTGAGAGATAAATTTGTTTTTGAAGAATTTATTTCATTTGTTATTTTTTTGTTGCGGTTCAAGTTTTTATGTGTTTTTTCGGTTGACTTTACCTCTATAATTTGACTAAAAAGAAACAGATAACATAATAATAGAATAAAGGAAGATGTACTGGGTAACCAGTGTAAATTTACGCCGTTTACAGATATGAAATAGAACAAATAGCTGTTTTACTACGATTTTAGTCCTGCAAAAGTTTGCGGCGAGCGCAAATTTTTTAAATAGTGAATTTTCGCGCGCTTTTTCCATTGGATTTGGCGCCAAAAAATTTTTAGTTTTACCCTACCTAAAGGGTTAAACTATAAAGTGGATGACGTCACTTATACGGCTGCAGAAACTGGTTTCTAGGAGACAATTTCAGTTTCCTAATTTGACTTGTTTTTTGGATTTTCATTATCATAATCAGCCCATTTTGTTCCCACTGTTGGGACTCGAGTCTTCCTCTCAGAGAGAGGAGTTGGGCCATAATCCACCACACGTGCAGGGCTTGGTAGATAGGTTGGTGGCCAACCCATGATGAAGTTTTTTTCAGGCTGCCCGAAGACCTTCGACATAGCCTAACAACTGTTGTCCTAAGACAAACAACCGGGACCGACGGCATAACGTGCCCTCCGAAGCACGGAAGCACTCAGTTGAATAATGCCACTAGCGGTCACCCATTCAAGTCCTGACCGCAGCAAGCGTTGCTTAACTTTTTCGGTTAAGATCGCCAAGTCAAGCTCCGCTACGAGCGCTTATTGTTTTTGGACTTTAGTTAACCTGTGTTCCAAAAGTATCGAATTTTTGTATGCTATTTATTGTATCCACTCTAGTTCAGATTCTGGAAGACTGTAGTCTTTCTGGAATACTGTGCCTAAATATTAGAATCGTCTTGTTTTTAGACTTACAGAATTTTAACAAAGTTTAAAACGATCGCTACTGGTAGCAATTTGCTCGTTCAGCACAACAAACTAAACTATTGAATCAAAACCTAATCCTACTATCGCAATATATAATAGTAGTATATATATATTATGTTTGTACTGCAATTACATGGATTGTTACGATAACGCGAAGTTCACTATTCTAAAATATGTGTAATTTTTTTAAATATTTGATTTAAATTTTTAGCTATTATTGTGCGCTAACCGGGCGCAACAGTTGATACTTATAAGATTAATAACTTAATTTGTAAAAGTTGAACATTAGTCAGAAAAAATACCGTCTAATCATATATACTTATTAAATAATAACTATATATATAGTATATGTATACTATGTATTATAGATAATTTCCTTGCTTGGATTTTGTACTTACTACGGCTTATTTACTTTACATTTCCATGCCAACCGTCCTTCTTCACCTCGACAACAAACAATTTGCGAAAAAATTTGCATCGAAAGCGTCAATATGTCACGCTTCAGCGTACCAAACTATTAGTTATCTTTACCACAGTTGCCCTAGATAATTGATAGTTTGTACTCTTTCCCGTGAACAACACGTTACGTTACACTTACTCAGTTATTCGTGCACTTAGTTCCTTAATGTGACCGACCGCTATCACAGCTTCACTAAACCAAATCGCTAAACCAAATGCCTCATAAATGTCTTTTATCCCACATTATGCCATAATAAATTTATGTGCTTATTTGTCGGATTCATGATATTAAACTAGCATTACGAAGATCATATTTAAATTTTATTATCACAATGTGAGATTACTCTAAGCTATGAATATAACTTTAAGTGTGTAGTCGGAAACACAATCTGATGTTGAATATGAGTCGGTTTCAAGAGGCAAGGAGCTATAAAAATATATTTTTTTCATTTTGCAGTTAGTTATGTGGTCTGTGCATTCTTATCCTCTTCATTGATAATCTAGTGACATACGAAAAATATGAAAAACTATCGAGTGACTATTTGTATATATATATATATGTAGTTATTTAGTCTATAAATATAATTAAAAAAGACACAACAATACATACTTAATTAGAGGACATAGGATTACTAAACTAACTGTAAAATTTACTAAAGGGCTATATCGTTTCTGAGTTTGCATCAGCATTCAGAGCAGACCGGTCTCTGCAAACAGCACCCGTTCACGAGTTGACGCATGTGGCAGCCATCGCCTTCCTCAACCATATTTGAGGGAAGAGGCGACCCGCCACACGACGCTATTGCCTGCCGACACCTTTTCGTGAGCGTGTCTGCTCTGTATGCTCATACTAACTCTTTGTCCACTTCACTTTAAAGTAGATGAGTCACTTCCACAAGAGTTCTTTAAAAGTACTTACATCAAGGCTAAAGGCCTATTCAGACCTGGGCGTTATTCGCTACCGCGAGCGATAGAGAAATCCGAAAGGTTATGCGTTAATTTCGCTGTCGATGTGTGTATCGAGCGGATATCGCTACCGCACGCGATAGAGATATCCGTTGGCATGGAAGCATGTCGCTGTTACTTGCTCCCGCGTCGCCCGGCGGAACTAGTTTCGCCAAACAATAGAAAATACCGCCTCACTAAGCGGTATTTTCTCTTGTTTGGCTATTTACCCATCGAGTTCCACGTGGTAGCGAATAACGCTCAGGTCTGAATAGGCCTTTAGCCTTTGTATTAGAGTCAGAGGCATTACGTTATGAAAAATATTGCGGGGTTGCCACGTCCTCCAAAATATGTACAGATAACAAAGGTAGGCTAATGTGTGTGCAGCTTGAAAGCAATAGCAATAGCATCTCTCTGAAATATTCAGTCGTTTAGCAGATATTAAACACTACAGTTCGTATGCAAGCAAACAAATGTATGTACTTATTCATAACGTGGAGTGAACTTGCAAATAAGGCCATTGTTTGCGTAACACTTATATTTTTAGTGATAATATGAATGGGTAGTGCCGCTTGTGTTATTCCTTTGTAGACAGTTCTTTTGTTCCTATTTTCATTATCCATGGTAGAATGGTATTTATTAAAGCCGGAGAGAAAGGGATGTTTTGTGAGTTATTTCTTCTGTTTAGTGTATTCTATAGTCTGTATTTTTCTTTCATAAATTGCAATGTTCTTTATATTCACTAAAAGTTACTTTGTCTGTTATTGCTAAACAATCAATGCACAATACTTGCTTTTCGACTAATGCTAAAAGATGTTTTGCTTGTATTAATCTCTGGCTGGACGTGTTACCTCGTCACGTGGACCCTCTGACGTGTTGTATCCACAGCTTGAGGATGTATAATAAAACTCAGTGCCGTAAGATCTTCAAGAAGATCTTCAGAAGGCAATAAACACTTGTATAAAGTATTGTAATACTGATATAGATAACTCGACATACTAAGCTTCCTTTTAGATTATAAACAAGTAGTAATTGAAATGTCATAAATACCAAATTGACATTTGATCGAGTGTTTTCAATATCGATACAACCTATAATATAGTCGAAAAGATCATGATATATGGTGTGTTTATTCTGACTGATGACTAACTCTGCCCCTAATCCAGTGTACAATTTATTTTCTACCTACCTGACCTATTTCTTACTTGAAAAAGGATAAACATAATGAACTAAGACTTTGCAACGACTGTTAAAGATATTTGGGTGTTACTTCTGGTCCAGTGATCCCACTGATCTACTTCCCTGATCTAGTGTGCCCCTTCTCTTATTATTTATTTCCCGTGCCTAATTTGGTCGAGAGAAGAGATAGTGATGAGAAGAGATAGTGATATCACTTAACTACGAAACAAAATTGAAAATTCGAATTGAAAAGAGATCAACGTAATGCACTGACAAAACTGTAAGATTATTAGAGATATTTGAGTGTTAGCTTTGATCCAGTAACCCCACTGTTCTAGTATGCCTCGTTATTCATATTCCGTGTCAAGGTAGTTCGGTCGATAAAAGACTCACATACGAAAGTAAATTAAAACGTCTACTTGAAAAGAGATAAACTTCATGCTTTAATACAAAACTTATTATTATAGATATTTGAATGTAAGCTCTGATCCAGCGATCCCACTGATCAAGTGATCCTTGATCTAGCGTGCCTCTTTTGTTATTATTCATTTCCCGTACCTAGCTCGGCCGTGAAAAAGGACAATACTGTTACGAGAAACATAATTAAATTCCGTACGTTGCTTAGCACCTGACAG
This sequence comes from Selenia dentaria, assembly GCA_917880725.1. Taxonomy (NCBI): domain Eukaryota; kingdom Metazoa; phylum Arthropoda; class Insecta; order Lepidoptera; family Geometridae; genus Selenia; species Selenia dentaria. The sequence continues at coordinate 11,844,619 of OU862885.1, forward strand.
AGACAAATTGAAAAGAGCTTTAGTAGTACAAATAAATATTAGAAATAATACAACATTATTATGAAAGAAACATTTTATTTTTATAGTTTTATTTCACTAACAGTGCATTCACAGTTAAAGTTTCTCGGGCAAGAAACATTTTGACATCAAGATAGGAAATAATACAGTTCCGATTCAGCGTGAAATACAAATAGCTTACATAGATAGTGAATAATATATTAAACTCTACTTCGTATAAGACTAGAAGTTTCGTGGCTATACACATTAACATCTAATAGAAGGCCGTGTACTTAGGCAATAACTAAGTGCAAGAGTTAACAGAGAATATGACACCGCAAAACAAAATAACATAAAAAGACAAATTGTACTTCAATTGATGTTGTTATATTGGACTTTTTAGGAGCCACACTGCTAATTTCTGAACGCGTCATTTCAAACAGCATCGTCGATAAAGAAAAATAAACGTAAAACTGACGTAACACTGAAAATCATGGGCCATATAAACCAGCAGTAATTAATTTATATTTTCTAGTTTGGTTTGTCCTTGAGTTTTGACGATTATAGCGAACTATTAACCGTAAATGGTTGTGACGGTGCACATAAGCAATTACAATATCGTGAAAACTTCTTTTTAAGTTCTTCCCAAGAAAGTTTTAGTCATATTATCTACAGACCTAATTGATAAATATGTTTTTATATTAGTTATTTTTAGAGATCTATGATGTCGTATCTTTTTATGTTGCATTCAAGTATTATTTCAAGCTGTTGTTGAACCTTTTATAATACACTCGTAATATACGGTTGGAGATTAGGGATAGTATTATAACAAGTCTTAAATTATAATGTATATTGTTATAAAGTATCATATTATCTGTTAATAATTGCCATACACTTATTTATGTAAGTCGCAGACAGAGACAGAATATAATATTGACTTACAAATACTTAAATTTACATAATTTAAACATAATTACATATGATGAAGATGAAAATTTTTACAGATCAATAAGATAAATGAAACGTCAGCGTGAATTTATTGCGAATGACGTGTTTTTAATTCTATGTACATCATACAAGTAGACGAAACTTAGTACCAAATTATCTACTAAAAATATTTCTACAGAGTAGAATTATTTTATATTCGTTTCTACTACTACTTATAGAATAAATGAATTAATTTGTATGAGTTTTGAATACAAATGAAACATTTAGAAAAATTATGTTTCTGAAATGTTATTGTCTAATTACTATTTATTTACTATTTAAATAAAATAGAGGTTATGTTAATGTTCCAAATCTGGAGAAATATATTTCTTTGGTATCACCATGAAGTAATTGGTCAAGTAATCATAGATTAGATAGACTTTAAATAAGTCTTCATGTTTACAAAATTCTTCTGTAAAAAATTAAGGATATTCATTTATTATATATCAATTTAATCAATACGTTTTATGAGATTTTGAATCAGCAGATCATAGGCTTCGTATCGTTCGCTTTTTATCAACCATGATTATTTAAAAAAAAAACAAAACGGTCAAAAAACAGAATAACGAGAAGGAAGGAAAAGCATGCTAACTAGGTATAGGTATATTGAGAATTACTAAATAGTTTCAACTTATGGAGTAGATTCAACTGTATACAATTTCTCACACACCGTTTCCTTTCCTTTTTACTTTTACTACTACTACTACTCCTTTCCTTCAACATTCCCTTTAAATGGTGAATGTTTTTATTACATAAAATAAACTCAGACACTTGCATAATTATTACGAATTTAACAGAAGTTGCCAAATACCAATATTAAACTAATACCATCAGCCATCATCGAAGGGTCAGCTTATGATACTTAATGAAATGCTGCTGCGTTCCCAAGAAATCCAGTTATGGATTATGCATAAATCACACCTACACCTCAAGGCAAACCAAGTTGGAAGAAAACTAAAAAAGGGGAACGAAACTAATCATTCCCCTTTATAACTCCAGCTCGTTTTCTCGCAGAGGACTGGACCAAATTGAAATGTCTAGAACGATCTTAAAAAGAAATGTGAATCAATCTCCATTTCTGGCACCTTATAAACTACAAAAGTCAAGACCATAGCCTTATTGGGGGCTTCTGGTCTCTTCCATATGGACAACACCATTAATAAGATCTATTGTAACCTGAGAAACATCCTACTCCTATTTTCAATGTGTACTTTGTAGACCGTAAAGAGTTACTATTCAAGTTTTAAGAGGGTACGGTTTGTTCTTCACGTAAAATAGGTGTTGACATTTGTTGACTACGAGTATAATTTAGGAATATTTTATACATTATTTATTCTAGTGACTAGATGAAAATGCTATCGTTATAATCCTACGCGATATGTGCATTATGCATTACTTTCAAAGCACAGCAATAAAATCCTTATCAATATGCACATAGTGGTAAATAATCCTAAATCACAACACAGCGGTTTTGTTTTCAAAAGGTATAAGGAATGTATGAGGCTACTTCTATTTTAGATATTACTTATTTATAATGTATATGATAGAATAAGACATTGTACAAATGTGATTAAATATTTGGTCTAGAAACTTTAGGGGCGTGTGGGCAAAACAAGCGTTAGGCAGAAGCGTGAAGTGACCAGAGTGCATTGGTTTTGTTTGCAGCATTCTGAGCACATGTCCAGGTTACTAAATAGTTTTATGTATTTTTAGGTATATTATGTGACGTATAATATCTTATATGGTATAATAAATTATAATAAATAATGCATTATAATAAAATCATAAACAATATGCCGTTAATGTCATTGCATTCACTTCATTTTGGTCAGAAGTGTGTGATACACACTAGCATAGTAATAAAAATAAGGTCTTATACAAGAAGTAATTATGGCACAATTTCGTAGTATTTATAAAAATAAAAGAGTTTAATAAACATCAATCACCAATGTTACTATAATTAATTCCATTATGTAAATAAATAATTAAGTTATATCATATAGAATATAATACTCCATGTCAAATTTTCCATTAAATTAAATATGACTTATGAATTAAAAACTCTCGATATGATTGGTGACATAATTATCCTAATTTAATTATAGGCTCCACCTAAATTTAAATCAAGTTTTGTATTTTAGTACATTGCAGAAAGCACATTAACTACTTTAGAACATTCGCTTTTTTCAGTGTGTATATGATTTGGAATTACCCATATTATATATTATACATTAATTTAACAGTAATGTACATTACATATTTAGACTAAATAGTACATATCCAATAATAAGTACAGGCTATAAGTACATTAAATTGCGACTAATGCAAGTAAATATGTGTGTTTATGAACTTGAGTAAGTAAAAGTATCCAACTATGCAATTATATAATGGAACAGGAATAGAAATTCGAGCGATGTAAGGAACGTCATTTAGCATTTAGATATTAATATTCTCTCAAAGGTAAAATTACTTTTTAAAATAAGTAATCAAGGAGTTTGGGAACGTCTCGTCCGGGAAATACAGATAATCGGTCAGTATTGAGGATGCTTTTAAAGAGTCTATTTTTCTGCACTCTCCTTGATAAATATCACCGAATGCGATTGAAACTATAGTTGGAAACATCTGACTTGTTTACGTTAGTAATTCCCGTTATTCATATAAAAATGTGTGTAAACCACGTTTGTTTTCATTATAAGATTCCTTTTTTTCGACGTTTGGCTAGTTACCTACTAGTTTCTATATCAAAACTATCCTTTTTCAGATTTGTAGATAGATATCAACATTGTTTTTCTATTCGTGATACCAAGAAGATTATGATAGTTAGTATAGATATTTAATGAAACAATTAATTAAAAACTCCTGAAATGAAACAGAAAAATTTGTCATGCAGACGATCTAACTTTTAAAATCTTTGCAAAAATATTAAGTCGGATGATTACGCGATCTAATGAATTCTTTTATCTCGGTGATCGCTTACACTAGGGCTTCTCGAACAACAATTCAATTCATGATGCAATTTCGAATCCTGTCTAATTTCAAGAAGTTGCTTTTTCAACCTAGCATGCATTTTGTAAATCATTGCAATGAAATAAATCCAGACACCTGCAGGGCTATTAGGCACATCAGTTGCAATGAAATGCGTTATCTTTATTAAAATTATCTTAATCTCTATCTAAATGGCGGATTTGTGTCACTTTTGTCAGCTGTGGCTCTTTTTTTCCAAAACTGACTTATGTCACTATTCTTTATCAGATTTCAATCAACATTTGTTTGCAAGTGAGATACGTATTGCCCTGCCAGTGTCTTTTCAAAGCAGCAGTTATAATTTCGAGTTTTGTGAATATATAATGATTATGAATAAGACTAGTATATATTTATATAGTAACAACTACAAGCATACAACGATGCCATTGTCTTAAACATTATCTACAGCAATTCGCATTATATCTATGTAAGTCGTAATTATCCCGGATTCATTTTATGTACATTTCCTTATAAACGAGATAGTAAAGCATCACATAGGTCACTATTTATTAAATATACTATCAAAGTTATAGTTTACAAATTCGATAGCATTAAAAAGTTACGAGATTAACTTTGTTATAATTAATTTGTGTATTAAAGGTATTTAAACATATCCTCAGCGTGATCGACTGACATTTTATAAGAAGCTATTTTATTACATTAGTATTAAAATGTCACTCTTGTTGTACCACTCGGCGAGTCAACGTCTCCTGAGAATGCCTCTTTTAGAGACTAAACACGTGTCGAAGAGTTTTTTGTTGATCGAGCTGAATATGTGTTACTTATTCTGTATACTTTCTGCATGCGGGAGTGAGAACACTGCACACTGCATCTCTGTCATAAGCATTTTTCCAGCAGAAGTACTCGTATCACTAAAATATTTCTTTTTAATATCATAGTACTAGTTTGTCTTAATGAATTATGTCTGGCGAGGAATCTCATCCAGCTAATTAAATAACAATCATGTTATTCCAAAATTCAGCTTCTACTCAGAAGTACGCCAAAGAAAAGTAGGACGAAACTTCAGGATATTATCTTCAAAAGTAGTATTTTTAACGTCTAACATTTTAATGAATAAAGTTTTTGAATCAACAGTTTGCGAACAAGTTAATGTAACACAAGTATTTACATTGTTTGCGATTTTCCTCCTGCTAAATATTGCTAAGAAAAATAATGTTAATTGTAGACGTTTGAACTAAGTTGGTTCTTCACTGTCACCTGGCTTTGACTGCCCTATATTGTATTCTTTTAAAGCATCTTCTATGTGTTGTACCTGTTGAATTAAACAAAGTTTAAGTAAATTGAAATAACACCGCATTCAATGTTATTGAAACTTACGTTCATTATAATTTTTGTAATAATATAACGGGATTTACGTATGGCCCCAGATACACAAGCAGTCCTGCAGACTGCTTCAAGCTGCGACTGCACAGTGAAATACAGTCTTTTACGTATACACATACACGAAACCGCTCGAGCAGTTGCAGCAGCTTAGGGTGGTTGGCGGTCAAGCTGTCGCCAGGCATACACTGACTGCTCGAGCTGTCGACTGCTCTCACGAGCTACCTCTACCCGCGTTCTTTATTCCACGTCACGCGCGCTTCCCGCCCCCGAATTTAAATTGTCACTGATTTAGCAGTTAATACCAACTGCTCGAGCAGTTATCAATGGCAGCTTGAAGCTGTTGACTATGACTGCAAGAGCGGTCCGTGTATGTCGGCTCTAACCAATGCTAAAGCTGGAAACCTGCAGCCAAAACAATTGTCGATCGAGATATCGGCATAAGCCTCACGTTAACTCCGTTTTATTATTACAAAATACCGCATTTTTTATACAAAATCTTTAGCTTTTATAACATAAATAAACTCTTTTTCTTTAAATAATACCGCTTGTTAATCTTAAATTCATTTGACTTTTCTTTAATCGGTCTATTGGGATCAGAAGTATGCTTTTCAAAGTTAAAAAACTAACCTCCAAAGTTTTATAAAACCTGTTCTATAAAAGAAAATTGTTATAAGCGAAGTCCATTTCTGCAGAATTATCAAATTCCAACTTTTATATTTAAAGATAAAGTCTAAAACGGACCCGGTGTTTAGGGAAATGTCTTCGAAAGTTCACGAACTGTTTTTAGTCTTAAGATTGTAAGCGAAAGGTTGAATTTGGGATAAATTGTCTTTAAGAATGTCCATTAAGTTACCTGCGACGCGTTGGGGTCGGTCCCTGGATGTGTGTACTTGTGGAGGAAATAACATGTCCCAGGTATGTCTTTAGGGAACGAATTTGGCAGGCACGACCGATCTCGTGGCTCCATCTCGAAACCGGGGAATTTTATCAGCCACCTGAAAAATATTTGTATTATGTCGGAGCAAAAACAACGTGTCTACTGATAAAATGTTATGAACAGTTAGTCTTCATACACGCTATTACATTTTAAAGTAAGGATCGTATATCTATCTATTATGCAGTTTTTATTTTGTATTTTATTTTAGGCATCGATCACTGAAAAAATCGCCAAATCTTTAAAATCGTTATATATCCCATATTTTGTGCGTTTCGACTGCGTTTCATATACTTAGTGAATTCCAAAATTTCATTACATTTCGCCTCATTATGGTAATATGAAATGAATTTGTCATTTAGGGGTGAAAAGGGCTATTCCACTAGCGCCTTCCAAAGTGGGTAACCCTGGTGGGTAAGACTGTATTTTTATTCCATCTATATCAACTGGTATTCATGGAAATTCACTTTTATATATTCCTACCGATGAGTTTTTGTCAACAATAGGTAATGTCTTTATGAATAAAAATATTACGATTTATTAATGACATATTATTATAAGATGACACGTGGTGGATTATGACCCAACTTATCTTTCTGAGAGGATGGCTCGAGTCCCAGCAGCGGGAACATAATGGTATGATTATGAATGAAGAAATACTAACTTAGGGTGGTCTCATATAAAATCGTAAGTTCTAGATGATTTCATCATGGAAGTATTTAAATCATTTCGGTTTGATCTACGTGCTATAAAAATTCACTCTTCCCCACCAGGGTTAACTACTAGTGGAATTGCACGAAATTTACAGATCTTCGAACGGGATTGACTCAGACGCCGCGACCGACTCAAAAATCATTTAAAAATAATTATGAAATGATGATAACATAATTCACAATTATCAGACCAGTATTTTGATGATCAAAAAAAATTTGAAATACATTTTTGCAACAATATTTTACAAAATTTAGTTTAAGGGGAAACATAAGGAACAATGATGACATAAACATATTTAAAAGATATAATAATGGTTTGCAGACGTCATGACTCAAGAAATCAAGAATTAAAATAGCTTTTCTTTCGTTTTTGCATAATAATACCTACCTATTTTTCCTACTTCCTACTAATATTATTACCGCAAAAGTTTGTGGGTTTGGATCTTCTATACTCTTTCACGCTCAAACGGCGGGGGCAATTTTGATGAATTTTGGTATGGAGGTAGTTGAGGCGCTGGGTTCACACATAGAATACTTTTTTACATCATCATCATCCTTCACCACGCGGATAAAAAAGCGTCATATGCTTGGGCACAGCATATACAAAATAATAAGATCACCGCCTACGTCAAGATCGTAATGATGGCAGTTCTGTCAAAGTTTGTGTCAATTTCTGATACTTGTAGCTTAGTCAAAAGCAAAGGCAACATGTTTAACAGCTCAGTTTTCAGACAGTTTTTTTCCATGGTGATTAATTTTATATTTGTTTGTACGTAAGTCCTGTATTTTATATACTTAGTACTTAAATGTACTCATATAATACTATTATAGCAATTGCGTTTGACCATGTACATATTTTATGACATTTTGGTATAAAGATAGATTATGCCCTTAGAGAAGATAATGATGCGCAGATGTAGTCGGGGGCACCAGCTAGTTATAAATATCTTCAATTATTTACCGATGTACAATATTTATCCTGCAGCTGTTCGTCTATGCCAAGCTTACCATGGGCAATCTTTTCAAAAGTCTAAAATAAGTAACTTGCAACTTAAATTTCAACGTACTGATTCATTGTTCCCATGATGGGTCTTTATGTTGTAAGATAGAAAGGCTCTCAAAGATTCCTTGAATATTTCATCTCTGAAGGAGTTTTCGCAAACTTTTCGAGTTTCTTTGTTCCAATTATCCTTTGAAATTAAATCAGATGGAAACAAAATCTTTTAAGACAACAACTTACAAACACGCTATAATAAACCGTTTCGATTTTTATACTCGTTTTTTAATAGATCTATTTTAGAGATCTACACAAATATCAATCATTCAAAAGTCAAAACCAGAACTATAAAATCCTACTTCTTCCTTCCTCCTACTAATATTATAAACGCGAAAGTTTGTGAGTATGGATGTATGGATGTTTGTTACTCTTTCACGCTCAAACGGCTAGCCCAATTTGCACGAAATTTGGTATGGAGGTAGATGAGACGCTGGATAAACACATAAGATACTTTACATCATCATCATCATCATCATCCATCACCACGCGGGTGAAAAGCGTAATTTTCTTGGGCAAATAAAAAGATCCGCCTACGGCAAGATCGCAAGAACGACAGTTATGTCAAAGTTTGTGTCAGTTTCTGATAGCTTAGCTTAGTCAAATGCACGTTATCTTTTTGGCAGCTGTTGTTCGACGTTTGACGAATATCGGGTTTTCTACGAAAGTGAAAAAGCAAACAAATGCGGTCAAGGGTGATGAAATGTAACACAAGTACCGTCAAGGGTGGTTAAATGTAATGACAGTTTTTTCCATAGTGATTAATTTTATATTTGTATGTGCGTAGGTACTGTATTTTATTATTAGTGCTCTCAGATTGATTTCTTAAGTATTTAAATTTACTCATATAATACTATTATAGCAACTGTGATTGACAATGTAAATATTATATTTATTAAATATATATTATATTATTAGGAAATGTTTAAACAAAACCTTACATACGAACATAATTTTTACTAAAGCCAAGCATTATTGTAAGCGTAGTCACCGTCGAGCTAGTTATTTAGTTTTGCCCCGAGCTAGGACAAATTATGGTAAGAAAACTGTTACGTTTGAAGGAGCACAATTGTATAATAAGCTACCGTCACGCATAATAAACATGCACTCATTCAGCGCATTTAAAAAGCACCTCGCTGATTATTTGATATCGGACATCAAGCTTTTAGAATAGTGTTACAAGTGATGTAAAGTGAGTATAGTAAACAAATCAAATGTGTGAAGTTGGCTGTAAATATTTATTGGATATGTATTGCAAAATAGAATTTATTTTAATGTATTTTTAGAAATGATATGGCGAAGTATATTTATAAATAGTAAAGTTTTCAAGTGACTCTGTATGTGTCTTATTGAGAATAAATGTCTTTAAACCTTATATGACTTGTTGGTGTATTTTATCGCCTTAGAGAAGATAATACGAATAAGCTACTTGAAATACTAATCCTGAGCAGACGAAGTCGCGGCCACCAGCTAGTGTACAATAAACTCCAACTACATCTTACTACACCTCAAAAAATCATTGGAAAATTATCAAAGACTGATCTGTAAGTATTCCATTAAGCGCTTTATACAATTTCAGGGATAATACAAAGATTTCTTAAAACGAAGTTAATTATGTTTAAGTTTTGTCGTTATGTATCAGGCGAAAGACACTCTACACAAACTAAAAAGGACAGATTCAGAGCTAGTATCACCAATTGGAGTGGAGACCACGGACCAGCAAGCGCAGCGTAAGTCGTCCACCGACAACGTGGACAGACGACCTAATAAAGGTCGCAGGACGACGTTGGATGCAGGTAGCTTCCAACCGGTCCCTTTGGAAAATTATGAGGGAGGCATATGTTCAGCAGATTATGATGATGTTGAAATGTTTGAGTTCTGTAGAAATGGATCAGGCGAGAGACACTCTGCACAACCTCAAAAAGATAGTCAAGATAGAAAATCTTTGTCTTTTTCTAAAGTCATAGTGTTATGATAGACCGGAAATAGTCCAACAAGGGCCGTCATTGATATTGTTTGTTCCTAGATTTGTGCATTTTCATGAATATTGAATTATACTACTGATAGTGGTAAGTTCGTGACGGTACAAGAGTATTGGAAAAGTTTACATAATCATGATATTATGTTGGTGTAACGACAGACGATAAGTGACTGTGTTTTTATTTTATTTTTACGTGCAGACGGCTCATATGATGGAGATAACGAAAAAAAACAAAAATAATAAGATATTGACATGAACATCAATTTATATATTTGAAATGTGTAAATTTGTTCGGAAATACCCCAACTTTTTTAATAAAAAAATCCGACCAACCTAGACGCTTCGCGACTAGATACGTAATCTTGCGCTGCCAGCTTCAAAATAAAAAACACAGCTCAGGCACCAACATAATGGCAGTAAAAATATAGAATAAAATACCCAACACAATAAAAAAAGAAGAAAAAGACACTCTTTTTTGTAACAATCTTAGGATGTTTTTAGTCAACAAATGTTACTATACGATGAACGAGTTTTTCAATGACAAAGATAATTAAATTATAATACCTATCTTAACCCGTCAAGCTGCCTTGGCATACCTGTATGCCAAAAAACATTCCGTAAAGCTGCCTTGGCATACAGGTATGCCAAGGCCAAATCAAATAAGGATCAAATTAAAAATGTTATCATTCCAATATACAATAGATTTTAGCTAATGTTTTTTTTTGATGCTGTAAAGGACCTGGATTTTTTTTTTACATAACAAATTATCATTTGAAAGATACCGGATCGGTAATATCAACGAAAAAGTCACTTGTTTTTTGCGGGGTTTTTGCAACTCTGGTTTGCAAATTTGATGATAGTCGGGAGCTCACTAGGGTAATTTACTAATGTACCTGCACTACATATTTGATTGAATTCAGAATGATTCGGTCTCATATCCTCGTCCTTTAATATCTTACTTGCTACCACTATAATAATTATGTTGCTATACCCTAGTAGGGTCATATGTTTACTTTAGCACATGCCAACTGTGTCTTTCTAACATTTATAAATATGTGTGCAATAAATGAATGATTGATTGATCACCGTCGCGCACGGACATCCTCAATACCAGAGGTCTCGAGGATGCGTTGCCGGCCTTTTAGGGAGCAATAGGCACTTTTCTTAAAGCTCCCAAGTCGTATCTGTTCGGAAACACCTCAAGTGGCAGCTGGTTCCACATAGTAGTAGTGTGAAGCAGAAAGTGCCGTCGGAATCGCACGGTTGTGGACGCCCAGACGTCGACATGATCTCTAAATTTGCTGTCACTACTTGAATAAAAATCTCAATGCAAATGGCAAATATCCTACTAAAAGTTTAGTTATAAAGGCTAAAAGACAGAAAGGAAAGAAGTAGTATGTCTAGATTAAACACTAATTAATACACTAGCTTAAAATAGTAGACCAGAGCACCAGGGTGTAATAAAATAAAAACTTCTGTAATCATGAACGCTGCAGTTACTATTTTATAGAAACTTCCCACCAAAACCACTTACACTAAACTAAACTAACCCCATTTATCTTTACGTTACACTAACGGTCCATATACTCGAAGTGGTTCAGGATAATGTTAAAAAATGTACGTCGTGTAATGCAGTAAAAAACAACCCTTTCAAGACTCACACTAATGGACCGTACGTATTATACACAAAAACCGGCCAAGTGTGATGTACTACGTGTATTGTAGTGTTCTGTTTAGTAGCTAGGTAATTTACAATGCATGTGCTCGATAAAAGTGTCGGAAAGTGCCACTTTTGTTTCCACACTTTCAGTAGGTATTTTGGTTGCATCCAGTGACATTTTTAATCAAACAGTCACGGCCAGTCCCATAAATAAGTCTATCATTAATTCACTGTCCTGTCTAAAGGTCTATTCAGACCTGAGCGTTATTCGCTACCGCTGTGGGTAGCGAAAAATACCACGCGGAACTCGATGGGTAAATAGTATGACGTTCCATAACTGCAGCGAAAATACCGCCTAGTGAGGCGGTATTTTCTCTTGTTTGGCGAAACTAGTTCCGCCGCCCCGCTAACAGTTGCCAACGAATATCTCTACCGCGCGCGGTAGCGATATCCGCTTTGGTGTGAACAGTGAAATTAACGCATACCCGTTCGGATTTCTCTATCGCTCGCGGTAGAGAATAACGCCCAGGTTTGAATAGGCCTTAAGTCACGTTCTAGTAAAGCCGTGGATACATTACCAACACTTTCTAAGACTAATGACGAGTAAAACACAAAAACGTTTTACGATTTTGTGCACTTTGCCTACACTCAAACGCCGTAACGAACCTGAATTAATAATCCACCGCTAACATGAGAAAACCTGGATTAAACTCAAATCTAGGATAATTAAACAAAATGAACGATAGCCAATAGTTTGGATTTTTCCCACCATCCTACTCATCGTCATCATCTTCATAATCTTAACCGAATGACTTGCACTGCTGAACATATGCCTCCCCCACATATTTCCAAAGGGAAAGGTTCTTCGGTATTTTGACCTTTATCAGGTATGTCCATCTTGTCGGTGAACGACCTATATACGCTCCGCTTGAAGGTCAATGGTCTCCACTCCAAAACCTTCCGCCCCATCGGCAAACTGTTCTGCGGGCTATGTGGTCAACTGGCTTATCTTCTGGGCTATATCCATCATGAGTCACTCTCTTTTTGTTTAAAAAGTAAGGATGCTCCAAGTTTTAATTATCTAAGAGTTTTTGTTTATCGTTTCAAATATTATTTTTTTAATTCGAATTTAATGCCTCTAGTTGTTACTTCACATGAACTTCAGCAAAGTTTGTTTAATAGCTTAGGAATCATATATTTTTGTCTTAATTTTGTATAATTGGTAGACTAGTGTTTCACTACCATCTGCCGTGCGATTCTATGATTCGTCGACCAGCTCACCGATGTCAAATACTTTATGAGATATCGCCCTTGTACATAAGGTTGTTGTTCCAACGTTTCTTGTCATCTCGTCATTTGTTTCACGGATGTTGTCAAAGATGCAACGATATTTGCTCTTAGAGAATCGCACGGCTGACTTTATGGTCAATGTTTATGTGGTCAAAGGTGAAATCACACTACATCTAGACCTGCTGTCGAGTACAGCTGCAGGAATGCACTATGTCACTATGTTACCTTCACCGAAGGCTTAACCCTGAGGTAGGCATCGATACAGTGACTGAATTACCTTACCTCTGAGCTACCATCACTCCACAACTCTCATATAGTTTGTACAGGGTTAAATGCAACATAGGAAAAAGCTCTGGGACAAAAACTACTAAAACTAACAACATGTATACTAGGAATCTTAATTAAGGGTTGAGCGGTCTCTTATTTTTTATAACTGCACATCGCGATGGCGACTTCCAACTTCCGACAATTTCCAAAACTGAAACACGTGGCAACTGGCGCTATTAGGTAAAATCTCAAATCTATACTATATACGAGTAATACTCGTGTTGGAAATATTTGTATGTATGTTTGTAACGAATTGGCTCAAAATAACTGGGCCGATATCTAAAATTCTTTCACCATTGGAAAGCTACATTCACCTTGAGTCATATAGGCTATATAAGATTCATTATCATCCATCACCGCGCGGGTAAAACCGCGGAGAGCAGCTAGTTATCTAATATGCTTTGTAAATAATGCAAGCTTTATAGGTATTATTTTAGAGGTACCAATAACAAATATGTAATTATGGATCGACTTAGATTTAGTGATCGATTTATGAATTCGACATAATTAATTGTAAGTGTTTTCTGAGACCTTTTTGGTGTACATTTAACCCTATTTTTTAATAGTGACCGTGTTTATGTCAAATTCTTACTCATAAGTAGTGGGGCTAACGTTGATCTTCAGCGGTTCAGAGCCGGATTCGAACTTGTTAGCGAGGGTACAGTTATGGCCGAAAAGACAGTACTTCAGCATCGTTTTGCCCACGACTCCGGCTAGCACCGTCCCCGTATGCAGACCAATGCGCATCTGTGTGGGAAAAAAATATTGATTTAAAACAAAATTTTTATTTTTTGTATTGAAATTCAGGTGAATTTGACACATATTTAACTATTAATAATAACCGGTAAAACCGGCGGTGCCCGCCGGGAGCTCGTAGACGCCACTGTGCACTCGCCCTGAAGATGAGCATCGGACATGCTCGCAACCCGGATCGACTTATTCGATCCTTAACGTGAGTGTTTTGCCGGTTAATAATAATAGTTAACAATGTTTATTAATTAAAAGATATTTTAGATGTCATAAGTCTTACTTTTTTCATTTATTACCATATTAACAGTACTTTCATATTAGAAGTAATATATAGCATTTATATGTATCTAAGGTATGTAGAGTTGTAAGGTCTAAGGTTGTATATAACGCTATAACGTTTAGTCTACAGAATAGCCAATAATTATTGCTTAAAAACAATCTGAACATAAATCATCTAAACAATGAAATAGGTATAACTTAAGATATCTAAAATAAGGCTCTTTGTATATAACATATACGTCACAAAAGTTACAAACCTATATTAAATAAAAAAACCTTAAAAATTATAATAATAATTTTTAAAGTTGAATAAAATTATTTATTTATCTTCGTAAGTCAAGCGATGATCAATATGTTCTTCTTGAATTAACTTTTACTCATTAATTGTAACTTTAATATAAAATATCAATGTACAGCAAAAATAAATATTGAGACTTAAATACAGAGAGATTTAGAATGTACCAACTTACTCTCAAACTTAAATAATAGCACTATACGTAAGGGATCAAGATATTTTTAATAAGAAGTTGCTATTAACTACTATTTACCGACAAAACACTTATGTTAGGGGTATTATATTATGCGGGGTATTATTGGTACAGTTCCTATTATTATGTGTCAAACTGGCGATAATTTGAAATTACAATTAGTTCTAAGTTATGAGATTAATAATAAGATAATGGCTCTATCGTAGGGCTATTATGTAACTCAGTTGCTAACAAATGTTGATTGAAACCGAAAAAAGTCGCATCTTGTCAAAGTCACTTTTGTAAGCTTCAGTCATCAACTTAGCAACATTTTTGCTTACTTGAGTTGTCAAAACTGACATAGAGCCACCATTATTCAAGATTTCAATCATTATTTGTTAGCAACTGAAATACATAATAGCCCTGCATCAGGCAATGTTAATTGAAATCTTGAAAAATTCCATTAAATCCGTGCTTGGAACTGGAGGAATTTTATATGATCTTCAATTTATGAAAAACACATATTTGAGTTGGAAAATATAACGATATACGCTCTCACTAATTAAATATCTTACCGCTTTAAAATTCTGATACCGCCGAAGCTAAAAGTAAAAAAGGATGAAAAAGAAATGCCCATTTATATATTTCAAACAAGGCATTGATAACAATGCTCAACTTTAAGTCGGTTATAATTTACGAAGTGCCGACAGAATAACAAGCAAAGTAAATCAGAGTTAAGAAAATTTGAAGACGATAAATTTAAGTAAATAAGATACTTCGTACTTTTGAACAATAAAACACCTGTTTAAACCACAAAGCTTCTGTGGTACCTACTTTAAAAAGTATATTTAGAGCGTACAGAGACGAAACGTCTTACGTAATAAGTGAAACATAGGTCGGGTCTTTTGCTTACACTATAAAAATAAATAATGTATAGGTATTTTATATATAATAAGTAGAAATATAGTGATAGATATATGACGACCTTACGACATACAGTATATATAGGTCGTCATGTATAAAATTAAAATATTTGGGTTACTATCCATAATTAATTGTAAATAAATTATTTAATCAGGAAAAGTTATGTTTTTGGAATGTTAATAAAGTTAAACCACACAATTGAAAGATCGGCTGCGTGGTGCGAAAGTAGGTGGGCATCGATGCACAAGTAGTTATTGACCTCAGATAAATTTAAATGTTAGTTGAAATATATTGATGAATGTAAGTTTTCCTATGATAATAAAAATAAAAATAAATAAATAAATAATAAGGACAAAGCACAAAACTTAGTTTTATAGAGGGTTTTGCATTTATGTAATGACGTCTATTATGTCGTAACAAAGGTGCTAGCTGCACCTTCGTTGGTGTAATATATAAATAAATGTTGATGTGTTGATGTGATATAAAAATAAACTAAAATTACGAGACTTATTCAATTTCGCAAAAACTTTTTAACTGAACTGCCAAATTTTAACCGTACAATTTTATTTAAAAAAATTAAACTATTAACTATCATCATACGACATCTCTATGCATAAAAGATAATGAAAGAGCTCAAACACTAATTAAATTCATGCATTATTATTGAATTGGAAGTTTACCGACCTTGATGGGGTTGCCTTCATGTGTCAAGTGCTGTGCACAGGTTTCCACCATCCGTAGGGCCATCCAAGCAATCTGAGGTGCATGAGTATCAATCTTGCGGTGCAGACCACTGGCCACACAGTAGGCATCTCCTATTGTCTCCACCTACGACAATTATAAACATTAAACCATAGAATGAATACAGTGCAAGTACGTAAAGAATGGCTAATTAGCCACTCGCGTTATTACGTTACACGTTAATATAGCGTGTAACAAAAGATCTTACTTATAAACGCTACTTAACTTTAAATGACGTGGTTAAATACCAGTGCACAGCAACATTGTTCTGCGCCGTACTAAATGACATTATTTAAATTTAAGCAGCGTTTACAGTAAGGCCAAAAAAGGTGTAGTAATACTGAAGGTTTGCATATGAACATAGTCAGGATACACTTGGCATAGTATCCAAATTTAAATCGCTTATAATGTTTTTATAAGCAATGAAAAAAATATCAGAATCTTTTGGATTTTTTAATAATGACTATTCTAAAAGTTCGTAAGGGCCAATGCGCACTGCAATCCCCACGCAACCTATTCATTCTCCGTCCTCATAAGATGAATGCGCCCTCTCACCGCGCCGCACCCCAGCCCAGGCCCCGCTAACGCCCTTTGATTACCTAGTCTACGTTCTGGATGTCATTGCCGTCTTTGGCCTAGTTTTTTCCCGGATGAACCTTCTTGAGTATTACAAAAAACTTTGGTTACTCGTACCTCGGAATGTTTACTACTTTCTAGGACGCAGTAATTGGTTAAGTCCCAATTGTATTCAAGTTTCTGCGTATGTGGTTTTAGAAGCACTGCACATTTTTGTTATAGGCTGTTTAATTATTACTTGTCCTCAGACATTGAGATTCAGACGGTCGATTTTTGCCGTACGGCTAAAATCACGCGGCTTTAGTCACCCGTGTAAATCTCCTTTAACATATATACATAGACGTACGCAGAGCCTACACCACTGTGACTACAAAAATGCTGTTTTGGCAGTTGTTGCCTTTTACCTTGCAAGCATCGACTAAGGAAGAACTAAGGAAATTTCATACCTAATGGGGTGAATTCAATTTATTTATCTGGCTTCGGATCACATAGACCATAAAAGCATAGGCTCTGGCGGGCTAACTATGATCTAACAGCAAGTTTAAGATCGCGGGCTCATAGGCTTTTCCCTGAAGCCTCTATCTGCATTCATATTGTTAGTGTCCAAAATTTCAGGTTTCTGAACTTTGAAGTTACTAAATCTTTTCGTTTTTTTTGCTTTGATTAGTTAACAAAATAAAACGGATAAATTACAAAGCTTGCAATATTTGAGGGATAATTTACAATTTTACACCCTCGGACAGGATTCGGACCTGCGTGTTCTGACTAAATATGCCAGATGCTCTGATTGCTTGGCCATTGATGCACCCACTCGATCACACATAAATATAATGTATGGGATATATGTATAATAATTACGCCAGTTAATATTATAATTGTTAATGTTTAGCTTAGAATAATATCATTATTTATTTAATGACATTTTTCTCAGTGAACTTTGACTTATTTGAGGGGAGATGATAACATGCAATAACTGTAAGACTATTTTTTTAAATATTGTAATCATATTTTTGTTGGAAGTTTGAAACCGCGAGAGATAATTATTTATATACTACTGACCAACCCTTGTAATATAATTTCATTTATGATCATATTTCATTGCATAAATCCTTATTTGATTGTATATTTAAAAACTATTTCGATACTGACCAACAATATGGGAAATTTAAAAATTAAAGGAAAATGATGGAATGACACAGAGGACCCGTCACGAAAAAACGATTTAATTTGGGATTTTTTTAAGAGAGGCGATGGATTCCTGGAAAAAGAAAACCAATTATTATTTTTAAGATTGGATCGATGCTATAAGGCCAATAATAATAAAACGCTTATCACTATGTGTTGTATATCCCCATAGAAGAATAGATTTTGGAATGGGATAGGCTTTGCCATCGACCATGGAGCTATTGGGCTTGAGAAGGACTGGCTCGATGTCATAGGCCAATAATAATGAATGTTCGCCGTTCTAAAAGGGACTCCGTAACGTGAAACTTCGTCAGGTCTCGTTATAGAAAGAGTGACTCCGATAAGTGAAAATTGGTCAGGTCACGTTATCTATTTAATGTATTTATATTACTTATCTTACTTTTTATTTATGATTAGCTAGCTAGGTATTCTTCTCAATGTAATCAATATAAAAAATAATATATTAAAATCAATAATAAAATTATATTTAAAATAATAATAATAATAATTAAAATCTTCTTCAATGTAAGTATCTATTACATTACACCCTGAATATTGTAATAAATCCAAGGTTTCAGTAACAGCTTACCTTATAAACATCTAGCTCTTCGCAGAATATATCGAACACGCTGTAGAGGTCTTCGAGCATATCGATCACCATCATAGGCGTGGCTGTAGCACATATGGACGTGAAGCCAACTATATCGCTGAACAGCATTGTGACGTCATCATGGCTTTTCGCTTCAATCTTCTCACCTTTAGAAAATACATGTAATTATTTGTAAAAAAAACAAATCTGACTGACGTACATCTACGCCTGAAACTATAAAATCGTTGACACAGCCACAGGAAAATCTTTTTCTAGTATTCAACGAATCTTTATGTTTTTTACAGACGATGATGAAATTTAAATGAAACATTAAAACGCTAAAAAACTTGTATATCTACTAAAGTACTTGTAATATTTCCAATACTTGTATTTGGCGCATTGGTCCAGTTGCATTTTAATTTTTTCAATCCATTTCCTAAGGAATAAGTAATATGTGTGTGCACGAACGTTATATTTTCTACTAAAATACATACATTTATTTTTATCACACGCCTTTGACAGCCAATTTTAACATGACTAATAAATCAATTTATTTCAAATCTGCTATAAAATGAGCGAATCCAAAATGTTATTATTCATTTCAATATATATTCAATATAGATTCAGTTGGGAATGCAATGAAATAACATGAAATAAATTTAATATGTTTATATAAAACAGGTTATAATATTTTAGAGCCCTGTCTGGTCTATTTCTTGGAACGTAGCTAAGCTAAAGAAAATATTCCGCGGGCTTATGCACAGCTAAGCTAAAGTTGCCCTCCTGGTACTCTGGTAGAACACGTGCGAACTCCGCAAGCTTGTTATTTCGTCTTTCGTTAATTTAAGATTTCACCGAGAATTTCTTTTAGTTTACAGGTATGATTGAATTATTATTATAGAAAATTACTTTCGAAGATTATGTTTAACTGATCACCAAATTTACCAATGAATATAAAGTGTAAAGCTATCTTTTAGGCAAGCGTGCTAAATATCAACTGCATCATCACTTAACATCAGGTAAGATAGTGGTGAAACGCTAGCTAAACGCCCATACATATATAAAAAATATGGCCGTTTATCACCATATTTAGCACAAAATAAAATCATTAAATTATATATATGATTACGCTTTAAAACCGGCTAGGACTCGCGTAATATTTACCGGAAATATTCTCCGACCAGTTTCGAACTTATTTGAAGTTCTTCTTCTGGGAGTCACTCTTGTGCACAGCGGCGAGCGCGGGCGTCACAATGACGTAAGTGACAGTTCGGTCGGAAAAAATCTGACAGACGCAGCGCGAGCGTCGCAGCGCCAGTTACGTGCTGTGGCCTGCGCTCGCCGCTAAGCACAAGAGTGACTCCCAGAAGAAGAACTTCAAATAAGTTCGAAACTGGTCGGAGAATGTTTCCGGTAAATATTACGCGAGTCCTAGCCGGTTTTAAAGCGTAATTATGAAAATAACTCGCGATAGTTTTCTATCTCATATATATATGATCACCAAATTAATTAATTAATTAACAATTAGTTTATCCTCGCTCGGCTCGCGTACGCCCAGAAATAACTATTGTGAAATTGACAGGCAACGTTTGTGACATAGGAAGCATCATAGCTTGTTTGCCCGCGCAGCAAATTTAATTTTCATAAAAACTATCATTGCGAATAACACAAATTAGCATCATGTAAGTATTTTATGAAGTAAAACATTGTCAATTTTACTAACGCTTGTTTTTAACTTTTTTACACCGATGATACCTATTTCACAAATTAACTTTGTGAAATGAAACATTGTAACTTTCGCCAACACTTATTTTTCACTATTTAACAATGACGGCTCCTTTTTCACAATTTTAACTTTGTGAAATATAACATTGCCTATTTCACAAACGTTTGTTTTTCATTGTTTTAACTGACGGCTCTTATTTCACAATATTAACTGTGTGAAATAAAACATTGTCAATTTCAAAAATGCTTGTTTTCTCAATTTTACACTGACCGCTAATGGATATTGCAATGTAATCTACAATTGCAATTTACTCAACGTTACATAATAAAGCTACTTGTATGTCAAGTCCACATATTATAAATATAATTAAAATTGAGTATTTTAGCATAGGCATGTTTGACTTTGCTTGCTTATATTTCGTAATGTATAATGTGAGATTGTCACAACATTAAGATTTTGTCATCTAGCGTGCATTTCGCTGTCAAATCAAATCAAATTATTTATTCTGTATAGACCTACGGGTGCACTTACAAACTTTAATTGCTGTTTGGATTTCGTGGGAGGTCATAGAACCACTTTGGTGGCCAATGTGTTTGTGCAGCTTTAGAAGTAACAAGTTCGTACCAAAATATCCGTTTGAACTTCGATAAACAATAGTAAAATAGATGACGGGTGATTTAGAAACTCAAAGCTAAATGTTGTCCGCGTGAATACATACTTGTATACGTAGTACATTATAATGGTATGTGCTTGTACAGCTACAATTGTTTTCTAAAGAATTGAGACAGAAGTTTTAAAGCAGTTGTAAATTCAAAAAGATTAATATGCAGAATTTACAGATTAAAATTCTGGGTAACAATGCAAATATTTTGCTATCGCTTTAAGGGGAAAACATGTCACTTTAGGTTTAGGTTTAAAGATATTTATTCCCAATAAGACATTACTTGAGAACAGTGCTTGAACGTAAATAAAAACAATACATTCGTCATGCCGTCTAATACAGTTAAAACTATAGTAGGCACCCATCCAATGCATTCATTTACATAAAAGTTTATGATCTGTGATGACGTGTTGAGCTAGTTGGGTCTTAAATGCATTAAATGAGTAAACACTTTTAATTTTCGAGGGTATCTTGTTGTAGAGTTGTACTCCTTCAAAATGTGAGCATTTTTTGCCGTAATTAGTTCGACATTTTGGTAAGACTAGCACTTCGGTTACTACGCTTCCATATTCGTTTCAATAAAGTGAATTTCAAATTTGAATAAACAGTTTTGTTCAGACATTTCAATATTCATTATTTTGTGTCTTTATATTTTTTTGTAGTTTTAGTAAGATATAGATATTTGAATAGCATTTTAATAATTTTATTTTGTAGAATATGAAGTTCTGCTAGTTTCGTTTTAGTGGCATTGTCCCAAATTTCGATCAAATGCAGAGGATGTAGCTTTACTAAAGCATTGTGGATAGTATATATCAGCTTATGTGGGATACATTTTTAAGTATTACGTAAGGATCCGAGAAACGATAGAAGCTTCATTTTGAGGTATTCTATATGAGTATCTATATCGACTAGGTGGAGTGTTTGTTCTTCTGCAAAACATTTTGAATGTGAACATTTAAACCTTATATTTCAGATTTATTTATAGGCTGAATAAATAATATATTGAGCAATGTAACAATTTGTTTCATAAATGTATCGAAAAAAAATAAACTTAGTATACATTATCGGCATTTTATTTTGCGCGTCTGAAGGTCGCGAACAATAGAGATGGAACTTTAAGGGCTAAGCCGTCCTCTCACGAAATCTTTATTTAAAACAACGTTACATATTGCAATACAACCAAAACCTCCTTTGTCACGTTAGCATTACAATCTGTTTATAAATAGCTCGAGGGATACTTAGCTTTAAGACATAAAAATTGGAATCACACCTGGCACTATAAAGCTTGGACACACGAAATATAACAGCATTATTGAGTTCCTATTCTTTTTTAAATATTAATTTTTCCTCGCTTATTAACAGAATGACTATTTAGAGATGGGGTGATACGAGTAGGTTTGCAAACAGCGTGTAACAAAAAGGTGTAGTAATACGGAAAGGTGTGCATAATGTAAGCCAGAATTCACAATTGAATCAAAATTTAACCCGTAAAGCTGCCTTGGCATACCTGTATGCCAAACAAATTTTCGTAAAGGCCGCCAAATCAAATAAGAATCCAACTAAAAATGTTATCTATTCAAATATACAATAGATTTCAGCTAATGTTTTGTATTTTTGATGCTGTAAAGGACCTGGAATTTTTTTTACATAACAAATTATCATTTGATCTTTCAAATGATAATTAAAATGATCTTTGAAGATGATCTTTCAAATAAAAGATCTGGTATCTTTACCAGATCGGTAATATCAACGAAAAAGCGACAGTCACTTGTTTTTTTGCGGGGTTTTTGCAACTCTGGTTTGCATCTTTGATTATAGTCGGGAGCTCACTAGGTTAAACCACTTATATTTTTTTTCAAACAAATAAAAAATCTATTCTAGTTTTTTCTACCGTCTTCCAGAAAGGAGGAGGTACTCAATTCGACTGTATATTTTTTTATATTTGTTACCTCATAACTATCGATTGGGTGAACTGATTCTCAAAATTATTTTTTTGTATAAAAGCTGGTGTTTCCCGTGTGCTTATTAAAGTCCTATTTAAATTTCGTCAATTTTGGTCGGGTAGTTTTTGAGATACATTAAATTTCATCAATTTTGGTTTAGTAGTTTTTGAGATACACTCCAATAACTGAATAGAATGGAGAAGTCGGTATTAAATTTTTCAAATTGTACTTGTTGACTTTCCTTATAGACGCCTATTCTTGGTGTTCGTTGGGGTTAATGCGCTCTGCAATCCCCACGCTACATATTCATATACATTCATCCCGTTACCCTGCACGCGCCCTCTCAAATACGGCAATTACCTCTAGTAGTTCATGGCCGCCTTTGGCCTAGTTTTTTAGGGATGAACCTGCAGTATTACCAAAACTTTAATAACTCATAACTCGGAAGTTTTACTGCATCCTGAGACGCAGTAGTTAGTTCCCAATTGTATGCAAGCTTCTGCGTGTATGGTTTTATTATTACTACACCTTTTATTTACACGCTGTATATAAAGGTTTAAGAAAGCTGCCTCTCTTGGAATACATTTAGAAGGTCTTCAGTGCGTATATGGTTATATATATTAAACACCCTATGTTAATTTTTAAATCACAGATTAAAACCTGCCAATGCCTCTTAAAAGTTTAGTTCGGCCTTAGTTTATCAATATACTATCTGCTCTGGTATGCCTGAAACTTAAGGCAGAGTGCACAGTTGCGGCTTCCACCCAGATTAAAGTTTATAATTAATATTGGTGGCGCAGCTGTGTATACACAGCTTAACTCAAAGATGTATGTACATGCAAGGTAATACAGGGTAAGCTAAAATAAATTTTGAAATGTCTTTAACGAGTTTTGGCGCGAACGCGGAAAAGTCATCGTTTTTGCATTGTATTATTTATCATAACTTATGCTTTTTTTCAGTGTTAATGTTTAAAATTGGTGGCGTTTTACTCATTAAGTGCTGTTTTACGTGCATGAGTGTGGGCAAGTGATATAATGTGGTGAAACGTGTTGTTTCCAAAACTCCATAGAAGCTGATGGTAAAGTTGCCACCACTTTACTAAAGCATGACTTAGACTGACTGGACCATCACTGACTGACATTTTGGACTCTGACTGACTACGACTAATATCACCAGAATATTCTATTAAAACTTTGTAATGCAAATAACTTGACACTGGAAAATGCAAGAGAAGTGCGGGACCATAACCCTCTAAAGAGGGAAAACGAAAAAAAAACGTCTTTAACAAATTATCTACGAAACAAACAAAAAATGATACAGCTCAGCAATGAAAACGACAACATTCCAATGATGCTTTATTTACTTGCTTATATTTGCATTCTCCAACCGTGATTGGAATCTTTGGCAAAACACAATAATACTGTGTATAATCAATTGTTATTAATATGTGGATACATTTTTCTAAATTCACAAATAACTTCCATTCCCGTTGACTCGCGATTCGCCATATTTGGCCAATAATACAATAGATTTCGCAGAATTCAACCTACTTTTCCAGGAAGTGCAACGTGTGTGGTTAAAGTATGGGTTTCCATTAAAATGAGCCACGGCCGCATTTATAAAAAAAACCTGATACCTACCTGCAGGGCTATTATGTATCTCAGTTACATTCAACTTTTTATTTAAATCTAAAACAATGGTCACTTTTGCCAGCTCCAGTCATTAACTTACTAATGTGTTTACTAGAGATATAAAAAATGACATAGAGCCGACATTTTTCAAAATTTCAATCAACATTTGACTGTAACAGAATAACGCTGCATTTTAATTTGAGGAAACGTACAATGTAATGATCATGTACCTACATTTTATCGATGAGACATTTAAAATTTTGTCGCGTAATTCTACAGAGGTTTTGTATAATCCAGATTCTTTTGCTTTATAACCTCCTACCTATATGAGACCTTGAAAGCACGGTGATAGATAACATTAACACCTTGCCCCATTCAACGGTTATAGGTACAAATAAAGGTATAAATAAATTAGAGAGTCGAATTCGATGCTCGGGCAGTATACCTCGATGGCATGGCGGTCATTTGATATTGATTGTTGAAAGACGAACCTGAGGACGTGTTATTTTACGTATGTAATATACATGTAATATATTATACTAGATCTAATAATTTAATCTTGCGTTAAAAGACAAGGCCAAATAAATAGTTTCAGAATTTCTTTAATATTACTCTTCGAGGAGGAGTCAAAGAATATATTTTACCTCTACTATCGAGATGTGAATCGTAAGAGGCTAGGAAACCTGAATTAAAAGGTATAGCCTGACCACAGGGCAACCAACACTACGTTTGGCAAAATGTGGACACTCAAGAACTCGTCTACTGCAAACGATGATAGCCAGTGTTGATAGTGCTATAACTTAAAATATTGATTACACGTAAAAACTAGCCAAACATTATCTCCAGGCGGTTTTGTTACGCTAAAACTAGACCACAAATTTCTACTCGTACATTATACTATTACTGATGAAGCTGCGTTCAGTGGTAATAAAACAAACATACTAAAAGTATTATAAGTTGAAAACAAAAGAATAACTTTGAGAGATAACTGTCACTGGGATCTTCAAGTCCCATGGCCAATCAAGGTGATTTTTTGGTGGGATTTTAAAGTCCCAAGCAGTGTTGCCAACTTAGCGACTTTGTCGTTAGATTCAGCGACATTTTCATATTAAAAGCGATATTTTATTTGCGTTTAGCGACAAAATTATCTATCGACTTTTATCGGTATTCTTTAGATATGTTTTTTTTTTTGTATATGATCTACTTATGTATGGCCAACACAACAGAGGCACGCTACAAAATCTAATGGGGTTTGCAACTCTGAATTCAATTTTAATGATCAGGTTTACTATAAAACGAATGAAAAAAACATGTTTCAGCTATGAGCTGCCATTAGATGTTCTAAGACTTATTAGAACTAAGAAACCACATCCATTTAAAAATGTTCCACACGACTCAGAGCCTTCAACTTCAAGAATACTGTCTGAGCGAACCTGTATCCCTCATCGATGATTCATAGGTCGAAACAGATAAAGAATGATTAGATTTCGATAGAAAACTAGGTATAATTATAAATACCTAATTGTTCATTTATTATAATTTTTCTTAAATATATGACATACATAACTTTGATTATAACAGATTTTTTATTACTAAGTACTAACTACTAGCGACTGCCCGCTACTTCGTTCGTGTAGTAGGCTCGGCTTTCGGCCTCAACATAACCTCACATGTTCTTTTAATTGTTTTAATGTAAGAACCTTTTACGAGGTATTAGAATAGAAAACATTAAAAAAATAATGAAATCGTTAAAGCCGTTCGCAAGTTATAGCGTGACCAAAAGAAATAGGGGTTCAATTTTATATACATAGAATAGCAACTGCCCGCGACTTCGTTCGAGTAGTAGGCTTGGCCTTCTGCCTCGCCATATCCTACCTTCTTTTCTTGCTATATCTTTCATAAAAACCTTCTTCTGTCAATAAGTAACACAATCAACTTATTAGCGATTATTAGCGAGGTTATACCATCCGTTCGCAAGTTACACCAGGAGTAAAGTATTATAGTAGTCCTTATTCACTTGTTACTTAATATTATAAATGTCAAAATTTGCGAGGATGTTAAGATGGATATTTTAAATAACGCCCAAAACATGATGTAAAAGGTAGTTAATAATAAAAATGTCTAGCGAAAGCTAGCGACTTTTGGATCCCAAATCACCCAGCGACATCTAGCGACTTTCTACCTTATTAGCGACATTTACTACAGTCGAGTTGGCAACACTGGCCCCAAGGCCTCGTGAGCGGCTATATAACAATTATATCACTAATTTTCAAATCAGTAACGCAGTTTATCAATTCGCACAGTTCTATTGTGTACCTATGACGACATTTCGCGGCCGCAATATTTTTTAAAGTAACCTTCTTAAACATACTCTTCTCGAGGAGCCTTTATATTCCGTTCTACCCGCGCTGCATCATGTACTACACAGTAACTATTATCTGATCTGTGTATTCACGCAGATAGAATGCCGTGCAAATTGAGCAATGTTTCCTCAAAGTTTGGGTACATTCGCAAACAAAACTTGCCCTAATTCGATTAGTAGAACTTGTCGGCTGTCAAATACTATACGGGGGATTACGTTAGTGTGAGTAACAGATACTTGTGTGATATTTGTTTTTAAAAATGTATGATGCTCTATATTTAAAACAACCGGAAACAGGTAAGGTAAGCATTTACGAACAGTTAGACATTTAGTAGTCGCGTTTTCAGTTTGTGAATGTCTCTGGTCTAGGTCAACTTATGACGATAGTCAGGGTCCACGGTTTGGCGTGCCCTCCAAAAAAGAAAAACGGTGCAAACTTTACTATTAGGTATCTATAAGCATCATAAACGTTCAGAATTTGCACCAATGTGCAAGCTACGGATCATATATCTACCGACTTCCAAAAAAAGGGATTTTCTCATGTCGACGTGTATATTTTTATTTATGTTTGTGCAAAACTTTTTTGCAAAGTAGTCCGATTTTAATAATTCTTTGTTATTATTTTTTATGGGATAGGTTGACAAACGAGCAAGCGGCTCACCTGATGGTAAGTGATACCATCGCCCACGGACATCCGCAATACCAGAGGTCTCGCGGATGCGTTGCCGACCTTTGAGGTAGGATGATAGGAAGGAAGAGATAAAAGAGGTGAGGGTGGAGGAGGGGGAAGGAGAGGGAGAATGGGGAAGGAGTGAATCGGGCCTCCGGAACCTCCCATAAACCGACGAAACGCAATAGCAAGCTATGTTACTTCACGTCGGTGTTATGTGGGAGTGTGGTACTTCCCCGGTCGTACCGGCCCATTCGGCTGTGGGGTTACAGCGTGGCACTACCACCGTAAAAAATATTATTATTTGTGGCTCAAAGTAATGTTTGCTTATCCTAACTAAACAGTTTAAGACGATTTGGCAAGCTCCACTACTGATGGTTCAGTGAACAAAGTTCGTACATCCACTACAAAGATTCATAAAAAAGTTTTGTCGTTCAACATAAAAATAACAAGTCTTATATAAAAAGTTATAAGATAACCTATAAATCTCGCAAGGTTACAAAGAGACCAGAAAAACTATCGTTCAGATAAAAATAGTTTCTGTCAGAACACTCAGAATTTATTCGTTTATTTTTGCAACATGGAAGTTTTTCGACAAAACACTATCGTATATTTCAAGATTTTCTACACGAATAGGTTTGTAGATTCCCTATTCGGGAAAATCAATTTTCGTTATCAAATCAAAAGTCATCAAAATAGCAGTCAAAATTACGTTCACAAGAGCCTTTTTGAACGTGACGGGCTATTATTTCAACAATCATTAACGCAAATGCACTTTAGCCAAAAACACTGCAACTTAGAGCATCATTGCCTTGAATAGTTCGTCAGTATAACACTTAGTCTGAGACAAACAATATCGACAATTTGGAGACAATATTAATAGCTTCAGGAAGTCACTGAGGTCTCTGACCATACAAATATTTTTCTTCTTAGTATATGCCGGTAACGTGGCGGCGTTTCCCATGCGGTCGCGGCGCGGGGGGCGCGGAGCGGTAAGCGGTCGCTCGCAGCCTGTAAATTGGTGACCGTTGGCGCTGGCCCGTTTAGCCGCTTGCTCGGAGTTTGACAGCTGCCGGACAGCGGCGGCGGGGCGCGCGGGGGGAACTCCTTGAAGTGACGTCGCGTCGGCGCGAACAATTTTTTTAATTTGATTTATAAAGACTTTGTTTATTGACTGTATTTTGTTTACAACTCTTACCTACTATTGCATGCTGTCTTTACCGGTAATTATAATGACATTTGATTTAACATATATTTTAAATTCTTTGTAAGTGTATTGTAGGTGGACATAATAAATAAATAAATCATTTTATTTTTGCGTACAGTTTAACAAGCTTAACTTATTTATTATAATTATGATTTTTAAAGCACTAAACCTTGCTTATCGAAATCTAAATATGCAAGATTAATGAGAATATATGACATATCCTCGGACCGGATTCGAATCTGCGTCTTTTCAAAATCAACTAGACAGACAAATTCGATGCTTGGATATTCATTTATTTGTTTCTTTAATGCATTACATGAATTACAATAGGTCTTACAAATGTTATATTTTACAGTGTCATATGACCCTGGAAGGGCGTAGCAATGTAGAGAAGAGCTGACCGATCTATTTTATTTCTGTCTTTATGTAAATTAACATTGAGAGAATTCATCTAAGTCCAAAAAACATTTTTCTATTAAGAAAGATTTAAATGTTTATAAGAATATATTATCATTTTGAATAGATTTTATGCCCTCTGGAATTTTATTATTAATTTTTATCGACATATGAAAACGTCCCGACCCGGATAGGTGCCTTGGTGGCCATGTGGTTATTATGTTACGAACTGTCAGACTACACGGGTTCGAATCCCGTCCATGTATATTTAATATTCTCTCTCATATTGCAAAATCATAATATATGCTTGCATTGGCAAGTTTAGTATCACTCCATAGCCCATCTATCATACCAATTCAACTAATCTAACATTTTAGGCGTAATGTAATATATTGATCATTGGTTCTTTTCATGCTGATTGGTGCTTTTATGCATTGGCCGTATTGTTACAAGTTTACCATTGGTTCTTTTCATGCTGATTGGTGCTTTTATGCATTGGCCGTATTGTTACAAGTTTACCATTGGTTCTTTTCGTGCCAATGTACTGTCGGTGAAACAGGTGACTTGCGAGGCTATTCGGTACATATAGGTAACAATTAAAAATGAATTTTTATGTCTTTAAATTAGAACCTAACTGGTCATCAAATTTAAATCGCCAACTAGCGATGCGCGAGTGATTTATTCAAAGACACAAGACATAAACAAATTTGCTCTCGTGTGAAACATACAAAGAAGGATGGCGACGTTCCATACGCTCTCAGACCCATCATTTCTTTTGTCGTTCAGTCGAGATACTTTTCGTTACTGGTAATTTATGTTATGAGGTTGAAATAGAAAACTGAATTTAATATGTAGAAGTCAGGGAAAATATTAATCAGAGGTTATTTACTTAACCGATACTGTCGGTCATAGCATATAATATATATGGGTTTGGTGTGAAGTGGTTATACCTATAATATTGTCATAGTATTTAATGGATTGTAAGACTGTGCTATTGCTGTATCGCATTAATTTATTTACCTACACCACTGACATTACAGGTACATCATACATACAAGGCGCCACCAAAGACCTTTATTCTCTCTATGCTACAACTACGAGACCACAGAGTATTTCTGTTTATGTACGAGATTAAGGGTGGTTCCAGTCATCATCATCTCAGCCGTAGGACGTCCCCTGCTGAACATATGCCTCCCCCATGATTTTACAAAAGGACCGGTTGGAAGCGGCTTGCATCCAACGTCGTCCTGCGACCTTCATCAGGTCGTCTGTCCACCGTGTCGGTGGACGACCTACGCTGCGCTTGCCGGCCGTGGTCTCCACTCCAGAACCTTTCCGCCCCATCGGCCACCTGTTCTGCGTGCTATGTGCCCTGCCCACTGCCACTTCAACTGGCTAATCT
The DNA here is from genome assembly GCA_917880725.1 of Selenia dentaria. Taxonomy (NCBI): domain Eukaryota; kingdom Metazoa; phylum Arthropoda; class Insecta; order Lepidoptera; family Geometridae; genus Selenia; species Selenia dentaria. The sequence goes on from OU862885.1 coordinate 11,875,440, forward strand.
TCTGGTCTATGTCCGTGACTTTCATTTGGATCTCCTCATTTCTGATTCGATCACGTAGAGAAACCCCGAGCATAGTCCTCTCCATAGCTCGTTGTGCAACTTTGAGCTTATCTATGAGGCCCATAGTAAGAGACCACGTTTCAGTGCCATAAGTCATCACTGGTAACACACATTGGTCGAAGACTCTTGTCTTGAGGCACTGAGGTATTTTTGACGAGAAGACTTCGCGAAGTTTCCGGAACGCTGCCCAGCCGAGCTGGATTCGACGATTGATGTCTTTCTCGAAGTTGGACCTGCCTAGTTTGACTGGTTCCAGTAAACGCTGTCAATACTCACGACTGTCGCGCTCCGCTTTGACATTTTTATAATTACCAACCGACACGAAATGCGCGCCAAATTAATTGTGAATTAAACCGAATCAATCCCATACATATATGATATTTTGACAGTGCCTGCTCGCAATAACCGCAAAACCATCCATCCGCAAGCGTTGTAGTCGCGACATGTGCAATATCGGTGACGTCATTGATGACTTGTCAAACTCGCTCACAATGATTGTGGGCTTGAAATGGAACTGCTGCGCTAATGACGACGCGATCGATTTCGACTCAAAAAGGAATACGGCCTAAAGATATTGTTTCCTCAGTACCAACAGTTGGCACTGGAAGAAAATGATAATGAAGTTTTTTTATTTGTTTTGGATACTTTTACTTTTTATATTCTAGCAGTTCTATGTACTAAAAGAGGCAAATTATTTTCAAAATACTTCAAGCATCCCGACATTTACAAATATAAAAATACTATTAAATAACGTAACAAAGGGTAACGATTCAAACAATATGTAATACATTCATGAACGCGACCTGTTTTTTGGGTTAGAAATCGCCATCTTACTTTTCACATCTACCAGCGAGAAAAGTTGTGGGTAAAACAAACAATTAAGACAAAGGGTACTCGATTACGTTGTATTTGATAAATGCATAAATTATGACATTACTTAGTCTCGGTATAAGTTTTTAGCATCTATTGAAAGTTGCCATTTATAAATAATTCGATATTTTGACGTAACTTTCCTAGTAAAAAGCTAATTTAAGTTTCTAATGAGAAACTTGCTCTCTAAACTGTTTGGAGTTAGACATATTTTATCTTCATTGCTGGACGCACTCATTTTTTATAGGTATCACAAACTTAATTCAAATCACCCAATGCTGAAAAAAAATAATTCCCGCCATTTCGTTTACGATGTTGCGTTCGGAAACTGAATCACCAATGCAAGAAATTTTTGCATTTTTATGAACTCAATGAATGAATTTGAAACCACAAAAAATATGAAGCAATTTTAGTACTATTGTTTACTAGTATTTATTTTATATACTATGCCTCTGAAAAGGCAATGATAAAATTATTAAATTAAATATCAATAAATAACATGCCTTTGTGCCTATGAGTTTGTTAGATCAAAATCAGCATTTGAACGAACTACCGCCTAGTCATTTTTTTTCACCGTCATGGAATTTCAAAATTTGGATCACTGTGCTTAACAGCAAAAAACGATTATGCTGCGAGATTTTACGAACTAAAAGTGCCCTTTTGGTGCTGGAGAGGTGAACATATTTACTTAAAATTGAATATTAAATAATATAGATAAATTAATATTTATTTTTATATTACGTTTATAAAAACTTACCCAGCCAAAGTCTCTTTGCGATATGAGGTGGGAATATTAGATGGAGAAGACTGACGTTCTTCTCCCGTTCTTTATCGACTGCTTTACTGGCTTCTTCTATCGAGTTCTTCAGCTTATCCATACGTCTTCGTAGACCATCCTGTTACAGTAAAATTATTTATTAAGCAAGTTATCTACTTTTAACGCGATATAAATACATAAAACAAACATTATACAATGTTTATACGACTCACTGGTCGAAGCCAGGTTTCAGAGCGTTGGACACCGGCACAAAGTTACATTAATATACGGCTTTAGATATCAATAATGCACAGTACTGCGCCCACCCATAAGACACGTGGCAGAGAGAGAGAGCGATATAGTCGCTACATCCCTTCACGTCTTATGACCCAGCCTGGAGCGAATGAAAACACAACTAAGTATAGCTAAGGCGCACTGGGGTGGAATTCATTGTCTTTCCCGATAGGTACACCCTTGTGTTTTTCAATTAAAGTGATCAGATATCTTCTATGCTTGCCTGCAACTTTAGATTTAGACACCATAGTCGCTTATCAATGGTTATAAAAAGTCGAATAATAAAAATATAAATATATAGGATTTAGATTTCATTCAAAAGTTTCTAACTTTAAATGGACACCTCCAAAGTTGAATATACTGTACCTAACTAGTAGTAGATATTTTAGCTTCTAATCAAATTAAAAAGTAATCTGTAGCAGACAAATTACTAAGCAAACGAGTTAGGTGCATTGTACACTGTAGTACAAGTAAATTTTAGTTTAGTTTGTAATATGACTGTGAATTATTCATATTTCATGTCAACTAAGATGTTTTACATCTCTCATATTCGGTAAGTAGGTCCTTATTACCCTAAATGGGGCTTGTAGGTGACCAATTAGCACTCTAGGGTAACAATGTAGCTAGAAATGCCCTAGGGCGGTTTACATCTCTCATATTCGGTAAGTAGGTCCTTATTACCCCCGAATGGGGCTTGTAGGTGACCAATTAGCGCTCTAGGGTAATAATGTAACTAGAAAAGCCCTAGGGCGGTAAGTAATTAAGAAATAAACACTTCACTCTTTCAAAAAGTTCGCGTACATCTAACCATCATACTGGCAATAAACATCATGCATTCAGCCCAATGACAAAAGAGGTCGCTTCGCTATTCAGCCTTGTCTTCATATGAGCATGAAAGTCATCAATTTTATTTTTGTAATGCCGGTTTTTGCCTACTAACCTCACAATCGAGATGTAAAGCAGAGTAGTTAGCTCGGGTGTAAGCATCAATTGCAACCCGAGATTGCGCCCTCGTGCGCTCGTGCGCCTATAGTTTGAGGGTGCCTTACAGCACTTAGCTACTAATCTACTATTATTGTCCACTTGTGACAGGGTGCAATAAAGTATTTTATATTATATTTCAATAGCATGTACTGAAATTATCGTTTTACTTTGCAAAATTATATCTAAATGGTCATCTTTTTAACGACTTATTCTCTATCTCTAAGATATAAAATAAATTAAATCAATTGATTATTTAAATCTGTTTAGAAACTCCGCAAAATTACTTTTATTTAGGAGCCAGTGTCGAATACTTTATGTTACTTATTTAGTAGATTATTTAGTGCTGAACTGGCGCTTCGCCAGCCGCTGCCGCGGCACGCTCGCTTCGCTCACTCGCCTCGCGCGTTGTGTGATCACCATTAAACCTAACTTTGTTTGTCGAGCAATGCCACAATATGTGCGAACCTGTTGTGACATTGCTCTCATTAGATACTCCGGGAAAAGGGTTTTTTGGTGGCATAATATCTTAAAAAAGTGGAACTTAAATTATTTTTGTTTACCAAATAGTACGTCCGAACATAAAAGTGCTCATATACCAATTAGATTTTTGAGGATCTTATAATATTGTACCTATTTAAATTGTCGAAATTCGCATCTACCCGCTTTTGGATCGACGATGTATTTAATCATACTCAGCGTATGTATCTATCCACGCAGCCACAGGGCGTCTCCACACTACATTCGCCGGTTTGTGGTCTCCACTGAAAAACTTGTTACATTGTCTATCTCAAAAGCTATCGGTTTGTTTGTTGTTAAGTAAATATATACCTCGCCTAAACAAAAGAACATTATAAAATAAACATTATTATATGCACAACATAAAAGCCATGTGTAATATTTTCCTCGTGCCTTTTCGATTAAACTTTCGTTCAAAAACTTAACAATACAATCACACAAAAATCATTACACTATATCTACTTAAAAACTGCATTTAATAAACTGCGAAATTATGAAAACTGGCTTGTAACAATTTCAGTTGACAAAGAAAGTCTCAAGTGTCAGATGGGGTCACCACTCGGGTTCTTTCGATCTTCGTTCAACAAGTAGGGTATGTTTTTAAACTACTTCTTAAGAAGCTTCACGCTTCGTTTGATAAACTTAGTCGAACGTCCCACTTAGAGATTTATGAGAGAAAACTGATTCGAATAACTTATAAAAGTTTATAAAGGAGGGCCGGGAATTAATGTCGATGGTATAAGAGGCAGCCAAATCAGTTTAATAGTATTATTTGCGATTTATGTCTTTAGTGGTGATAATTTTGATACGGCACTTTGAACTCAACAATTTACACTTTAATTTATATTTTACTGGGTATCGTATTTTTTATTAAAATAAAACTTTCTTATCTCGTCACTTACTAGAATAAAAAATGGAACTACCCCAGATATAAGATTAATTAAGATTATGATTATGCAGTTGCAGTTATGCAATGAAGGTACAATGCAAGTCACATTAACTCGACGCATCGCTGGAATGCGGGTGCCCACCCGCTTCCCCCCGCATTCCCTTTTCTCGCCCGGCAAGTGTCAGTACGGTCAGCATCTTTGTTACCGATACACGCGTCGATGATTTGAATATTAACAACGGTAACAGGTAGACACCTTAAATTTTCACAGCATATGTAATTGTATATTACCTTTCAAAATAAATAAATATTTTTTTGTTATTCATTTAACAAACTTCATTTTTAATCAATTTTTACTCGATCTTAATAAAGCCACTTGGTTTTTTTGCACACCGTACTTGAGCGCCAAAATGACGTCACATGGTCTAGTTAATGTGACCGCGTTGTGATATCGCGATAAAACTCACACAATTGTGGTATAGGACACTTCCTAGCGCCCGCCTGGCCTAACAACCTAAAGATTGAAACCTGTCGCTAATCATTAACGGCATAACCTAATGGTACATCATTAGGTACGACGTAGAATAATTATTATCAGCCGCAAGACGTCCACTGCTGAACATATGACTCCCCGATAGAGCGCCACTTGGAACAGCTACTTGCCGCCTACATCCAGCGGTTTCCCGCGGTTTTGACGAGGTCTACGGTCTAATTAGCTGGAGACCGGCTTACACTACGTCTTCCAATGCGTGATCGCCACTCGAGAACCATTCTTCCCCATCGAATGTCGTTTCTGTGGGCTATGTGGTCTGCCTATTTCCACATCAACTAGCTGATTTTGAGATCTACGTCCTTAGTTCTCCTACGGATCTCTTCATTTCGGGTGTTATCACGAAGGGAAACACCAAGCATAGCCCTCTTCATTGCTCGTTTGAGCTACATTCCGGTTTTTAAAAGGGGTGAACAGTAAGAGACCACGTCTCAGTGCCATAAGTCATCACTAGCACACACACTAGTCGAAAATCTTGGTTTTTAGGCTCTGAGGTATTGTGGACGAAAATATGAATCGAAGCATCTCAAACGCTGCCCATCCGCGAGCTGAATTCTTTGCGCGACCTCTTTATCAAAGTTAGACCTATCTAATTGGACAGTCTCTCCAAGGTAGACGTACCCGTCCACAAATCTTTTTCACAATAAATAGGAATATTATAAAATGTCACCTAAATTTGAAAGTATGTATCTAGTACCTGTGCTCTTGCTTGTTCTCCAACCAAGATGACGTCTCTGGTTGCATCATGAAGTGGAATATCAGAGATGAACAGCCCTCTGCCTGTAAGCCCTTCAAGGCCGTCCAGGAAAGGAGATCCAACGAAGAGCAACGAGTCGGATTCTGGACAGTGTACCATCTGACCTTTGATCTCCAGACCCTGAGAAATAAGAAAGTGTGTGATGGCATTAAATTTTACAACATACAACAATGCACTAACACTATAAATGCAAAAGTTTGTGTGTGAGGTTGTGAGTGAGTGAGTGAGTGAGAGGTAAGTGTATGCTTATTACTTTTTCACGCTGAAACGGCTAAACAGATTTGGATGGTATTTGGAAACATGAGTTAGCGTATAGCTAAAGTAGTTAATTAAAGTGTAGACTCTTTTTTATCAAAATATTGGGATGGCAATAACCTTATTCCACATAAATAGCGCGGCAAAGGCTAGTGTAAATATAAAATAAATCAAAAAGAGTTAGTATTGGGTAGTTGATAGTAACCCTGTCTTTGAAACGAGAGGTCCCAAGTTCGATCTCTGGCTGGGGCAATAAATTGTGTGATGAGCAGAATTATTTGTTATGGGGTATTGGACGTTTGTGATATTATAACGTGAATGTGTAATTGTGTGCATGACTCCCGCGACACGGGGAATAATAGTACGGGGGTAAGAGAGCGTAAAGGTTTATTTTGAGTTTTCCACCCTTCACAATACATTTTCTTGGTACAGTCGATAAAATATATGATATAATAGTTTATGCGCTATTAAATGTATTATTTTACTACGGTGCAACCAGCGAAATATAATAATACCATACTTCACGTATGGTTCACTTCGTCTTGACCTAGAAACAAACTACGAAGCTTAGAATAAGTTAGGCACTAGAGCTGTCCCAGATTTATCTTCCATCTCACCCGGAAAGAAACCTGAGTCTAAGTCAACTGTTGTTACATCGTTGTTAACTGTTGTTAGCTCGCACTACAATATTTTTATGCAGTCAGAGTAGCACAAACCTTACTGTTTATATTAATAGAACAAAATTGTTTTTATTTCATAGGTTTGCGTTTGTCCACTGCCTCACCTGATGATAAGTTAATGCGACCGAAGACGTGGCTGCTCGCTTAGAATATTGATACCTTTGTTGTTTCTGGATTTAAATACTTCGAAATTGTATCTCTCGGGAAACATAGATTCAGGTAAGGGTGTATCCGCATCCACGATAAAAGTAAAAGCCGAAGACGCATCATAAATCGCGCATCAAAATAAATATAGCTAACCTACTCTAAACAACAGACACTGGAATACACCGTGAGGTGAATATCGTTAGATTTTAAAACTTGATGATGGCACCACCATGCTGTGGATAAATTCAAGACTTTCGATTCCTTGTAAGGTCTATTCCGAAGGTTTTTCTTTTATTTTAATTTATTTATTCACAAAATTCACAGCTCTTAACTAACAACGTTTATATATGTATCTTATACCTATGGCCAATAATGGGTTTAACCTATGAAACCGCGCCGGTACACCGGTGGCCAAATCTAAACATTGCATAAAGCCGCACTGGTACACCGGTGTACCGCAGTCAGAAAACATATCAAGACTTAATATAAACGTTAAATGTTTAAATATTTAATACATTTCGGTGTGTTACATATTTTTTTGATACTAATAAGCACCTAGAAATAATTTTTACATAGAAATTTTAAATTTATTGGTTATCCGTAGGCTAGTAAAAAAACAATCGGCGTCGTTATCATTTCTCCTAATCTTTCGCAGGTGCGCGTGTGCGAGTGTATTGTTTTCGTGAATAAGTACTATTTCAGGAAAAAAACCTAAGAAACAGCTTATAATCCTCTTATATTATAGTTTAGTAGTAGTAAGATTCAAACGATTGCAGGTTAAGACGCGGTCCAAACCCAATTTTAAAATAATTTACGATGCTTTACGTAAGGTTGAAAATCGCTTGTTAGATTCGACGATGTAATGCGAAAATGCATTAATTTTGCACGTTTTCTTTATATTTTTCGATATATACTATTACAATTGAAAAAACTGCTAGTTACTACTTTAGTACTATATGTTGGCTATATATTATCTAAAAAATAATATAGTGTTATCGGTGAAAATTCTGAGAGTTTAGACGTGAAAGTTTATTTTTATGGACCTATTTAGAATTTTTTTATGCAGAGAGCGAGTAATATTTATGAATTCTGTTCGGTTATTACTCTTTGCCTTTTTCTTTTCTAACCTAAGTATTTTTTTCATACAATATTATCGATCTGTTTCGTTACACTAGATGTTTAAAGATTCTGCTTTTTACTATTATCACGATACGACCGCGCCTTAACAACATAATTAGATATCGTAGTCAAAACATATTGCAGATTACACGGACATCTGTAACTGTCCTTAACTTGAATAGCCTCGACATCACACATTTTAGTGCAACTTATTTTCAAGAAATACATAAGACGTAGACATGGAATTTCAGATATAAACACCAACACAATAAAACACATAACACAATTGAACCAACTTTCCAGTTGAAAACTTGTGCAATATACCCTTAGCTTTATTTAATTTTATCTTTTGTATTGTGAAGTTGAGGATATAAATGTTAAAGTAGCGGATAGTACACTCGCATGACATTTACTAGAAATTTTGCTCCACCAAGTTTTGAGCTTATTTCAATTCTTCGTCTTCATAGACGTCAACTTTTTTGAACATTGGTGTCCGTAACTATGTTCTTACATGCTTTTGTAAGTGATTTCTTTACTTAACATGTGGTGTCGGTATGTATGACATTTGACATATCAATTAAATCATGTTTGTACTAATATAAAATATCCTTTGTCCCAGTGCCTCATCTCACTTTAATAAAGTTTAACCGTTTTGGCGTGATTGAGTACCTAATAAATACCCATATATCCACCGGTTACGCTTCGCATATTCCAATATCGTTCGCTGATGGTGATTATTTAAAGTTACAATGTTGCTGTTTATCAATGCGTTCGATTAGCCCCAAGTTAACGGAAATAACGCTAAAAACGCTCACAAGGGCGTTCGAATTGGGAATCTGTGGGTGAAAATAAATGTCGTTTACACATTAAGAGTATAAGTGTGATTTGATTGAGCTCCAAACGCGAGCTAGCTGGTATTGATCTTTCTGCCTAGTTGCTAATAACCTATCCTGCTTCAATAATAAACACGATGCACGAGAATAAAAATATAGCTGTAAATAAATTGTAATTCAACACACTTGTAAAGAAAATGATTCTTAAAACATCGATTTATTTAGTAGCGGGAAAGAATATTCAGTTTTCCTATGCTCGCGTATCTAACAATGACGATCGGCTATAGACTTAAAAAATTAGCTTTCTTTTTTTTTGGCTTTTCACGGATAGCGTTTTAGCGTACAAAATGTCCCCATTTTGTACGCTTAAAGTTTTATTTAATACAGAGAAAACAAAACTCATATTTGAGAGAAACTTTTATTTATTAAACACGCACAAGTAGATATTATCCATTTTAAATACGAAGTTGCATGAAATGAACAAGCAATATGTACATTAAACTGTACTATTGAAGACGATCTTTTTTGTAACGAAACTTTTTTAAGAACAAAGCAACTCAACCAATAAAATAAAAAAAAAACTCGGTGGGTAACTCACTTGTGAATAATAGCAATGAAAAAGTCACAATTTGATTACAGGTGTCATTATGTGCCTTATTGCGGTGAAATTAGAGCCACTTTATGAGCAAGTGTGTTGAACATTGTATTAATTGCATTGATTTGACCACGCAGCGAAGCCACGGAGCACAGCTAGTATTTCTTTTATAAAGTTATATGAATATTAACGGGATATTTACCGTGGTAAGGTTGTGGAATGAGCTCCCGATATTTCGGCGCAGTTACATGCACCATGTTCACGGGAAGACTGAAGAATGCGGGTGGTTGGTCAAAAAGTTTAAAAGTTAGGTGCAGACATAACGATCTACCCTCTTTCTTAGTCTTTTGCTACGGTTATCACTGGAACTCGAACACGATCCTAAGTCCCGACAAAACACACTCACTGTATCACTGCGTATAGTATTTTGAACACATTTTGAACGCGGACTTTTAATTTTAAAACAACCTAATACTGGATTCCACGCACTGGCGAGTTGAAAACCATCACCTCGATTGAAATTCTGGCATTTCGAGAACTCAATAGGGAGCTCATTCCACAACCTTACCACGGCAAATATCCCGTTAATAATCATATAACTTTAGAGAACAACCGTGATAGTTTAAAACAGTGTTTTATTTCTTTTATGTAATAAAGTTCTCACATTGTCTCACATTTGTATTCATATCAAATATCTACAGAGTTATTTTGGTCACAACTATTATGTACCAAGGCTTCATAGAGCAAGAGAGGTGTTGTTTACATTCTAGGTGAAGTGACCCGAAAACTTAGCGCCCACCCTTTATTTTGCGCGCTCTACATTCTAAGATACACTCCTCGCTGTTGCGTAGCGACTGAATTATTCAATACCAGTTCTATTTCGGTTGATGGAGGTACTGTACCTACACTTTTTCACATTATAAGTGGAGTCGTACTATTGTACATTTGCCTTAATTATTTTTTCTCTCCAGTGAGATTGTCATACATGCAATGAGAGTCATGTCACAGTCACTGTACTAATTCACTGACCTGTCTATAAAGCCCGCTTTACACTTCAATAAGTACAGGTAGCGAGTTAAGTTGCGACAACAGCGAGTTAAGTTGATATTATCCTTTGAACGACAAAAGCAAGTTAAGTAGTAAGTTGTTGATAAGTTGGGTTAAATAGATCGCAATCCTATTTTATGGCTAGTCCAGTGCGGAGTAGGCCCCTCTGTCGCGTTTCCTCTCCCGCACCGGGCTAACTTAACTGGCCAGCATGTAGACGGGTGAGTTTAGGACAGTCCATAGATCTGTAGACAAGTAGTAATAGTAAACAAAACAACCGACGCGAATAGACCTATTCTCGAAACGGTAACTTGTGACTACTTACTCGCCTACGTTTGAACGCTACTTACAACTTACTAATTGTTACATAACTGACTGATTTCCTAACTGGCTACTCTACATAATCAAGTGTATTTCGGGCTTATGTCGAGTTCTAGTTAAGCCGTGGTGAATACATTAATAAAACTTTCCAAGGTGATTGACGAGGACACTAAAATAACTTTTCGTTTTACACTTTACAGACATTCGTGCACCGTTAGGAACACTTAACTGTTAATAACCCACCAGTATTACGAGTAAAAACTCGAAAAAACACAAATTATGGAGAGTTGAACAAAATCAATGCAAGCTATTGTTAGGTTTTGACAATAATCAACTGCCACTTTAGGTATACTGTCAAATTTGACGTTACAAATGCCGATCAAGAAATAACATAACTTGATAGATATACTGCTTAGATTATGAAGCAAAAATATATTAGTGGTCTGTGGCCCGAGCACGAACATTTGCTAAAGTGTAACGTTATCGTACCGTTGAAGTATACAGTACAAACTATGAATTATCTGTGCCTCAGTTGTACTAGATACATCACAGTTTGTACTGAATACGTCAACAATATGATTACGATTCACTGTAGCAAATGTTCGTGCTCGGGCCAATTTGCGTAATTGTAACGTACTGCAATGTCACGCCGTCCGTATTATTGATGACACTTAAGTCACTCAACACCTAGAATCCCTACAAATGCATAGAACTATAGCTTCTTTATGCGTTTTTACCGTTTGTTTCTTGGCGAATGTACATAAGAGCTTCTTGATCTTTTTGATTATTCCTTCCTCACCATTCCGATCCCAAACTACTCGTTCTGGTAGGCCAGAATTTCATCATTGTATCCATATAATGTTCAAAACTTTTACCACGAATCAAAAGTTTGGCAGTTCATACCTCTGTCGTGTAAGTTAATTGTATTTCCTTGCAGCTATGACCCTGGGTCTTTCAATCGGGGCTTGAAAAAGCATCTTGCAGGTCATCATAGGGGTGGCGATTAGTGCAGCTTACGGGTGCACTAATTGTCATCGCTTCTTGATTCCATCTTCGCTTTCCATCAGGTGAGAGGGAGTCACATTGATGAACCATAATAAAAAAGTGATCGTATCTTTGACGTATACAGTACAAAATATGAGTTATGTGCCACAGCCATAGTGATAAATCAAGAGATGGAAACATAGAGATCTAGAGAGATGCCAATCCGTACGCTGGGTACAAAACCTGGTGTCGCCAGCAGTGGCCGTATTCCGCGATTCAACGTATTGTTAGCTTCAATAAGTTCATTATCCACTCCGGTATTAAAACTTAAGGTTTGAATATCCGTAAGGACAGAGCAAGATTGTAAACTGTTTACATGCAATATCGCGAACGGCATTCAGTCACATAATACAAAAAGTGGAGATGAGACAGTTTCTCGCAGGTCTTTTAATCTTAGAGATCCGAGACGCATTGCAATAGTCATGGGCAATCATCATACAAACCACTTGCCCGAATCGTTACTTACTGGTATAAACAAAACTAGCCACATTCAGACAAATTGAATCTTCAATAAACCTTTTGGGCTCAGCTCGATTCTTTTGCCAAACACAGTTAAGGACGTACAAACCGTTCTTTTATTTACATTCCGCAACAAATCCAAGTTAACGAGTTCACTTCAATAGGGGCTTTATTTTAACTCTCACAGACAATTTATTTTCAACTTGGTTGTCTCTTTCAGGGTTTACCTGTTTACAAAGTTGAAGAATAATCCTATTTATTTTAAAAATCTAATTACATCTGCTAGTCAATAATAACAATATACCTAAAAGTTTTTGAAATAAATGTATAGTATTAACGTTTACATATAATATAAGGTACCCTCGATTCGACTGATTCTGACGTCAGATTTCCTGTGTCATTGGGGGCATGGACACACACAATAACATATCACAAACATCCAAGATCTGAGAACAATATTTCTGCGCACACCAGCCAGGGATTGAACCAACTGCGCTAACGAAACGGTCACATTAAAATTTATTTACACCTAAGAAAAAAAAACATACAACACAAACTCAGGCAACTTTTTCACAACTTCTGAGATGTTTTATTTGGTTCATCTAAATCTATTCCCAGTATGTATAAACATATACTTAGACCTGAATAACTTAAATGTTTAATTTTGATATAAAAACTAGTTTAAATCTCCGCAAATATTTGTCCAAGTCTGACGAGTTACCAACCACATTCAGACAAAACGAATCTTCAATAAACCTTTCGGGTCTAGTTCAATTCCTTTACCAAACATAGTTAAGGATCTACAAACAGACCTTTTATTTACATTCCCTAATAAATCTAAGTTAACGAGCCCACTTCAATTCTAGTATTCTAGTTTTATTTCCTTTGACATATTTTTTCGCTTCGGCTGTCTCTTTTTAAGATTCTCTGCCAAAAGATGCCATACGAAATCATTTTACTGGTGTGGGGATAATGCCAGCTTATGCATCTATCTCACTATCACTGGCACAACTAGGTATCGGTCTCAGCCCTATATACTAACTTAAATGAATTAGTCGTTAATAAACCTGTTTAATTAGCTACATATATATTTCTTAGCTGGAAGACATGTGTCTAATTGTTAAATCTTTATCTATAATAATAATATAAAGAGGAAAGATTTTTTTGAATTGGAACTGCGAAACTACTGGAGCGATTTAAAAAACTTTTTCACCGTTATAATCCTAAATTATCCCTGATATATAGGCTATATATTGATTCATTATCATCATCATCATGCTTAACCACGCAGGTGGAACGTTGGAGCCTAGCTTGTAAGTTGATAAACCAAATGACTGAGCGAAAATGTCAAGTTTACTTTTGCAAAAGTGCCATAAAAAAGTGTGAGAAACAGATCGGCGAGCTCCTTCTCCGATGACGCAAAGAGTCTCGTATCGTCCGCGTATCTTAGGTTGCTGATTTTTTCTCGTCCTATTGAGACGCCTGCTTTCCAATCTTCCAAGGCTATTCTCATTATGTATTCACCATATATATTTAAAAGAATAGGAGACATAATACATCCCTGCCATACACTCTTTTTTGGTTTGAAAGGTCTTGAGATTACATCATTAAACCTTACCATGGACTCTCTTAGTATAGATTCATCATCAGCGAAACGAGGTGTTGAGGTAAGTCTTATCCGATCACTAATAAAATTGAAATTTTATTTTTATTATTATTTATTTATTTATTTAGCCATTTGCAACATCTTAACAGTATACTACCAAAGCGATGCTACAAGTAATTATATAAATATATATATATACAATCTTAATTTAAATAACAATAATAATAATAGATATACAATTTTAAAGTTTACAATTAATTAATTTTTATACAAACACTTTCTTCTTAAGAGCGTACATTTGTATTTTCAATGCACTTTTGAGCCCTTTCTGTGAATTTCGACAAGCTACATGCAAAAATATCAACATCCCTCGAGATGGTATTAATAATACGTATGGCTCGTGACAGGGGGGAATACTTCAAAAGATTAGTCCGAGCTAGTTGCACGGAGAGCGTGGCGAGCGGACGGCGGCGCGCACCTGCGCCTCCAGCCGGCACGCACAGTTGCAGCGCCGCCAGTACGTCCGGGTGGTGCACCGCCCCTCGCAGTACTTGCCACACGTATTTAGCGAGTGCGACATCTCTCCTCACCGCCAATCCGCTGTATCCGACCATGCCGATAACGAACAGGCTCGGATACATCAGTGGGTAGTAAGGATACACGCCGTACTCTTTCTTATATAAAAATCTAGTAAATTTGTTTTGAATTTTTTCCACCATGAGACTATACTTAGCTTCGTGAGTATTCCAAACTATAGCACTTGTTTCAAGGCGACTGCGAACGAGTGCATTGTACAACAGTTTAATTACATAGGTGCTGTGGAAATCCTTGCATTGCCTTAAAATAAAACCTAGATTTCGGAAGGATTGACTACAGATACCTACAATGTGCCTACGAAACGTTAACTCAGGTACCATATCAACACCTAAGTCCTTAACCTGTTTGACGCGTGGTATAAACCCGGCGTCCATCTCGTATTGGTAGTGTAGCGGGGTATGAGCGCGGCTGAATGTCATCACAGAGCACTTTGAATAGTTAAAATATAACTTATTAGTCATACTCCACTGCACCACTCTATCGATGTCACGTTGTAGCCGTTCACAATCGGCAGAGTCTGTTACTGACAAAACCAATTTGAGGTCATCTGCAAATAACAAGCATTTAGCATCCGTCACAACAGAAGGGAGGTCGTTGAGCATTAAAATAAATTCTAACGGACCGAGGTTGCTTCCTTGACTCACTCCGGAAAACGTGAAGTAAGGCTCAGATTGGTATCCTGCGTAGTCGACATACTGTCGCCGCTCTGCAAGGTAGTTCGCAAAGAACTTCAGAAGATGTGGTGTGAAGCCTAGAGAAGCAAATTTGGTCAACAGAACATCATTATCCACAGTATCGAACGCCTTCCGGAAGTCAAAGTACGCGGCGTCCACCTGTCCGCCAGCGTCGATAACCGGCGCCAGATACGTCATAAATGACAACAAATTACTACCCGTACTACGACCCGGACGGAAGCCATGCTGAGTGTCAGTCAGTTGTGGTCTTACTTGCGCATATATACACTTGTGTAACACCGATTCAAAAACCTTTGCGAATGTTGAAAGTACCGCCACTGGTCGGTATCCGCTTACTTCAGAGCTGGAACCTTTTGGGACCGGCACAACCCTGGTGGTCTTCCACCTATCTGGGTACGTAGCTACTCTTAAAAATAAATTAAAAATATGTAGTAATGGTCTCTCAAAAACTGAGTTACAATCTTTTATAATGTATGGCGGTATTCCGTCCGGACCTGCCGAGTGTTTGGGCTTTAGGCATCGCAGCGCGTCGCGCACCTCGCGCAGGCACAGTTGGCCAACGTGAATGCGTGCCGCGCCCGTGCTCCCGCTCGCCGCACGCTCCGCCTCAACCGAGTCCAGAACCGGCCTAACCTGGCTGTATACCGACTGGAAAAACGAAGCGAAACACTCCGCGCTCACGTCTTCGCTCAACTCTATACCGTCTCTTGTGATTCGGGTTTTATTGCGTTTCGATTGTTTGCTCCTAATAAAATTCCAAAACGATTTAGGATCATTTTTAATATTAAGCTCTAATCTATGACGGTGGGCCTCGGATGCTAGTACAATTTTTTCTTTAACTTGAGTTCGATACTGAGAAAACGTTTCGTAGTCAGCTAGTGATCCTGTTTTCTTAAATAGTTTGTGATACCTCCATTTAATCTTAATGTGACGGATTAGGTCCGGCGTGTACCAATCGGGATAATTATATCTACGCCGTGAGAAATCGACTGGTGATCTTTTTCTCGGAGTACAGTCACTAATCGCACTGTTAACTTCACTGTACAGTAAATTCAAAGCAGCCTCTGGATCCTGCATAGTATACAAAGCGTCCCAATTGATTAATTCTAAAGCGTGATACAATCTTGGATAATTGGTTTTGGAGAAATTCCAACTTAGTTTAGTATGTTTACATTTCGTTATATCATTCGTCAAAGTATGTGCCGTATTTCTACGAGCGCTTATCGTCACACTAGCAACCAGTGGCGGATGTTGCACGTCAATATCTACTAACTTTACGTCCGACAATTGTACCTCTAAGTGACTAGCCAAAAACGTAGTTAACACTAAGTCTAAGGTACGGTTATTGATATTGTTTACATTATTTACCTGACGAAATCCACAGTAAGCGGTAACATATTCAAAGTAGCTTTTAACTTCCAACGTTGCTGAGGGCATGTTAAAATCCCCCATCACAATAACTTTATCATACTTTACACAAAAGTTTTCTAAGATTCTAAATAAATGCATATACTCTTTTGCTTCACTTTTTGGGGGTATATACAAAACACAACACAAAAACAAACAGTTGTTTCTGAAATGAACCGTGGCACATACGATCTCAAATAAGGCCGTGCTTACATCACCGACGAAAACGCGTTTCAGTTCTAGACGCGAAGATGCCACTAGAAATACTCCTCCTTGCTTGCGCCCATCTGCTCGATCACAACGTAGTATTTTGAAGTCTGGTGTGATAAGTTCTCCGTCATGAATTGATTCATTGAGACCTGACTCAGTTATAGCAAAAAGGTCAAACGTTGACGCTAATAGACTCGTACTAAATGCGGAAGTCTTCGTTCTCAGTCCTCGGACATTCTGGTAATATACCTGAAGTTGTCTACTTTTTAGTTTCGGAGCCTTTACTTGGTTTTCGAGAGTTCCGAAACCACACCCATTCGCTAAATTGCGCGTTTAACGGCCAACTATCAACACAGTTCACTTTCTCAAACAGAGACTCAGGCACTCCAACCATAAATGATGAGTAGTCTCTCTTTGTTTTAGGTACGAGTTTTTCAACTTTTAAGTCACTTGTGCCACATATCTGAGTAATATGCTCCTTTATAGCATCTACTGATGTGTCCTGATGAAGGGACCACACATGCAAAAACTTCTTCGTTGGTATGGCTTGAAGAGTTGAAATTTGCGCATTCCCTCCTTTTTGGACTTTGTTATACAGTTTTTTTTTGTTACTCTTTTGGTTGTTTACAACTTTCCATTCTTCAGACTCCTTACTTGAGTTTTCAGTGGCATGTATATTAGTATTCCGAGAAACGCTATCGCTCCGCTCATGCGTTATCTGCACCGCCTTAACCTTAGAGCGTTCCGTCGCTCGGCGCGCACGCTGAGTTATATTGTTCAATGCAGCGTCGATTGTGTGCGAACTCATTGTCTCGCTCTCTCCTTGGATTAATTGTACCGCGTGTGGTATATCTGTCTTGCTCTTCGCCGCATCAAATGAAGCCACTTGGGCTAAGAATTTCTCGATGCTAGTCGACATACCTTCTATAACCCTATTTTGTTCGGCGATGAGGGTAGAGTTGCTTTCAATTGTCTTCTGTTGATCTTCGATTTTCTTATATAGACACTCAATTGACGTAGATTGCGCTATAATTTTAGTCGTGAGCATTGCCACTTTCTTCGATAAATCGCTAAAAGCCACTTCCATGTTAAATTTCGACATTTTACCGAGATAACGGAATAAAAATCACGGAGATGTTTTATGTTTGGATGTTTGTTACTCAATCAAGCAAAAACGGCTGAACTAATTATATATTTATGCTACTTTATATACCTACCGTGTGATTGGATTAGTTTACGAGGGCATATAAAGTAACGATAACCTTATTTGACGCTGACGAAGGCGTTCATGACTGTGTTCGTTCCAACTCATTTTCAGCCGTCCGATTCTCTAAAGATTCGTCGGTACGCTCGTCGACGAGCTCACCGATGTCAAATACTTATAGAGATATCGCCCTTGTACAAAAGGTTGTTTTTCCAACGTTTCTTGTCATCTCGTCATTTGTTTCACGAATGTTGTCAAAGATGCAACGATGTTTGCTCTTAGAGAATCGCACGGCTGTTTTGCTTACTAACGACATCGTAACGACAGATGCTTGAATGATAGATCTAAATAACCCATTATTATATTGCTCATGCCAAAATTTGGTATATGTATAGATGTATAAGTACGTGTGTATATGTATGTACGAGTAAATTTCAATTCGGGAGCACATGTTTGAGGTGATTACAAAGCGATCCAATTCCTATCCTGAACATCCTAAGACGCAAGCATTCAAGCTGGATTTCTCAATATAACATGGAAGTGCTCACACAACTGGGTTTTTGTTTTAAAAGCTGACAGCAATTAGAATTGAGAAAATTATTTGTTTTCAAATTAAACAAATTAGCTGCTCTAATTTTGCTCTTTTTATTTAGGCAGTAATCTGCTTTTTTGTTTATATAATTGGTAGACTAATGTTAGACCAATACTTTTCTGATGATCAGTAATATATGGTCGAAGATGGTTCCATTTATTAACGTTCGTTACATTATATCACTGAAGAGGTCGACATAGGTGCACAACTACCTACATTTCGCCAGTTACTACTTTGGTCGCATGTAATATAACTTCACAAGGCTATGCCTAAATATATATATATAAGACCCGTTTCACCAATCTGAAATATATGATACCGTTCAGTCTCATCAAGAGAGTCCTTTAGTCTTTTCTATGAGGATTTTGTTATGTTTATAGGTACGCATAATTTTAAACCAAACCTTATTTACCTAGCGAGCGAAACGCCTCTGCTTTAACTGGCCAAATTGACCTTAATCTGTTGTTCGTTGGTCTTCCTGTGTCACATTTTTCAACCAATGACGAAACTTGGTTTGCATGTTTGATAAAATTTGGTACACACATTAGATACCTATATATATGTGCACATAAATGTTTGTTTTTGCGTTCCGATACAAATAAAACATAGCATATATACAGTTTGCTTATGAACCTGTTTGAAGTTATGTCAATCAAATACATATTCAATACTTTAAGCTACAACGGCATTTAGTACTGCGCACTACAAACTGTTCTGCATCCGTATAACGAAATTTTTTAAGCAGAATTTGCAAGTAAGGCCGCTGAAGTTTATATGACATGCAAACTTTTAGATTGCATTGCAGACATTCTGTAAGACAGAGCAGATGCATATGTAGCCTAATTAAATACTTGATATATCTAGTTTGTACACAAGTACAGTTACCTCAACATAAAAGAAAAACACATTTACTCGTACTAACCACCGTTTAAGCTTAAACTAGCAAAGCTTTATCATTCAAGCAATTTGCTAACATGTGCACAGCGACAATTTTCTCTCAGACATTCAATAGAGCAAGCTAGAGCAGTGTCTGTAGTGGCCTTCACATGTTTGACAATGCTCACAGTTCTGTGTGACACACTTTCCAGCTATTGTAGTTACTCTTAGTTTCCGGGAATTTCTGTTCTATCTCAGAGTAATCTTTGAAATGTTGGGAAAATGGTTTTTGTAATATGCTTTTTGATTTGGCCCATTTGCCAACAACAAGACTTTAGTGTGCTACTGCAATGCGAGGATATCAAGGCAATGTAAAACGGAGGGCCAAATTCAACCAAATAGTGAACGACCAAGGAGTGACTCCTTCTTTCCAGAACTATCCATATTACACCATTTTTACCAATGGCCTAGAGCCATACTTCGATTCATAAGAGTTGGAATGGCCAAGCTAGCTGGCGAAGCAAAATACACCCCAAGCGGTATATTAAACTTGACAAGTAGGTTTCTCATGGATTTTATGCAAGGTATAATTTAAGGGGATGAAGGCGGGTGTTGGTAATAGATATGTTTATTGAAATTTTTAAACTGAAGTAGTGAATCGTGAGTCTGAATGTGAGAAATTAGGATAAAATATATAAGGTCCTTTTGGAAAATTATGAGGGAGGCGTATGTTTAGCAGTGGACGTCCTACGGCCGAGATGATGATGACAAATATTTGCACCAGCCAGTGGTTAACAACTGGGGCCATAATCGCTATGATCATTCAAACACGTAACGCGCTGCGTTACGATATCTTCGGGGAATGATCGTAATGTCAATACATTTTTACTACTGTTTCTTGTAGATTTCACAGTGCACCGCGTTACGTGCATGAATAGTCATAGCGAGTATAATTACCTACGCTAGCGGTACCACGTGAGCGCTGTCATTGTTGTTACTTTCTTTGTGAAAGTTTATTGAAGTGATAACAGTATTATATGCTCTTTGGTTATAAATTCTTATGGGAGAGTGAACCGATTCGTTACGTAACGCGTTACGGCGCAAGTCTGTCTGGCTTCCCTTTCTCTCACATATCCTCTCTCACTCTAACCCACAGCGCTAGACTAGTTTAAGTAAGTTCTGTCGGGTGTCCCGAGACGCACATTTTTTTTTAAATTCATTTATTGCAATTTTCCACAATGCGAACGGTTTGCTTAACCCTTCAAAGGTCGATGTCATTATAACAATGAAATTTCTATTGTGTCTGGCCGTGCGACCTTTGATGCATTAATTTCGTTCTAATGGCGTGTTTCATATAAGTTTTATAATTTCTTATCTGACAGATATCTATATAGAATTTTTATTTGGTGATAGTGCCACGCTGTAACCCCACAGCCGAACGGGCTGGCACGACCGGGGAAGTAGCACACTCCCACATAACACCGAGGTAAAGTAACATAGCTTGCTTTTGCGTTTCAGTCGGGTTGTGCGAGTTTCCGGAGGCCCAATTCCCCCCCTCGTCTCCCTAACCTTCCCCCTCCCCCTCCGCCCTCACCCTTCTATCTCTTCCTTCCTATTTTTCTTCCGCAAAGGTCAGTAACGCATCCTCGAGGCCTCCGGTATTGTGGATGTCCGTGGGCGACGGATCCCATACCATCACGTGAGCCGCTTGCTCGTTTGCTAACCCATCCCATAAAAAACAATATACTATATATAGGTACAATCTATTTTAAATTTTACCTGGACGCTAGAGCTTATTGACAGGTCGTAAAACAGGCGCTATTATGTAGGTATCTCTTTATATAGTTTGGGTTAACTGTATAGATTACAGACCTTTGCAGTCTAATAACTTATTCTGTAATATTTTATGACATTTTGCACAGTAATAGCACAGTAGAAACATAGAGAACAGTACGGAAACTACCTAGAAACTTTCGAAACGGCCCACTGACAGGACATGCGCATAGACGAGACCCCTAAGCGGTTCTCGCGGTGCCGTCAGTAGTGTTACAAACACGTTACAAGCTATTTCTACATTATAACCTTTTTTTATTAGAATATATAAAAAAGGTTATGCGATCTTTTTAAACATGCTACGTGCGTATTGTGTATTATACGGCTATTTGAACTCTGCTGCAACAAAACCGGAGCTATATTTTTTAAACTGCCTGCTGAGTAAAATTTTAAAGGGGTGAATATTTATTGTTTTATACTTGTAATAATCTTCTTGTATGACCGATCATAATAAATTCGTAAAACATAACACAAAAACAAATTTTAGATGGCGGCTGCAATATATTATAATATTATGAACTATATCGTCATAGGTGTACATTTTTATGGTTTTTGAGGGATTTGAAGCCGATAAAGCTGACAAAATAGAAATGCACGGCGGCGGCTGCGCCAAAATATCAACTTTTTCGTCATGGGTGTCGTTTTAATGGTTTTCGAGGGTGTTGAAGCCAAAAGTGCTGACAAAATAGAAATCCAAGATGGCAGCTGGGCGAAATGATCCATTTCTTCGGCATGGGTCTCGTTTTCATGGTTTTCGAGGGTGTTGAAGCCGATAGTGCTGACAAAATAGAAATAAAAGGTAGCGGCTGGGCAAAATTATCAACTTTTTTTTGCAGTCAATAATTTGTAATTTATGAAGAATAAAAGTATTTTTATGTAATGGTTTTTAATTACTAGGTATCAAACGCTTTTTAGGGATTGAAACGTAGATACATTTACATACAGTTCAGCCCGAAAATGCGTAACAAACACTCGAAAATAGAGCTCATGAGCTGCCCC